>OX411554.1:11882204-12625067 GCA_948146395.1 Fragum whitleyi
TATCTACGATATAGGTCGATAGATTCAATAACAAATCAAATAAATGAAAGATCATTGTTGGTTACAATTATAGAAGTCTATCATTGAATTCTGAGAAGGAATGCAAAACACAAACAAGTTAGATAATAGTCACCGATGTTATTTTCTAACTTGTTAATTTTGTCAGTTTTTGGATGACATTCATTGAGTAACACTCGGACAATTTTGATATGTTTTTCGTCATTTTACCACCATAAATAGACACATAACTGTTTAGATAAATAAGATATACTCATCGTTTACTCTCCATCCATGTCCTTAAACGCAATTCCATGAAATAATCACAAAAACACTCGCGAAAAAAACATTTCAATCGGTTTTCGACAACAATAACATTGCGTAGGAAAATGACGTCATAAAAATCGCGGAAAAACCAGACTTATTCCAAATTCATTTAGACCCCAAATCGCCCGACGCGGTACATATATATTTTCATACGCGATTTACGATTGTGTAAAAAATATTCATACAGTTTACGGACCCAAAAGAATGATATTGTTTTTATTTTGATTTAACTAAATGGCAGTTAAGTTAAAGCCGAAATGATACAGCAATTAGCGGTTTTCGGTCTGTGCACACGAGGAACTACTTTTTGATTTTGGCGGTGAAGAGGTCAACAATTTCCATCCCGTCTGGCAGCAATAAAGCCAGTATACTGAAAGTATACCTGGCTTTAAAAACCCCCAGAATTGATGTTGAGGAATTTATTTATGATCTTTATTGTTTAATTTGAAACGCAATGCCAGTGAAATACACAGCGTTCTATTACAACATTGCCCACCAGCCCGATTAGCTCAGTTGGTAGAGCACCGGACTTCAAAACCATTGAAGTTCGACCGCGTGGGTTCGATTCCCGGGCTGGTACACTAACAAAAACTAATTGTCTTTCGGATGAGACGTTAAACCGAGGCCCCGTGAGACGGTGCTTTACACCGAGCACGTTAAAGAACCATGGCGGATCTCAGCAGTAGTTTCGTCATGTATCCTTGCACTATCCCCCGTAACAACTAACCGTCTTCTTGGGGCGTCGCTCATATGGGCATATACTACGGTAGCGACGATAAATAAACGGAAATACACACACAACATTACCCATATTTATTGCAATTACCATTTAAAGTACCCCGAGGTTACGTTCTTTCCGAAAACATGACGTCGTCTTGGTTGATTAGACCTCTTCTGGACAGCGTCGAGACTTTTTAAGATAGCAATATGGTTGCAAGAACACTCAATGCAAATTCAATGCTTGTGTCAACGTGATTGGATTTTTTCAAATCGCTATTGTAATGCGCGTTTTGTAGGATTTTCTTTCTCGACAATGAGTTAAAAATTTTAGTGCCCCAAAAGCGCATCATTTGGTTTCCATAGCGACGGTTCCTTGGCAGACGCATAGTCATATTTGGCTGCATGCTTGTACAATTAGCACCTATACCCATTATCAAAATCTGACAAATAATTAAAAAAATATTGCAATTGTCTCAAAACATTTTGATAAACCCTCGTATTTATAGATTCACAAATTTCAGTGAGCGTTCGAAGTTAGATTTTGTGTAAACCTGTGTAGACAAAATAAGTTTTGTTTATACTAATTTATTTTAGTTCGAATGCAGCGAATGCTTAAGCTTATCTAGAGTCGCCCTTGAACACCCAATCTTGATCTTTTCACGTTCCAAATTCAAATTCAAATTGGAATTCCTCTAGTGTTTAAAAAATCCAGTCATAGGATTGTCCCAAGGAACATACATACAACAAATATACAAGACATAACTTATCAATCAAAGTACTGATAGTACGGAAGGCCAAAAAATGTTTAAATTTGTAAGATGAGAACTTAAAGAATTGGTCAATTTTAGCGTGTGGAATGAAATATGACATGAAGATACATTGTAATTGTTTCTGTAATTAACATTGTTCAAAGAAGGATTTGAAAATATCATTATCAAGTCATAACTTCTTTTCCTAATTGCCGGATTTGTACGACACTAACCTAGTCCTGTCTGCGTGATAAAAAAAGGCGCTCATGAACAATATCCTCCTGGGACACATCCAGAATATAATGAAAATGACACTGTGAATGATTTTGGAGTGAAGTTGAAAGAGTGCGGTGAGTAACTTTTGATTAAAAGTAAAGAAAGGCAATCTTTTATCGCTATTTTTTTCAATTAAACAGAAAAAAATAAATAGCGAAATGTATTACCCCCTCCCTTTAGCAAAATATGCCATTAAGATCAATAGATAGCTTTACTTGTCTTTATGAACAAATCAGCCGTCGTCATAGCGCTGTTGGTAGCGCGTTGGACAACTAATCTAATGTCTCGAGTTCGATCCATTACGGCTGCTCTCATTCATTTGTCTCTTACCTATGGGTTGATAATCGTAACCCTATGTGAGAAAGTAGCTGGAGGTTAGAAAAGGGTGTAATGGTAGTACTGGCGAGACAAATACCAGGAAAAAATTGTTGGGTGCTCCTGCCGTCGCAGTATAGATGGCAGATTAATGAAAGCGGTGTAAAACCCCATTCAAACAAACGAACTATTTTAAGCTCGGCTGTTTTCGGAGAAAACCCGAGGTATTGCTATAGCCTTCGTGTCGTCGTCGTTGTCGTTGTCGTCGTCGTCGTCGTCGTGAGAAAACCTTGACATTTTGTGATATCTATGGTTCTACTGAAAGCATTTACTTGAAACTTGGCACACATTTTCACCATCAAAAGAGCAACCTATACTATAAAGGGGGATAACTCTTAGATGCATTTTGAACAAATTATGCCCCTTTTTAGACTTAGATTTTTCCAACCATCCAGCACTCAACAGCCGAACGTAGGCACCCGTAGGTGGTGCTCAAGTTCGGAAGTTAATTCTCTTATCCTTTTGACTGATTTTGGAGCAGTTTTGAATTATTCGAATTGGTGTTTGATCGATTGATTGATTGATTGATTGATTGATTGAATGGAGTTTTACGACGCTTTCAACATTTTTTTCAGTTCTATCGCGGCGGCTGGGGCACCTTACAATGGTTTCCTGGTATTTTTCTCACCAGTACAACCAACACATCCTTTCCTAGCCTCCAGTTGCTATATCACAAAGGTCTACGATTATCAACCCATTGGTGAGAGACAAATAGTCGGAATGAATGAGTGCCGCCATCGGGTATCGAACACGGGACCTCTAGATTGACAGTCCGACGCGCTACCAACTGCGCTATGACGGCGGCGAATGGGTGTTTGAACTGAATAAATAGAGCTATGAGTAAGCGATTTAGAATGAATTTGATCGTGTTGATTGTCAATATAATGAAGTGATTAACTGTAATAAGGCGCCCGCGAGAACTTTATAATCCTGAACTGCGGCATGGGCGTTTATCGTCTTCGCCACTGGCTTTACCTCCTAAACATCGTAATTGCAGCTTGAAAGCTGAGTATGTTCGAGCTAATGCGTTAGATGGTACCGTCTCAGATTTTCTTTAACATCTTTCGGTGCCTTGAATGGGCATTTCGGTCGGCTTCATTTTGTCATTTTCTGATATTTTTTTTGTCGCTTTAACTAAAATTTACATCACATTGTGAAATCAGAATAGTGTGACTATATGCAGGCAAAAGCCTGCAAAAATACAGATTTCTCATTTTGTGGTTGTGCAACCCAAAATGTCGTAACTGCAGCTTGAATAAAGTGATAATATATACAATATTTCGGTCATAAACCAACTTGCTTTTTCTCTACAAAGCCATAATCTCTTAAACTATATGCACATTATCTTTAATTTATATTTTGGAGAAGAATAACGGGTTGGGGGTCGTACCTAAGTAACTGTATTCTTCATTGGTGGAAAAAGACGGTACCTCTACTTTAGACTGGTTAACCTGTCCCAATCTACGCTGCCCTCAGATTGAGACAGGCTCCCCAGTCAGCCTCTACTTAAGCTTTAGTAGCCCGAAAGTCGATGGGAGTTTCCCTAGATTTTTTTCTTAAAGATAGGACATTGAATGAAGATGAATGGCTAAAGAGGTCAAAGGTCAGACCTTTGTGTGGAATGTACCAAAGCATCGGAAATGAGAGCAATTTTGTATAGAACAAAGAAGGTCCAAATGCGACAATTAGATACCTGAATAATGATATTTATTACCTCCCTTAATAAAATACGCATACACGTTCTATAAACAGTTTCCTATTTCTTCAAGAGCCAATCAGGCGCCTTGAATTTCAAATTTGTCAGTGAGATCGCGGGTTTTTTTTTACATATTTATAATGGTTTTGGTTGAAATAAATGTCAAATTCTCGATGTAATTAACTGTACGCTGTAGGATCCATATCAACTGATTCAATCGATTCGGTTCGAGTCTGTAGAAAAACAAGATCAGTCCGTTTGAACATTTTTTTCACGTTCAAGGAAATGCTTGATAGCCCAACTCTATATGGAAGGGCATTCTGTTCCATTTCAATGAAATAATCTAACAAAAAACACCACACACGTCCTCGAATTTCGAAGAAATTCGTCTCTATACACGTCAGTTAGGTTGTTTGTTTGCTTATATAGGGTTTAACACCGTTTTTATTAATCTTTCAGGCGTTTCGAGACGACTGGTTCAATTGACAATGGGTTCTTGGTATTTCTCAAACGAATACTACCTTTATATGCTTTTCTCACCCCAATCTGCTATCCCACATAGGCCTACGATTATCAAACCATTCGTGGTGGACAAATAGTCGGAAAGGATGAGTGCCGCATTTTGAATGAAATTCCGGCGCGCTACCACTGCGCTATGACGACGGTGGTTATGCCATTTAGTATAACAATGCCCGTGAAGAAGAGGTCATTATGACCAACAAAAATACATGATTCTCTAATTTAATAAAGGGAGGAAATAAAATATCGCTAAATCCGATTAATTGGACGAGTTGAGCGATATCAAATTACACCCCCTATACTTTCTTTAAAAAATTAGCTCCTCCCACTCATTCCATTTCAATCCTAAATCATTCCAAATAATTCCCCTTGTCAAGTTCACTATATTATTTCAGTAAATAGCATAGAGTGAAGACCCCCGCCAGCTTGAGCGGAATTGATTTTTGGTCAAAGTTTAACTTTGCTCATGTATACCATGTGATGGTAGAAAAGTCTCACAGCTGATCATAGTATTCATGTCGGATATGAAGATTATCATGATAGTGATAGAGATTTAAATATAAAACGTACTATGTGCAATCAAAAAAATTCAAACGTGGTTGGTGGGGGGGATACTTGTCGAGACTCTGCCTCAGCCCTTAAAATTTGATTGGCTAAATTTATATTGGAGCAAGTGCGTGACATTGCAATGTATCTTGCAGCCAAGGCAGATACATATTGTAAATCAAAGATAGTCTAACTATTTGAAGATACCACACATTGAGACATTACAGTTCAGAACATTGTGAAAATGAAAAGATGAAAAAATTTGGAATGAAATTGAATGAGTGTGTAGAGCGTGTTTTGAGTGCAATAAAAAAGGAGGTAATCCAATATCGCTAATTTTGCTCAAGATGATCAAAATTAGCATTATTTACTACCCCCCTTTTTTTTTATAAAATATAGGTAATTTTCTGTTTGTGCGTCTTCGTGGACCAATCAGACACTTTTAATCCATACCAGCCAGTATAATCGTATAAAAAAACCTATTTGAATTAAATGTTAGTCGTCTTGAACGATTTTAAATGATTTCTCAACGTTTTAATCGAATTTAGTAAATGTTTGGAATAAACGAATAGAGCGCTGAGTGAATGATTAAGAGTGATTTTGATAGGAAATTCACGTTGTTTCGTGTATATCTAAAATCGCACAGAGAAGAATCTGGTATGAATTTGTATAGTCCGCTTGACTTCTATATAGACCAACATTTCGCCGAAAATCTCAGAATCGAATTAATATAACTTATTTTTGACCTGGTTTAGCAGGCCATAGGAAACAATCCTGTATCCTGGAAATTGCCTAGGGAAAAAATAATCGAGTCGAAGTGCTTTGTGTGTTCAACGCAGTGCTTGAATATCACTACGCTGTGCTAAAATCAAAGTACTGTTAGTACTGATGGCGAGGGAACCGAATAGACGAAACAACACACGAGGTCAATTTTCTGGAATATAAACTTGATTATTCACCTTGTCCTTATTTTTTATACCAGATATTTTCTTAGTTATCACTGCCAAAATCACTGCTGTGTTAAAGATACAAAACTTTTTTATTTGATCTTGACGGATGACCTTGCTAATAGGGAAAGGAAGAAAATGCTGCTAACTAACACTTTCTACTTAATATCACCTACCCTTTCTGATACAAATTTAACTAATTTACCCGCATTTTGTATGTTATCTGCAGCCCTTTACAATTTGGACCTATCTAAACTTTTGTTGTCTTGTAATGGATTAATCTAAATTAGAAAATTTAAAAGCCTGTCCCATCCTTAAACCCTTAATAGACGACAACATTTTAGACTGGGCCAACTTGGAACAGGTTGCACACAATAAATCAATTTGAGTGTAATTTGATATATATCTAGGGTAGAAACTAAAAAATAATGGGGTATGAGTATCGGGTGGACTATATTGTGGGAAAGGGAGTAATTAACCCTATCAATTTCTTGTGTTCCCACAGTAAAATACAACTTCAAGAGCCGACGAGCTTGTGTCCCTAGAAAAACAGCATTACTACGAGTGATAAATAGCATGATCGATGGATAAAATGACTGACTAGTAGCAAACCAATCAACTTAACTAAAATTATACAAAAAACGCCTGTCTGCTAAGCGGTATTGGGCGTAGTAATCTATACCTTGGGAATTAGTTGTTTTTGTTAGACTCAGCGCTATATAGTGGGCATATCGTTCGACATTTTTCCATTGGAGTGAGTTCGGAATGTGGCTTACGATCCCTTTAGGTAAATGGAACTCTTGGTTTCCCTCGCCTAAAAATGCCTTGCAAAAAAAAAAAAAAAATAAAAGATTGGAGTGCATGCCTTCAAATGTCACTTTGTCTCTTTATAAGTCAGGCCTTCAGCTCTTGAAGCGCTGTGATTTTTCATATCATATCGATGGCTTAGCGCGAAACAGTTGTAACTCTCTATAAACATAAAGGGAGTTACAACTATTTCGCGCCGAGCCATCGATATTATCAATTATGTATAGTCCGTTCGACTTCTATATGGACCAACATTTCGCCGAAACTCACAGAATCGAATTAATGACACGTATTTTTTTGACATATCAAATTTTCCATCTAATACCATGACGAATCTTGTTTTCCAGATTTTCTAAATGTAAAATGATGATTTTGTCCGTCCGTCTACATGTTTACTTTCAGTCTTTCATACCTTCTTGTGTCTGTATTAAATAGAACATTGAATTGTTCAACCAAAACTAGTACTGATTTGCATAGGGGCCGAGTCAAAAGTTTTTGATTTTAAGTGAGTTGTTTTGGTATAAAATCTTGTATTTTTTATCAAATTAATTTTGTCGAAGATTTGTTATTCCTTACGATATCAAATCTGGGTATATTCCCTCAATGTTCAAAAACAATTTGACCAGATAATCGATAATTGTTTTTATCTTTTCTGAGATGAACTCCATATTCACATATGTAGACCAATTAAAAAGCATTATTTAACGAAGTCGTTGTTAATTTCGATAGGAAAACTACATAAGCAGACGAGTGATAAAGGTACAAATCACGTGATATTTAAGTTTAAGAAGACATGTCCGTCGATATGCTAATTTGCATGTCCTAAAAAGGAATAATGGTCATTTCTTCTGTCAAATGATTAGCATAAAAACCACTGTTTATACTATATGTTTACATTTTCTTACTACTAAACAGCCTCCATCACCCCTCGTGCTTAAGGGCGGAAATGAGAAAATATTAACATTACGTAGATAGACAAAATTATAATTTTGAAAACATTTTATCTTCGAAAAATATTTTTTTGGGATGGTATTCAGCTGAAATTAAGATTTTACCACATAAAAATCCTTCATTCAAACGCAATTCTATGTATTTAATGAAAAGGTTGGTATATAAAGAAGTCAAACGGACTATATATGCGCAACTTAGTTAGAATATGTGCTTTGCGCATAATTGAAAAAGTTGGAAATATTAATCACAAGCGTACTAACAAAAGATAAAAAACACGAATAGATCTCAGTTCTATTGAACTCATACATCGGACAAAGACCATTATCTTATTAAAACAACACTTTTCAGAAAGGCGACCGAAAAATGACATGTAATTAGAAGTCTTATGATCACATTCCCTTATTTCGCGCGAGCTCAATGCGTCATTCAACATCAACATCAGTTTTCTCCCGTGGCTCTCATTATCAACTTTTACGACCATCGTTAAGTTCATCCTTTGACTGTTTTCTATAAATTGTTTTAACATATCCCAAAGAAAATACTAGCATTGTCATTGGCTAATGCTGACCTGACAAACATTGATATCTACGACCGCCGCTTCGGTACAACTTCTAATATTTACTTAATGCGCCTCGCCGATAATATAGACAAAAATTCGAACCGGTCATGGCAGCAATGATTCTCTCGCTTCACTGTTAACACGACCCGGGCATACGCGGTATGCTATGTTCAGTTAGAAGCATTTCAATTCATAACATACAAGTAAAAAGTGATATAAGTTCTAATTAATAACTTTCTATTTCATTTATTTGTTTATTTAAAGTACTTACGTTTTCTCGATAACACCGCAGGATGCAGTAGTGTGACTTCACTACTACCCGTGACGTCACTATACATTTACTTTTCATTTCAGGCGTGTTGGGGGAGGGGGGGGGGGGTGATGGTATTTTAAAAGAATTTGGTGTGTATCAAAGCCTTATAGAGGCAAAAGAGATATTTAGTCTAATGATTAAATCCCGGCGGTAAAAGAAAAGTGTCAACCCTCGCCTGCGTCTCTAGTGGCATTATTGTTTTAAAGCCGGGAATGAATCGTCATATACCCTGGCAAGAAACTTATAACTAATAATATTTATAATGCAATGAAGTGTGTATTCCTACACTAATAACGAGGTGATTTAGAAGTGTAGGTTAGGTTCGTATCCCAGTCTAAACTGTGTTCCAATGTTCTGTGTACAGCAGGAAAAAGGCTGTTGACTTAGATAAGATATACTGAACCACAAAGGAAACGTCGCATTATAACATATTTATTTTTTACAAAATTCTTTTTTGGCGCAAAATCTTAATTTTAAACTTTCTATGAACAGTCATTTTTAAAATTGATGTAAATCACGAATAATAGCAATAGCTGAGGTGACGGCGGTTCGTTCCTTTATGTCAAGCTCCAGTAGAAGGAACCTTAAAGCATGGCGAAACCAAACTTACTCAAATCTAGAGTGTAGTTGGTGATGTTATTTCTTAATGAATGCATGTGTGTAAAGGCGGGATGTTTAGTTGTTATGGGTGTTCTGGCGAAGACTTATTCCAAAGATATTGTCGAACAACCAACATTTCTTGTAAAATGGTGTGTTTCTTTCCATATTATCTTATAACTATACCAATATCCATGTGATAACATCCAATATGATATTTTTTATGATATCACATGGATATTTTTTAGAACAAATGACATAATGCAGTTATTTTTAGAAACTTGCATTTCTGTTATAAACGTCAACGAAAACAAAGCAAATATAGGTTATAAGATAAAATAAAACTTACTTAGTGTATTGTATGAAAAATTATCTAACTCAGAAGAGCCTCGACAGTTATCAATTCCCCCAATCTCGTTAGATTTTTTTCATACAAAACACTAAGTATGTATTAAAAATGTGGTTAATACGAGCTGTTTGCGTCATTGAAATGTTCTTATGTTACTTTTGAATAATACCATCCTGACAGAAGCTTGACTGTTTAGAGTGCAAGAATTTTTAAATTCATTTTTTTCTCTGATTTGGAAAGGAATCTCGGAGGCATTTTTATAGAAATTGATATTGATAATAAAAAACATTTTGGGGCTGTTTTGGCACTAATACATTCCAACGCAAACAGGGGACATTAAAATTTTCCAATATTCCCTTGACAAATTCGTCCCATCTAAAACAATAAGCACCAACGCTTTGCACAACTCAATAAAAAAAAAAAAAGAAAAAAAAATGACAGAAGCGATATTTTTTTCTTTAACTTGGAGCCCAGTTGAATCCATTTACACTAAACAACATCAGATGTTTCTTTAATGCTTTTCGGTGGTTTATCGAGAAATAATTGTAGATTATCACTTGATAATCTCACCGCAAAAACAGTAATATTATCAAAAACTTATACCCTGCTTTTGTGCATTTCATCCTTTCTGACGTCATCTATCCAGGGCGAAAAAGTGACGTCACAATGAACGATGCATAGCAATCACGCGCAAAATGACGCGCTTTACGAAAATATGTCCTAGAAATTTCACATTTTGTCTCATTTTTGCACTAAAGAAATAGAATAATCGTTTGTTTTTCGAGTAAGATCGATTAATATTTCATTTCGTGAACAACAAAAGCTATATTTTTCACTCTTGGCTCCGCCACTCGTGAAAATTTAGCTTTTGTTGTTCACGAAATGAATATAAATCGATCTTACACTGAAACAAACGATTACCCTCTATCTCTTTATTTTTACTATTTTCTGCTAATATAAATACTGCGATGTTTCTTTTATGGTTCAGTATATTTGTCACATTTGTCTGTTTAAAGCCCTATGATACAGATCGAATCGTAACGTAAAAAAAAGTAAGTAGAAAAAAGGAAGTGTACGTTATATGAACTCGCACGGATAAAATCTTTCAAGACTTACTATATCAATATATTTTTTACCATTTGTCCCTATTTCAATGAATGGAACGAAAACACAACAGTTATTTCGTAAACGTGACGAATTCCATTAAGTTTCAGGTAATTTTGTTTGATTGAACGGGGTTTTACACCATTCGAACAATTTTTTGTCGTTTCTCGGCGGCTTGAGCCGCAAACTATGGATTCCTGGTATACCATATAGGCAACAATTATCCAATTATTTTTTGGATTCAAATGCCGGAGGGGATTTGTGTAGAATATAGGAATTGAACCCGGGACCCTTTGATTTTCGCGTCCAATCCGCACTTGACTAGACCATGGTTTGAGACTTGTTAACATATTTTTTTTCAAATTTTATCAATTTTTTTTGTGAGATTTTTTTTAACTCATCTGAATTCGTTGTCTATCTACTTCTACATGGTGTGTTACTTGAGTTATACTTGACTTTATCTTACAACTATACAAATATCCGTATGATAACATCCCGTATGATATATTTTTTATGTTATCACATAGTTATTTTTAGAACAATGATATAATGCAGTTATTTTTAGAGACTTTCATTTCAGTTAGAAACATCGATTGAAACAAGGCCCATAGTTGTTATAAGAAAAATATAATACATGCTTAGTGTGTTGTATGAAAAAATATCTAACTCGGTTGTGGGAATTGATAATTGTCTCGGCAGAGCCTCGACAATTATCAATTCTCCCAACCTCGTTAGATATTTTTTCTCATACAAAACACTAAGTACGTATTATATATATATATAGCGTTACATTGGTAGTTGGTAGTCAAGAAAGAGAAAGGTTGATAGGATAGTAAAGAAGGAGGTAGGCTTAGCTAAAAGAGACAGTAGGAAAGTCATTCTCGCCACGTTTTCAGCCCTTCATACAGTTAATGCATCGTGCAATCGACATTCATCACGAGCATTCAAAATAACTCGCTCAGCGTTCCATTCAATTCATTCCAATCACTCACTCCAATCACTCAAGAACGCTCAGAAAAAGTTCGGAAACGCTTGTCAATCGTTCAAAATGGTCAATATTTCAATGAAATCGATAAAAAAAACTGTATTGTTTTATTGGCTTGTGTTGAGGTTTAAGCGCCCGAATCGACCGTGACAACAAAAAAATCCCAAAAATACCTAGATTTTTATAAAAGGGAGTCAAATATTGGACGAAAAATCGATTATGTTTTACACCCCCTGAAAATCATTCAAATCTCGCTCCACACGCTCATTCAATTTCATTCCAGAATAATTCAAATGGTCAATTACATGATTTTTTAAAAGGTACTCAGACCTGGGGTAACTGTACTCAGACCTGGGGTATCTGTGAAGCTACCGACATAGCTCTGGTACGCATTAGGTTCTACTTGTAGTAGAGTGAGTGATTAGAATTTGATGTTTTAACCCTTTCCTGTTTTATAAAAGTTTGGACCTGTCCAAATTCAAAGGTTTTGCAGACGAAAATATAAGGTGGATTTAATTTGAAAAATAACCATTCAGTAGGCTAGAAAATAGTGTGGAAAAAGAAGAAATTGCTTGTCAAAAGCAATTTCTTTTTTTTCACAATATTTTCTCAATCATAAAATCACAGGCACGTAAAAAGCAGGGATTAAACATCAAAGGGTTAAATTGTACCAAAACAGGAGCCTCTGCTATTGGAGCAGGTAGGTTGTTCCATAAACGATAGTCTTGGGAAAGAAGCTATTCGTATAGGAGCTGTTTTTGTAGATGGCATGTTGTACTTGATTCTGTGGGATCTTCGAGTCTGTCTCCTAGATAACGAGAGGTGATTGCCTGCTTGGGTATCTACCAAACCCAGCGTTTTTTCTCCTTCTTTGATTAGAAACCCTAAAAAGGATTCGTTCCAAATGCCAAAAAAGTGGTATTTTTTCCCCAAATCATGAAAAGAATTCCCAATTTACCAAGGTCGAGGATCTTTCTAAACTCTTAAAGTGAAAATTAAGAAGAAAAAAAGTTGTTTCTCAGTTTAATTTCAACTTGAATGTATTGAGTGACAAAGAAAAGTTTATTCTGGTAGTAAATTATACAAAATAGTAAAGTTTTTGTCCAAAACCATTATGATAAGATTTTCCCAAATTTTCTGTGTTTGTGCCTTCGAGTACAAATAAGACGCTACCAAATCAACACTATTTTTGATTTTAAGGGGTTTGCCTTGTTAAGCCTTTGCAATTTAAACAGGGTAAATACCTTCTGGGTTACAAAAATGGTTACCTTTCTTGTTTTAATTTTTTAGTACAAGCACACTTATTTTGCCCAAAACTTTCTCATTTTCAGAATATAGAACGAACACCTTTGTGTCATAGACCTTTCTAAAAGAGAAAGAAAAATGAACAAAGTCTAGTTGGCGCCTGAAATGGATCATGGAATTAATTAAAACAGAGTTGTAATTTTATACTAAAAGAGTCCATGATGAAAATTTGAAACTTGCTTTTTCACCTTTTTTGCGTGGGAAATATGAACACGGCTAGAGTCAAATGATTCCCCCTTTATTCTCTACGGTGACGCTTTAAAAAAAGTTTTGATTCCTAATTTGGTTTTTAAGTTGGAATGCGGAGCAATTCCAACTTAGGTTTAACAAAACCGCAAAATGAACACAAGATAATTTTATTTCGGGTATTTTGATAACACATATCACGTGAACAGAATGTGAATACACTTCGGCCTATTTTGTTTATCTCAACTTGACATAGACATACAGTTAATTACACTAAAAAGAAATAATGTTGTACAATTACACAACTATCACTTCATGTATATTATTAAGACGCTAATTTATGTTTTAAACGATATTTATTAAAAGTTGCGTACGAATTCACTAGTATCACATGTTTGCATTACTATATTTGGAAATCATGTGATAAGTCAACTCCAATAATGTCAGCTATTGTCAATAGCACTAGCCAATCACGTGATCTGCTTATTTGGTAATGTCGCGATCTGTTTTCTCTGAATTCAGGCAATAGCAAAAGCCAATCACGTTATCTGCTTATTTGGTAATGTCGCAACCTATTTTTCGTAGAAATATGTTATAGCTTCTTTTAGAGTTCTAGTTTCTCTTTCTAAACGACCTTATTACACACTTCAACAAAATGGTTCAAATGTTTCGTAGCTTATATTATAGACTATCATTAGAAACGCGCAACATCTATAGATTATTTATCCGTATTAAAAACCCGATTCAGTAAATATTCTCTTTTATTACTTCTCTATGCACCGTAAAATCTTTTTCCCTTGTACTCTCCTATGACACGAGTTGAACTCATGATGTGTCAACAAAGGCCGTTTTCTGATTGGCCATACCACGCGACCTGATGACCTACTGCGATTTTATCTGCCTTTTAATGAATGAAATCTCTACTCATGAGTTCTGAAAGGTCAAGTTTACAAACGAATGGAATTTTCCCGGTAGTATACATATGAAGTAAAATTTACCCCGATACCAGACGGCTTATGCTCTCAACTGTCCCGGCAATTTACATGTACACATCTCGCTTATATCTCAAACTTGTTGTTGCATTCGTGCGTAATATTAATATTTTGTTTCGATTACCTTTTTTTGTATCATATTCCCTAAATCCCATTCCTTGTTTTTTCGTTTCGATCAAGAACGGAAAAAAACGGGGGTTATAGCCATCTCGGCACGATTTACTGTAATTGTATATGCATGTCGTTGTTATTTTGTACTCAAACAAATAAAAATGAATAATTATCCCAACACAAAAGATCTTTTCAATTTCAATTTATAATATCAAATGGAGACCAAAACGTCGCAACTATAGCATACTTAACCTTTAGCTGCGATGTCACTTTAAGTCCCAACTGGCAATTTTTCTTGTCCACTAGTTTACCACTGATAACAAAATATAATTCTTCAAAGTACTTGGCATAGTAACTACAACTGCTCAGTAGCGTTTCTATCCCTCGGATGAGTCTTAAATTTCCCTAATCCTATCATTCATCTATTTGTTTTATCGGAAGCACTTAAATTATTACAAATAACGTTATTTATGTATATTGTCCATATTGTACCCCATTTTACTTGGATGAATATAAAAGATATGTTCTTCTGTTCTATTCTGTTCTTAAAACCCGGAAAACCATTTCCAAATAGCGCGATAATTTCACTTAATTGTGGACGCAGCAAGGATCGATGAAGGTATGCAAACATTTATCTTCTCTTTCTACTTTTGTCCATTTTCTTTAAAATTGATTAGACATCTAATTCACTTGTGCAAAAATACGCACGTGCGCAATCCTTTAAATATTATTGAAGATAATCACAAATTAACTACAGCCTTTTTTTCAAAAATCTAAACGAATTTACCAAACCCACGTGTTTTGCTTTCAGGTCCAGAATGTTTTACTCCCACCGGAATACCTACAATACTAATGAACAATTATGCTCTTTTCTCCTCGATTCGCGAATGGTAATCATATCATCCACGTGTGCATTGATTTAAAGTGAGCACCAATATATAGCCTACTAATTGACAAAAGTCTTGTCCAGTTTCGCGAATATGCAAATATGGCAAAACATTTTTATGAGACATAGAACATGAATGAATGAAGCGTTATTTAAAGAAGACAGTTAAACATTTCAATCTACGTTGGTTTTGTAAAACTTTGGCTACGGTCTTAGAATAAAACGATTATATAACAAACGCGTTTGATTGTCTAATTACGACTCGGCCTAATCCAAGCGAGGGCAAAATTCAATGAATAGAAATCATGCATGCTTGTACTCAATATCTTGATGATATCGCGCATAGATTTTCCTAAAAAAAATGAAGGGGTTAACATAACGTCGTTTCAATTGTTCTGACTGACGTCGTTAAATACGCGGCCTTTAAACACTAAAATCCAGATAAAAGATATCACTTTTCATAAACAATGCTGTTAATCAAAAAATGGCAGAAGACGTCTTTAGTTCATAATCGAACGACAAACCTGCGAAAAATTATGACGCACCCAAAATGAAAATAGTGTCTCGCAAAGTCAACCAATTTTCTACCAATTTTTTAGTGTTGTCCTATAAGCTTATAAATAAAGAATGGCTCTCGTACAAAATACTATGCTATGTCGTTTGCTGCGTGAAAAAAAAGTTAAAAATATCATCAATGTCGTTGGGACTAAATCAACGTTATTTGTGATCCATTGCCGGTGAAAACAGTCCATATGTTTTGAAAATATGATCGATACTACTAAGCTCTAATTTCGAGACATTAACTTTCAAATCAAAGATTCATTGGATAAGACAAAACCGGACAGAACTTTTGTCCTTAAGTATATTTTCTTAGTTTACTATATTATATACACTATATTTTCTTGGGATACTTGAGTAATCCTTCATCAGACTACAATAAATATGGTTATTAGATGAAATATATGTCTTTTATAGGCACAGGTTATATCTCCATATGTTATATAGTAGAAACTTAATCATTTTGTCGAAAATATAAAAGATGGATATCGACCATATTTCGCTTGAGTTATCCTTTGGTGACCCTTTATCAGATTACAAAAAACTTAATATGTGATTAGATGAAAAAACATGTCTTTTATAGGCGGAGGTCATTTCTCTCTATGTTATATAGTAGAACTCTCAAAATCATTTTCTCAGAACCTAAAACTTGGATAACAACCAAAGCTAAGGCCTGTGAAGCTAATCACTTGCTAAAGCCGCTTGACTTATTGAATTTTAAGGAGAAAAAATATTTCTTTTGCTCTACAAAAAACTTAAGTTCAAAATGGTTTGACTCTTAATTCAGTGAAAACTTTGAACACAAAGAGCCCAAGCTAAACTAGGGATATTTAATAATAAGGTGAAAGTGTGGACAAGAATAAAGTCCTTCTTTATAACAAACATCAACTTCTTTTCGACAATACTTGCCAATAATAATATTGATGGCTCAGTGTTAAACAGTTGTAACTTCCTATTGGCATATAAGAAGTAACAACTGTTTTCGTATTGAGCAATTAATATGTTTTTGTTGAGTTTTAAATGATAAGTAATGGATGAAAAAAACTTGTACCTGCAAAATCTTGAGCAAACTTTTGACTGAAACATCTAAAAAGAAAACTCTGCTTTTGTTAAAGTGATGATACACTTTTAAAGTTAATAAATAATTTTGCAACATATTGTAGTTTGTTTTCCGTCATATTGCAGTTTTCTACATGAATGTTTCATTGTCAAAACCCAATATTCATCCAATAAAAGCCTGACCACCACATATTTAATGGAATTATGAATATCTTTGCCCAATGACATCCCATCGCCAAGATAATTTGCCATTTGAAACAAACCTACTAGTTCAACTTGTTTTCTTCACATTCTTGAAGACGTTTAAGAGCACCATCATACCCCTAACTCAGAAGTAGAGGAGCATATATTGATTCCATTATGTCTGTTTGTCCATTGACCATTTGCTTTCCGCTAGCTAAACGGAGGGACAATTAAACCTTCGATAACGACACTTTACACAAATGTTGACCATGATCCGAAAAAAGGCCCTATTGTTTCGAGGTCATACATATCAAGGCAATAAGTAAGCTTTAACTGTTAACAGTTTCCACTCTAACTGAACAACAAGTTGACCCAAATCATGAAACTTGACACAATTGTTGTCAACGACCCAAGAAAGTGCCCAATTATGGAGTCACGGAGGTTGAAGTCACAGTTTAACTTCGTGCAAAAATTTTCTTGAGATTCCAACTCATGAAGTAAAAGACTTCCCTGCGAAAATAGCTTTCATCAGAATCTAGGCGCTTGTTAAGGTCCACTTTGCGACAATTCTAATTAAAGATGTAATTCATAACAGCTCTAATTTAGCAGAAGCCATTTGAACAATAGCATAGTAACTGTTTTGAGTGTATAAGTGTCCGCCTGTGCGTCCATTAGTCGGCTGTAAGGTCCGTATCATTTTCTTCCTTTTGGTCATTTTTCTTTCATCAGATTCAGCGCTTCAGGGGTTTCAGCGTATATCGTTGTTGAAATGCATTGATTTATATACGCCCGTAAAAAAGACGCGACGTATTATGCGATCACCTGTGGAGGGCGGGAGGCGTCAGCTTTGTTAGTGGCTTGAATTCACCGTCTCTTGAACGCATTCCAACTTATCAGTACTTTCAGTACTTTGATTTACCAATTGAATACAAAGAAATAGAAATGAGAAGTGTCGTAGATGCTACAATTTTGTAAATAAGCTACTACATTTAGTTACATCGTGAAATTTACATTCATTTCAATCAAAACCATTCCAAATCACTTAATCTACTCTCCACTCACTCATTCCAAACATTCACTCAAATCGATCAATTACGCTCCAAATGACTAAAAAGTTAACAATCAACAGGTACATTCAAAATAAATATAAATGGGAAAAAATCGCGATTTTACTGACATAATTGAAATTGTTAGGGTCTGATTGGTTTTGACAGAAATAGGAAGCAATTTACAGAACTACTATGCATATTCTATTAAAGGGAAGTAATAAATATCGCTAATTTTGTTCATCATGAACAAAATTAACGATATTGGATTACCTCCCTTTAAAATCACTCAAAAATCGCTCCACACACTCATTCAATCTCATTCCAAATTCATTCCAAAATCATTCACCTTGTCAATTTCACGATGTTTTAACTGTAAGTACGGGAAAAAACATGAAATATTCAAAAACATTTATAGGGAGAATCGCAGTAATTTATTACGAATCCATTACACGGACATGTCCATCGGATTTTAGCGTCTACGTATCATCAGCTACGTTCTCTGCGATTTGCGCCAGTTTTTTTATAAACTGAAGGAAAAAAAAGAGAAAATAAGATGGGTTCAGTACGGTAACATACTTTCAAAAAGTCGTATTTTTTTAAATTTACTTGATAATGACTATTTCAAATATATTAAGGTTATGAACCCATAAAAAAGTTCCACAACACGTCGGAACTCATAATTTTTCACAATGTTAACCGAGATTTCCTAAAACAATCATTAGGAAACCTCGGTTAACACTGTTAAGGTTCATGACTTCCAAAACATTGCGGAACCACTACGATACGTTTGTCTGGCGTCTTGGAACAAGATTGTGAAGAATATGTGTGACCCGTCACGCGAAAAGGGACCATCTGGGGAGCGCGTAAAGTGTCGACCGCAGTCAGACTGCGCGTACTACTCAGACTGACTATGGTCTAGAGCCGATAAGATTTCAAGAAAGAAACCAGAGGCCTCTGAGCCGCTCTACTGACTCCCTTAAAGAGCATGATAGTATTTTACGAGATAGAATTACAGTAAAGATAAATTAAGAAAATGCCATATCTATAGATTTAATCTAAAGTCAAGAGCAACTTCATTGTAACACAATTTTGATATGGTCCCTTAATCGGTAAAACTTGCCGCGCCTGACCCATTTCTAAAGAAATCATCCCAACCCCTACATACATGATGCTAAAAATATTCTTAGCAAGTTTTAGGCGATTCGGTTGATGCTTTTTGAATCCATGTTGATAACGATGGATATTTTAATCTAATTCTACTTTAAGCTAAAAAGCTCTTATTCACAAGATACGAGAGGGATCTACTATTCTTTTTTTTCGAAAGGAACGATCTTCTCATTAAAACTTTATCATTCTACGAAAGGTTAGAGGGGTTCCATTGAAAACTCTCGTGTGATTGGGAAGTTATTTAAAATGAGCTTTTATAATGCCTTCTTTTCCCGTGAGACTTGAAGAACCTGCCCCTATATCGAAGGGAGTGATCCTTAAAAATGATGACCCAATCATTCAGTGTATATACATTTAAGAAGAGAACCTAGTAAAATCTGTAAACTCTGTCGCAAAAACGATATTCGATCAGGTTTATTATAAAGCCACTTTTCTCATAATTCTCAACGAACCTGGCATAATTTCAAAAAGGATAGATTCTACGATGACACATTAATTCTATACAAGTTTACAGGGAATCAAATGAGATCTTTTGATTTTTTGACGAGATTAAATATACGGAAGTACAGACAGACGCAATGACGGACGGACGAAAAGTATCCCATTTCCATTGCTCTTCCAGCCTTAGATCAGTAGAGATGGAATTTGTCATGCAAAGAGGGGTAGATAAGAAAACTGTTGCTTCTCCCGATGATGTTGTAGGAAAATTTCAAAAGACCGCTGGGACGCGACAAATTGAATTTGGTGAGGGTATAGTTATAAGGTCTAAATATCTTCCTGATTGTGGTCCGGCCCCTGATTCATCTCTACCATCTGGAGCTAATTCTACCTCCAAAAACTCTCACGAGAAAAAAGGAATACGGTCTTACAACAGAGGAGTAGTACTTGAATTATAGTCAAAAAGATAATTTAATGCCAGCTTATGCCGCACTTGACTTAAATCAAATCAAATCAAATCAATTTTAATTGGTATATGAGTTCAGTCACAGGACTGTCACCATTTACATGCACACAGTTTGGTGGTAACAAGTACACACAGACAAATTCATAATATATATAGGTACACTATCCAATGATTTATGACATCAAGCAATTTCATGTAGTTAATTCATAATAATAATAATAACTATTATGGCAGTACTGCTTTCATTGACACCCTTCAACTTCGATGCCATGTCAGTTAATATAGAGTAGAGGAACCACACAAACAAGAAGTCCGTGGGGCACCAGAACTCTATCTAAAGGGATAAAAGAAAGAGCGAGCCTATGTAGGGATGGCGTCCAAGTTAAAGAGACGTCAATGTCTATTGCAAAAAGCCACAAAATACCTTTAGATAATACTGTTGCTAAGTACCAACGTCTCTCTAACATTTTACAAATGTTCTTAATACGTGTACTAGCAATGTCATAATCTTTACAATCCCTTATAAAAGCAAACTTCTCTTAAGTCGTTTTGAGATCCAAAGTTGTGACAATTTGATTAAATTCAACAAAAAAAGTAATTCTCTGTGTCGAAAGTAAAACACACTCCATTACAAAATGCCTCTCATCCTCGACACACAAATTTCAAAGTTGCACTTACGGTCAATCAATGGAGTCCTAGTATGCCTGTCCTTTTCAATTTGAAGATCATGAGAGCTTTTTCATAGCTTTGCAAAAGTAGAAATTTCATTCAGTTTTAATTGCATGTAACAATCTAGTTTTCGAAATGGTATTCTGGTTATCCCAGAGATGAGAAAATTGAATGTTCTGCAGAAAGATTCTAAACTTTTGGGCAAAGCCTTTTTTAAAAGTCATCTTTTCTCTGTAGGCCTGATAGGCAAGAAAAGTTTCTTTCAAATTCACTAGGTGAACCCAATAGCTAGTTGATGCCTGCAGACCATATCCTGACTGCATCATTCACTGAATATTTGTTGACACCCAAAACAGGTTTCAAAGAACTTAATTGTATTTTCTCAGATATTAAAGAGTCGTACTTATTCTCCATCTGGTCAACTCCTGGTTTATTTATTAGAAAATCAATTGACCAAACTTCACTGCCATATAAAAGAATTGGGTTCACACAATGGTTATACAACGTCATGTTATGTCCAGTGATCATACTATCTGACAACAGGTTTTTTTTTATACAAAAGATAGCTTTAAGTGCCTTATTGCAAAGGTATTGAATGCCTTGTGTGAACACACCAGATGACCCAAAATGTTTTCGCCTAATCTTTTCTTTAAAATATTGAGATGTAAGGAAAAGAGAGTCGGGCTTAAGACCACTCCCTGCTTGACTCCGATCCTAGTTTTAAAGACATTTTCTGTCTTTACCCATAACAATAAATCTGTATACATATCTTGAATTATATTCAGACATGGGCCTTGGATATTGTATTTTTCCATTTTATGAAAAAGGGCAAGCCTATTTATAGTATCAAAAGCTTTACTGAGGTCCACACAACAAGAGTATAGACGAGAGGATTATTTAAAAGATTTGTCTTTTAGTGTTTTCAGTGTTAAAATGTGGTCAGTCGTGTGACAGTGCTTCCGAAAACCAATTTATTCCACACCAATTATATCATTATATTCTAAGTAATTGTCTATGCTGTTAAACAGAACTTTACTAAATAATTTTGAAAAACAACTCGAGATAGCTATACCCCTGTAGTTATTTACATCAGAGGTACCACCACCCTTATAAATGGGTTTAATAATATTTTCTCGCCATTGAGAAGGATAGGTTCCATGCTTAAGTGTCTGTGAAAAAAAGGTATGCATACTCGTGTACCTATCCGAGGTTAGTGCGCACACCATTTACTCGGTTAAATAAACCGTTAACATTCCAACAACAAACATTTAAGGATTTCGATACCCTTTTTAACAAATTTCTACTATAGATATCAACCCACAAAAACCAAAATCAACCATAATCATAGGGAAAATTTTTATAATAAAGTTAAACATGTGAGTAAACCCCATTTCTCCAGAGTTCTTTGTTATTTAATCAAGCATATGCCAGGATGTTTAACTCGAGCATATGCCCTTTCAATCGGTAAAACATGAACAATCAAAAGATACTATAGACTACATTTAGTAGGCCATATCCAGTTATAGTTCATATATGTATACATGCAAACCATATCCATCACATTGTTAGCTTAATTAAGAATGCATGCATATTCATAGAAGCCTGCTTCAACTCCTTACCAAAGCGGTAAATCCTATTCTTAGGGGGGGGGGGGAGCTATTATTCATAAATTAAGTATAATCTTTTCAAGTCTTGAGTGAAGCACATAGACAAACCCTGTGCTCAGAGGAGTAGGTCACACCTATAGCACACAGTGAACCTATGTGCCATAAAAATGATATAGGTGTTATTCCTGAAAAGGTTATCTCGTTGGCTCAGTGCGAAACAGCCGAAACCGCCTATAAACATATAGGCAGCTACAACTGTTTCAGGCTGAGCCATCGATCTGTATTTTCTATTACTTTTCTATTGCCTCTTGTGAAATAGATTTCTGGTGATTAGTCTTTCGTTTTGCCATCAGTAAGGAGTTGACAGGCCATCCAAAATGAGTCTCTCTTCGTATCTTACAATTTTATATCATGAAGCAAGGGAGAAAAAAATATCTCTGAATTACAGTCTTTAAGGGACTATTCCGTGGAGGGTTAAAAATAGCTGAGTACTCATAAAGTTTTGTTTAATGAATAAAACCAATTTGGACCAAAACATGGCCCGATGTTATAAAACTTTTCTCATTCTCAATTCAAAATTTTCTCAAATTTTGATTTGAAATCAAAGCCGAAATTCTGTTCCAATACTCATGTTAATGTAATTTCAACATAAAATATCATATTTATAAGTTGTTATTAATAACAAATTATTAATATCATCTTATATTTTCATACAATTATTTAAATTCAAAATCTGAGAAAATTGTCAGTTTAGCCTGAGAAAAGTTTTATAACCTCGGGCCCGAATCGCACCTCTCTTGATGGACACGGCGTATACTGCTGAGGCATCGTTTTCTAGTCCTAACACAATACACATTGTCCTGATAATTATTATTGTTTAGATCTAAAGCCTAGTTTACATTTGCCACGGTCGCCGTACGATATCGCAGCCTGTGATTTTTATTGCGATTTTTTGGTCATCACAGACAGTTACGGTCTACGGCGTATGTGTTCACAATGCCGCACGGTGACCGTGCGATCTCTAAGAATATTTGAGGGGGAACATACCTTGATGAGACCGTACAGGTTCCGTGTGATATCACAAGGTAATCGTGAGATTGCCGTGCGGAGATCGTACGGGTTCCTTTAGATGGTATCATTTTTTTTCACGAAAACCTTCGTTTTCACTCATATGTGCATTTGTATCAGATGGTACATGTAATAAAAATCAATATGGCATCAACCTTACATAAGTTCGATATCCTTTCCGTAGGGTTTCCGCAAAGTAGCCGTGCGATGTCTGTGAGAGGCCCGTGCGATCTGACAATCGTACTGACACCGCACGGATATCGCGAGGATGCCATGCGGTCAACGTACGGTCACCGCACGAGTCTATGGTTTTTTTTTGGATGTTTGATAGATAAGATATCGTGCGATATCCGCGCGATCATCTCAAGGCTTCTGTGCGATGTC
Source organism: Fragum whitleyi (assembly GCA_948146395.1). NCBI lineage: Eukaryota > Metazoa > Mollusca > Bivalvia > Cardiida > Cardiidae > Fragum > Fragum whitleyi. The sequence continues at coordinate 11,906,150 of OX411554.1, forward strand.
CGTGCGGCGACCGTGCGGTGTCCGTGCGTATCCGCACAAGGCTACGGGCTTGCAAGTTTAAAAAAATGTGTATAACATTTTTTTAAACGAGATCGCAAGTGTCTGCGATATTCGTAAGACCGTACGATGATCGCACGGACACCGTATGTCACCGCACGATATTATGTCTACGGCGAGATACGGGCCCCGAACGGGCTCCGTAAGCCAAATGTAAACAAGGCTAATAACTATTAAAAATTTGTTCAGTTTTCAGTATTAACTATCGCCAATAATTCAACTCGTTTCCACTATAATCAATTTGCAACCTGACAGAAAGCATTTCTGCAACGACCATTTTGTATTTTGGCTTTAGACCAATCAGTTAGTCTGACCCTACAGCTAAATTGTAACAGGCTCTCTGATTGGTCGAAAGCTTATAAACAAAACTGACCAGATTTTCTGCATGAAAGAGGGTAGTTCGGGACCTTGTCTTTATTATATATTTTGATAAAAACGATTTATACATTTTTTTTTTGTGGTTAATATTAAGTAATATTACTCTATCCCCACCCGTGTTGGCTACCTGTGATACAAGTCACCTTGATTATTTACGGTCACACGTTATTTCAAATGTGCTCCAACCTTTGATTAAGGTAGAGGACCCGTAATTCTTCCGCAAAGTTTCGGAAGTAATCACTTCAACAGAGTTAGCCGGGGTTCCCTAATGATTTTCATTAGGAAACCTCGGTTAACACTGTTAAAGTCCATAACTTCCACAATGTTGCGGAACGATTACGGGTCCACTACCTTAAAGATCAAATTTTAACATACCCAGTTTTATTCTTTCGTTGATTTTGTTTTATGCATTTTGATATTTAATAATGTTTTTGACATCATGTAAACCAATGTGCGAATTGGTGCGCTTTAATGGCTAAACCTTCATTATTGTCGAGGAGTTTAGAAACACCGAGATAGACGATTGATTGCTCAGGCTGTCTAGAGTCGAAGCTTTTCGAACGTGTTGGATTTTCTGAAATAAGAATGACAATACTAACTGTACTTTTCCGAAAAAGAATTCGACTTCTGGTTGACATCCGTTGGAACCTATCTCCTTTTTTTTAATGAAACTTTTCCTATGGTATGTTTTTTGTGACGGTCACAAAAGTGCACTCCCACAGAAAGGAAACATTAAAGCTTTCCCTACCACCAATGGCGGATCCAGCATTTTTTGTAAAGAGGTTTAAAGCTACAAAATTGGGGTTGGTGAGGTTTGTTTTGTTTGGACTTTAAGCCTAGGCTTATGCGTAGTTACAACGTTTGCTCGACCACTGGCCATATGATACAATGCATTTTTTAGTTTGTCTTTATATACTTAAGAAAGCGAAATTGGCAAGCTGAAAGTTTATGGAATGATTTTGGAATGATTTTGAAAATGCGATGAACAAAATCAGCTATATTTATTACCTCCCTTTAATAGAATATGCATAAAAATTCTAACAAAATCTTGTGATGTCTTAACGAACAAATCATACGCTCGTGGATTTTTTCAAGCGATTTTTACAGTTGTTGATCTTATATCTTTTAGTGATTTTGGATCGCTTTTGAATGGTTTGAGTGAGTGCTTACAATGAATAAATGGATCGCTGAGTGAGCGATTTAGACCGATTTTGATCGGAATGGTTGTCAATTTCACGATGTTTTTAACTGAAATTATGCAATAGCTATAATTTCTGGGGAGGGTGTCGGACCCGCTGTCCCCATAGCCTGGTCTGCGCATGAATAAAACTGCCATATTCGATGCATATGTATGCCAAGATGTTTTATTAAGGTACCCCGACACCATCATACACGTGTTCAAATCCTTATTTAATAAATATATTTTGTAGAGTGTACCTTAACGGTAATTTGACCAAAAAAATCAGCATTGCTTTCCATGCATTTTTCGCAGAAAATGTGAATTTTTGAATATACCATATTTTTTTTGCAAAATGCCATGAAAAGGATGATAAGAAGCAGAATGATGAACTTCAACGTTAGTGGGTTGGTATACCTGATTCATGGAATACAAGGAATCTCGAAATATTTGATAAGTAACATTTACAAGACAAAATGCAGGAAAAATCGTTGTCGGAATAATAACCTTTTATTCACCGAAATCTATTTTTTATTTAAAATTCAATAAAAAGCATATACCTACATTAAATATAGTTGAAAAAATATGACAGAAATTTAGTTAAACATTAGAAAAAATAGAAAAGGTAAAATAAAGTAGGTGTATCCAGGCTTTTTTGGCCACTTTGCTTTGCATGAAACCTATTTTCGCATTCTGTAGAAAAATATCCGTAAGACAAGGGTATTATAATATTTTTGGTTTATATAAAACATGTACCTCATTGATTGTATGTAACTGCTATTTAGGTTTTAATTACTGATAATCCAGGAATGTAGGAAGCATTTTAAGGAGAAGGGTGGGTTAGATGAAGACTTGTTCCCCCTTTTTTCACTACAAGACAAAATTCGATTTCTACACCTTAAATAATTACAGAGAATGAAAGGGGCTTTTTCTTTTATACTTTTACAAAGGAAAATGCAAAATCGAGAAAAAATATATGTATGATCAGCCTAAACATCATGTATATCATGCATAAGATGATACATTTCAGGCAACAATCTTAAATTGTCCATGACAAAGTAAATATGTAAGTTCAATTTTTTGAATCTTCAAGAAAAATATTCAAAAGATAGTTAAACGGTAAGACAATGGCAGAAAAAAGTCAATTTATAACATTTTTAGAAGAGGAAAAAATTGCTTGCAGCAAGATTCTTCTCACTTTCCACTAACAAAAATATCCCGTTTTTTTCTAAGCGTACGCTATGAAAGAAATAAACGTTCGGCATTGAAGCATCTGTTGCATTGTTACCTACCAATTCTTTTCCAATGACCCAGTCGGAACAAGCACTTGTTACGTTGGAAAGGAAAAATTACCCGTGAATCTATATAACATAATTTTCAAGAAGGTTTGCCATTTTATAACCAAATGATTTTAACCTCAAAAGAAAATAATGTTAATTTCATTGCAATATGAATCAAAACAAAATAATAAATGTTAGTATGTAAAAACGCACGAACCTTTGATATAAAAATAACGAAAGGGCTAAAATCTAACAAAGGGAGAAAATATGTTTCCGTTACTTTTGCTTATTCGAGTTATTAATGTTTCCAATGGTGTCTGATAGCCTTAAGTAAGAGACGATAATGAAATTACTTCTAGATGTTTGAGGGTATAACACTTAAACCTAATTATACTGAATGAATTCACAAAAAGTGAATTCTACACTCTATAGAAACAGTTCCTTTCTCATTTGTGAACCATGGGCATTTCTCCTGCGTTGCAGAGGTTTTTATTACAAAAACAGTAGAATATTTCCTTCACCTTCCTGCAACCATCTGGTACTTTGTTGTCCCAGCAACCGAATTCAACATCTGTAAGATAAAGGGAGGTAATTAGAAGGTTTCACAGAGATTCAAATCCATGTGTTTGTCTACGATCTCAGTAAACTCACATCGTCTATTGTACCCCAACCTACGAGGTAAAAGGGGAAACATTTGTCTCACCATGTTTGCCTGTCCGTTTGTTTGTCCGCCTATTTTTTCGGCTGTCCTTTCACATTTCCGGACTTTAACACAAAAGCATATTGACATAGAACGACGCAAAAACGAGACAAAGTAAGAATCAATTAAAAAATTAAAAAGAAAGAAGAAAAATTTTGTCAAAGCGAGTCGGATAACTACAGGGACATAACAGTCACCCCTATACTATTAAAAATCATAGAACACGTCTTAAATCAGAGACAAAAGGAGATGCTTTACCACACCCAATCAAGATTGCTGAGTGAATTTACGAAAGGAACCTCCTCAATGAGATCTGCACTTATAGTCTCAGAATTTAAAAATGAAGCCAAAATGAAGAAAGAAAATCTTTACTTTGTTACCCTGGACACAAGGAAGGCATTTGATGTCGTAGAACACAACATTCTTCTTCGGAACCTAATACTTGATGATAATCCATTAGCGGAATTGATCCTTCTTAAGGATGGATACACAAATATGAATGCTTGTGTGAAATGGCAAAGTCTCTCATCAAAGCAATTTAACATAAATCAAGGAGTCAGACAAAGTGGAGTTTTGTCAACGGAGCACTACAAGAGGTATAACAATCCCCTTCTCAAAAAACTAGAAGCCAACTTCCAAGGTGCTAGGATTGGAAACATTCAAATTCCACACACCACGTGTGCCGACGATATTGCCCTCCTGTCACACTCAAATTTTGAAATAGAACAAATGCTAAAGACAGTAGGAGACTTCAGTACAACCCACAGATACGACATAAACTCACAGAAAAGTGCCTGTCTGGTGTACAACAACAAACGCTCCAGTGAAGTGCTAAACTCTATCCTTAACAAGGATACAATCCCAACCTCAGAGAAGACCACTCACTTAGGACTAATCAGGGGGACAAGTAGAGGTACCAACGTGGAAAGCAAAATAGAGCTAGGAAGAAGAACTGCCTACTCTCTCCTAGGTGCAGGATTCCATGGCTCCAATGGGCTCACTCAAGCCATCAAGGCACATATCTGGAACACTTATATCGTACCAAGAACCGTATACAGCCTTGAAGTACTTTCTTTGACGCAAACAAATCTTAAAAATCTAGAAACTTTCCAATACAAATGCTTAAAACAGATCCAACATCTTCCAGATCGAACAGCTAACGTAGCTGCACTGCACTTATGGGAGTGCTACCTCTGGAGATACAAATTGACAAGAATATACTCAATCTGTTCTATGGCATTTTACAATCCAAGAACTCGGACGAACATGAGATTGCAATCAGACAGTTAGCAACAAAAACAATTGAGGAAAACAGCTTTTTCTCCACTGTCAGAGAAATTCTACTGAAGTACAACCTTCCATCTGCCTATACGTTAATCCAGAACACGCCTCTTAAATCCAATTGGAAAACTATTTTAAAACATTCAGTAACAATATATTTTGAGAAGTCATGGAGAGAAGAAATAAGGGAGAAAAGCTCTCTTAAATACCTTAACCCAGATTCAGTCAAAATTGGACAGACCAACCATATATATAAAAACCGTCCGAACAAATAAGGAAGACATCAGAAGATCAGAACTTAAAGCAAAATTACTCCTTGGTGTCTACAACCTTCAATCCAATAGAGCAACCTTTAACCAATTTGCAGTAGATCCAACTTTAAGTAGATTAAACTGTGCAAACAGGAACCGGAAACCAGATAGCATTTCATCGCAAGATGCAATTCTCTACATCAAGTCCGTACTAGGTATAAAAGACTTATCATCAATATAATTAAAGCAGCCGGGATAAGGGACATAAACACACTGAATGACTCAGAGCTTTTTACCCACTTAATCTTAGACAGTTCCCACCCAACAGTGGAAAAATCAATCTATATACATCTCAAGCATACAGAACGATTAGAATTTGTATCCAGAGAATTTCTATGGAAAATCCATGCTAGCAGATGCGAAATACTTGCAAATTGCCAGTAATGCTCTCTAATGACTCAGAGCTTTTTACCCACTTAATCTTAGACAGTTCCCACCCAACAGTGGAAAAATCAATCTATATACATCCCAAGCATACAGAACGACTAGAATTTGTATCCAGAGAATTTCTATGGAAAATCCATGCTAGCAGATGCGAAATACTTGCAAATTGCCAGTAATGCTCTTGGGACTACTATAAAATTTAAAAAATCCCTCATTACATAAATACTCTCTTTATTCAAGCTCTGGTGGACGTTTTATGACTATTTGTTCAGTTCGCGTTGAACTATCACATACTACATACACGTATATAAACATTTAATGATGTCGGTTATCGTATATAGGCATGCTTCGCGTACATGATCAGTGACGTACATATATCCGTGTGTGTACATATATTTAGTGATCCAGCCAAATCACAAGACAACCACCATCTACGAGACAATCAACCAAGTTCAGTCTTGGGTTCTCCGAAAGGAAAACGGAGGAATATACCAACACAACAACAAAAAGTTGGATCAGTGATAAAGTGACGTAATGACAAATTCTCTTAAAGCGAATCAGTTCAATGATATGGTGACGTAATGATAAATTCTCTTAAAGCGAATCGGCTCAATAATATGGAAGCGTAATGAAAATTTCTCTAAAAGCGAGTCGGTTCAATGATATGGTGACGTAATGACAAATTCTCTAAAAGCGAGTCGGTTCAATGATATGGTGACGTAATGACAAATTCTCTAAAAGCGAGTTGGTTCAATGATATGGTGACGTAATGACAAATTATCTTAAAGCGAGTCGGCTCAATAATATGGAAGCGTAATGAAAATTTCTCTTAAAGCGAGTCTGTTCAATGATTTGGTGACGAAATGAAATCACCGGTTCGATAATCTGCTTCAAAACAATAAAGAAAAAAAATAATTGATTTTTAAAAAAAAAAATAATAATTTAGCTTAAAAGACCATTTGTTCTTAACTGTTTTAAAAGATTATTGATATTTTCTATTGTTGATCCTGTGAAATTACATAAGGATTAAACTATGATTATACTAGTTAAAATACTAATGTCAGTAACTGTTATCAATATATTTCGTTTATTTCTATCATTTAAAAGGTCCCGGGTTCGATCCCCGAAAATTCGTCTTCACTGTTGGGTTGCTAATCGAAGACCTATGTTGGATAGTGGCTGAAGCTTAGTAAATGCTGTAATGGTAGTTATGGTGAGAGAAAAACCTGTGGCCTGTTTTACTTAACATCTTACTGTCATTTTTGCGTAAATCAAAAATTATGGTTGCATCTACAGTAGTAACTAAATATGAAAATTTTCCATGTATAATCTCATTGATATCGTCTTTTAAAGATAATTTCAATGAAAGATTACAAGGCAGCATCTAACAATAAATGAAACATCATGTACGATTAGTGATTTAGACTTATGATTATTAAAACGGGCCGCAGGAAACTTTAGACGCCGCGATATAAGTACAAAATTGTTAAAAGCGGTGTAAAACGCCTTTCAAACAAAAAGGTTCATATTGTAGACATTTTAAAATCAGGATGGAAAAAATGCGTTTTGAGACTAATTACCATTAGATAATCAGATAATCAGATAATTTTCCACCATTCGCGACAACATTGCTTTTGTTTTGCCTTCGATGAACGCAAACCGATCTTACGATGAAACAATCAGCTGATTTCTGTTACAGGGATGAATGTATTTTTCATTGTGTTTATTGGCTTATAAGTGCAAATGCCTTACCACATGGCAAATAACGCCCGTAGTGTGTTAAGTTTAAGCCATGCGCTATGGCAATTTCAATTTATAATCCAATAAACGCAGTGAAAAAATACACATTGTCTTTATATAAATGCAATCGTTTACATCTAAGAAACTATTAAAATACATGGCCAAATAATATAGGTTCAAGTCTACTTTTGCTCGTAGTGTCAATACACTATCTATTTTAAGAACGCATATTAAATGTGTATTGTAATCTCCCTATCGAAGTTTGTTGGAATATTTCTTTTTACAAATCAGACGCAGATAGAGGACAACTTTGACATTTTTAAAGGTATTTATGATTAAAAAAATATTTCTACCGACTTTTTCTCAATTTTGAAGGAAATCGGCATGATCGACTGAGGTTGAGAGGTTGCTTGATGATCTTCGGTGACTCACTGTTAACGGCAGCTCAGAATCAAGACTGCAAACTTATAATAAAAAAATATTTCGCATATATTTCAATTCTAATCAAATGGCCATAATGGTTATAAAAGGGGAACGAAGGATTCTCGAGCTCCGACAACATAGGACTTGCAGATCGATAGTCGGGTGACAACTCTCGAATTTCCCCACGTGACTTGTTGCAACCAATTAAAATTCTTGTTTTTATCGGATTGGATTTAAAATGATATAATCAATTGAGAAATCGTGATAACCCATTGCAGATTTATAGGGAATGTTTTACATGTACCCTAACCTTTTTCGAAATCACGTTTCACGCACGACCCACTACAATGTGCTGCCTTCACCCAACCATGTGTCCCGGAGAATCCATTCCAACATCGAATTCGTTCGTCATTACCTACAAATGGAACAAGAGTGTGGAATTAATATATGAGCCTGTGCATACGATTGCAACAATTTTAAATAACAGTGAGACACAAACAATGAGTAGTCTACCAGTAACACAGTGCACTTAGAAGTAACCTTCTTTGTCAAAAGATATTTCTGACCCCTATTTTTCTAAAAAGCGCAAAAATGAAGACCCAGGACAGTCTGTGTGGTTGCACAGACTGTCCTGAGTCTTTGCTATGCGCAAAATTAAAATCACTGGAAATGTCATGCACAATTCATATATATATATATATATATATATATATATATATATATATATATATATATATATATATATATATATATATATATATTGTGTTTGTCAAACATCTAATTCTCCAAAACTTGCCCTTTTTTGTTTTACAGAAACAGAAGCTTGATAAAATATGGACATCTACAGCAAACCGGAATTCATTGTCAACTGACAGCAAAACGAAATGATTAAAGTAAAAAGCTTGAATTCACCAAATACAATTAGTTACATCGTGAAATTGACATTCATCCCAACCAAAACCATTCTTAATCGCTCACTCAGCGCTCCATCCATTCCATACATTCATTCAAATCGATCAAAAACGCTTCGAAATCTTTAGAGAAAATTTAGAAATAGGCCATGACGATTAACATTCAATTCAAATCGATCAAACTTTTCTACAGTTTTATTTGCTGATGCGTATTTTAAAGTGTCTGATTGGTAAACGAAGACACACAAACAGAACAGTACGTAAATTTTATTAAAGGGAGGTTATAAATATCGCCAATTTTGTTCATCTTGAAAACAATTAGCCGTATTGTATTAACTCCATTTAATTTCACTAAAAACCTGATCCAAACAATCATTCGAAGTTACAAAATCAATCCAAAATCATTCCTCTTGTCAATTTCACGATTCTGTTAATTGTAATCTACCATGAAACTTGGTTACAACATGAATTTATTGACACGAGCGATACCAGCGGTAATCTGAAATACATAGGTCCGTTCCCTTTCCAATCAATAGTTATGGCCAATGTTTAAAGTTTTGGGGGAAAAACGGACAGACAGATATGCAAAGAGATAGGTCACAAACAATATGCCTGGATCTTTTGATCCGGGGATAAAAATGGTATGTCTGCTGAAACCGAAGCTTTACGAATTTAACCAAGAATGGTCTTGGTCCGATTTCAAATTTTTGTATTGCTCATGCTTTACTTCTACTTATTTCTTCTTCTTCTTAAAGTGGGTTATGACCAATATTGTTCACCATACCAAGGTTCGAAGCTTTTAAATTTCATTGATTTTCTGAAGCTACCAATCTCATTCTTCCATGTTGAATATTAATCAGTTCAAATTGGGCAAGGGATCTGGCCTCAAGTTCTAATATAATAGAACTTCTGCCAGACCCCTTTGCCGATTTTGAATTTTATTGGAATTATAATTCTGTTTAAAATTTAAATAATTGGCTATAAAATATGTTTAAACTAACTTAACTACATTTACATTAGTCTGTTAAAGCTCATCAACCTCTCTAACTGAAGTGCGTGCTTGACTTTGTCCACGTATTTTTGTACTTTTACTTATATATGTGGCCCGTCACGCCAAAAGGGACCATCTCGGTAGTGCGTAAAGTGTCGACCCTAGTCAGACTGCGCGGTTTGCGCAGACTGACTGGGATCGAAACATTTCGCAATGTGCTTATTTTCTGAATCTTGAATGTTCAATCTACCTTCCAGTGAAAAGATGTTTGAAATACGACCTCTGGTTCACCAATGCTTGTCCCAATCTCTTTTTCAAATATTCATTTCACAAAGTTCCTAGATGGTCCCTTTTTGCGTGATGGGTCACGTATACACTCTTCAAAACTCCTAAGCGGCCACTTGTAATTTTGATCATATGTTATAAATACCGCATGGTTTCATCCCGTTTTTGCTAATATAATGCAGCCAAATCATTCATGAAGTCAACAAGACAAAATTCAGTGAAATAGTTCTTCAAGAAATGTTTAGAAATTAAACGAAAGTAGGAGTACATGTATAATATCACACGCTCGCTATCCCATTACAAAGGGACCATCCGGTAAGCACGTAATGTAATGACCATGGTACAGTTAGTTACATCTTGAAATTAACATCAATCCGAATCAAAACCATTTTAAATCGCTCACTCAGAGACCCATTTATTCATTCCAAAGAATCACTCAAACCACTCAAAAAACGCTCTAAAAACACTAAAAAATTAAGATCAACAACTACATTCAAAATTAATATTGATAGAAAAGAAAACGCGATTTCTTTGACCCTATTAGAATTTTGAGCGTCTGATGGTTCTTGAAGAAAAAGGAAGCTATTTATAGAACTAGTATGCATTTTTATTAAAGGGAAGTAATAAATATCGCTAATTTTGTTTATCTTGAACAAAATTAGCAATATTGGATTACCACCCTTTAATTTGATTTAACACTCACTCCTCTCGCCAATTCAATTTCCTTCCAAAATCATTCCAATATCATTCAACTTGTCAATTTCACGATGTCGCTTATTGTAAGTCTGCACGCTCTGCGTAGTCTGACCAGAGTCGAGATTTTTTTTTTTCATTCTGTAGATAATCTGAATCTAGAATGATAAATCTAACATCATAATCAGCCTTTTGAAAGTTCGCCTCTGGTTGACAACTGCTAGATTAAATCTCATTTTTGAGCATTTGTCTTACGCTCTTCCCATATGGTCATTTATCGCAAGACAAGCCAAGATTATACGTAGTGCAATTTGAGAATCGACGTAAACTCGTATAAATGACATTCTTCACTACTTTATGAACACGAAAGTCTCCATTTAACCATTTAAGATGTTTTGTCGTCCTGAATGTAGGACAATTTGAATTTAACTTGCGTTTAAGAAAAGTAGGCTTATTCATCTTACCCTTACCCTTTTTTGCGAATTTTAAGATTAGTCCAATTTCAAAGAGATTTCAGACGACAACGAAATAGTAAAGCAGCCGAAGAAGAAGATAAAAATCTGACAAACAAACAAACAACAGGAGGAAAAAATGTTTTATATAGAAACGCTTTCGAAAAAGGAAAAAGAGGTCCTTTTTGCAACCAAGTTTTCTCTTTCACTTTTTAAAATGTTTCTTAATACATGTTTTAAATGCTAGTCTAACACATGTAATACTGCGTCAAAATAGTGCCAGTACATTTTAGAACAAGGTTATTATCTATTTTCACGTGTTTCAGTAATTCATGATTCAGTATCTTATGACCATTGATAAATATGTTTTCAACAAAGCTTAAAAGATAACTCCATTAAGATTTTTTTGTGCAATTGGTATCACTACGAAATACGAATCATACCACGGTTTAATGCCCGGCCTCGGCAATTTATCATTTCCGATTTTGGTCTCTTACCATCGCGTCCGGTAGTTTTGAGATAACCATTGGTTAAATCTTAAACGGAAGTTAATTTCAGCAAATCAGGGTTGTTGTTTCAATTGGTTCAATTGAAACAACAAACCTGATAGGTTGAAATTAAATGTTGCTCTATATTTAAAAATATGGTTATCTTTTAACATTTCCGAAAGGCAAGACAATGATCTTAAACAACTATGTACACGAATACTAGACTTTTTCTCTCATAGATAAACTTGAATTTGTCATTGCAATATTCGGTAATGCAAATGATTATGACGCGATGCTCTAAATGTAGGCCTAACTTAATGAATATTTATGACCCGCAACATTTCTGCCTCCAATCGAATGGAGCGCATTACCGCTCCTTCGCGTCATCAAAATCTCATTTACAAATACATGTATTACTTATTCAGGAGATTATGTGTTTCCCGAAAAAAGCCGCCGTTTGTCGATTGATTTGCGTATTTATGTAACTCATCTTTCATAACACTAATTCAAGAATAGTTATTCAAAGAATGTTCACAAATGATCGATTTTTTTTACTCTAAATGCAAACGGGGGCTTTTATTGTAAACCCATATGAAAAGATCTGTTTGAGACTTGGGGGAAATACTGGTCCGAGAACAGTTCGTTATATCGTGAAAATGATATTCAGCTCAAACCATCCAAAATCATTCGTTCATGGCTCCATTCAATGCATCCAAATCACGTACTTCTTTTGGAATGCTGTGGACGTTATCTAGTGTCAAATTGGTCCATGAAGACTCACAGACAGAACAGTAAGCAGGTTTTCTTAAGGGGGGGGGGGTTAATGCAATTTCGCAAATTTCGTAATGATCAATAGTATATTACCTCTTTTGAAATGCATTCAAAACTCGACCCCCTACTCATTTAATTTCGTTATTATTCCAAGTTCATTCACCTTATCATTATCAGGACGTTTTGGAAAGTAATATCAGGAATTCATGACGAGGTCTCGAAACTCCGTAATATAGCCGAAATACTTATAAATATATAATACATACTTACTGTATTATATGAAAAAAAATATCTAACGAGGTTGGGAGAATTGAAAATTGTCGAGGCTCTGCGGAGACAATTATCAATTCTCACAACCAAGTTAGATATTTTTTTCATACAATACACTTAGTATGTATTATATTTATCTTATAACCTCAATTTGTCTTGTTTTCGTCGATGTTTCTAACTGAAATGCAAGTTTCTAAAAATAACCGCATTATATCTTTGTTCTAAAAATAACTATGTGATATAATAAAAAATATCATACGGGATGTTATCACACAGATATTTGTATAGCTATAAGATAAAACGCAATAACCTTTTTAAGTTCAGTGGGGAAAGCCCCTATCTTCAAATCATCTGAAGTTCTATGTCATGGGTTCATCGGATGAGATGGCTAACCTTGTTTCGGTACTTCGGTAAATTCTGTTGTTGTTTATTTCGCAAATAATCATCAAAGAAAATTTATCATACATACTGCTTAATTTCATATCTACTTCAGCTTCGTATGACGTCATCTTGTCAGGTAAGAGGTTACCAATCGTCATGTCAATAGGAGATAGCACCCCGCCTTCATTGCACAACGGTCTATTACAGTAGCACACCGTCTGTCCACGATATGGTCTACATCCTTCGGGAACTTCCCTGGGCCAACATGCATACTGAACACCTGAAAATAGACATAATTATGAATCGCGGTGACGTCAGCCTCAGACGTGTATATACATGCGTTAGAAAGTAAGTCCCGTAAATGATGCCCCGTGACATATCGCTCAAACACCCTTAAGTGACCGCTCAGTCGAGGGCCTACAGTTCAGAACAGGGTCAAATGATTTTGGAATGATTTAATTGATTTTGGAATGAAATTGAATGAGTGCGATGAGTTGTGCGGGAAATTCAAGGTATGTAATACAATATTGCTAATTTTGTCAAGATTTGACAAAATTAGTGATATTGTATTACATACCTTGGATAGGATATACGAAAAGACAGAAAATCGTCTTGACTCAATCAGAATAACTGCGTGAATTTCATATTTTAACACACTAGAATTGTCTCAATGAGGCGAATATCTTTTATTGCATAAACGGAATTAGAAATAACTACATGTCACAACTATCTCTTAATGTTTTAACCCATAACAATCGTCTCAATGAGAGATGAAGCGATTACCTTGAATATATGTATATGGAATAAGAATATCTATAGGTAATTTTTGCTCAGTGAGCTGTGCATTCCATTTTATCTCACCTGAGCACAAAGTGCTTAAATTTGTTATAATTAACATCCCAAACGGAAGTTACTCCCAGGGTTTTAATCGCAAGGTATCCTCATGCATGTACTTATATTATATGAAATCATTAAGAACCTCGGTTACCTCTGTTAAAGTTCATTAATTCCGAAACGTTGCGGAACTATTACTAGTTCACTACTTTAAATGGAGTAAGAATGATAGTTTAAGATCCAGAAATTCAGCCTAGTGCGAAATGTGCAAAATCCAATAGGGTTGCAAGCACTCGGGAACCCTCGGCGATTCTACGCATTGATAAATATGAAAAACAATTAAACCATGCCGAATCTACCAATTTAGACTACTATTTACTGTGCGATTTTAATATTCAATTTACTTTAGCATCGACTTTCAATAATTCCAAATGGGCTAAAATGATACAAGATTATGGACTTAATCAACTAATTGAAACTCCCACTAGGATTACAAACAAGTCTTCAAGTACAATTGACCATATCTATTGCACTCAAAAACAAGCAATCTCTGAAGTCTTAGTGCCAAAAATTGCGGTAAGTGATCATTACCCTATAGCTTTTACCTACCATAGTCACAAGAAACATTGTCAAGTCAAAACATATAAGACAATTCATTACCGTTCTTTTTCACATAATATACATGTATTGTTAATTATGTTAATACCCATGTATGCCATGTAAAATGTTTTGTATTTCGACGATGAACCATAATGTGTTCAAGTCGATATTCTAAATAAAATATCTGTTCTGTTATGTTCTGTTCTTTTTCAGAAATAAATATCGAAAATTTCTTGTTTGATTTAGCCAAAACTGACTTTGATATAATAGAGACAATATCTAATCCTGATGAAGCTTTAGAATATTTCTATGCTATTCTCAATGGTATTTTAGAAAAACATTTGCCATTCAAAGAAAAGCGTGTTAAAAGGCTTAAACAGCCTGACTGGTACAACACCGAGATAAAAGATGCTATTTTGACGAGAAATAAATTTCATCACGCTGGTAATTGGCTCATGTATAAAAAATGGAGGAATATAGTGACATCAATTATTCGCAAGAATAAGAAAAACTATTTCAACAAAGCAATAGAGGAAAAATCAGATACTAAATTATTATGGAAGAATTTACGAAATATAACTGCAAACGATAAGAAAGAACAACGTATTCCAAACAAAATGATCATCAATAATTCTGAAGAGGAAGGTACTCAAAATATTGTTAATGCGTTAAATAGCCATTTTGTCAACATTTGTCAAATAATAAACAAGATACCTATAAATCCGAAATATCTCGAAGAATTAAAGTTACATCTAGAAAGCAAGTTACCAAACTGTTATTTCGAAATAACTTTTATTACAGCGCTGGAAGTTAAAAATATTATTGATAAATTCGATAGCAGCAAATCGACCGGAACTGACGGAATTGGTCCAAAAATTTTGAAAATGTGCAGAGATTTCATATCTAAACCAATTTCATCTATTATTAATAATTGTATTTCAAAGGGAATTTTTCCATCAGAGTTCAAGAAAGCCTGTGTGATACCCATATTTAAAGGTGGCGATAATGATGACCCTAATAATTATCGACCCATATCAATATTGCCAACTTTGTCAAAAGTGTTTGAAAGGCACATTGCTAATCAACTGAAATATTTTTTAAAACGAACGGACATTCTCTTTACTCACCAGTCGGGTTTTAGAGAAAATCACTCATGTCAAACTGTTCTAATTCGATTAGTCGATTCATGGTTAATGGATTTGGACCAGGGAAACTTAGTTGGAACTGTATTTCTAGATTTAAAGAAGGCTTTCGATCTTGTAGATCACGATATTCTTCTATCTAAGTTAAAACTGCACCATTTTACTAAAAACACATGCAATCTTTTTCAATCATATCTAAATGAAAGACAACAAGTTGTAAAAGTTGATAATGTCTTATCTGACATGACAGAAATTAAATCTGGAGTTCCCCAGGGATCAATACTAGGGCCTATATTAATTTTGATTTATGTGAATGACCTTCCTCTCAAACTATCAGCTAATATTGACATGTATACCGACGATGCAACACTACATAAGTCATGTTCCTCAGTATCAATGATAAATGAAACTTTAAATTTTGACCTATTAAAAGTCGAAGAATGGTGTAGGCAAAACAATATGGCTTTAAATCCTTCTAAAACAACATGTATGTTGATAAGTTCAAAACATAGAATTAAAAAATGCACAGGTTTGAACTTAAAACTTTTACAAGAAAATGTGGAGAAAGTAACATAAAAAAAACTATTGGGGGTACATATTGATGAAACAATGTCATGGAAGGTTCACGTTGAAAAGGTATGCTCAAAATTATCGTCTCAACTTTATTTACTTCGAAGAATAAACAGTTATCTTAGTGTTGATACGAAACAATTATTTTACAACTCCTATATAGCTCCACATTTTGACTATGGTTGCACTACATGGAGTCATTGTAAATCTTCACTAATTAACAGGATTACTAAAATTCAAAAGCGAGCTGCAAGAGTAATACTATGTCAGCCAAAACGTTCATGCTCCAGAAGTAACTTTAAATCTTTAAATTGGTTATCTTTCAAAAATCGTTGCAAGTACTTTACTATTCTTATGGTTTTCAAAACTATTCATGGTCTGACTCCATCATATATGTCGAACTTTGTTTCAGTCAGTATGAACCATTTCTATGAGCTAAGATCAACTACTAGAAATCAGATATCTCACCAATGTGCACCTAAAACAGATATCTTAAAAAGGACATTCTCTTTCACTGGCATGGAGTACTGGAATGCTGTTCAAATTCAATTGCGAAGTATCTCAAATATATCTACGTTCAAGCGCTCACTCAAAAAATATTTAATGCTAAGTAATGACTTATAATACCTTGTTGCATATGTCTTATTTCCGCCATTCATGTGTGAATTACTCATTTTTTATTGTGTTTTTATTGTGTTTTTATATTTGGTTTATCACTTAATATTATCCCTTATCCTAAACTGAGTGATAAGTGATCAATATAGTTGATAATTTCATTTTGAAATAGTCGAATTTTACTCATTATCATCATTTTTATAATTGAGATGTTTTCATTTTATCATCATTTATCATTGGTCATTTTATGGTCACAACCATCTTTTTATCATCTCGTTACTGATTACTGATCATCATAAACATCATCTTGTCATTTTTCGTCTGTTAAGAAGGCCTCATTGTAAATAAGTGTTTCATTATTTATGTCAAATCATGCTTAATGATGTCAACTTAATGAGTTACCTTCTATATATAAAGAATTTATTATTATTATTATTATTATTATTATTATTATTATTATTATTATTATAGACCTCGGGAATAATAAGGGCGCAGCGTCATATCGCACGTCGGATTATATGACGTCACAAACATAACTGGGGATGGCGTTGCGAAAAATAAAATCAACGTAAGGTTGAAATTAGGCATATTATAATTTGAAAACAAAACGCAGTGTTTTACTGCGTTTTGCTTTTAAATTGTAACATGCCAAAATGATCTCCACAGACAATCGGAAAACATTAAAGGAATATACTTTTCTTCAAACTTATTGACCAAAGTACCACCAGGAACCGAATTACAAAAAAAAAAAAAAAAAAAAAAAAAAAAAAATGACCAAAAATTACTACGCTTACGTCCGAGGTACTTTTAAGTTAACGGAAAAGTCCGAGCGATGTTCCGAATGGGTTCATAGATTACTAACTACCACGATCGATTAGGAAAATTGCTCAAACTTTGCCGTAAAGTGGAAAGTACCTCGGGCGTAAGTGTGATGATTTTGGGTCATTTTTGGGTTATATGGCTTCTGGTGATACTTAGGTCAACATGCTTGAACAATAACGAATTCCTCTCATGATTTCCGATCGTCTTCGGATATCCTTTAGGCATGTTATAATTTGAAAACAAAACGCAGTGAAACACTGAGTTCTAAACGCCATATTTTCCCGACACAGTGGATGGACGGCATTGTGGTACCAATTTATAAGAAAGGTGATGTTAATGATACAAACAATTATCGTGGTATCACTCTATGTAGTTGTCTATCAAAGATATATACAAGCATCTTAAATACAAGACTTACGGAATGGACGGAAAAAAATGACGTCATTTCCGACGCACAATTCGGGTTCAGAAAAGGATTTTCTACGACTGATGCAGTTTTTAGCCTAAATTGTGTAATCGAGCACTTCATCAACAATAGCAAACGACTATATTGTGCGTTCGTGGATATGAAAAAATGCTTTGATAGCGTAAATAGAAATGCTCTGTGGTTGAAGCTTCATAGGCTTGGCATAAAAGGAAAAATGTTAAATGCGTTAAGATCAATTTATGAATGGGTACGTTGCAAAGTAAGGCACTGTAATAGTTACTCACAGTTTTACGAAATAGCAGTCGGTCTGAAGCAAGGTGAGCTGTGCTCGCCCATTTTGTACTCTCTATTCGTGGAGGACTTAGAACTTTACCTAGCAACAAACGGAAGCCAGGGTATAAATATGTACGAGTTAAACCTTGTTTTATTTCTGTACGCGGATGATATGGTGCTCCTTAGTGAATCTATAGAAGACCTACAGACTAGTCTAAATAACCTAGAATGTTATTGCAAAACATGGGGGTTACAAGTAAATACAGAGAAAACTAAGATATTGATTTTTAGAAAAAAGACCCAAACATATCCGAATGAAAGGTGGTCTTACGGAGGCGATATACTTGAAATAGTGGACCAATTTAACTACCTAGGCGTATTGTTCTCGTGCAATGGGTCATTCAAATTTCATGTGAAAACGATGTGTGGAAAAGCTCTCAAATCTATGGGGGTATTATTCCAAAATACAAATAATTTTTAGTTTAAACCAAAAACCCTTTGCCAACTGTTCGACTCATTTGTGGGATCAATACTAGGCTATGGATCGGAAGTACACGGGTTTTCAAACAAGGAGGAGATAGAACGAATCCATATGAAATTCTGTAAAAGAATACTCGGTGTAAGAATCTCGACAAGTAATGTTGGGGTTTATGGTGAACTTGGTCGATTTCCTTTACATATACAGCATCAAATAAGCATCATAAAATACTGGTTTAAAGTTGTAACAACGTATAATTGTGTGATTAACGGTGCATACAAGTTAGCAGTAGAGGGGATGAAAGAGGGAAAAACACTTGGGCCTCTAGAGTTCGATCCTTGTTGTCTGTGAACGGATTTCAAAATGTATGGGATAACCCATTTAGTGTAAACCAAAAGCACTTTATAAATGTATTTACGCAAAGGCTAAAGGATAATTTCATTCAAAAATGGACTGCTGATCTGAGAAATAGTACAATTTTGATTGTTTACCAAGGTATCAAGTGTGACTTTATGTATGAAAATTATTTAGACTCGATCGAGAAATCAAAAAGAAAAAGAAAAGAAATTACTAAAATGCGACTTTCAGCGCATAGTCTACAAATACAAACAGGACGATACGCAGCTAATAGACTTGAACGAAACCAAAGAGTATGTAACATATGCTTAAACGGTGAAATTGAGGATGAATTTCATTTTTTCTTTAAATGTGACAAAAATATAAGTTTTTCAGAAAAAGGTATTTGCCAGAAAAATATCATAATAGGCCAAATATGCAAAAGCTTTGTGCTATGTTAATGCAAACTGATCGATATACATTGAATAAAGTATATACTTTTATGTCGATGTTCGCTTGTAATGAGAAGGAATTGTATGTATTCATAATTCAATCGGTGGGGAATTAAAACATCGTAAATGGAGCTTAAAGCAGCTGTAAGTACGATGTTTTGGATGCCCAGCGAAGACTAATTACTTGCTATACTCTCTTAGTAATGAGTAATTACTGTTTTTTCCTGATATTAATTGTATTTCAATTTATTATTGTTTATAATCTGACCTTGAAAAAATGTTTTCGATATTTGTATGGAAGAGAAACTATGTTTAATTCCGAAAATAAAGTTATGTCTATGTCTATGTCTAAACCATCCTCTTGTCATACCAGAAGTCTATTCCGTATAATAGCCGAGGGTTCCCGATTGACCCAGATGGCCGCTTTTCGCCTGAAGGATAACACTTACCACGAGGCGTTGATCTCTTTATACAAGATCCAGGGCATTCCTCTCGGTCAATCCAGCCGTGTTTCCCCGAGAAACCAATCCAGCATAGCCGGGTACCTTCAGCCCCTGAGAGAAAATATGTAGTGCAGTTTGATAAACGTCACTTTCAACTAACAGTAAGTTAAGTTGGTTATATCGTATATCAATTGCATAAAATCGAGTTTGAATTAGCAACTCGTATGTAGTAAAATCTTAATTTCATCTAAATACCATTCCAAAAAATATTTTTTGAAAATAAAATGATTTCAAAATAATGATTTTGTCTATCTAGTTAATGTTAATATTTTCACATTTTCCGCTCTTAAACACGAGGGGTGAAGAAGGCTGTTTAGTTGTAAATAGATGTAAACAATAGTAAAAGCACGCTTTTTTTCTAAATATTTGACAGAAGAAATGTCAATTCTTCCTTATTTGGACGTGCTAATTAGCATATCGACGGGCATGTCATCTTACACTTAAATATCTCGTGATTTGAAACGTTATTACTCGTCTGCTTATCTAGTTTTCCTCGTGAAATTCACAACGACTTCGTTAAATAATGCTTTTTGATTGGTCTAAATATGTGAAGATGAGGGTTCGTCTCAAAAAAGATAACAACAATTATAATTTATCTGGCCAAACGGTTTTTAAACAAAGAGAAAATGCACTCAGATTTGATATCCCAAGGAATTAAAAATCTTCGACCAAATTAAATTTATAAAAACACTGGATTTTATACCAAAACGACTCACTTAAATTCATACACTTTTGACTCGGCCCGTATGCAAATCAGAACTAATTTTGGTTGGGCAAGTCGCTGTTACGTTTATTACAGACACAAGGAGGTATGAAAGGCTGGAAGTTAATATGTAGACGGACGGACAAAATCATTATTTTAGATTAAAAATTCTGAAAAGCAAGATTCGTCATGGTATAAGATGGAAAATATGATATGACAAGACAAAAATACGTTTAATTTATTCAATTCTGAGATTTATTGCGAAATGTTGGTCCATATAGACGTCAAACGGACTATACATGTAAATCACTTCTCACTGTTAAGGTTCATGTAAAGATCAAAGGACCCTATTTTAGACATATTGCATTTGCCAATAATGAGCCGTATAGCCAGCTAAATTTTACATTAGATTGAAGCTCTAGATAAGCACAAGCACTTGTAAACACAGCATGAAACCCCAGCATAGCCAAAACATTGTAAAAAAGGATAAAATTTCCCAACAACTCCATGATAGATGAGTAAAACTGGTTCATATTTGAACGAAATACAGACTAAAGTACTTACAAGGTATAGTTAAGAACATTGTGAAATTGACAAGATGAACGATTTTGGAATGAAATTGAATGAGTTTTCGGAGCGAGTTTTGAGTGGAATTAAAGGGAGGTACTCAAATATAGCTATTTTTTCAAGATGAACAATATTAGCTATATTAATTTCGTCCCTTTAATAAGATATTCGTACTTTTCTGTTTGCGTGTCTTCATTGATCATTTTGACACTGAAAAATCCACACCTGCAAATGAAATCGTAGCATAATTTTATCGATTTGGATTAACTGTTGATTGTCTTGGCCGATTTCGAAATGTTTTCTTAAAATTTTGGAGCGTTTTCGATCGATTTGAGTGAGTGATGGGAATAAATGAATGGAGCGCTAAATGATCGATTTAGAACATTTAGACCGGAATGGATGTCAATTTCACGATGATTTTAAATGTACTTCTACAAACATACTGCTTCAAAACTAGTTCAATACCAAGCATATGGACTAAATGTATTATAAACCCAATTCCTAAATCGTCGACTATGGATCCGAGAGATCCCCTCTCTTATCGAGGAATTAGTTTGGCATCGTCGGTCTATAAGATATATTGCGCGGTACTAAACGAAAGACTCACTAAATGGACAGAGGAAAGCAACCTCTTAGAAGATGAGCAAGGGGGCTTCCGTAAAGGGAGAAGTACGCTAGATCAGATCTCTAGCTTAACCAATATCATAGAGACACGAAAAAAGCGTAAGCTTTCTACATTTGCCGCCTTCATTGATTTTCAAAAGGCGTATGACTCAATAAATAGATACAAATTATGGTCACGATTGCAAGATAAAGGCTTGGCGGGTAAACTTCTGAATGCCGTCAAATCGTTATATACGTCCGTCAGTTATAGTATACGTCTAAATTCCCAATTTACAGACTGGTTTACGGCCAATCAAGGACTTCGGCAAGGTTGTGGGTTATCACCCCTTCTATTTAATCTGTATATAGATGACCTTTCAAAATATCTTAAGTCCTGCAATGTTGGTATAAACGTCAATGGTGAGGTAGTATGCATACTTCTTTATGCAGACGATATTGTATTATTAACTGACAACGAAAATGATATGCAGACGTTACTAAATGCTCTGAATGATTGGTGTATCGCTAATGATATGACTATAAACTGTTTGAAGAGTAATGTTGTCCACTTTCGCAACGAGTCCGTTCAACGAACGCCGTATATTTTCAATTGTGGAAGTGGAAACTTAAAAGTAGTTGACCGATATACCTACCTAGGAATGGTCCTAACAGAACACCTTAATTTCGAGATTACTGCTAAAACTGTCGCTCAAAGCGCGAGCCGAGCTCTGGGGCTGCTAATTGTTAAATGTAAGAGCATCGGAGGCGTCCCATACAATGTTTTTAGCAAACTTTATGACTCATTAGTATGGCCAGTTATTGGTTATAGCGCTCCGATATGGGGTATTAAAAATTACACGTGTATAAATGCGGTTCAAAACAGAGCAATGCGTTTTTTCCTCGGATTAGGAAAGTACGCACCGAATGACGCCGTTATAGGTGAAATGGGTTGGGTTCCTCCAACAATCCGACAATGGAATTCGGTTCTCGGATACTGGTGTAATTTATGTAACCTGCCTGCGTCTCGCCTTAATAAGCGTATAGCACTGTGGGCGTGTGAAAAAGCAACGACGTCCTGCAAGACGTGGTTTCATCACGTTAAACAAAAATTATCTTCGCTAGATATTGAAGATACCTATTTAAATTACGAGAAGAGCAAGAAAATCTTTCTTCGCATATTAAGTGAAAAAATGATGATGAAATTTAAACAAGAGCGGCACAATAGTATTAATAGAGTAGAAAGCAGGGTCAACGGTAGAGGGAGAAATAAGTTAAGGAATTATTGTAAAATGAAAACCGACTTCTGCGTTGAGGAGTATTGTCAATTAATTATGTCAGTTAAACACAGATCGGCACTAAGTAAATTTAGATGCGGCGTGGCCCCTATCAAGATCGAAACCGGGAGGTACGAAAACTTACCAGAAAACGAGCGTTTATGCCCGTTTTGCGACGAAGTAGAAACAGAGGCACACGTGTTGCTTCAATGTAGCAAATATGTTAATGTTCGCGCGGAACTTATCAAAAAAGCAGAAAATCTTAACTCCCTTTTTCCGACCCTAAATATCATGGAAAAATTAACTTTTATTCTATCCGACAAAAGAATGATTCGAATATCTGCCAAAACCTGTTATCTTATACTCAACACAAGATCGTTTTTACTCTGTAAATAATTTTAAATTTATTTTATATAATTTATTATTTTTAATATTAGGGTTTCTCCTTACTTATTGATAGCAAAATTACACAACCAAAATATAGCATCGCTTTTTTTTTATTTTTTATTTTTTTTTTCTTTGTAAATGATAACTTGGAAAGACAGGTGTATTTCTTAATCTTATGTTATTTTAGCCAAAACAGGGGAATAAGTAAACAACAACAACAACAACAAAAAAAAAACCTAGTCTTTATTAAATAAAATAATAAAGATCACAAATGTTATATGTCTTTTAATGATAATGTGTTTGTAATGCCTTTTTTTCTATTCATATACTTGTATCTGGTTACTTGCTTGCTCTGATATGTGTATGTGTGTTTGTGTATGCGTGTTAGTGTGCGTATGTGTGTGTGTGTGCATATGTTTAGTGTGGTGTGTGTGCGTGTGTTTGAATTTGTAAGTGTGAGTGTGTAAATGTGTGTAAGTGCGAGAGAATTAGTGATCTTCTCAGAATGTCAGTTTGTGTCAATTTAACATTATCATTATGTGCATGAATTAAGTAAGACTCATGTGTTTGTTTGCATGCAAATTGCATTTTAATGTCTCTTATAACTCTTTTTTAGAGTGGCTTTGATAATATGCTATGTTTTAATGTTTATATGTATATGTTGTATGTCAAAGATGAGACGTAAATAAACTATTATTATTATATACGCGTAAAGCTCTGACTCAAAGGGTACTTTTGGAACAACAGTTCTCACTTATTTGTCACAGCCCACCTGTCAAACCGGTTTGGGGAGTTTTTACGGTATAGTGTGAAAACACATCATAATTGAAACTTTTTTCCTGACTTTTATTTCAAAATATTCTTTATTGAAGTTCACGCACAATAATGAAGTTTATTTATCATTGTGTGAATTAGAATTAAATCTAAGTACAAACAAGCTCAATTAACTGTAAAAAAAAACATTAATGATCAAATTATGGTATAAACCTTCTTCAAATTTAAAAAGGGAATAAACTCTAATGACATTTTGTTGACAAAATGGTAAACGTTTAGGGCTTGAAAAACACTATCTTTAGATTTGTTTTAGCAATATATTAAAAGGGTGGTAATCAAACATAGCTAATTTTGTTCATCCTGAACAAAATTAGCGATGTTTATTGCCTCACTGTAATAAGATATGCATACAACTGCTATTTCAAGTTTCCCATTTCTTAAAAAAAAAAAAAAAAAATAATAATAATAATAAAAAAAAAAAAAAAAAAAAAAAAATAAAACAACTAGACGCTTGCTATTACAATTATTTCGTGGTTCTAGATTCTTTTCTAGCTAAATTTATTTTGAATGTGATTGTTGATCTTATCTCTTTAAGTAATTTTCAAGCGATGAACGGGTTGATTGGGTTTTTTTGGAATGAATGAATGCAACGCTGAATGACCGATTTTAAATGCTTCCTATTGAAATGAATGTCAATTTCATGATATAACTAACTGTATTTACCTTTAATCATCACGAGAATAACAGTAATATCAGCGATCACAAATACCAGCTTCATGACTGCTGCTGTTAAAAAACCTTTCTAAAATGACTTGCAAAGAACGTACTTAACCCTTTTCTGAAATATACGCACTTTTCTTGTTAACTTAAGAAAATATTTGAGGTTAAAGACGAAACTGCTGGTTACAAGCAATTTCTTCTTATACCCCTAATATTTTCCTTCGTCTAGGATGGTTTTCATTTCATTTTGTATCCCTTTTCCATGTCCAAAGTAAACCATTTCAATTTGAATCGGTGTAATGTTTTAAAAACATATCTAAAATTGGGAAAAGAGTAAAGCCTTGTATAAACGAAGATTCTATGGATTGTCATTATCGCCATGGAGTTTCGTCATTGTATATTTGAATAAGAGTATCATGCAAGCAATGATTAAAAAGATGAAAATAAAGCAGATTTTCATCGAAATTCTGGAAACCGTTTCATTATCAGATTTTTCGTCGTATAAGACAATGTATACAACTTATGTAAAAAACCCAAACAACAACAACAACAACAAAACAGTTTCTATAGAATCTTTTTTATGAATATTTTTTTTTTTCATTTGTACCAAAATCTGTAAAAGCGACGAGAGTAAGAACGATTTAATCTTGTATTCCAAAAAAGACCACTAACTGTCAAATTAGTTACCGCAGACTGCAGTTATACGCATGTTCAATGGTTGACCTCATTTGAACATATTGTAATCCTCGAAAAGTGATAATCAAAAGTATAAGCAAATAAACAAAATTTGAAATTCTTAACAAATTGAACCTGATTGAAAGACAAAATTAATGTCGTTAGAATTATTCTAAAAATATTATTTATTTACACCCGTAGATAGCAAAAATACCCATTGTCCTTAAAGCAAATCAAAAGTGCATTTTTATTTAGCCCGGTTGAAATTGATAACGAGGAAAATGTGTATTTTTAACTGAAATAAACAGTACAGATGTAAATCAAATGAAGACTGGAAGTGATTGTTAAGAGAAGGGGTTGGATATAATTCAAGATCTTTGCCTTGACAGGACAGAGCCTAAGTACAGTAGGCCTAAACGTCATTGTGGAATTGATAAGGTGAATTACTTTGGTATGATTTCGCAATTAAATTGATTGAGTGCGACGAGTGAGTTTTGAGTGAAATTAAAGGGGGGTAATCCAATATCACTGATTTCATTCAGGATAAACAAAATTAGCGATATTTATTACCCTTAATAATATTGCATACAAATTCTAAAAATAGCTTCCCTTTTCTTCAAGAACAATCCGCCGGTTACAATTTAAAATGTGTCAGTGAAATCACATTTTTTTCCTGACTATAATTTTTCTGTATGTCGTTGTTGATCTTATCTTTTTATCCATTTTGGGTTTTAACGATTTGAGTGAGTCTTTTGAATGATTGAATGGAACACAGAGTGAACGATTTGAATGGTTTTGATTGAAATGAATGTCAATTTCACGATGTTACTAACTGTAATTGATTGGGTTGGATATTATCCATGATTTTTGCCTTGGCAAGGCGGAGCCTAAGTTACAGGTCGTTGCATTTAAAGTCAAGGAAAAGCAGCTGTTATTTATCATCACCCTCTTTTGTAGATGGTCGACATACATGTACATAAGTCGACACCTTTAATCGTAGGTTTGTAGCCAACCCCTCGTATCTTGTAACAAACGGTGTAATGTATTTTTATTTTGAAAGATCCCAAAAATATGAAAAAGTAAAATTTCCAAATAACGCGACGACAAAGCCACACCATGCAAGGTTATGAGGCAGAATACTTTATCAAATGACAAAAACCTACAAAACAAAAATCGGAGAATGAAACAATCGCCGGGGTATCAAAAGTTGAAAATTATATAGAGCTAAAAATACTGCGAAACTTTTACAATGGAAAAACGTGAAAAATAAAGACAAGAGAGAATGAGAATTATCAAACTTATGAAACGTGAATGAATTGTAGCTGTTATACATTATTATTTGGCTAATTTCGCATGAGACTCTGTGCATATTCCGTATATCCTAGGAAGATCTTCGAGTTCTAATTGCGTACACCGTCCCTGAAATATATATAAATACCAAACCTAACCGGTGAATGATAGTAAGAATGGTGGCTCAGTCGGTTTAGTAGACTGGTAGCCGTCTCTTAAATAGAGGTTAATTATTGAAAATATGTAATATAAAAGCAATGTCTAGTTTCTGAAAGCCTGATAGCCTGGGATTCAGGCCCTGTTTTAAGAAGTTTGTAACAAGGTAGATAACTAAGTTGAACCATTCAGACCTTAAAATGAGTTAATCTTTGAAGAGAAGTTAACTCATTTTAAGGTCTGAATGGTTCAACTTAGTTATCTACCTTGTTACAAACTTCTAAAAACAGGGCCTGAATCCCAGGCTATCGGTTTAGGTGCATCAGTCTCAATCATTCATCCACGAGTTCAAATCTTCGACGCGATGAGTTTTTCGACTCATATTTTTTTAATTCTCGGATTAAAGCTCACACTGAGAATTTTATCTTAAATCATTGAACGACCATTTTTAAACTGAATCATATCGCGATATTTAGCTTTTGTCGTTGTATAAAAATAAATCAGTACCTTTGTGTTGTAAACTATGATGAAATGTGTTTCCCAATTCTCAGAAAAATTCTCTATTAAGATAAGATCTAGTCTCGACACCCCCCCCCCCCCCAAAAAAAAGAGCACTGTTGCCAAAGTCACCACAAAGGCATCCATAATCAACAGAGTCGTGTTTAATGTTATTGTTATCGTGTTTAATAAAAAATGAGCTCGATACTTGAAAAGAAATATCACCAGAATTTCAAAGAAACGGCTATACCCCATAACACCACAGTCTAAAAAACATAAAATATTGTAAAATAGAAAAAAAATGAGTCAGAAAAAAACTAAAAACAAATTCTTCCACCGGGTTTGAACTTATGGTCTCTTGAATCAGAGGCGCATATCTGAACCTCTACACCACAGATACGAGTGAATAATATGAACATAGTAAAGACTAAAATCGTAATTAAAAATAACGGAAAGCGTCGACCATCGTCAAATTTCCGATTTCACTCACGGAAAATAAACAGAGTCTCAGGCGAAATTAGCCAAGGAATATAAAGTGCGGTTTTATTGATTTGAATCTGACCCCTGCTATTTAGATTAATTAAAATCTGATTATTCCTACTCGGCTTTGCACGTGCTTACATGGGAATGAATAATAAACGATATTGAATGTATTAAACATTTTGTTAATTGATAAAATATAACGGTAATTGTTATTTAAGAATTTTTTCCACGGAGGTCAAAGACGGGTCAAATTAACCAGGCTATACTTATGTAAAATATATATGTCTATTACACAAACATCTTAAACAACTTAAACTATTTTTATAAGATGTCTTTTTACAGGGCAATTTAAAATATAGATAATCTTATCTTAGAATAGCTAACGCTTGACTAAGACGATGTTTCATTTAAATGTAATCTTCACGCGAACAAAAAGGATTTTTGATACGTGGTTATGAAACACCATTTAATAACTCATCCATAATCAAATGATAACGAGGCTTTATCATGTTTTTGTCTTTTTTAGATGACGAGTTTATTTAATTTGATATTTTAACACAAATTTGATATTCTATAAATAATGATGCATAAATAAGAAGAATGTCCAGCTCATACAGTTAGTTACATCGTGAAATTGACATTCATCTTAATCAAAACCATTCTAAATCGCTCACTCAGCGCTCCATTCATTCATTTCAAACACTCACTCAAACCATTCAAAAACGCTCCAAACTCACTGAAAAACATATAAGAACAACTTCGTTCAAAATAGAAATGAATGGCTTGGAAAATAATCGGGATTTCACTAGATTTATCGAAATTGTAAGCGTTTGATTAGATCTTGAAGAAATAGGACGCTATTAATTGAACATACTTGCATTTTTTTTAAAGGAAGGTAACTAAAAGTCGCTAATTTTGTTCATCCTGAACAAAATTTGCGATATTGGATTATCTTCCATTAAATTCACTCAAAACTCGCTCCACACACTCATTCAATTTCATTCCGAATTCATTCCAAAAGCATTCCTCTTGTCAATTTCACGATGTTGTTAACTGTATCAACGATAGCTAGATTGAATTAAACCCCCAGAAGTACATTAATTACAGTATCCAAAATCGTAAAATTGACAAGGTTATTCGTTTTGGAATGCTTTTCGAATGAAACAGACTTAAAGGAAATGGACGGTTTTGAATATAGTAAAGGCAGTCAATCGAATATAGCTGATTTGGGCCGATTTGATATTTTATTACCTCCATTTAATAAAATCTACGTCAATTTTTGTTTTTGTGTCTAAACGGACCAAATAATGGCTGCAAAATATACAACTGTTCGTCTAAAGGCCTGGGTCCCGTTTTACTAAACGTCGTACGACAAGATTTGTCGCAGAATTATCGTGGGACCGACTTACGATATCTTTTCCGTTTTACTAAAAATCGCAGATTTTTTTTCTCTTGCGATCTCCCGCGATTATCGCAGAAATCGGGCTAAAATGTACGACTGGGTCAGGGCAGTCGTAGCTCAATCGCAAATGGCGAAAAGCGATAAACGCAATTTATAAAAAAAGTTATTTAACCTACGTAAAGTCAATGAACGCTCTAAAAATTACTTTAGCATTAAAGAAGAATAAATCTGGCAGTATAAATTCTTAAATAAATGATAATCTATGTTTAGAGTAGGTTGATCGGACATCAAAGTTTTTAGAGTTTGATGGGAAATACAAATATTCTATCAAAGTTGGATTTTTATCAAATGATTTTAATCCGTCAATTACAGTTAACAACATCCTGAAATTGACATTCATCTCGATCAAAACCATTCCAAGTCACTCACTCAGCGCTCCATTAATTCATGCTAAACACTCACTCAAACCATTCACAAACGCTCCAAACTCACTGAAAAAATAGAATCAACAACTTCATTCAAAATAGATAAACCTAGGAAAAATCGCAATTTCACTGACATAGTTAAAATTGTAAGCGTCTGATAGATTCTTGGAGAAATAGGAAGCTATTTATATAACTTGTAGGCATATTTTATTAAAGGGAGGTAACAAATATCACTAATTTTGCTCATCTAGATCAAAATTTGCGATATTGGAATACCTCCCATTAAATTCACTCAAAACTCGCTCCACACACTCATTCAATTTCATTCCAAACTCATTCCAAAATCATTCGCCTTTTCAACTTCACGATGTTTTTAACTGTAAAACGAGTAGAGGGTTTTTTGTTTTAACATTTACAATTTACTTTGGAAATTGCTGAACGCATTTTCTTGTATGGTTAAACAAGAAATAACTTTAGATAATCTCACCACCCAACCATTGAAATTATCAAAAAAAAAAAAATAAAATGAAAAACTAAAAATTCCTTCTTTTAATTATTTATCGATATCTGAGCGGAGCCCAACAAACAATTTTGGCGTCATGATGATGATGATGATGCTAAGTCAATCACGTGCAAAATAACTCGCTTTAAGAAAAATTGTCACAAATTATCCGTTTGTCCCTTTTTCACCTTTTAAGAAATAGAATCATTGTTTGTTTTTCGAGTAAGAAAATAGGTGAGTGATTAAGATTTTTTCAAGATTACCCCCCCCCCTCCACCGCAATATTCACACGTTTTAGAATTTTTTTGCGGTGCTAAGCCTTCCAAATTACCTATGGTCTGCAGTTATTGTCAAACATGTTTCCTCATTACAAATGAGATATTATAAGGTGACAGATCACTGGACATCTTGTTTGTATAGAATTTAACGCCACTTTCAAATTATCTTGCTTCGACTACCTAGTTTCTGTTGTTTCGAACACCAGAAAAACTGCTTCTTCGCACAGGATAACAAATGATCATTGAGCGCTTTGGAGATGGTACCCTTCATTAACAAGTGGATGGTATCTTTTGCTTGTTTCAAACTTTTGGCGCTCAATTGTGCATAGTTATCCTGGAAGCTTGGCTCATTTCATTCGAGCAACCATCTACCAATCGCACAAAGGCGTATTATTTGCATGTTGTGGGAGAGAATTTACGACGTGTGACATAGGGACTTTTGTCTAATGTCGGATGGATATAAGCTGAGTAGTTCAAGGTACGGACATCACAAACACAAAATTCAGAGCCAAACGCTTTACTGACTGAGGTGGTAATCAGACCCAATTGAAAATGAACAAAACACGCACGGACGAGCAGTTTCGTTACCTCTTACTTAACTCGATATATCTCGCCCCGTCGTTTCCATACAATGGAAGTTGCATACAATGCTCGATTTAACGGTTTAACGTACGTCGTAACGCTGAATTGACAGATCGCTGCTGTCAATCTAAAATTAACAGGCCAATCAAAAAATTCATTACGCCGGAGGTAAATTGTTGAACTCTATCATTTTGTACTATTTTGTCTATTTTCGAAGGCGGGAGACTCAAACGTAACTACTAGAGGTTATTCAAGCTGTAGGCTAGTAACGTATAAATCGTCAACCAACGATTTTTCTGGCGTGTCGGCGGTAAAGACGTGTATTAAGCGATCGATTCACGAGAGCTTAGTTTGCCAATCAATAAACGGTGCCCTTAGCTCTAAAGTTTTAAGTAGCGTCACTCAAATTCCTATCAATGTATGGTTTCGAGGACACTCGACATATTTTTTACTGACTCGTTTGCAAGAACTTCAAATTCTCCAGGCCGTAAATATGCGGTATGCGGTGGTTGGGCTTTTCCTAGTTCATCAGTGAACAAGCAAATTCGTTGAATTGATATCCCACGCCGAACATATTTTCATTGTCAATGGAGTTAATATCAAACTAAGGTACAGGTTATCTTTTATCTACATCAACCTATAGTTTTCAAGAAATAGCGCGGAAACGAATATCACTCTGTATGTATATGGCTTAAACAGTCAGGGGCAGTAACTCTAAATTCGACGGTCGAACCAGGTAACCCCGACGATATGCCCATGTCCTCATTGTAGTGAAGCTGTGTGCCAAGTTTCATTGAAATCCGGTCTATAGTTTTCAAGAAATAGCGCGGAATCGAATGTCGGACGGACGGACGGTTGGACGGACGGACATGGCAAAAAAGAATATCCCCCTCCCCCGATGATTTCATCGGCGGGGAGTGTGTACCCCTTATCTGTAGACATAGAAAGTAGAATGATTAATTTCTGGATAAAAATAACACATACATCACCGAACAGTCTTTTAACGAACGTTTATTCTTTTCTGCATCACTCGTTTACCAATTTACGCGAAGATGAAAATACAGTATTGCCATTATTCGCATGGATTAACAAAATAAGAACAATCTTAATAAGCTGCGGTTTAGTTAATGTTTGGGACATACACTTATCTCAGAATCCAAAGTGGATTAAACTTACAGTTAAACAAAAATTAAAAGACCTCTTTATTAATTCATGGTACACCTCGATCGAAAATAGCGATAGCCTTACAACATATAAACTTTTTAAAAAGCAATTTGGTTTCGAATTTTATCTGACTAAATCCCCCCAAAACCTAATGACTTACTTACTTAAATTCAGAACTAATAATCATAGACTCCCAGTTGAATGTGGACGATGGACAAACGTTAATCAAAATAATAGAATATGCAATCTATGTACCCACGGTATAGGCGACGAATATCATTATTTATTTGAATGTAGTTCTTTTAACATCGAAAGAAAGAATCTAATACCACCATTTTACACAACTAGACATAATATAATGAAATTTGAATTGCTCGTAAATACACAATCAGTAGAGTTATTATCAAAACTATGCAAATTCATTAAAATTATCCTATGTAAATTTTGACTCATAAAGTACTATATTGCATTCAGCATTTCCAACAAACACCGGTATACTTTCAATCAGTATTTTTCTCATCTGCTTATTGTAATTCGATTGTTGTTTTTTCAATAAAAATGAACAGTATATATACTGTATACTGTAGTTATTCATTATATAGATGGGGTCTTCTAATGTCTCGTTTCGATTAAGAAGACCTCACTAAATTTAGTTATAGTAAGACACAATTGGTTGACTTCTGTACCGAGAAACTGTCATAAAGACGATTTCTCGTTACAGAAAGCAAACACTGCCAGGTTACCCTTGCATGCCTACAGGCAATCTTACCTATAAGGGTACCATGTCATCCTGATATAATAATGTACTGGGAAATGTTGATATCACCATTGCTAAGTCTTAATCTTTAACACTGTTTAAATGATTCTACAGTTATTATATAAATGTTCCCTTACCACACTGTTATATTGCAACATTATATTCTATCTCATGTATTCTTTTGTAAGAACTGAGAGAAATAAAGGTCATTGTATTGTATTGTATTGATAATAACAAACCTACTTGTAGCACACAATTTTAACGACTTAAATGTCCTATTTTGACTTCATTACCTAGTTTATTACTCAGCCCGATTTGATCTCGTCAAGGATAACATGTACTAGACATTTCAAGTATTTTGACAGTTTCAAGACATGTTGATATGGGTATGTAAGCTGACCATTGTTCCTAAAGCACCCAGGGCATTGTTTCAACAATTGCAACATTCCGACAAAGTTTCAAGGCATTTGAGCCGTAAATGTGACCTCGAATGTACACAAGAGTTTTCTAAGTTTCGACCCTGGGAATTACTTTTTAAACCAATTTTGGACTTAATTCAAATTCCCTAAAGCACAATAAGGATAATCTTTTACAAGAGTCTCAGAACATTTAACCAAAATGTGGCCTCTGATTTGTCCAAAAATCGACCCTGGGTCCGAGTTTCTGACCCAATTTTGACTTAGTCGAAGATCTTAAAGAGATTAAAACAATCTTATAGAGACAAGAAATCTGTCCAAGTTTCTATATAGTTTAGCTATAGGTATACCCTGTAGTATACACACAGGATGTTGAAGAAAGACACAAAACGCACGATAGATGACATGACCGACACAGAATGATCGCAATAGCTCACCTTGATCACTGTACTCAGCTGAACTTTCAAGTCTCCAAGCTTATTGATGGACAAAGGGACCCCCCCCCAATAGCATACATAAGATTTTAATAACAGCAATGAGATTGTCACAGGACAAATACCAGCGACCCTACGACTTTTTTAACCAAAGCTCAGTATAAGTCTAATTTTAAGTTTATATTGAGCTTCAGACAATCTTAAAATTGCTTTAAATAAGCATATTTACTCATGACGTAGAACTATTGTTGATGACTGTACGAAGTCATTTTGAATTTCATTCATAAATGTAGGAATAATTGTCTGTACAAAATCATGTGGTTGAACGGATGGACAGACAGACGCACTAACGCACCTGAACAAAGCCGTTGCTGTGACAAGTATGTCTTTTTCACAAGAGGCAGTGGACTTTGAGCAAACATTGTTTATGATCATAATTTTCTTTTATCAACTAAGTCAGTGGCCAGTGGAGCTTATAAACTAATTTACAGCCAATCAGAATGCATGAAAATGATAGAATCATCTAAAATTAAATTAACAATCTTTGGAAGACTTAATTTATTCTGTTAATGAATATGTAGTAGTACAGGATAAAATAATGAAACATACAATGAATGCCATCATGATAAATTTAATAATTAAATGATTATTCAACCATTTTATTGAATCGATCTTTTTTTTTCTTGCTGTATTCAATTTACTTAAACAATTTGCCAACTTTTGGAATGTTTCTACCAAATTTTCACTAAGTTTTATCAAAGAAATTAATAGGAAACCAGACAGTCTAGGCCAAGATCAGGCTGGACGTCTGTTCAGGCTAATCTTATGTGTATACTGTCTACAGTAAAATATGCAGTGAACAGCATGAGACAGCTATAAGCATTTCATTTTAGTGGTTGTATAATGGGGGTTAAATGAACCTTTTGATATTTTTGCCGAAGCTTGAGCACCTGATATTTCTCCCTCCAGTCCTACCTTAAAATTCATTCCTGTCTACTTTCTTGCTTAGGCTGAGGATTATCCAACCACTTGTTAGAGACATTCTTTGAAATCACTATGTGCGGTCAGGTATCTGACCTGTGACCAAATGCTAGGTCATTTGGAGTTTGATGCTTTACCAACTGTGCTATAACCAGCTGCTGTTCATGCAATGACTTTATAACAGTTGCATTATAACTGAAAATCATTATCCATCAACTTTATAAGAACAACCTTATGATGGCCAAACTTGTATTACCAGTATTGAATATATTAAATCCGAATATACCACATACTTGTATATCTCAAATTCCTGATGGTCTGTACTACATATACCGTAAAAGCTCTAATAGAACCTGGGATTCATTTAGAATAACCATATTTCCATTAGAAAGGAATGGGCTTTTATTTGATATTAATGGCTCAATTTGAAACAGTTGAAATTGCGTATAAACATATAGACAGTTACATCCATTTCCAGCCGAGTCATAGATATTTGTTAAGACAGTAAACAAGAGCTGTCGGAGGACAGCGAAGCTCGACTATTCCTAGTGCTGGATAGTAACAGCAAATCAATATCGACATTGGAAATTCAATAAAATTTAAGTCAAGAGAAAAGAATCTTTGTCTAGAGGCTGATATTTTGGTCACAGAAGACTGTGCAAAGTTTAAAAGAAATATCTTTAGTAGGAACAGAAATACAACTAACATAAACCAGTGGCATATAATAACATAACCAAGATTTTTAAGGCAAAAAAGGGTTAAAATTCCACTAAATTAAATATCAGAGTAATAAATCTTTTTCTGTGGGCTAATATTATGGTCAAAGAAGCATGTGTTAAGTTTCCAAGCAACAGCTTTAGTAGATACAGATATTACAGATGTACATCAGTTGCACATAAAAACTTAGCTTTGATAGAAACAGAGATTTTAAACACTTGCACGTAAAAACTTAACCAAAGCATTACGCCGACGCCGACGCCGACGCCCGGATGACCGGAATAGCCCCCCTATTCTTCGAATAGTCGAGCTAAAAAATGGCCAAAAATAAACATTTTTGTGTTAAAATACATTTAATTGTGGAAAAGGAGCATAAAACCTATGTTGTATATCTAGCAACCTTGATTTTGTAGATATAGACCTTTATTACCGGCTTCAGGATACTATAAAATTGAATCAAAAATGGTCAATTTCATTCCTTCGAAAGGGGTATTGGCCATGGGGCTTTATTAGTTTTTTTATGGTATGTGTCACACTTACATCTTTGGCATGAAAAATTTAGCTTTGACACTGGGTTTTATGAGCCCTTGTTTCTTTGAATTTGGACCCTCACTTTTTGGAAATTATCCCCAAATTACAGGGTTTTCCCTCTATGTACAAAACTGGGAGTCATTTTGCCACATTATGACCCCCTTTGAACTAGATAAAGAATGTTTCTTTGACAATTTTGGGGGTCATTTAAAAAAAAAGGGGGGTCCGAATTCAAAGAAATAGGGGGTCATGGAAAACCCAAAATTGCAGAAGAAACCTTCTTTAATTTACTTTGAAGAGACACAATGTAGCAAAATGACCCCAGTTTTGAGAGTGGAGGGGAATCCTGCTTTGAAATTAAACAATTTCTAGGTGAATTCTCATTTAAATACTATGATCGTCTTTGAAATTCTAGAGACAATGATCTGTTGTTAAGCTTCTGTAAAATTGTCTATCTTATAGTCAATGTTACACTATCTGGTAAACTATCAATCATGTGACTTTTTAGTTCAGTTTTCATGTAGTCATTTGGTGTTCAATCGGTTGCAATTTTCTGATACTGATAACTATCAGAAAATCATTTTGAACTTCCATTTTTTCCAGTATCCTCCAAAATTCAAGCTACTTTCTAAACGAAGTGCGCAGACATTCTCTTGTATAGGTAGGCATCACCATCACAGTGTACAGCCATATTAATACATTCATCTCTGTCAGATCATTACAGCTATCTAGTCTTTTGAGTATGGTAGAAGGTGGAGTCTGCCTGCGGTTTACCAGATATTTACTCCTTCACTTTCGGGAGGGTTAATGCAACAGGTATACAATCAACATTACATCAAATGAGCCTCCCAATGTGTCCGTCCTATTTCAGAGACAGTTGAGTTCTTTTGATAATGTAGGGTTAGCAGCAAATGCTTAAATCCTTCTGACATGGAAGCAAATTCCTGAAAGAGAATGAAAATGTAATTAAAAAGATTATAGTTCTCCCGAAACTAAGAATTATTGAAATGAACATTTTTTTTATAAACTGGACCTTGACCTTTATACTTATGATGATTTCTATTCAGCAGATACCTACAAATGTGGGGTTTCTTTCTATCAATATCTGGACAGAATTTATTCTCGATTGGGGAACTGGGGGATACCCCCCCACCCATTTTTTCGAAGTTAACCCTTATCTTTTTTCATTTGTGGGGAATTTTATTACAATAACAAAGAGCATGAAATACCATACATTTTTCAGTTGTGTTGATTTTGAACTGCAAAATCAACACAATTGACAGCACTGAAATCATTTTCTTGGAATGGCACATTTACTTTAGATTTAGATCACTCTAAATCATGCCAATTTATTCTTGAAATCTTTCCAAATCTTTAGGAAAAGTTTTATTTGACATTATGATTAGCCATTGACCATGTACTATGTAGAGTAATCTGGTGTATTTTCTGTATCTGGGTGCTTAATGCTTCATGTTGTCACAAAACCAGCAGCAAATCCAGGAATTCTATAGAGTGTAGGGTAAAAAAATACAAATAGAGGGTTCCCTTTTCCTAGTATGACACACTTTAGATTGAGCATCTGCATGAAAATGAAGAAAAAAAATAGTCTGAAAAGAGGATTCACTTGAAATTTGTCAACCCAACACCCTGACCCTCCCCCTCTGGATCTGCCACTGTATCAAATGAAGAAAATAGCTGCTTGTCTATGAAAAATATTCTGTATTTTTCTATTTTCAATCTGATATTCTCGATTCCAATCTGCCTGCATGCATATAATTGCAACTGTGAGGTTACAAACTTATATACAAAGTCTCTCTCTCTCTTTCTCTCTCTCTCCCACCCTATTTCAGTTATCAATTCCTCAACAATAAAAATAAGCAAACAGACTAAAAAAAAATTAAAAGAAGGGCAATGAAACCAAGAGCAGTAGCGGATACAGGGGGTTCAAATACCCCCAGGCTCACGGTCACCCCTCCTCTTCTTTTTTTTAATAGATAATTCTATCATCGCTGTATCATGATATCATGATATGAAAAAGAAACCCAGAGTTTGTAATTCGAACGCTCTTTATTCCGCCGCTGCGGAGGAACAAAAATTACAACAGTGTGGGGAGGGGTCGA
The DNA here is from genome assembly GCA_948146395.1 of Fragum whitleyi. Classification (NCBI taxonomy): domain Eukaryota; kingdom Metazoa; phylum Mollusca; class Bivalvia; order Cardiida; family Cardiidae; genus Fragum; species Fragum whitleyi. The sequence continues at coordinate 11,944,614 of OX411554.1, forward strand.
ACGTGACTGGGTGCGAACGGTTTAGAAAATCTAAATCATCAATGATCGATCAGTAGAATTTCGAAAGTAATCGTAATTGGATAATGCTGTAAAAATAAACTTACCTGAACATATATACAGATGGTCATAACAATCAACATGTATTTATTTGACAAATCTACCCGCGAAGCGGAATGCTGTGTATTGCCAATAAACTGGAAACAACTTAGCGTGGTGCGCATGCCCAGCGTCTTGAAGAATGGTCGTACGCTTGCGATAAGATTTATACCTGCGATGTGTTTAGTAAAACGGTCTTAAAGATTGTCGTGCGTTCATGAATAATCGTAGTAGTACGACAAAACTTAAGATTTTCTTAAGATCGTTAGTAAAACGGGGCCCTGGTCCCACTGCCAAACGGACACTAAACGTATGCTAAACGGACACAACGGAAGAGTGAAATTTTTATCCGTTCTCATGTGCTTGATACGGACGAAAGACCGGGTCGAAGGCCCGTTCTCAAGACGGCCTATAGCTTACGGGTAAATATATACAGAAAACAAAAGGAAAAAAGAAGGAAAACAAAGAACAATAGAAATCAACTCTTACTATCATAAGACTTTTCGTCGGCCATTTTAGTTTTTGTGCACTGGTCAACCTTTGACTGGAACTCAACATCTACTTCCGAATGATAGCAAAAAATCGTACAAGTCGTGATTTGGAGAACAGTCTACTCATCCCGCGCTAAAGACAAGATACAATCGGATTGGGTAAAACTAACTTGTCAAAATTTTGGAAATCTAGTCTACATTTGATTCCGCATTTTTTTAACAAACAAGAAAAAGAAACTATCGTTTTTAATCCAGAAACAAAAATTTGCGGGCTCTTTACAATGAACAAAAGTTACTATGTCACGGGTACCTGCTAAGTTAAAAGCCCCGGAAAAAATTCTGAACTTCTGTTATCACCGAAAATTGACGAATGCATTTTGGAAAAGGGTTTCAAAAACCATGCTCGCGGAATATTGGGATTTTAAAAAGACTTTAAGCTAAAATCAAGGTATATGTTGATTAATGTCTACTCTAGTAACACTTTCTGATTTCAAATTCATAGATGGCGAGAATTCAAAGCGGGTGGATTGAAATAAACAAAGGACCGAAATAGACCTGAAAAACTAAGTGAAAAGCGGAACGCACCAAAAAGGACCGAAAAACTCTGGAAACGGCACCGTTTTTGGCTTTTTACTAAAAATATGTTTGTCTCGCCTAAATGGTAATTGAAAGGTCTTTGTGAAATGTTCATACCAAAAATAACCCAAAATGATTTTTTTGAAAAAAAAAATGTGTTTCCTATTACTTGACAGATCCCATATCTTTTCTGTGCTGACTTTTTTGGTGACTTGGTCCGTCAAAACATAAAAAACTATACAAAGTGTTTAGTCTTATTTTTTCTTCTTTTTTTTGGGGGGGGGGGGGGGGGGGGGGTGAGGGGGGTATGTGAAATATATTCAAAATATAATGAATATATAATGTGGTGGAACACTGTCAGGGGATTTTTCTCATCACATACTCTTGTCCCAAAGACATATCTTATCAAAATCGATTGTTTTTCGTTTTCTGTAGCAACTTTCAAATCCGATTTTTTGTTTGGCAAAGGGTAAAGTTCTGTTATACAGACATAACACGTCCATTATTCATTTTGAATAAGAACAGCATGCTATGAAAACAATATCTACAATGATTTATAGTCTTTTGTATATGCTATTCTTTTTAGAAAAATATTCTTATTTAAGAACAAGAAAAAAAGGGGGGCATACCTATCAACTAAAATTTTCCTCTATGTAATAGGAAATACAGATATTCTTTTTGAAGATATTTTGCTTAACCCATTCGCCCACTTGAGCCAAGCTCATATGAAAAGGGTCTGTGAGCAACTAGGTCCTGCTAGTCTTTTCACCTTACATATTTATTGCTTGAAAAATTGTGCAATACGCTTCTCTTTAATATGAATTGTTTGTGTGCTTGCAGCTTAACAGAAAATTAAATGGTTAAAGGGATTTGATTTTGCAATTTTATGTTATCTGACATGCTTAATACGGTTAGATTGCACAAAAGTGCAATCACTAACAAAATAATTGTTCTTTTCTCATGGTGGCATAGACGTGTAACCACTTACCAGATAATTCATTGATCTGTTCAACACTCACTAGATAAATATCACAATAACAGATGTTTAAGGGATTTCTTTTTTGTCATGTATTTTTATTTGACATGCTTATCCTCATTCGGAACATCGCTCGGACATTTCCGTAAACTGGAAAGTACCTCGGACGTAAGTGTAGTAATTTTGGTCCATTTTTAGGTAATTCGGCTACTGGTGGTACTTTGGTTAATACGCTTGAAGAAAAGCAAATTCCTTTAATACTTTCATATCGTCTATACAGATTATTTTGGCATATCATGATTTGAAAGCAAAACGCAGTATAACACTGCGTTTTGTTTTCAAATCATAGTATGCCCGATTTTTACCTCTCGTTGATTTTGTTTTTCGCAGCGTCATTCTCAGTTATATTTGTGACGTCATATAAACACTGTACGGTAGTTTGCAACGGTATATTCAAAATGGCGGATAGACGTTCGTGAAAAAGTAAGTGTTCTTTATTTTTGTTCGATATTACTATAATCTGTCATCCTGTAGCATAATGACAACATTTACGTAATCAGATTTGAATACATTGTCCATCGTACCTAATGATTAAACATCCTATAGCACCGTCTGTGTGTAATACAGTTTCAAACATTGTGTTTTGATGACATTTAAAATTGAAGCGCAAAACGAAAGTAGAAATGGCCATATTTTCCATAAAATGACTGCACCAGCAAAATCAAATTTGGCGGTGGATGGGGACAAGATATCTCCCTAAATATGACCCTTAATGAATTGGATCTAGCCCCTTGTCTAGGAAATATAGACGCTTGAAAATTCCGATGGTGTACGCTACAGTTAAAACCGAATCTAAATCGCTGTACAGTGCGGTATATGGATATATTTGTACCCACCGGTTTAAATTTCGAATGAAAATCTGTACGCAACGGTTTATATAAATTATCATGTGAACACATCGTTAAGATTAAAGCGCTTAACAAAGGCATAAAACTTATCAGTATTTCAGACATTCTTCTCGATGATGTAATAAGACTGAAAAATGTGAAATGTGGCGTGAAATGCGGTGAAATATGAAGCAAAATCGCTATTTGTTGGGCTATATAAAGTTTTCTTTGGCTCACTGGTTAGGGTGTAAGCTGCTTGTTTTAAAATTCAATATTCTTATGGGCGATTTTAGGAGCTATCTTTTGCTTCATTTAGGGTGCTTTTCACGATGTCACGTGACAGTCAATAGCGCGGGTAAGGCATGTGAAATCGATCATTGTTAATTGTGCTTTCGAACTACTTTATGAAAGAAATGGCTGCGCTTTTAACTGTATTAATTTAATTCGAAAAATAAAAAAGTCTGGGCCGGTGAAAACGTATACTAGATTCCTTTGAAGGAGTTTATCAAATTTAAGGCAAGGACAAGGACTATCTAGCAATAACGTTGGAAGATTGGAAGGACGGAAAGACACACAGCTTGGCAACTATAGCTTCCATGAATTTTCTCTAAACATTTAAAATTTCTTTTTAATTAAAAAGTGTTGTGGAGGGAAATTACAAGATATTTGTCTAAAAGAGATAATTAAAAGAAATAAAACTATTTTCTTATGTGTATCAGAACCATTGAGTATTAAATCATTTATTTCCATAAGATTTCTTCTAACTGTAAGCTTCTAAAGCTGAAAAAAAAAAACTTAAGCATTTCGTATGATATCAGAAACAATAATCTAGGTTCAAGCTTATAAAACTGTTTTGATTACTAAACTGAAATTTTCTATGGCATAGAATTAAGTAGATACATAACATTAGATTTAAAATGGTGTTTAATGATACTCTATCAATTATTTTTCTTCGCTTCAATGCAAAACAAACAAAAAACAACTACAAAAAGAATCATAAATTAATATTAAATCATCGAGAAGAATGTCTGAAATATACTCCGACATTTTTTAGGTTTTATGCCTTTGTTAAGCGCTTTAGTCTTAACGATTTGTACAGGGTCTTACAAAATTATTGAGGAAGGACAGAAGAATTAAATAGAAACATTAAATTAGAATTTAAAAATGTGTTAAATGATACTCTTTCGACGATTTCTTCATTTCCAGGCAAAACAAAATAAAATAAGAAAAAGAACATATTCGTCTTTCTGCAGTATTAACTAAGATTAAATAGTATCAAAGTCACCTTTCACCTTTTCGTGCTATTCCTTCCGTTGAAAGATTTTCACATGATAATTTATATAAACCGTTGAGTACAGATTTTTCATTCGAAATTAAACCGGTGAGTACAAGTATATCCATATACCGCACTGTACAGCGATTTAGTTCGGTTTTAACTGTAGCGTACACCATCGGAATTTTCAAGTGTCTATATTTCCTAGACAAGGGGCTAGATCCAATTCATTTTGGGTCATATTTAGGGAGATATCTTGTCCCCATTCACCGCCACATTTGATTTTGCTGGAGCGGTCATTTTATGGAAAATATGGCCATTTCTACTTTCGTTTTTCGCTTCAATTTTAAATGTCATCAAAACACAATGTTTGAAGCTGTATTACACACAGACGGTGCTATAGGATGTTTAATCATTAGGTACGACGGATAATGTATTCAAATCTGATTGCGTAAATCTTGTCATTATGCTACAGGATGATAGATTAAATCAACAACGGACAAAAATAAAGAACACTTACTTTTTCACGAACGCCTATCCGCCATTTTGAATATACCGTTGCAAACTACCGTACAGTGTTTCCATACAGTGTAAACCCACGTGCGAAATGACGCGCTTTCATGGATGCGCCTTAACCCACGTGCGAAATGACGCGCTTTCATGGATGCGCCTAAACCCACGTGCGAAATGACGCTCTTTCATGGATGCGCCCGTATTATTCCCGAGGTCTATTCCGTAGAATCGCCGAGATTCCCGATTGGCTTATCCTAGGTTGCACAGATGTGCAATCAAAAGTGATTAAATGGAGTTTTAAGAACTTGTTTCGCAATGGATGTTGAATAAATAGGTTTTAACCAGATAATTATCAGGCCTTTAACACATTGACCTTTTCTTCCTTCCTGCAATTGATCAGCATTCACAAGGAAATCATACAGACCCCATTATAGGTAGATCAAAGATCAAAGATCAAATTTAATAATCTAGATCTAGACAGTATATACAGTAGGGCTATGATATTGGGGCCTTAGGTTGAAGTTGTTTAACATTCACAAGAAAAGCATCCGTAAAAGGCAAAATAATATTTATCTAAAATTTGAAAGATAAACCCAGTAAGGTATAACAGCATCGTCTGTACAAAACTTGTACATATGATATTTATGCAATATAATCTATGTTACTATAGACTATATATTAGGGCCTAGTTGACTGGTTACCATATGATTACATTGCAATTTGTCTATGGAGACCGTGTGATGAAATGACTTGCAATTATTAAAAATTGAGTTACTATTAATTAAATGTAGTGATCGACATTTTGTAGATTCATGACTAGTTCACTAGTTAGCTCAGTTGGAAGAGCGTCGCCCCACTGTTCCGGGGTTCGTTTGTTTGTGTCCCTTGTCGAGCACATTTTTTCCGCCCTTATTTACTTCAATGCTAACAGAAGAAAACGGAGAACGCTGGGTTCCGGCCATTTGGGTGTGGTATGGGACCGGCTCCAATTGGTTAAAAGGGCGAGGAGTGTAGTGATCTACATTGGGTAGACTCATGACCAGGTGCACGGTTAGCTCAGTGGGTAGAGCGCCATGCTAGTGTTCCGGGATCGTGGGATCGAGTCCCATGTCGGGCACATCTTTCCCGCTTAATTTACTTCATAAACAAAGTTAAAGGACAAGGTCTATGACAGCCATAAAGATGAGCCACTGTTCCATGATCACTAAAGGAAGTGGTACAGAGACTGCTAGACACAACTTGGTTTTTGGGACGAAGATAAAACTTGCTTAACACTTTCCTGTTTTACAAAATTTTGGACCTGTCCAAATTCAAAGGTTTTGCAGACGAAAATTTAAAGTGGATTTAATTTAAAGAATAACCGTTCAGTAGGGTAGAAAATAGTGTGGAAAAAGAAGAAATTGCTTGTCAGAAGCAATTTCTTCTTTTTTTACAATGTTTTCTCAATCATAAAATTACAGGCACGTAAAAAGCAGGGATTAAACAGTAAAGGGTTAAAAGGCTCTGGTGCTCTGAAAGAGCTCTGAAAAAGCTAATCTTTAGCGGCTCCGTAAGATAATTATTAACTAGACGTAAATGTCCCATAATGAAGTTTATTTTTCTTTCGCCCGTTTTCTAGGCTTTGCCTAAATTCATATTACGGGAAAAGTAAAGCAAAGCGGCTTTTCCCGCTTCTAGATAGCGCGTGTAAAATATTGAAATAACCAAAAAACAGAGAGAGGAACATATACAGTCAAAGCTTTTTTGTTTGTTTTTGCAATGGCAGCCTACATGGAGCATGATAGTCTCGCGATATTTAGCCATTTTGTTTTTATTATTCATTTTAATTCATTTACTTTATTCTCTCTTTTTTTTTATTTCTCTGTATCGATAGATTGTAGTGAACATAAAATTAGGATAAGAATCCGCCTTACATTTAGAAAGTTGAACAATGCCGGATAGAATCTTGGACTAGGTTACTGCCCCTAGATCTATCGATACTAGAGACAGGTATTTTACAAATTTTCGTAAGGTCATGTGACCCGGTAGTGACGTCATTTGATCAACGTTAAACAGAAGCTAGAAATTTGTAAAGCGTTTGGTAGCGGATTTGCGACATGCAGTTGATCGAAAATCAAGATGAATGCGGCGAATAATGAGTTGATTGTTTTGTTTTTCTTACGTATATTTATCTCGTAAAGAGCATATTTATATGAGCAACGGAATTTCAGTACTTCCATTTTAAACAATGCCGCCAAATTTCAACGGACATCGACATGCATGATGGGAAAATTCTTACGGTTTGTAATAACTTACTTGCCGTGAAAAGTACTCAGCCAATCACATTGCCGTAAAATTTATACCCTACCCGTTGTCTCTCACAGACATCGGGGTACCAGTTCAATAGAATCTCGTCTGGATGGCGTTTTTTGCCCTCTGCAAATGACGTCATGCTACACTTTGGGGAAATAAGACGCTACTTTTTCCCGCTTAATTAACGTCCTTGTTGTTGCGTTTTAACATCGGGGTAAAAAGTGAGATAAGACTTAAAAGAGATGAAATCTATAGGAACATTTCCAGTTTAGACTTCAAAGAGATAGAACCAATAACAATATTCGCAGTTTGATTCCCCAAAAAATCTTCGGAAAATAAGTTATATAATGCGTGTTTGTAAAACACCAAGGAGCGCTAAAGAGAGAGATAGAGAGAGGGAGAGATGGAGGATAGAGAGAGAGAGAGAGAGATGGAGGGAGGGGGAGATAGAGAGAGAGAGAGAGAGAGAGAGAGAGAGAGAGAGAGAGAGAGAGAGAGAGAGAGAGAGAGAGAGAGAGAGAGAGAGAGAGAGAGAGAGAGAGAGAGAGAGAGAGAAAGAGAGAGAGAGAGAGAAAGAGACGAGAGAGAGAGAGAGAGAGAAAGAGAGAGAGAGAGAGAGAGAGAGAGAGAGAGAGAGAGAGAAAGAGACGAGAGAGAGAGAGAGAGAGAGAGAGAGAGAGAGAGAAAGAGAAAGAGATAGAGAGAGAGAGAAAGAGAAAGAGAGAGAAAGAAAGAGAGAAAGAGAGAGTGAGAGAGATTGGATCAGACAGACACACGATATTGGCTTGATAGAAATTAAATCTATAGTAATATTTCCAGTTAAGACTTGTTAGAGCAATAGTCTCAATTTGATTTGAAAAAAATGTAAATATGGGTATTTTAGCTAATCCTATGTCGGCTATCATCTTGTCGCTACAATACGCGCAACCATATGTAAAGACACCCCCCCCCCCTTGAATCATTTCTAAGAAAACCCAACTTCAGTTTATCGAAAAAGTGACATCTAATTTCGAGGTTCGAACTTCTGTCAGATTACATGTTTTTGTAATATTATGATCTTTTTCAATTCATTTCAATATAGAAAATAATTAATTTAATTATTTTAAAATTGACTCGTTTATTCATTACATGTGTTAGAAAACTTTTCATTTTAAAATATTTGTTTTCTGTTCTCTACTGATGTTAGTATTTCCATATTCTTCTATTATCAACTCATACACATGTATTCATAAATATCACAAAATGGAAAACGATTTTATTTCAAAATCGTTTCGTGTAAAATTGCTTATGCTAATACAATAAATCAAGTTTTGAATCTTGAATTTATGAAGAAGGAAAAAAAATCATTATTTTGCGCCGTTTCGAACCCATGAACCACGTTACTTTGACTAAGGTGCGTTACGGATTGCGCTAATTACGACAGTTGTTTAAATGTAAGTTGAATAATTATTCGTTCTGAACTTTGCCTTTGAAAAGTAAACAAAAAGTGACGTGACTTGCAATGTAGGATGGTTCATTTGTTGGGGCGTTTATTGCACATTATAACTGCACCTGTTTATTTTATCAGTGACAATATCTTCGAAGCAGATAAAGGTAAAAAAAAAATAATTTGTTTGTTTTGTTCAAATGAAATGATCAAAAGCGGCTTTAAACCACATTCAAGCGAAAGAAAAGAGGAGAGTAAGATCTGTCATCAGACACATAATATTGAATTTGATACATCATTCATACCGCGTACATATAGCATAAGGTCGGGTTGTAGGAGCTTTATTGTTAAATACAGTAGCTTAATTTGAGTAAATGAGTAAATCACGAATTACTCTTTTTAAAATCAAAGCACTGAAGTACTGATGGTGGACGTTTCTGTTGGCATACTAGAGTGATTCTTCCATTTGTTTAGAAAAGAGAAATTTTACATGTAAAATTACAATAAAAGGAAAATAACCTGACCCAAGTTCGCATCTTGCTTCAGATATACATTTCTCAACATATATCGTCAATCGTCAACCAAAGTTCTGTAATTTCAAGGTGTCGATAACTTTCAGCATTATGCCGGGTGTAGTTAAAAGAGTGATTGTCTTATCCATTGGGTATAAAAGGAAAGAAATGACAATTAGATTATCTATGTATCATTATTTTTTGCAACACTAATCAATCATCCGTGGTCACTATCAAAATTCTGTTGTTATCTGCTTGAAAAAATTCAATAAAGGGATAAAATAATTAATGTTCCACGATTTTCACTTTCAAATGAAAAAAAGGGGGTAAGCACATAAAGTAATTGCAGACACTCTCGAGATTGAATGTCGTGTGTTGAAAAGTAGTGTAAAACCCCATTTTATAAACCTTTATCGCACGACCTAACTACTTTACACTACCTGCTCGCGCTGTATCCGTATTTACGTGTGTGATCCAGGTTATTATTCTATTATAATTAGTAGTGTCATGGGAGGTTACCATTCCAGTAATTCCATTTACCAAGTTTTCATGTGTGACCTCCTATTGACCATTGGGAAACAAAGGGCAAATTACTCACTCTGCCTGAAAAGTAGTTCTACGCAAGCAAAACATTCATCCGATCTCAGAATTGCATATGATTTTGCACTAAAAAAGTTGTCTTTGAGGTTTCAACAAGTTATGTAGAATCCTTGTTTCACTCCATTTTTAAAATGCATAGTTGTCAGACGGACACAATTCTTGAAAAAGAGTAAATTGAATCTAAGTGAGCACTACTGTTTTGAAAACCTATTAACATCTGACAGGATTGTTCTAACACGGTATTAACACTGGTGAACGTAAACGTCCACCAATTATTTTTCCCGTCTATACGTTAAACCAATTGTTATATTATTCTACTCTGTGTCTAGAGTTCGTGGTCGACGTTATTCCATAAAAACAATTCCACATTTCTCATAATTTAGTAGCACCTTTAATCATGAAATTTACAATAATATACCACTTGATGTTTAATTAATCATAAGTATCAGGTTCCCTCCTTTGACGTCATTTCCGGGTCATGGGATAAGGAAGATTGGGTGTCTGTATTATTCGACAATTTGTGTAAATAACTTCTTGCGTAACTTCCGTAATTTGAGCTGGGCGGTAACACGAACGATGGTGGTTTTGGAGTTGTTAATGATATATCTGGAAATAAAGTGATTAATTTATGAGTCAAAGTAATCAAAACTTACAAAAACCTACGCTATTTGACAAGAGCCTTTAAGGAAATAATCTATAGCACTTATAATAGTAAGAAGTCAATCAAAATCAAGGTGCTTTCTCACGTTAGTTGATTAAAATTCAGAATAGAGATAACAGCAAGTTGTGAAGAATGCTCTTTTTGGGACAAAACTAACAACAAATAGAAAATAAGACGAACTACCTTAGAAATGTGAACAGTAACGAACTTAATCAGTCTGTGCAGATTTGTATGATATTAGGATCTGTCATGAAATTGCGTTTTTTATCTTATAACTATAGCCTACAAATATCCGTGTGATAACATCCCGTGTGATATTTTTTATGATATCACATAGTTATTTTTAGAACAATAATATAATGCGTTTTTTTTTTTTTTAAACTTGCATTACTGTTAGAAAAAGCGCCGAAAACAAGACAAACAGAGGTTATAAGATAAATATAATACATACTAAGTGTATTGTATGAAAAAAGTGTCTGACTTGGTTGTGAGAATTGATAATTGTCTCGACAGAGCCTCGACAATGATCAATTCTCCCAACCTCGTTGGATATTTTATTTCATACAAAACACTAAGTATGTATTATAAATATAGCTTACTTGTTACTCATAGAATTAACAGTCTTATTCATTGACTCCCATTTCAAAAGGAAATCATTTTATTTTTGTATCATGTTGAAGTCCTATAAGACATGTGCGAAGGAGAACGGAAACCCGAAAACGAAACCCGAAAACGGAATAAAAGGGGTCGTGTCAAAATTAACGAAACACCATTGTAACTTAATTGAAGAAATCAAGTGTGTAGAGTGGTCCCGCACTAGAGTGGTCCCGCACCTATATTTTAGATAAAGAAGGTTAATTGATGTCCGCCTCAATTTGTTCGTTCTTTTGACTGTTCGGTTTGTCTAATTTACAATCGAACATGTGGTACATACGTATTAAAGTTATACGGCATTTGCCGCAGTATTTCTTCCATTTGAAACGCAAAATACAATGACGATTTAATACTTATTCACTATGTAAACCTGTCGGTAAATTTCACAGAAACGGTACCTTTAACCAATCCTAAAAAAACTTAAGATTGTCGTAATTTTAACGCAAATAAAAACAAATATAAGAGATTAACGTGGGGTCGTTCGCTAAAGTCTGTTTCTATTTGCGGTAAAATTTAAAGGTATTTGAAAGAGTTTTAACTATGTTATAATTTGTCGTATTTGTACATCTTTTATTAGATAAACGAAGACAGAAAAGGAGACTCTATAGTTTTGACAGTGATAATTTTCACAAAAATACTTACGTGTAATCGTATATTTCTACCACAGATCGCAAACAGGTTTGACCTCATCAGTTTCCTATCATACATACGAGGGTTGTTCAAAAATTAACCGGATTTTGCCTCGCAAAAATTTATCTTTGAAGCAATCAAACTTAATTTGGTATCATACGCTGTCGGAATTCAATCCACATATGGTTATGTAAAACTGGTGTAGTTATCGAACATAGCGCTCGCGCACTGCCATATAGAATGCCATGGCATCGGGTACCCGGCGCAGCAGATAAAATAATCCTTATATTCGGTCTTCGTTTGTAAATATTCTTTCATTTCTAACTGTTGAAAAAACTTGAAAATTAAGTGAGCTGCTGGAATAAGTATTACAAATGTCTTGTCTTAATTTGAAGTAATTTGACCGTAGATTTTTTCGATAAGGTTTGTTTAAAATGTTGCGGGATGAGTGTTTCTGAACGTTCTTGACGACGTCAACTGAATGCTCGGAATTTTGATTTTTAATTATTCCATTCGAAATCTACAAAAATACCGAAAGACAAAAATCAAATACTTGTCACACTGAAATGGAATGATTTATTCTTCCAAATGCTTTATTATCATCGGTGAAGACGCTTCGGTGCCCCGAGAGATAAGAGGAAGAACGGACAGAGAGAAACTCATCCAAGCAACTGAGGGGACGTCAATTGCCGAGTCTCTGGAAGATATAGGCGATTTTCTAAGGGGCACCGTTCTGAGAACTTTGATTTTGCACCATTCGATTTCACCTTAATACAAACCATAAAAGCACAGCTTACTTACAGGAACACTGAATTCATCCTTCTTCCACGAATAACGAGCCGTGACAAGCTAAATTACATACCAAATGTCTTGATTTTCGACAACGTCGCTAGCACCATGTACTGTGCGCCGCCGCCTAATACCCACGTATTTTTGTTTGCATGAGAAATGAATAAACATAGTTCAAATGCTCCAGGTTTCGGCAAATTTGAGCATTAAATGTGTTCTGTTAATATGAGTATACTTTTTTTTTGTAAAGCGATAAATCAACGATTATTTATTGACCTAATCCGGATAAAAATTGAACATCCCTCGTACATAACTAATACATGCAGGCCGGGTTCTAGACGTTTTTCATGCTGGAACTTTAAATGTTTATTTTTCCTTTGTCCCAGTAATGTAGACTCATTTTGATGCAATGAAAATGTTTGAAACAGTTGTTTCTTTTAGTGTTAACCTGATTTAAATGAACTCAATCATTTTTTTACTATTCCCGACACGTCGGCGATGCCTTTTTTTCTTCAGCTAATAAGTGGAAAATAACGTCAACCGGGTGCCGGCCCTATATAATAACAACAACAAAAAAAAAAATATTTTGCAGGCACGTAAAACCCAACGAATCTGGCGATATCCCATTTCTTGTCCAGTGATGATATAGAAATTTTGGGCTGATTAAAAATATTGTGTTGATAAAATGTCGGCGAAATGTGGTCACTAGTCGGCGATGCGCCAGCGATGCATCGCCGGCACCAAACGGAAGTGCTAGGGTCAGAAAACACGTCTGCGATATTTACAAAATCGACCGGTGTCCGGCCCACGTGCAGCCGTAGCTCGGCTGATCTCCGGAGATAAGTCGTCGATGGTCTTCGACAAATCTAAAACATGTTGCCGACTAGTCTACAGATTTTTACTTAAAGATAAGTAAGGGGACCGTAAGATGACCCATTAAAGATTTAAAGACAAAATATTGCAAGGTGGCAGTGCGATTTCCGTTCGGCGATCGCGCATTGCCTCTACGACAAATCTACGGGCTACGGTCTCCGTGTAGTCTTGCGATTTTTATAACCATGTATAACTATTTTTATACAAAATCGCAAGACACCGACACGGACAACGTGTGCTGCCGCACGGGCACCGCACGATTTTGGGGTTACGGCGAGTTACGGGCGCCGTACGGACTCCGTATGCATAGTGTAGACAAGGCTTAAGAAACCATAGTTATTGGTGGAAGCCATATACCGATTACTAGATTTGCGATTCAATAGAATCGTTAGAACTTGAGATCGAGGAACTGTTTCTTTTCATATCTCATTTTGAAAAGGGACGGTTGAATCAAAAGTAAAAACCTTCATTAAAAAAAAAAAAAAAAAAACATGAAAATTGTGTAGTCTAAAAATAGAGACATCATCCGTGATAACCCAAAGTACACTTAACAAATTGTTTCAATTTCAAAAAGGGTTTTAAAGCTATATATATTTTATGATATTTAATGCCTATCAGAAAAACAAAATAAAACAATATTCACTAAATCGCTCGATGTCAGTTTATATGGTTGATGTTCTTTTAACTTCAACCAGATAGGATGTTGCTACGAGGCATTCGGAAAATCCCTCGGCAATTTCTATAAATTGCAAAAGACCTCGGGTGTATTTAAGGTGGATAGGTATGGAACAAAGTTGTGCATTTCGTTAGGCGGAAATAATGCTAGAAAAACTAGCGCGGTACAACAAGCGCTATCTTTAGATTTATATTTTAGGGTACAATTGAGACTCTGATAACGAATCAGTCTCAAAAATTAAGATTTTGTCAGTCGTTGATTAAGAATCTAAAGATATGTAAATGAAGAAACGGTTATTTCACCTCAGTGACTTAAACGAGTTACGTTGGCGATGTCGAATGTTTTCCTTCAAAGTTTCGAGGGCTTACGCCATTTAAACTGACGTCATCGAGTTTTTTTTTCCCATGGATTTCTCTTAATTTGCAAAATAGTCCTTTTATGTTAATCCGAGGTTTATCGTTAAATTGGCCGAGTGCTGTTCCGAATGGGATTCGAGATTGTCGCCAAAAACTTATTATTCATCATTCATAGCGTGAAATAAACAATTTACTCTGGTAATTCATACCAGGGACCACGCTGTTCTGAAGCGAGTGCAATAGCTCTAGAAGTACAAATTCATACAATTCTTTATTTTTACGGGTGCCTGTCCGAAATAATGAAGATGAGCTCTTTTAGTTTGCGATTGAACCCAAAAAATCTATACATTTTCGTAAAAAAATGAGGGTGCGTCCGTTTAATTTCGTTGAGATTGGCAAGTAAAACATGGCTTGCGTCAATATATTGTACAAATAAAGTTTATGGATGAATGTCCATAATATAGACATACACACTGAAAGTAATTATGGATACATCCATATTATTTACGGCACCCGTTAAACCATGCGTTGGTCGCACGAACGCCAAAGCCGTTGACAGCTTTTTTGACAATACACAATTCTGGCGCAATACGGGCGTCGTAAGCTTGTTGTAAACTAGCTAGAAATATTACTCTGCAAAGGATGTCTACTCACAAGCATAGATTGGTTTTTAAACGTTCCATAATTTTCTACTAATGAGGGACCTAATTCATGCTTTCATGATACTATACATGTTCATCTTTTAAAGATAGTTTCTTAGGTATAGGCCAAGTTGGTAAGACAAAGAGTAGCAATAGTCGAACATAAAAAGACCTAAGCGACGTAATGTACTAAGACGATGTGAAAAGGTTAAGGGTTTTGTCGTAAACAGATTTCAAGATATTAACCTTTACGTTTTTATGATATATTACTAGAGAAATATTGCAAATAAACGCCTTATAAAACGCTTAAATAGGGTCAAAACCCGGCTTTCGTTTATTTCGTACATTTTTGATACGGTCCCCCAATTTAAACTGTTTTCGGTCTCGGTTTCCGTTTTCACACTTACTTCGCACATGTCTATTAAGAGTGAACTTGCACATGTGTAAGACAAGAATATTCAGCTTAAAAGAGTCAAGAGTAGTTTAGAAAAAAGTAAAAGTCAATCAAATTAACTATAAAGCACTGAAATAAATACCTTGACACGGAGACATGGGGCTTGATGAAGGAAATAAACATGGAATTGTTGACATGGGAGATGACGTGTGTGGCCATGGAAACGGCAATCTTGGTAACCATGGATACATGGACGCTGTTAGACTAGGGACGGAGGTTGGGCTGAGTGCCAGAGGGGAAGGTATGACCGGAAAGGTCTCATTGCGATGACGTAAAACATCAAACATGCGTATGATGTTGCGTTCGTGCTTCCTCCATTTTGCACGTCTATTTTGGAACCACACCTGCAAGAAACAGAAGTACAGATAAGAATGGTTAGTTCCAGTCTAAAATCTTTTTTTAATTGAAATCCTTTGTTGTGGCTACCCATTGAATCGTTTCCTTAAGACGATTCCATTGAGCACCAAGAATTTAGGACTTCCGCAGTATTGTTGAAATAACTTAATTTGAAATCCAAAAAAAAACCTCCCTCTATCTGCAGCTCTGAGAAAAATCTAAAAGGTCCGGTGAGGGATCTCGTATGATGCTTGTGTCTAATTTGAATAAGGAGAAACCATCTTCGACACCGTTTGGTGACGTCATGAATGCTCGACCAATAATCAGACTGATACAAATTCAAAGAATTTGCAGACCACGATTCAAAGTGAAACTTTTTTAAAAAGAATATGTATTTGTCTATTTTGTATACAAAACTTTGTGTCAAATGTGACTCTCCTTCGAAATAATTTCTTAGTTTTACCGCAATTTGTTTTAAAAGGGATTGGCTGTCTGGGAATAGTGTCCTCTATTTCTTCTAGTAAAATAGATAAGTTAAGAAAATTCTACTATGATAAGTTAAACTAATAGAAGGCAACATCAAAATGACAAAAAAAATCAAGCAATCGGAGATTAATTCTTTTCTGAGAGTATTCACTTATATTTTTACCCCACTAAATCTTTGTCTAAAGAAAAAAATCTCGTTCAAGGAGATGGAAAAAACCCTTAATTTACCCTTATTCTGCTTAATTTAAATTTGTTGACAATTGAAATACAAGTTTAGGGGACATTTCGATGAATCTGACCCATTTTCTTCACACTAACTATGTCAAAGCATGCAGTATAGCCTTATGTTTGCTCGTAAAGGCTGATTTTTGTCAACTTTTTAGCAAAAGCTTTGTGTACAGAGAGAAAATGATTAGCGCAATAATTTTCTAAAGGAAGAAATTCAATATAATTGTTGTCTCACTCCAAATAACGAATAAAGGTGTTGGTTTGTTTTTTTTTTTTTTTTTTTTACATCGTTTTCGTCTTCTAGGTACATATGCACTGAAATATACTACTCAACTTTCGTTAGGGATAAAAAAGAAGACCTGGTACTTTCTAATTGAAATTTCATCCTATCAGAAAAAAACACCACAAGGTTAACCAATTCTTGCTCCATGAACACAATTTTATCATTTATTCAGGCACAGTTTGCAAAATCGTGAAATTAACAGGATGAATGCTTTGGGAAAGATTTGGAATGAGTGTGAGAGGCGAGTTTGGGTGAATGTCATGGGAGATAATCCAATATCGCTAATTTTGTTCAGGCTGAACAAAATTGGCTATATGTTTTACATGCCTTTAATAAAATATGCATACAAATTCTATAAATAGCTTCCCATTTCTTCAAGAACCAATAGGACGCTTGCGGTTTCAGTTAATTCAGTAAACTCGAGATTTTTTCTAACTATTTTTAATTTGAATATAGTTGTTGATTGGATATTATTAAGTAATTGTGGAGCATTTTTCAATAGTTTGGGTGAGTGTTTGGAATGAATAAATGAAGCGTTGTTTGAACGATTTAGAATCGTTTTGATCGGAATGAGAGGCAATTTCACGGTGTTATTTACTGTACAATGATGAACGAGAACGTTCACAAATAAATCAGCAAATGGGGAAAAAATCGCCGCTTATCAGTCTACACAATCTGCGTAGTCTGACCTAGGTCGATACTTTACAAACTACCCAGATGGTCCCTTTTCACATGACGAGTTTGAAAAATGTGAATGTTTCAAATTCTGATTGGACATGTTTACAAAATGTTAAACTAATTACAATCCAAATAAATCGTGACTAAATGATCAGCGGTTATACAATACAATGTATATTTTGGTCTTTCAACTTAGGTGCCTAGAATAGAAACTATGAAATAAATGCAATGGCCTTTCTGAAAGTTTGGTTTATTTTTGTCTGTTTGTTTGCTTGCTTGCTTTTTGTGTGTTCGTTTGTTTGTTTCACTCAATTTCACTCAAAAATCGCTCCTCCCACTCATTCAATTTCATCCAAAAATCATTCATCTTGTCAATTCCACGATGTTGTTAACTGTAACTACGTAAGGAACATCCGGGAGGTTGTTAATAGCTTTTTTCTGAATGACGTGATACAGATAAAGAAACTTCCCTGAAGAAGTAGAAGGCGTATGGATGATCCGCGTAGGAATAACTAAGTTATTAGTTAGTTATTACTAAGTTTTTGTTCTGAGCCCTCGATATTGCAAGTGCCTGTAGTGCCGTAAACATGTTTTTTTGTCGTGGCTCATTGAACTGGCTACCGATGTTCATACCGTTTATACCTATACACGTATTAGCGTTAGCAACTGTAACCAGTCTAGTGGCATCCGTGAATAACAAATGTCGTACGATTTTTACCGAATACGATTTGCAAATAAGTCCATTATGACACGTGATGTCATGTCAATTAACAGCAAGCAATCGCATCGTGGTTAAATGAGCGTCAATCGTCGAAAGTTCAAAGTGGCTGAAAAAATTGCAAATCTTAAATTGAAATCACATTAGATGAATAATGTTGGCAATGCAACTATCCAATAAAAATACTCAATTTATCTATTTACAGACATTATTTAAAGCATGCATGAATGTCAACTGAGTCTCACAAGATTTATCTCAGGGACCCTTTAACAGAAGGAATATATATTATTGTTAAAAAATTTCCACAATTTATGAGCAGAGCGTGTTAACATATTTGAAAAAACATATCCAATCAACATTTCAAAAAAAAAAAAAAAAATGCTTGGGCGGCTTTTAATTTGCTTGGCAAGAAAAATTCGATTGTGTTTTGAATACCTTAGTATTATCGACTGGACATATATCCTATATTGAGTAGTTTTTTCCAATAGGCTATCCCTGTCATCTAACTGTGCGAACAGGGACATTCACCATCAGCATTTTCAGTGCTTTGATCTGAATGCAAAACCTTCATTATATCTTTCCCTGATAAATACGACATCTGCGTGACCTCCACTAGAACGTTTTTTTCCCGAAATATATATCCATTTTACAGTCAGATAATTCAAAAGTGCTCCAAATTGTTGAAAAACGATCGGCATTTTATTCAAATCGGTAAAATCTACATGTAACTACAAGTTTATTGGTCGGATAATATATGTATTGGAAGGCGTCTGATTAGTCCGTCAAGTCACAAAACACAAAAGTACATAGAAATTTAGAAGGGAGACAATAAAAGTTCGATAATTTTGTCCAATTGAACGAATTTTGAAGTATTAGATTGCATCCCTTTTATTACATTAAAAACTCCCACTCATTCAGTTCCTTTCGAAAATCATTCTAAATCATTTATCATATCAATTGTTCGTTGTTGTTACAAGTATTTTTTTCTTTTGTGATAATACAGAGCAACGGCAATAGAAAAGGATAATAATTATGTTACTTTAGATTATATCTATGGTTCAGGATATATATGAAAATTGACACATAAATCTAATTTGCATGACAGTTAATATTCAGGATAAGCTTTAAATTGACAATGTGGAAAAATTCTAATATTGCATTTGCCCTTCCTTTTTACCATTCTGTTTTTGTATCACAATCAAATAACGGTTTTATGGTTTTTTTTCTATAGAAATAATATTTTTTGTTAATAATTATGAGTATTCTGATATAATTTCTCTTAATATAGGACTAAATCGTCTTTGCCTATTCTGTTTAAAGTAGCTTCTAGAGTTCCAATAAAGCTCGAGAAACGTCATGGAATAGATAATAGATATTGAAAACGTATCCTCAGTTATAAAATTCGCAAGCGCATTGTAATTCAAATCAAGTGTGCGTCATTGTTAGGTTCGAGTTCAGGTGAGGCATGTTAACCCTTTCCTGTTTAATCCCTGCTTTTTACGTGCCTGTGATTTTATGATTGAGAAAACATTGTGGAAAAAAAAGAAGAAATTGCTTTTGACAAGCAATTTCTTTCTTTCCACACTATTTTCTACCCTACTGAATGGTTATTTTTCAAATTAAATCCACTTTATATTTTCGTCTGCAAAACTTTTGAATTTGGACAGGTCTAAAATTTTGTAAAACAGGAAAGGGTTAAACACGTATTTCGTCGTTAAATAGCTGAAATGTCGCAAATGCGTTTGAAAAAAGATGTAGTTATGACATTTTGGTAATTCAAAGGTCTATATTTACGTCATTCTGGTCGACAAAATATACAGACTTCTTCTTGTCTATTTTGTAGATTAGTACATTCAAACTCTATTTAAATTTACAATTCACATCCCGAATGCAGTTTTGAGAAGAGGTGTATAGTAGCGCGTCCTTTGCCACACAGCATTTTAAACAATAGGCCAGCCCTGTGTTCAGGAAGATAAAACGGGTCAAACTGTTTTGCAAATTGTATACCACTTTGCACTTGCACCGCTTTGCACGCAAGTGCACGACTAAAGCAGGGTATGATTTGCATTCAGTTTGCACCGTTTTGTCATCCTGAGCGCAGGACTGTTTTACCTTTACCACGAACGCCGTTCGAAATTGCACCATACGATTTATTCCGTGTTACTTTTGACGTCGTATGATTTAATTTTCTGCGGTGTATGTGTTCACAAAATCGTGCGATAACCGCGCGGTTTTACATTAACCTGTCACAAGAACCATTGAGGTTCCCTAGCCTGGCTCCCAGGCTGTCAGTTAGTTTTAAAACCAATAAGGTAGACCACTCACGTTTAACTATTTTATTTCAAATTACCTCCCATCAGTCAGAGAATATAAGCTGATAAGAAAATATCTTTCTCTAGTTGAATTTTGCTTACTTTTTCACAATACTTCAGATCAGTGGGGCGGGAGCCAGTCTAAGGTTCCCATGCGAAGATCATTAGGCAATTGCAAGAAAAACGCGCGATCCCCGGGGTTCATGAGGTGAGTCATTATATTTATTGTAGATCGTTCATTTTCATTTCAAAATCGAGCGGAAAAAATTCAGAATCGCTCAGAATACTCTGTTACTTTGTTTATAAACTCCTTCTTGTACGTTGATTTATTTAAAGGGGGGGACTACGTTGTTGCATAGTGTTCAATCGGTAATCATCATTCGGAACACCACTCGGCCAATCTCATGATCAACCTCGGATGCATTCGGAACACCACTCAGCCAATCTCACGATCAACCTCGGATGTACATAGACGGACTATTTTAAAAAAGTACGGGAAAGCCTCGGAAAAACTCGATGACGTCAGTTACAATGGCGTTAGCCCACGAAACTGAGAATGAAAGCATTCGATGTCGCCAACGCTACTCGTTTAATTTACTGACGTGAAACCAACGAATACTTATAAAAATATCTTTATATTATTAAATAATGGCTGAAAAAATCTTAATTTTTGAGAATGATTCGTCATTCTCAAAAATTAAGATTTTTCAGCCGTTACTTACTATAAAAGATATAAATCTACAGTGCTAGTTTTTCTTACACTGTTTCCGCCTAACAAAATGCACGATTTCGTTACATACCAATACGCCTTACATACATCCGAGGTATGTTGTAGTTTACGGAAATGGCCGAGTGATGTTCCGAATGCTGTAATCTTATGACGTAAAGTCAGAAGTTGTTAATTTGTCGGATAACGTTTGTTTGCTTCGTTTCTGCATTTTTTTTTAATGTATTATTTTTGCGCTATGTATTACAAAACGACAATTTATAGAAAAGAAATCAGGGTTAATACAGAATATTTTAGGATTTGAACATGTTTATAAGTACATATTAGTACATGTTATTTTAAACTAAAACGTTTCAAAGTAGAAATAAATGAACAAACGAAATATTTCTCCAACAAAGTAATTTGCAAACAATGAAAAAAGTATTATAGAATGTAAACAGCTATGCTATGTTGTGTTATGTTAATTCAAATAAACAATCTATAGTAACGATGTTTTGTTAGACCATTGAAAATTAAACTTTCACGAACCATTTTTAAGCGATAGGAAACTTTGAAAGTTAATTATAAAATATTTCGAGACGTTGATTATGTGTTAGGTTTGGGAGCATTTGTTAAATTGAATAATAGAAACAACAAGGTAGTTTCCGGGAATCGAACGCAGGACTTTTTGGTCAAGAGGGCTACGATCCAGTTCTAGGCAACGGACATCACACATTGGTATTTTTTGACAAATGAAGTAGATATAAACTACCTTCGAATTTGAAACAATGTAAAGATGGCAAAGATTCCGAAAATGGACGAAGGCACTATGGAAAGTTTGAAATTTAAATAAATGAATGAATAAATAAATTGATACATACACAAATACATTCTTCTATTAATTATCTAATAACTTGTTTAGTTAATTGATAAATACGAAAATAAGCAACAAATTAATGGCCAGTAAGTGTAAATAGACAAACAATAAATTAATAAAAGTAAATGAATAAAAAAAATAACAATTTAACAAGTAAATAGATAAATATAGATAGTCTACAAGGAACCAATCAATTTACGCTGGCAATCCAAAAACGTTTAAAAATCGTTCAAACGAACATAATTTCATCGAAATCGATAATATTTCTCCACGATTTTATTCTTTGGATTGTATTTTGAAGCGTCTGATTGGTCCATGATTTTGAATGCACGCTCACACAAAACGACGTAGACGTTGATAAAGGGGTGGGGGGGTGGGGGTAATGGAATGTCGGTGATTTCGTCCATTTGGACGAAATTAGCGATATTGGATTACCTCCCTTTATCAACATTAAAAACTTGCTGCTCCCACTCATTCCATTTCATTCGAAAATCATTCCAAAATCATTCACCTTGTATCCTACGGAAGTATAATACAATACATGCATTCGCCGTTTATTTTTTTGTTCTAGGAAAGTTAATCATTTCTTTTTTGCTACAGGTGAAAAGGGCTTTTATAAACAGACAATTAACTTCTATAAAATGAGTTATTATTTTTGACATTTTACTTGTATTACAACATATAAACGGAAAACAGATTCTTTATGCATTAGTATTTCTGTCTAAAAATACATAATGACCTCACTTCAATAGATAATTGGCTACGGTATTTCTAAGAAACTATTAATTTTATCATCGTTTTAACATCATTTTTGTATGTCTGTAAAGAATTTTCTATTGTACCTCACTCCTACAATCATGCTGTTGTAAAACCTTTGACAATGATTTTTTTCCAAGAATTGGATATATAAAGATTAATTAGACATTTTACACTCCGTGGACTGCAAAAGGTCAAACCGTTAAGAATTTCATTTCCCATCCCTGCTACAAATCACCAGACCTGCGTGCGGTTTGAAAACCTTTCGCGAAACGTTTGAGAAATATTACCCCGCTTTGGACGAGTTCTCATGTGCAACGCGGGGAACAAATTCTAAACGTTCCTAAGCGTTATGCATTCTTATCGAAGGGTAGGATCCTTTCTAGACTTTGAACCAAGGTAATCCATCTCAGAAGTATTGCCTCTTACTCAAAGGGAATAACAAAGGTCAAAATCAAGGCTGCACATTTATGCAAAGCCGGCAATGAACGCTATCGGTGTAAGTTATGACAATTATCTACGAGGTTTAAGCCAAGACCGTGAATACTTGAGTAGAGATACGGTTTTTCATGATTTGATATAGTGACCTACTTTTTTTCCCTGATAAAGCACATTTTTAAGAATGACTGAGATATAACTTACCAATCTGTCAAATTTTTACAGTGACTGGGCTGAAATTTGGCCTTCTACAGAAAAAAAAGAACTAGTTTTTTCTTAGATGTGAATGCATGTAAGTGACATTCTTTTCGACCGAGCATGCCCTTTTTCTGAACTAGACCTAGATAAAACCAAGGAAAATATTCTGACAAAGGTTTAAGTTCAAAATTGTGATCCCCTTGGACAAACAGCAAGATTTGACGTTTTGGCCAACTTTTTTTAACCATTTTGATCCCGATTTAAAATCTTTGACATATTTTAATAAAAAAACGTTTCACATCTCAAAAGCTTTGTTAAATTCTCTCCAGTAGTTTCATAGGAGAGGATTTTTGAGTTATTGTTTAAGGACAGACAGATGGACGGACAGACGGAATACTGACATTCATCAGTTACAATCGACCACATGCGGTAATATATGGCCTGTATCGCTATCGGACGACAAATTGCAAAAGCGGAAAATTAAGTTAATAAAAGAATTCGTTTAAAATACAAAAATATATGTACTGCTAAGGATTTATAAAGTTCCCCGTGAAATTCCTAAGGAAAGGTTAGAAGCACGCGACTGAGAGGTTTAAGAATATTAATCCGTTTAAATTATTAATTAAATAATAGATTTAAATTGCCAAGTGTCTAAACTTTGGTATAGTTTTATAAATAAGCTTAATTATGAAGTTTTAAAGGTATAATCAGATTTGTTAGTCCAGTTTTAAATACTGATACGCACTGAAATATTTGGTAAAAAGCCAGAAAAAATATGAACAGTGCCTTAACTTGGCCTTAGAAGTACAGTTGAGAACATCATGATATTGAAAAGTTGTATGACTTTGGAATGATTCCGGGATGATATTGAATGAGTGTGTGGGCGAATTTTGAATGGAATTTAAGGGAGATCATTCAAAATCGCAATTTTCGCCAAAGTTAGACAATTTTCTTCGATATCTATAAGCCCCCTTAAAAATATACGTAAATAAACTTTCCAATATGTGTGTCTTCACTTATTCAAGTAGATGACTTAAAATGCATACCAGAAAATAAAATATGAAGAAAAGCCAACCAACAAACAAAAAATGGATTAATTTTGGTCATTTTCAATGAAATGTTGAACGATTTCGAATTGATTTAATGATTTCGTAAAGTCTTTAAGAGTTTCGAGTAAGTGCTTGAAATGAATGAATGGAGCGCTGAGTGAGCGATTTAGAATGGTTTTGATTAAGGTGGAATATCGATGTTATGATATAACTTTCTGTGATATAAATATTGCCATTTATTTACCAGAGCTTCTGAGACTAAGAAATAAGCAAAATAGGGACTATCTTGGTAGTGCGTAAAATGTCAACTCTAGTCAGTCTGCACGGGCTGTGCAGGCTGAATAGAGTCGACACATTTCACTCTCGGCATATTTATTGAATCTACAATGACAATTCTAAGCCCCTATATAAACATTTAGGAAAGGCAGGCCCTGGGTAAAAGTTGCTAGATCAAATCCGTTTACTAGATATTTCCTTTACATAATTGTTCACAGATGGTCCATCTTTCTTGGCGGGTACATTATGCATTGAAAGCAGCCCTGTGTTCAAGATGTTAAAACGTTTCGCGAGCGCTTTTAGATGATATCCTGCTTTGCAGGTGCACACACGTGTAAACGAGGTATCATTTCGAAAACTCTTCGCTAACGCCTTCATCCTGATCGCAGGTCAGTTTCATATTTGCAGATTGCATGGTCTAGAGCATTTAAGAGATTATATAAAGGTTACAAAAAAAAGTTGAAACACTTGGAAAAACTATCCAATTGCTGCCCTTATCCAGAAAAGCATTTACCTGTAATTACATATACGTAATAATGTCACTTCCGCTTAATACGAGTACGCTTTAAAAGCTTTCAATGACTTTTTCCTAATTTGACCACTGAGTTTTGAGTTTTGGATATATTTTTTATTAAGTAATAATAATCATTTTAGGCTCAAAATAAAGAACTCTAAAAGTCAAAAACATTACGTCTCGACGTCTAGTTAATGAAACATACTGATTCTCAAGAATTAAAAGCTTAAGGTGGGACGTTGCAGTTTCTGCAGATAACTCTCCAAGAAAAAAAATATAAAGGGTTTGCCAGTCTGATGCCAAACAATTTCGAAACTGTTAGAAAGTAATTTCTTTTTGGAAGAAAGGTTATGTAATGTATTCGTGGTCAAATCATGTAAAATTAAAGGTTTTCTGTTCGTTAGTTCGCGTTTCTGCAATTTTCTGCAATTTCTCCATTCTCCAAAATATTTTCTTCCAAATATTTAGTAATAAAATTCAAAAACGGAACAGCTTTACAGCTACGCACCTGTACTCTAGCCTCTGTAAGGTCCACTTTCTCTGCTATTTGCTCCCTGAGTGTGCAGTCTGGATAGTGTGTATGGCGAAACACTGTCTCTAGCTCTCGTAGTTGGTCTGACGTAAACGTTGTCCTATTTCGACGTTGTTTCTTGTGATGTGAAAATAGGCCATCGTCATCGTCGACGACGTCGTCATCTTCGTCATCGTCATCGACGTTGTGGTGATCCGTACCTGTGTCATGAAGTTCACTTCGCTCTACAATTATGAAAAGATAGTTATGAATATTTACAGTCAATTACGCTCGAGGGACTATGTCTATTAAGCGACCACTTTCGTTATGTGACCGTTTACAATTTGCCATTTGTTTTAAATCAATATATCTGAAGATATAGAGGATAATCGTTTGTTTCAGAGTAAGATCGATTTATATTTCATTGAGTGAACATCAAAAGCTATATTTTCACGAGTGGCAGAGCCACGAGTGAAAATATAGATTTTGTTGTTCACGAAATGAAATATTTATCGATCTTACTCGAAAAACAAACGATTATTCTATTTCTTTGATGCAAAAATGAGACAAAATGTGAAATTGCTTGGACGTTTTTTCGTTAAGCGCGTCATTTTGCACGTGATTGCTATGCAACGTTCATTGTGACGTCACTTATTTCGCCCCGCATAGATGACGTCAGATAGGATGAAATGCACAAAAGCAGGGTATAAGTTTTTGATAATCTCACTGCTTTTGCGGTGAGATTATCAAGTGATAATCTACCGCTATTTCTCGATAAACCACCGAAAAGCATTAAAGAAATAGATATTATTCGTCTCAAAAGAATTTTTATTAATGAATCAATATTTGTCGAAGATCATATGTATAACAGTGGGGTTTTCATCCCTCTTATCTATTTCTTTCGTTAATGACAATTAAAAATTCTTCGAATTTTGAAAATTTGAGTCAGAGAGACATCTATTATGTTTCAATATTTATAGTCATGTTTGATGACGACATGGTACTTTTTACAACAGATACAAATAGCACTGATATATCTAACTACGCCAAGCAACGGGGTCTGAAAACCAATCTAAAAATGGTAAAACTTGCATTTTTTGAAAAAAAGAAAAGAAATCAAAATTTTTTTTGTTCAAAAGAAAAATGGGGAAAAAGAAATAGTGGACAATTTTTGTTTTCTATGGATATTTTTTTCTAAAAATGGATATTTCAAACAAGCGATTTCTGCTTTATACGACCAAGCAAACAGACCGTTAATGAATCTACATAAATTATTTAGTAGAATTAAGTATGATATAAAATATCTTCTTGATAGACTAATATAACCAAAGTTGTTGTGTGCCGCCGAGGTCTGGGGAACATATCATTTTAATCAAACTGAAACATTAAATTTTGCAAAAGAACCCTTAGTGTGAGATCACACCATTTTCCTTCGCTACGAGTAAATAAGGTAATACAAACACTCGATCTGAATGGTTTGTCTTATTTATCGGAAAAAATGATTTGAATTATAGATATTTTTAATACAATTAAGGGACACTTTTGCTCAAGAATGGAGTAACTTTATAAAGAATTCGTTTGGAATATTATAGTAAATTTAAAGAATAGTTTGAGTTTGAATATTAATCAAATGGTTTGATTATTTAAGAATAAAACTGTTACAATTCCGACTATCATCTTACATGTATAAACTTGAAATAGAAATTACTCGAATTAATAATTTAAAAAGACTTAACCGAATTAGTAGATTGGGCGATCGCTCTTGTGTTATTTTCTCTGTATATGTAATAGGTTAACTGATCTTAGACAAAAGTACATCTCTTGTACGTGGCCTAAAATCAATAAATTAATTGATACCATGTCATCAAAAATGAAAAGAAAAAAAATCATAACTCCAAAATGAGAAATTCGCAATGGCATACATATTCAATCAAAAATGTTTTTCATATCAAATCTTGTAATATTAGACCATTTTCTGTAACGACTGTGGTCCCGTAAGTGGGCGCTTAATTCACGTTTTTCTGTACATAAAGCAAATATAACAAATAATTATACGTATTCCCAAACCTAGATGATAGCTTCTGCTTGCGTTAGAAAAGTAAAGCGTCCATCGCATTTGATGACTCAGACAAGTAAACCTTATGATTGAAAAACTTTGCGAGCTAGCTGTTCGAACTCCAATTTGCGGCTTACGAATATGCTGATTGTCTTATAGGTCTTAGAAATTTTACAAAGGGCATGCTGTTTACTTTGCTGAATAGACAGAATCTATAGATTGACCATTGGTTTTTACTATTTTGAATATGCAATGTATGAATATGTCAAGGTATTTTGGCTTATATGAACGTTAATTTAGATGAATATACATTTATGTAATGGAAAGTCAGAACACGATCGGTATACATTTCTTTCGTCTATGTGATAGAACTGTCGAGTTATGAAGAAATAATCTGCGTATTAAACTTCTTGTAAATAAAGGCATGATTTTCATCCAATACTAGTACCTATTTCTTATCAATCATTTTGATATGACGTTTAATTTCATTTATGGAAAACACCACCATTAAAAAAACTCTACTACGTTTCAAAAATTTATTACTCTTCGTGCTTTTTCTATTATTTTCTAATAATCGTTATTTTGTTGCCGCGGAAAGGCTAAAATACGTACCACATGATCTTTTCAAATTCATCTCTGTTCCCACATCAATCTCGTCGTCATCATTATCGGATGGTATTGGTGGCGTGCTCGTAGACCCAGATGAGCTGGCCATTGGTGCTGCCATAGAAAATATGAATGACATTACAATTGAGCATGAGCGTGACTTTTCCACCAAAGCATTTGAGAGCGAAGCACAAGCATTGAAGAGTTTTGACAACCACACGATATGAATATTCGTCGTCTTTTAGAGGAGGGATGAATGCCTCCCCCTTTTAATGATGTTCGGTGAATTATCAAGAAATAACGGTAAATTTTCATTTGAAAAACTTATCACCCAACCAGTGGAACTATCAAAAAAAATTACCCTACTTTCCCTCTCAAACGACGTTATGTAAGCGGGGCCCAATAACAGACATCGCCATGAAGCTGCATAGATATCCCTTGCAAAATAAGCGCTTTAAGAAAAAATGTCCTAAACTTTTCAATTTTGTCTCATATGTGCATTAAAGGAATATGGGCAAATGCACTCGACCCGTGACCTGCAGGTCCGTGGCTCAAGCCCCACTGACGCCGGGGGTGTTTACGGGTAAAACACTTAATAGCCAGCCCCCAGCAGTAAAAATGGGTAGCAGTTGGTTTACACCACTGCCACTCTCTCAGGGACGTGAAAACATCAGGAATGAGTGTTCGAGAGCGATTCTAGAAGCTGAAGCTTTCGTCGCAATCGAACTAGAATGAAAAAGTATAAACTAAAAACTTAAGAAATAGAATAACCGTTTGTTAATCGGGTAAGATCGATTGCTTTTCTATTTTGTGAAAAACAAAAGACATAGCTTTAAACTTGGTTCCGACATTCGTGAAAATATGTTTTTTTATGTTCATTCAATGTAATGTGAATCAATCATACACTGAAATAAAGATTATCATCTATATCGATTGAGAGAGCGTGAAATGGAGACCCTGGTTAAGCTGTGAGGATGCACAGGTTACCTAGAGTTGAGATGACAAGTTCGGTGATTTTTAATTAAGTTGAGATATTGCGATGAGTGAGTTTTGAATGATTTTCAAGAGAGGTAAAACATTATCAAAAATCTAGTCAAACTTGACGAAATTAAAGATCATATTTTACATATCTGTAATAAAAATCTGCGTTTTTTTTTCTTTTTACCTTACTCACGAACAAAACAGACGCTTAACAAGAGGCCCAAAAGGGCCTGTATCGCACTGGCTACCACCTTTAGACTCTCATTAAATAAAGCTTGTTTTAAATGGATCCATTAACACTCCGAAATCTCTTAAGACCTATTTTATAACAATTAAATGGTTCTGGTTCACATTGCATCAAAATAGTCAATCATAATAAACCTGCATCCTGTGAGCAAACATTTTTTGAAAAGATATGTAACCCAGAGTATACGCGTAATAATTTGCCAATATGTAACATTTAAGATATTCAGGCTTCAACATCCTTTTAAGACAAAGATAAGCCTATAAATTAATTGAAGAAACGTTCACCAAGATAAGAGCGTTTTGATTGGCTGAAAATTTGGTATCATATCAGGAAGAAAACAATTTGGAGAGCCATTAGATATTTGTAGACTTTGGCACCAAATAGTTCAAAATTAAATCAGTCTCCTTATGGAGATATATTTCCTTTTTTCCTGGTATGAAATGATAAGATATAATGAGAATAAATTTTAAAACCTAGTTACTCTTACGTATAAATCTGTGATTCACACTTAAGGGTAATAAGTTTTTTTGTTTTATACCTAAATGAATTTAAACAAGAAATTATCTAAAAATCTCTTCCACGAACCCGAGTCTTTAACGGAAATTTCTAGACAGTAACCAGGCGTGTGGAAATTCATTTTTTCTCCACTTGTCACTGAGCAAGTAAAAACTATTTTTCTTTTAGTCCTGCATCAAAATGAATTTTCCGCAAACGAGAATATCAATCAAATCATTTTGAGATAACGTTGATTCTTATAGAAGAAAATGACGGAGTATTTACTTGTCAAGAGACAAGTGGCATAGAAAATTTGCTTGTCCGCAGGTAGAGAAAAACCCCGTGTCGGACAGGTCGGGCATGGGAAATCCTCATCCCTGCAGCAACCGACCTAAATGTCTACAGTGGTAGATATTTTGAATAGGACACGTCAAGAGAAATCAGACATTTTAGTAGTGCGCAAATTGTCTACCCAAGTCGGACTGCACCGATTGTGCAGACTGACTAGGGTGAAAACATTTTGCACTTAGATTATGTTCTGAATCTAGAATGATCATTCTACCTTCTTGTAAAAGATCTATTCAAATGTGATCTCTGGATCACCTCTATGGGACCAATCTCTTTTTAAAGATATCTATTATATTGGGCTCTCATTTGATTTTTGTGACGGACCTTGATGATTTGTTTTGTAATTAGACCTAATTTGTAAGTACTCATTGTCGCTTGGACGAGTCCGGATACACTTAACAACATCGTGGAATTGACATGGTGAATGATTTTGGACTTATGTTGGAATGAAATTAAATCAGTTGATGTAGCGAGTTTTGAATGAAATTAAGGGGAGGTAATCCAATATTGCTTATTTTGCTTAAGCTGAACAAAATTATCGATATCTAATACCTCCCTTTAATCAAATATAGGTACTTTTCTGTTTGTGTGTCTTTGTGGACCAACCAGACACCACAAAATCCACCATTGCCAATTGAATCGTTGAATAATTTAAATTTGAATTAAATGTTGAACGTCTTGAACGATTTCAAAATGATTTTTAATGATTTCGGAGCGTTTTTAATCGATTTGGGTTAGTGTTTGAAATAGTTGAATGGAGCACTGAGTGAATGATTAAGAATGATTTCAATTTGAATAAGCGTAAATTTCACGATGTTTTTAACTTTACTAGTGATTATCTACAAAATAGGGGTTTCATAGAGAAATAATTAATTCAAACCGCCTTAACCAAGTTTCTTGCATTCTGATTAGCTGATAAGAATGGTTTAATTACTCAATGGAAAAAATTGATTACGAAGTTTTTTGTTAGCTTGTAAGTTTCATACACAATCAAAGTATTTGAGTGTAAATCTTTACATTCCTTACATTCTTGATGCAAGAAATTAAATCATAAGATATGAAGAGACTTTTGTGTTGATTTCATGGAGGTATGAAACTAAAATCTTATAACTCTCATGTATGAATCTGCGTCTCATATTTATACGATGAGATTAGGTTTTAAGTTAAATTTGAGGATTCTAAGGTCCAAGTACTACTTTGTAGTAAAGATAAATTATCCAATAGCTTGCATATGCTTTCAAAGTTATCTTTTTTATTTGTCCTTTAAGGTGTATTAAATTTCATCTTAAGCCAATTATTTCAGGGGTACCCTTGGATGGTCGTTTGTTACAAGTTTTACTGTATATATAGATGGCGCAAAACAGCTGTGACTGCCTTAACTTGAAACATATAGGCAGTTACAACTATTTTGTATTGCGCCATCAATATTCAATTAATGAATAACATCGAAAACACTGACTCAAGTAACCCATCGAAAAGTCAGCTTAACGGCTGCTTAAAAGTTTACGAAAGTCTAATAAAACTTCGGGTCAATATTGGAATCTTAGGCTTGTCGGAGGCTTCATTTGGCGCATTTGTGTATATTTCTTTTTCGGAAATGTCATTGTCATTTTTTGAGAAATGAGCCTGTGATTGATATTTCCAACAATTTCCCATTGGCGCAAAGCAAAGTCTCTGGTCAGCCTTTGCATCCAGACAGTCATACCAGAGTCATTGCATCCTAACAGTCATACCAGAGGCCAGATACCAAACCGGAGTCATTGCATCCAGAGAGTCATACAAGAGTCATTGCATCCAGAGTCATACCAAAGTCATTGCATCCGAACAGTCATATCAAAGTCATCGCATCCGAACAGTCTACCAGAATCATTGCATCAAGACAGTCATACCAGGGTCATTGCATCCAGACAGTTTGATCAGAATCATTGCATCCAGACAGTCTGACCAGAAATATTTCATCCAGACAATCACCCAAGAGCCATTACATCCTAACAGTCATACCAGAGGCACTGCATCCAGACAGTCTGACCAGAATCATTGCATCCATAAGGTCATACCAGAGTCATTGCATCCAGAAAGTCATACCAGAGTCATTGCATCCGAACAGTCATACCAGAGTCATTGCATCCTAACAGTCATACCAGAGGCCAGATACCAAACCGGAGTCATTGCATCCAGAGAGTCATACAAGAGTCATTGCATCCAGAGTCATACCAAAGTCATTGCATCCGAACAGTCATATCAAAGTCATCGCATCCGAACAGTCTACCAGAATCATTGCATCAAGACAGTCATACCAGGGTCATTGCATCCAGACAGTTTGATCAGAATCATTGCATCCAGACAGTCTGACCAGAAATATTTCATCCAGACAATCACCCAAGAGCCATTACATCCTAACAGTCATACCAGAGGCACTGCATCCAGACAGTCTGACCAGAATCATTGCATCCATAAGGTCATACCAGAGTCATTGCATCCAGAAAGTCATACCAGAGTCATTGCATCCGAACAGTCATACCAGAGCCATTACATCCAGACAGTCTGACCAGAGTCATTGCATCCAGACAGTCTGACCAGAGTCATTGCATCTAGACAGTCTGACCAGAGTCATTGCATCGAGACAGTTCGACCAGAGTCATTGCATCCAGACAGTCTGACTAGAGTCATTGCATCTAGACAGTCTGACCAGAGTCATTGCATCGAGACAGTTCGACCAGAGTCATTGCATCTAGACAGTCTGACCAGAGTCATTGCATCTAGACAGTCTGACCAGAGTCATTGCATCTAAACAGACATACCAGAGCCATTGCATTTGCACAGTCTGACCAGAAGCATCCAGACAGTCTGACCATAATCATCGCATCCGTACAATCCGATAAGAGTTATCGCATCCGTACAGTCTGACCAGAGCCATCGTTTTGTGCTCTTTAGATAGATAAGTTCTCAGACCAATTAATGGTCAGCCAATTTTCCGTAATTGCATTTTGAAGTTGTCTAGGCTGCATTATATAGAGGATATTGAATGAGTGGTCATGGAATACCGAATTTATTAAACGAGTCATATATAAATATGCGCCGAGTTTTTATCTGTTTATCAATGACTAGTTTGATAAATTCTGTATTTTATGAGCACGAATTCTATTTATAATTTGGCCCGAGTTTTTGCGAAAAATCGTCGAAATTCTTGAAATTCGTCATTTCAATTTTCCGCGGAACGTATAACGCCATTTGAAACTGACGTCACAAAAGATACATTATGACGTAATTTTCGCGGTTACAAAATAGCGTCGCTTTTCGTTCTGAGCTCATTTTCATAGTTATTCCACTAGTGTAATAACACCCGTGTAATTTCAAAAAAAAAAAATAACGGGTTAATTTCACTCCTGCGACCTAGGTCATATCTTAATTCTATCTATGGTATGCACACATGCAATTGTTAGTAATATCTGGCACTCGCTCAAATATTTTCTATTTTTGCTGAATTTCAAACATGATACATGTAAACAATAATATAGTTATTAATGATAAAAGTCTACTCACTTTAGCTCCAAAATGCCGTCTTAGTCTTAGGGATTTGTTAACAAAATAAACATTTTAAAGTATTTATTTAGAAAAGACTAAAATCTCGGATTTATAAGAGTAAAATAAAAGATTTTCAAATCGCCGTACAAAATTTATCTGCTTATACTTAATTAGTGGGCACCCCGTAGCGTAACGCGATTAAAAAAACTTAAGGTCCATGGTCGAATAGATTAGGGGGCGTCTGGTCGAATGAATAACGTAATTTGATTGGTTAATAAATGTAATCAAATTGTTCGTTAAAATAAATCCGAATACTTCTGTTTACTAGATCAAGTTATTTTATAAAATCTTTGATTAATCCTTTGGCGAGTTTTTACACTTGTCTTTTTCAATCGTGAATTAGGTACTATTTGCGGACTCCGGTTGCCGGAACATTTCTTATGAGACATAAGATTATTTGAAGCTCGATTTAGTTTGAAAAATAAAATGCTTTTAAAAATCTCGTAGATGACAGATGCACATGGCATTGAGACATATTCGAAATGAAATCCTCAAATCAATCTAATGAGTTTTAATCGAAATTGTTTCAGCAACCACCCTTGTCAATCGACCACTTTTATTAATCGACTGTATTCAAAAGTCTTTTCGTCCAAAGATAAATCTCATAACAATCGGTCGTTTGGCTCTTTGATTGTTGGTAACTGCCTCTCGTTTTGTTTAAACACGTAAAATACGATTCGACGAGTTCTAACAGCACATTTCGACGTTCAAGTTGAAAAGGTTTGAGACACTTTAGTGAAATGCTATTCTGCCTTGCGTACAAGAAAAATAATTTAGGTATATGATTCAAAGCCGTTACACCAGTGGTGGATACAGAGTGAGTTCGGAAGGGGGTCTCATGAACCCCGCTGAATCCCAATCGTTTAATGTTCATTTAAAATTTCAATTAACCCTACTCAGCTGACTGTTTACAACATATTCCTGTTGTAAACATAGAGGATATTGAAAAAGTAGTCATTGAATACCGAATTTATTAAATGAGTCATCTATAAATAGATGAAAACGAGGCTGTGCTGAGTTTTAATCTGTTTTAGATGACGAGTTTAATAAATTCGGCATTGAATGACAACAATTTTGACATTCTATGTATAATATGACCCTTATTTCTGTGATTAAACGAGGAAATTAAGACATGTGTCGGTTTAAGTTTTTCCAAGAAACATGAAACGCCATTTGCGAAATAACTTCATCAAATTTATAATGACGTCATTTTTACAACGAAAATTTAACGTTCAATGCCGTGCTTAGCTGAAAACCGAAAGAAGTGAAACTAACGGGGGGAGAGATAGTCTGATGCCCTTACCATTCAAAGTTGATTCCGAACAAATTCTTATTAATCTACAATCTATCAACAACTACATTAAAAATATAGGTGGAGAAAATCGCAATTTCGATAACGCAATAGAATGTATAAGCGTCTGATTGGTTCTTGAAGTGATAGGGAGCTATTTATAGAATTTGTAATCATATTTTATATAAGGGGGGTATTAAATATCGCTCACTTGTTCATTCTGGACAACATAAGTTATATTGGATTACCTCCCTTTAATTTCGCCCAAAATCCACTCATCGCACTCATTCATTTTCATTCCATAATCATTTGAAACTATTGTCCCGAGGTGGTGGGGATAACGTTTTGAACTGTTGTCCGATGCCGTAAGCAGAGGGCAACAGCTCATAATGTCATCCCCGACACAGAGGGCAATAGTTTTAACTTTTTATATGAATATCCATGAAATAACGGTAATTACCTGATGCTTATTGTGTAAATTAATGTTGTTTTTTTTTAGAATGTTTTATAGAGACATACAGAGAAGACACGCCTATTTTGGATGGTTTTTCTTTGAGCGCGTTACTTCGCTCGTTTATTAACAACAAAATTACGTCATTTTTGCAAGCAGACAACAGTTCGGTGTTTATGAATGGTGGATGGATGAAACAGTTCATACCGTTGACCGATCACGTGGCGGATATTCTTAATTATTTGAAACAGTTCGGAATTATTAAGGTAGTGGACCCGTTAAAGTTCCACAACGTTTCAGGAGCAAAAAAACTTTAACAGTATTTATCGGGGTTTCCTAATGATTTTCATTAGGAAACCCCGGTCAACAAGGTGAAAATCCATGATTACCGAAATGTAACGGAACTGTTACGGTTCCACTACCTTCAAATACAATTAAATATGAGATCATGTAATACTACCGAATCGTATAATGACGTCAACATGACTGTGGATTTTTCGGAATACATATCACATAGCTGTAGAAAACAACCCCTTTAGTTCTAATAAACTAGAGACATGTTTACTGGAAAAAAGAAGCCGCCAAATTGACGATACGCAACAACACGGCGTACTTGAATTAACTTGATGAAATTCATTACACCGCAAACCGGCGATGAGGCATCATTTTTGTGGTGCTAAAAGAAGATCCTGTTCAGACTACGGAAATCGGTCGAAGCCATAAGCCTGTGGCCAAATCTGAAATATTCATTTATAATTTTTGAAACGTGACGTTTGGATTATCTATGTTTGATTTATTTTATTTATTTTTTTTAATACATGTACTAATCTTAAAGCATCAGTCTGCGTTTAGAGTTAAAAATCGCTCTTTCGTGAATATTCTTTGATTATTTTTTCTTGCTTTAGTCTTATGAAAAATAGCTACATAAAAATACAAATAAATCGACAAACGGCGGCTTTTTCGTGAAACGCATAATCTCTGTATACAGTATAATATGTAAATGAGATTTAGTTCATGTGAAATACGCCCACGTGCAGGAGCGGTAAATAAGCGGTTTTCAGATTATAGTCCGCAATGTTGCGGTTCAAAAATATTCATCAAGTAATGCCCATATTTGGATCATCGTGTTATAATCATTCGAATTACCGAATATTGGAATCACAAATTCAAACTTACCTTTGAGAACAAAAATCTAGTTTTTGTGTACATTGTCGTCCAAGATCATTTGTCTTGCGTTTCGGAAATGTTCGCGAACACAGGCGGGGGGCTTAAATCAGTTTCAGTTGATCCCTTTTTCGCATGATTGGTCACGAATACCCGAGACAGAAATGAACTCAAACACAGGTTTTTATGATGGGATGTCAAGTCAATAAGTTAGAACACCCCCTGTTAGATTTGTGAAAATGCCTGGATGTAGTAGTGCTTCGGAAGACATTGGTATATTTCGGTTTAAACAAACATGGCCGTTTTATGTAAAATTTCGAACAGTATTCAATTTCATTACATTATCGTGAAATTGACAAGGTGGATAATTTTGGAATGATTTTCGAAGGAAATTGAATTAGAGGGAGGAGTGAGTTTTGAGTGAAATCATGGGAGGTAATCCATTATCGCTAATTTTGTTCAAGATGAAAAAAATTAGCGATAATTGTTACCCCTCTCAAACAAAATATTCAGAGAGGTTCTCTGAATAGCTTTCTATGTCTTAAAGAACCCAAATTTCCTAACAATATCAATAAATTCAGTAGAGAAATGGATTTCTTCCAGCGAATTTTATTTAGAATGTCGTTGTTGATCTTTTCTTTTTAGTGATTTTGGCCCGTTTTGAACGGTGTGAGTGAGTATCAGAAATGAATGAATGCAGCGCTGAACGAGTGATTTTGGATGGTTTTGATTTAGATGAACGTCAATTTTACGATATATCTAACTGTAAGTACCTTTACAACTTTTTAGGCACTTCTTTTGCGTTGTTATTCAATTGACAGGAAGTAGCTTAGCCGTGATGTATTTTGGCGATGTTACCCTTAAATATTTTGGGTAAGTCAACAATTGTCATGAACGCGTGTAAAAACTGTATCTTAAAACCAATAGGATAAGCTTGCTTTTCGAAAATGAATACATTTCATTATGAGTTACCAAATCCTCGTAACTTCAATTGTCAAAGCTCATTCTTTCCGGCTATTTATCTCTCACCAATGGATTGATAATCGTTGACCTGTATGAGATAGAAACTGGATGCTTGGAGAGGATGTGATGGTAGTACTGATGAGAAAAATACCAGAAATCCATTGTCAGGCGCTTCAGTCGCCGAGATATTGCTGAAAGATTATTGAAAGCGGCTTAAAACCCCATTTTGATAAAAATACACACGTGTAGGATCACGTTCTAAATGATGTCATCAATACGTCATGGTTTCTTGTCTTATCTCACACCAACCATTCATTCAAACCACGTGCTACTGTTAACAACATCGTGAAATTGACAAGTTTAGTGATTTTGGAATGACTTAGGAATGAAATTGAATGAGTGAGATTGGAGCGAGTTTGAGTGAATTTAATTGGAGGTAATCATATATCGCAAATTTTGTTCAGGATGAACAAAATTAGCAATATTGATTACCTCCCTTTGATAAAATATGCATACAAGTTCCATAGGCCTACATAGCTTCCTATTTCTTCAAGGACATATGAGAATTTGAATTATTTCAGAGAAATCGCGATTTTTCTCCATCAAAATTTAGTTTGAATGACGTTGTTGACTCTATACTTATCAATGGGTTTCAGCGTTTTTGAATGGTTTGATTGCGTGTTTGGAATGAATGAATGGAGCGCTGAGTGAGCGATTTAGAATGGTTATGATTGAGGGGAATGTCAATTTCACGATGTTATTGACTGTATAAATCACACTTAAGCATATAACTTATCATACGCCGATTGGTGGGAGACAAATGACCTTTGTCAAATATCAAATGAAATTAAGCCGAGTCGGGGTTCGAACTCTAGTCCCCAGGATTGACCGCGAATGCGTTGCGTTTAACTAATCTTGCTCTTCGCACATTTTAGCACGAAGCGGTCCATTCAAACGCTCGAAAGGTCAGACACTATACTCAACATAATCCAAACAGTTCCTTAAGCTGATCAGATTTAACCTGCTTAATAACGTTTACCTTTCGTGAATTCATTTTAAACTCAGATGTTTTTAGAAAAAAAAACCGAGGCGTCGATGTAGACGTAGTCTTTGTCATGAAAAAGTTAACATAGGTCATATCTCTGCTTTTATTGAAGATAATTTCATGAAAGTTGCCATGTGCTTTCACCATCACGAGGGCTATCCAGCTATCAAGGGTGATGACTCTAAATCCGTTTTCTCAAGAGTTATGCACCTTTCTTGTCACCCGTAGGTAGGAATCTTGTTACTTCAAATATATGACAAAAAAAGAAGAGAAAATAGAAGACGAGATAAGTGCGACAGGTATCTATCCTGGCCAGACAGCACAGGCAGACAGACAGAGAAACTTAAGATTTCGCATTATTCCGCTTTTATGAAACTAGATATTTCACCTCATTTTCAAATAAAATTACAGTTAAAAAACGTGTAATTGAAAAGTTAATAATCATGGAATGGTTTTAGAATTGAATCTAGTGAGCAAGATGCTAATGGAGGGGAGTTTTTTGGATATCACTAATTTTGTCTTATTCGGTTCTACTTATCATAATTGTGAAAGTGACAAGACGAATAATTTTGGAATGGTTTTAGAATGAAATTAATTGAGTTTGTAGAGCGTGTTTTGAGGGAAATTCAAGCGAGGTAATTCAATATCGCTTATTTCGTTTAACATAAACAAAATAAACGATATTTATTACCCCCCTTAAATAGAATATGCATTCAGGTGCAATGATAGCTTTCTATGTCTTCAAGCACCCATCATACGCTTAAAAAATTCAATTATATCAGTGTAATTGCGGAATCGATCTACCGATTTTTGTTTGTTTTTAACGATCTCTATTATGTCGCAATTACGTGTCCTCATTCCGATGTCTGCAAAGTTGATGACAGCTCAGGCTTCGCATGCTTTCTAGCCCCCATTTTATCGAACCGGGTATTTAGATCACGTGATAATTTTTTATGGTCACGTGATCGGTAATGCGGCCTTCCGAAGATACCCGAATGAAAACGGGTTTTCTCAGTTCGTGATCCTTAATGATTTTGGAGCGGTTTTGAAGGGTTTGACGGAGTATATGTAATGAATAAATGGAGCGCTGAGCGTGTGATTTGGAGTGGTTTTGACCGAGATGAATGTCAGTTTCACGATTGTTACTAACTGTTAAAACAATAATAGAATTACTTAATTGATCGGTAAGCGAGGCTGTCTCGTTTACACCAGGTTGTCATGTGCTTGGTCAAATCACTTTTTTCAGATATTTTATTTCGCGGAGTTCCAAAATGGTGGTTTTTGCGTTGAACGGTCATTCGGAACACCAATCGGCCAATCTTACGATCAACATAGGATGTACATAGACGGACTATTTTTGAAAATTACGGGAAACCCTTGGAAAAACTCGATGACGTCAGATAAAATGGCGTTAGCCCTCGAAACTTTGAGTGAAAACATTCGACGTCGTCAACGCTACTCGTTTAAGCCACTGACGTGAAACCATCGTATCCTTTTATAAATATCTTTAGATTCTTTAATAACGGCTGAAAAATCTTAATTTTTGAGAATAATTCGTCATTCTCAAAAATTAAGACTTTTCAGCCGTTATTTACTGTAAAAGATATAAATCTACAGTGCTATTTTTTCTTACACTGTTTTCGTCTTACAAAATGCACGATTTTGTTACATACCCATCCGTCATTCGGAACATCGCTCATATATTTCCGTGAACTGGAAAGTACCTCGGATGTATGTGTAGTAATTTTTGGTCAATTTTTAGGTAATTCGGCTCCTGGTGGTACTTTGGTTAATACGCTTGAAGAAAAGCCTTTAATGCTTTCAGATCGTCTATAGAGATCATTTTGGCATATTTTGATTTGAAAGCAAAACGCTGCGTTTTGTTTTCAAATCATAATATGCCATTTACGAGCCATTTACGAGCAATTCTTTATCGTCAAATTATGAAATTACTGAAGGAAGATTTTTCAGTTAGTTCACTTAGCATTCAATTTTTGTTGAAACAAATCGTTTGCGAGTCTCTCGATGTTTCGCGGAATATTTAATGTCATTACGTAGGAAAGCCATTCCATAATCAAAGCAAGTACTTTTCGTCCTAGCAAAACCCATTCAAAGAATTTTTGCGGTTTAAGGTACACCATTATGCACTTGTTCCAATCATTATTAAATAAATATTTTTCGTAAATGTACCTTAACAATAATTTGACCAAAAGATTAGCATTGATATAATACATGCATTTTTCGGAGAAAATTGGGATTTTTGAAAATACCATGTTTTCATTCAAAATACCAAGAAAAATGGATAAGAAGCTGAATGATGACATTCAATTTTAGTGAGTTGGTATAAATGATTCATTGAATACAATGAATTGTAAAATATTTGCTGAGTAACATTTACAAGACGAGATCGCAAGAACAAACATTCTAAAAATGCTCTTTTATTCACCGAAATATAATTTTTATTTAAAAATCAACAAAACAAACATATACATTAAATAGACTTTAAAAATATGATATAAAAATAGATTAACATTAGACTAATTTTAAAAAAAAGGAAAAGATAGTAGGTGTATCCAGGCATTTTGGCCACTTTGCTAACCATGAAACAACAAATCCTCCAAATTCAAGCGCCACTATTTTCGTATTCTGGTACATGTAATAAATATCCTTAAATTAATAGTAAAATTATATTTGCTGTTATACAAAACATGTACCTCATTGATATCTATGAAGCTGCTATTTAAGTTTCAATTACTGATAATTCAGGCACGTAAGAAGCAATTTAGGGGGAAGGGAGTAAGTTGAAGACTTGTTCCTTTGGGGGTTCTTCGTTCATTGCAAGACAAAATAAAAAAATCGACTTCTACACCTGTAATAATTAATGAGAAGGAAGAGGATTTCTTCTTCTTTGCCTTTACAAACGAAAATGCATATGAAAGAAAGGCTTACGAGGGTTGTCCCAGAAATTCGTGAACTTTTTCGATTATTCAAAAATCCAGCGTCCGATTCAAGTAAAACTCTTAAGTTTACAACGCACGTTTATTTGCAACAAATTGAAAAAAGTTTTACGATTTTGATATGGTCATGTTTAGAAATAAAGCTTTATAAGACTAGCTCGATTGAGGTGGTCGGCGCACGTCAAATTTATTACTTACGAATCTTATATGGTAGATGTTTGAATGTCATTTATTTCAATATTCATGATGAGTTTGATATAAAACAACCATTGCTGAAAGCAGATAATTCTGGAGTTCATGCATGTCTATTTTCATACAAATGACATTACGCAGTGCGCAGTTATGACGTTTTGTTTTGTCCGAGTGCAAGTCAAACGGCGTGAAAATGACGACGTCGACGGAACGCTCGGCGCACAAATTCGTTCGTAATTAGGTATGAATAGCGAAATAACCCCTATAAAGACCATAAAAGAATTCGAAATAAGGAATGACCGTAACTGTTTGTGGAGCATGCCCCTTTTTTACGGATAAACGACGTAAAAAAAGTGTAATTAACTTATAGAATGTCGGGAAAAAAAGATCAAGTTAGGAAGAAATATTGCGAGAAGCGTCGATAAATGAATAAAAGATGTTTTCGGCGACGTCTTTCAGAACGCCTGGTGGGACACAGAAACTGCGAATATATGTTAGTAAATAAGCAGAGCGTAGTTTGATATGACTTGATCATGAGTCGTGCTAATAAACGATAGATATCGAGATTTTAAAGAAATATGCTTGCACTTTCGGCAGCAAAAGAGATTTTGAAGCGGTTTCTATGAAATCCCAGATTTCTTTGGTGGATCTATCTCGATGAATTACGGTAGTGGTAGTGCAAAACTAAGGTATTCAAACAAACCCAAATATTTATTTCCTGTGCGTACAGAACAACGAAAGTTCCTATTGTGAAATGTCTAAAGATATAACAATTTGTAATAAAAAAAAAAAAAAAAAAAAAAGAAAGAAAAGAAAAGAAAAAAAAATTGACTTCACTCACCCATTGTCGGGTTTAAAAAAATTCAATAGTACGTATCAACTAGATTGAGGAAAATGGTTTTAAAACCAAGTATCGTATTGAATGCATAACGAAAGTCTATATCAACAATGCTTTGAGATACGTTTTGACATGGGTTCTTTCTTTGTAACAAGTATATGGGGCCGTTAAGAACGCTAGTTTGATAAGAAGTGATTCATTTTTGAAACGACGTTTCATGTATTATAAAACGACGTAAATAGCGTGCGCCGACACCCATTTACCAGTGTTACGCTTTAATTCATATCTTTGCGTGTATTGAAAATAGCCCTCTGTAGTCACACCAGAATAAAGGAAAATGATTAATCTACTTTACTGGTAATTTTCAGTTTCATCGGACGTTTCAAATAAAAGTTGTCGCAAAAGTTCACGAATTCTTGGGACAACCCTCGTATATTCATAATCAGCCCAATCATAATGCATCAGTCATAAGATGGTGCATTTAAGGCAACAAACTTTAAGCGTCCATGATATTCTAAATATGTAAGTGTCGTTTGTTGAATCTTCCAGAAAAAAATATTCAAATCACAAATGATAGTTGAAAGGTAATGCCATCAAGTTCAAGATAGTTGAGAGGTAACGCCATGGCAGAGAAAAGTAAGGTTATAACATTATTAGAAAACGAAAGAAAAATGCTTGCAACCAAACGTTCACAATCAACAGCTTCATTAAAACAATATAAATAGAAAAAAAATTGCAATTTCACTGATATAAATGAAATTTTGAGCATCTGCTTGAATCTTGAAATGATAAGAAGCTATTTATAAAACTTGTATGCATATTTTATGAAATGGAGGTTATAAATATAGCTAATTTTGTCCATCTTGAGCAAAAGTAGCGTTAGTGGATCACACTTGTTGTATTTCATTCCAAAATAATTCTAAAATTATTCATCTTGTCAATTGCACGATGTTCTTAACTGTAAAACTGACTGGCAGACGATAGCAATTCATAAAGGGGATCTTGCAGAGGTCTCCCTAGCATATTTTCTGTGGGATAAAGAAAACAAATAAAATTTGAGACACTGCATGAAGTGTTTGTATAGGATAGAAAACGAATGCCGCGGTATGTGGGAAATAAACACGAGCTTTAGCGAGTGTCTATTTCCCATATACCGCGGCATTAGATTTTCTATCTGACTTAGACCACGCTTTTCTAAAATTGCCTGCATTATTACCCGAACTTCTAAACGAGTAAATCTCACTGTGGTATTACTGTAATTTTGTGTAATTATGCTGAAATTCCTTATGAATCTGTCTCTGTTACTTATTGCAGATCTTTTGCATTTTTGCGACTATAAAAAGTCTTTTGCCGAAAAGCGCTCAAATAAAACTCGCAATCTTTTTGAAAAGACTCGGCACGCAAAACCTGTCGAGATTCACGCGCACGCCATGCTTCCATTGTAAATCTGTGAATACAAAGCTCAGAGTTGTATCTGTGATTTATGCTTTTGAAATACTACTCTCTGATTGGCCAATTCGCTTCAAGCGTGGTCTAACTTCATTTTTTATGACTACAAGCTGTAGTAAAGAGGTTTTAGTCAACCCCTGACAAATGGTTAAGGACGTGTTAAGGGGTTCTGGAGCAGACTCGCAAAATTAAGGTAATTATGCTTAGACTTTATAAACCTATTTATTGAGATAAAATCTTAAATTGTTTGGGTCCGTTCAATGACTCATAAATCCAACGGTCGTGTATAAACAAGAAGAAATAAACAAGTTAAGCTTATGTACATTTTGATTTATTGTCGACAAAAAAAAAAAAAAAACAGCA
The DNA here is from genome assembly GCA_948146395.1 of Fragum whitleyi. Lineage (NCBI taxonomy): Eukaryota > Metazoa > Mollusca > Bivalvia > Cardiida > Cardiidae > Fragum > Fragum whitleyi. The sequence continues at coordinate 11,989,387 of OX411554.1, forward strand.
TTGATTAAAATAAAGATAGGGTTTAAGTCTGACATCAACAGAATAGGGTCCAAAGGACTCAAGCATTGGAATCCTAGGGGTCCTTTCTTAAATTTCGGGAGTCCCTGCTACAGCATCTTCACGAGTCAAGGGGTATCGAATCGATAGCGTTCGTAACCCTTGGCTCGACAAGATGCTGCTACAGGTGTAGGCTATTTCTGTAGGCTATAATCTTGTATTTTGTAGATTTATAGACGGTTTTCCATTGTTAAAGGTAAACCCTGATAGCGTAGTAAGTAGTGCGTCGGGCTGTTACTTTAAAGGTCCTAGGTTTGATCCCCGACGGCGGCACTCATTCATTCCGACTATTTGTCTCTCACCAATGGGTCGATAAATCGAAGATCTATGTGGGAAACGATCTGGAGGCTAGGAAAGGATGTAATGGTAGTTCTCGTGTGGGAAATACCAACACTCCATTGTTAGGTGCTCCTGTCGCCGCGATATAGCTGAAAGATTGTTGAAAGCGGCGTAAATCCCAATTCAAACAAACAATTTGTTAATGGTTAAGACATTGGTAGAAGTACATGTATATCAATATTTGGGGCACAACTTCAGGAAAGAACTGAAGACTCTTCTGAAGTTGATCCCTAGAGGGCAATGGGTCAGTATGGGACTCACATCACATCTTTTCGAAGATCCTGGCTTCTTATTTTTGCGACCCGGATGCACAAAACCATGCATCCCTTAAAACCCTGTATAGAGTAGTTTTAAATACGTTTCGATAATTATGAAACCGACCGCCATTTTTGAACTTCCTAAAGAGCACACCAGTCCGATACATGAAGCTAATTATATGAGCCCCCCAATAATCTTATAAACCTTATTATTTGAAATGTGTCAAATGATAGATCTCAGATATTTGGGATACGTTTAAACACGTTACGTCAACACAGCGTTCAGCTAAAAAGATTTGGATAAGCATGAAGCAGCCCTGCGTTCAGGATGTCAAAACGGTGAAAACAGTTAGTCAATTTTACCCCGCTTTGCACGCCAGTTTATGTGCAAAGCGGGGTAAAAATGGTTAACTGTTTGCCTCTCTTGAAATCCTGAACGCAGGGCTGGCCAATTACAAGAGGTAGAACTTTCTTGGATGTTTATCACTCCAGACTGCACGATACTGAAGAGCAATGCAGAAATTTGGACACAAAATATCTAACGGGGACTTTGTGAATCCACCCACTGATTCGGCTATTATTACAAAATGATTTTAATGTTTTTTTTTCGTTTTGGATACCATATTTCTGATACGGTAAAATACTCATAATTGTTCAAAACTGCCAAGATTTAACTTTTTAACTAAGTATAGTCTATATGTACTCTTCTTAGAGCAAGAATGGCATGCACTTTTCTTTTCGGATATTGTAGATACTATCTAAGTCAAGAATTTAGAAGAAACAAACCCCATGTGACCTTCTATGTAGAATTATCTATTCTCCTATTCTGACCAAGTTTCTGCTTTGACAACATAAGGGTGGTATTTACGAAGTTGACACCTCTCTTGGCCAACCTCTTCGACTTTGTTTACGTTTTGTCACAGAGCACCCAGGTATGTTGGAAAACTGAGGAAAGTATTGACACAAAACTTGTGAAAAAGCATGACCTATGAAGGGCGAACTATTACACTCTTCTCATTTAACAGTGGGAAAGCCGTCCATATTAAAGACAACAAACCTACAGATAGAGGCGATATTTTGGATTTTAGATTTAAATATTGAAATATTTCAGATTAAAATTGTTAAGAAAAAAATCATTAACAAAACCCACTCAAAACTCACTCATCACACTCGTTCAATTTCATTCCAAAATCACTCGTCTTGTCAATTTCACGATGTTCTTAACTGTACAGTTAACAACAGGTGAATTGACAAGGCGAATGCTTTGGGAGAGACTTCTGAATAATATTGAATGTGTAGGAGAACGAGTGTTGAATGAAATTAGAGTAAGATAATCCAATTTATCTTATAACTATACAAATATCTGTATGATAACATCCCATATGATATTTTTTATGTTATCACATAGTTATTTTTAGAACAATGATATAATGTGGTTATTATTTAGAAACTTGCATTTCAGCTAGAAACATCGATGAAAACAAGGCAAATAGAGGTTATAAGATAAATATAATACATACTTAGTGTATTGTATGAAAAAATATCTAACTCAGTTGTGGTAATTGATAATTGTCTCGGCAGAGCCTCGACAATGATCAATTCTCCCAACCTCGTTACATATTTTTTCTCATACAAAACACTAAGTATGTATTATATATTTATCTTATAACTATACAAATATCTGTATGATAACATCCCATATGATATTTTTTATGTTATCACATAGTTATTTTTAGAACATGATATAATGTGGTTATTTATAGAAACTTGCATTTCAGTTAGAAACGCCGACGAAAACAAGACAAATATAGGTTATAAGATAAATATAATACGTACTAAGTGTATTATATGAAAAAAATATCAAACTCGGTTGTGAGAATTGATAATTGTCTCGGCAGAGCCTCGACAATTTTCAATTCTCCCAACCTCGTTAGATATTTTTTTTCATATAATACACTAAGTACGTATTATATATATAACATCAATTTATCAAAATCTGCCTACTTTTGCGTTTGTGTCTTCTCGGACCAATTAGACGCTTCAAAATATACACCAATCAATGAAATCGTGGAGAGATTTATCGATTGGACTAAATGACGATCATCCAAACTATTTTGAAGCGTTTTTTGAACGATTTTGGAGCGTTTTTGAACGATTTTGGTGCGTTTTTAACAGGTAGATTGAGTGTTTGTGTTTAACGAATGAAAGAGGAGATCGGTGAACGAGCGATTTAAAATTGTTTTGATCGAGGTAAATGTCAATTTCACGATGTTACTAGAGTTTTGTAGTAGAGGACGAGTTTCATTTTTATTTAATTGCACTTTTTTGCTTGGGCATTTTTTTGCTTATGTAAAAGGAAACTCGTCTGATGCAAGAAAAAATTTAAATACAAACAAAACAATATAAGAATTTCATTCTTGTTCAAACACACAATAGTTAATTAATAAGAATGTCTAGTGTATTCATGGCTAGAATGCAACTTCTTCTTGTTAACTTTTGTTTACTTTGATTATGTGTTCCTACGCAAAGTATTTTTCTGACAGAACCGATTTTACAAAGAAGCAAGGAAGATTTTTTTCTGGTTCGAATATAGTGGAAATGGCGAGACCCATGAATGACATTCCGGCAGTAATTTCAGCTACGGACCTTTCGATGGCAATGAGTCGTCGCGGGGTCCTTGGCCCCTCTCATGACGATTTTCATGGAAATTTGTGCAGCGCTTTTTACGATGAACAGTTAAGAACATCGACTGAATTGACAAGATGAGTGGTTTTGGAATAAAATTGAACGGGTGTGATGAGTGATTTTTTATTGAAATCCAAGGGAGGTTTATCATGGCTATTATGTTGAAGATGAACAAAATTTAAAATATTTATAACCTCCCTTTGATAAAATATGAATACAAGTTCTATAAATAGCTTTCTATTTCTTTAAGAACCAATCAGACGCTTACAATTTCAATTATGTCAATGAAATCGCGATTTTTTTCTATTTATATTTATTTTGAATGTACATGTAGCTGATGATTGTATCTTTTAAGTCATTATTTAAGCGTTTTTGACCGATTTGAGTTAGCGTTTGGAATGAATAAATGGAGCGCTGAGTGATTTAGAATGGTTTTAAATAAGATAATTAGAAAATTCACGATGTTAACAACTGTTCATTGCTGATGGAAAACAATGGGGTACGTCACGCGAAAAGAAACAATCTGGGAACTCCGTTAATAAATGTAACCCGTCACGCGAAAAGGGACCATCTGGGTAGCGCGTAAAGTGTCGACCCTAGTCAGTCTGCGCAATCCGCTTTACACTTTGCTTATTTCTGAATCTAGAATGTTCAATCTATCTTCCACTGAAAGAATTTTTAAAATGCGACTTCGGTTGTCCTGTACTGGAACCAATCTCTTTTTCAAATATTTATTTCACGGATTTCCCAGTTGGTCCCTTTTTGTGTGACGGGTCACAAATAAGTTTGAAAACGAGATTCATTCTAACACCGGCTACTTAGAAAAGACATTCGAAAATACTTTAACAATTTATACAGTATATAGAGGATAATTGTTTGTTTCAGTGTAAGATCGATTTATATTTCATTGAGTGAACAACAAAAGCTATATGTTCACGAGTGGCAGAGCCACGAGTGAACATATAGTTTTTGTTGTTCACGAAATGAAATATTAATCGATCTTACTCGAAAAACAAACGATTATTCTATTTCTTTAGTGCAAAAATGAGACAAAATGTGATATTTCTAGGACATATTTTCGTAAAGCGCGTCATTTTGCACGTGATTGCTATGCAACGTTCATTGTGATGTTACTTATTTCGTCCTGCATAGACGACGTCAGATGGGTGAAATGCACAAAAGCAGGGTATAAAATTTTGATAATCTCACTAATTTTGTGGTGAGATTATCAAGTGATAATCTACCGTTATTTCTCGATAAACCACCGAAAAGCATTAAAGAAGGTAGAATAATCATTCTAGATTTAAAACAAAATCCCTAAAAGCGAATGGTTTCTACTCTGTTTACCATGCCAGCCCGCCAGGGTCGCTCTTTCTAGATGATAGTAGTAATAGACGGTAGACTGGGTTCTGGTACCTAGTCTGCCGTCCAGATTTGCGGCATAGTAGAGTCGGTTAGGTAAAAAATCGTGACAAGTCGGACGAAAGTGTAATTTTTTGTTCATTAGTAGAGGGTTCGATTGGCAATACTTTGCACTAGGGGTGCCCGGATTTAAGTGCCTATGAGACTGGAAATCGTTCCTTAAATATTCGGATATTATGCTATCCGAATACTGTTCCTTTTAAACGAGTAATGTTCTATTTTGTCTAATTCCGACCTAAATTTTGCCTTAAAAGAACATTTACATATATTTTACATTAAAGTTCAAATCTTGAAGTATAATTCTTTGGAAAATTATCGTTACATTCAATATTTAAGACAAATGTATTATTTTTGTATTTTCGGCATTTCGGCATTCTATTAATTAAAAATCCAAGAGATCCTGGCATGCAAAGAAACAGAAAAGTAGCCTAAATCTTAGAGAATAATACCAGCCTGAATTATCACTGGGAGTGCCCGATTTCAGAAGCCTCTGGACCTTAATATTAATAATTAAATATTCGGATAACGTGCTATCCGAATACTCTTCCTTTTGAACATTAACAATTTAACATCGGACTACATTTTGAATTCAATTGGGGAACCGATTGACGGAAAATAAATCTGAGCTTACTTGAGACTTATGTTAATGTCTGAATTTAATTCTCTCTTTTCTTTTAACCTTTATCTGCAGCGAATCAAGGATTTCTATAAGGGGGTTCAAACATTCAAATGATGAGGGGAATTCGTTTTCGTTTCACCTGAAATGATTTATTTCCATGAAATTGAAATATTATAACTACAGAGGAATGTTCGTTTAAACCCCCTAACACCTAACGGGATCCGCCACTGCTATATGATAAATAGCTAATGGTCTCAATAATCTTGCTCCGTGAACTCGGTGATTCATATCTGCACATTACCAAACTGACACATTTTATCACATGTATCGCGTATTACGCAGCTTGAAACTGTGATGCGACTGGTCGTCAATATTCCTATGACTAAATACTTCGTAAATTTTGAAATCTGACTGTGTTTTTAGTCTCAATAAAGTTGCAACACTAGGCAATAGTTCATTACATATCAATTACCGATGAATTTTTGACGATTCGGTTATTGTTTTTGTCTTAGTCTAGCAGACATATTTTGGCTTTTCGACAAATTGCCGAAGATGCGAATAATATCAATTCGTCGTTGATTAGCAAAAATATTGAGGATGCGTGGATTGGTCATTAATCGCTTACAATCAATCCGATTCGCCAACAAATTGATGTACCATCGATAACAATAAATATCCCATCAACTGCTTCAAGGTAGGTTGATTATCGCTGTAAATGACCGTCTTGTAGTGGAAAAATATGTCTTTATTGTAGAATGATCGCCGACAGACCAGACGTAGTATTAACTATCCATCACTGTAGCTAACAGAAGTTTACTATGGTACTATTAAATAAAGGATATCACTTCCCGAGACCTACGGTTTCAGTGAGATATATAGAAGGACACCTTAAGTCATGCAATAGTCTCAATGTTCGTTCTCTTGGGCAATTTTTTAAAAGGTTTCTTACCGAGATATCTCAAGCAACTCGACAAATATTCATCGGTGTTGCCCAAAAATAACACTCTTAGAGGTTTTATAAAACATAAATAAAAAACAGACATCTGTTGCCACATACAGTCATGTATATATTCTAGCGTGGTTTCGTGAAAACGCACCGCTTTAATCGAAAACGGTCGTTAATTAGTTCATGATAAATATAGAATATATGTACTGGCATGTTTCTTCTTTGCAAAGAGAGAGAGAGGGGGTGGGAGAAAGAGAGAGAGAGAAGAGAGAGAGAGGGGGAGAGAGAGAGAGAGAGAGAGAGAGAGAGAGAGAGAGAGAGAGAGAGAGAGCGAGAGAGAGAGAGAGAGAGAGAGAGAGAGAGAGAGAGAGAGAGAGAGAGAGAGAGACGCAGGTCATGTTTCATTATTCTCAATTTTCCACACATTCTTTTAAATTGAATAATCTAAATAAAATCTTAATCAGATTAATAAGTCTCATCAATTGAAATTGCATTAAATTGGGAGACGTTTCAGAACCAGTCTTTCTGTAATAATTACCTAAATGATACATCTACTCCTGACAATTAATAAAGGCAAATACTCTTGTAAACAATAAAGAAAGACAGCCAGACAGTTTTGCGGATCGACATACATGTATATAATAAGCCCACAATCTTTTGACTTACAATGATGCTGGTAATATATAGATATGACTATTCAAACCGATAAAATCCCTTTTGTCTGAACGAGAATTAGCTACCTGCGAACATTGGTCAAATGTTTTGTCTGCTGTGGTCTTTTTGGGGCTTTTATGAAGATCACCAAGTACGAGGCAATTACATTCTAAATTTTAATTGGCATAGCAATAAATATTTCTATTTAACCACGTCAACACATGAACATATTAACATATTTATGCATTTCCCGAATGTCTGTCGTATGATCCTATTGTTTTTTGCAAAGGTAAAACGAAACAGAATTTTCAAAAAAAAGAGAGATAATAATACATGTAAATGAAATCATCATCAAAAATCGGAGAAGCCCACGATATGAATAATACCCCCGCGTTTTCATAGTCGTCATCGTGTTACTGACGTCGTGCGATTATTTTGTTGTTGTTCCTTTTATTTCGGCCCTGCGTTTACGATAAAGAGCGTCTATTACACTTTTCTTGGTAATGTAGGGTGTCATGACTTTAGCCCTCACTTATTATTTTTCTATCCGGAACGCAGAGCTGGTATGACTAAAATATTCACTTTTTAGTTTGAATATTTGTTCAGTATGCTTAAAGAGCAATCTATGCTTTCAAGGGGGTACTGTAACTAAACGCATCATTGAATTTGTTATGCCCGTTTATTATGAATTTCATTTTTCGAACACTCTATTGCATCGAACAGCTGAGCATTGGCAGTCACATGCACTGCTCATGTAGTATTTTTAATGTTATCATCAGAATATGTAGTGTTATTAATATTATTACATGTATCATTTTCATATGCTATAATCTGTAACCCTTGTACTGGTGAGAGAAATACCAGGAAACCATTATTAGGTGCTCCAGCCGCCGCGATATAACTGAAATAATGTTGAAAGCGGCGTTAAACTCAATTCAATCAATCAATTGAACAGCAAGGCAATTCTTCGATAGATGCGCTGTCTTTGAAAAAAAAAGTGTATAACAGTTGTATTACGAATACATAACTTTCAGGAAGATAGCTGCTAATGGCAATCAATATTTCGTTTGTTTTATCACATAACTTAACAAAAATATAAAATTTGACTAGAAATATGAACAGTATCCGATGAAATAACGTCAAATCACGGCTGCTGGAACACCAAACCCTTCTGTGTTTATATCATTCACAAAAGTATTACCATCATTTGTTTGAGTGGAAGATTGATATAGGTTTTAAAGGTTTTTTTCAGTTACATCGCGGCTGCTAAAGCTACTAACCATTGATTTCCGGCTTTTATCTCAACCAAAATCCTTTCCTAGACTCTAGCTGTCGATTCCTAATAGAAATGTTAAAATCCTTCCATTAATGGGAAATTAAATCGGAAAGGATATGCGGCACCGTCGAAGATCGAATTTGGGACCCCATAATTGGGAGATGGACGCGCTACCAACTGCGATAAGTCGGCATCAGTACCACTATTCAAGCCTCGAGCAGCTAATTGTTGAGAAACAATTCTGAGAACGACTCTCACTGCGGCGGAGGATCAAATCCGAGACCGGCTTCGAATCCGTCCGAGACCGGTCTCGTGATTGAGAGAGCGCAGCGGGCAACCCGGCAACATCGCAATGGCTGTGAACAGATATGCCAGATAATTTTAACTTCGTCATCAAGTGATACTTATCAATAGGAAAGATTAAGATCCAGTTATACGCAATCTGCCGCAACTACGGTTGTCAGATTACATATATAATGCAGTTCAGCTATTTAAGAACACACAGATGGATCGACAAACACATGGACACCTGTTGAAATTATAATTATAATTAATGTGAGGCATCAAACTATTGAAGTTGAGACAAAAACGGCACTTTTGTGTCATGTTTAAGCGTTTAAGGAAGTTAAATTTCGAATTTGAAAATAAAAAGGAAGAGTATCCGGATAGACATCTGTCCGAAATTTGAAATCGCTCTTATGTCGCTTCTAGACACGTCAAGTCGGGCACCCCTAGTGCAAAAGTTATCTTATGATAGTAGCTTACTATAAACAAAAATTGGCACTTTCGTCCGACGTGTCACGATCGACCCAATATTTTTACATAAGAGCCTAGACTAGCAGGCTGTTTGTCAATTTGGACTTAGTCTTTTCACAGAAATGTGAACTTAGGCTTGTAAAGAATATGCGTGTGGACTTATTATTATTCACGAGAAATGCGCATTGGGTTGTGAGGAATATGCGTGTGGACTTAATCTTTTTTTTTTTTTCAAGAAATGCGGGTTGGGTTGTGAGTAATTTACACGTGGGCTTATCCCCTATCTTACCGCCCGAAGACAGAAAAATAGGGGTTTTGTTTATGGACTTTGTCTTTGAAATAAGTGGTTGAATGTTATGTGAAAGTGAGGAATTCAAAGGGACTTTGACAATTTGCGAAACAGAATGAATTCTTTCTTGTTGTTGGGTGGTCCTGAAAAGGACCGTTTTTGTTGAGTGATAGTTCTACCGCCATCTTTCTAGTAGTGGTTGCGTTGCAAATAGCATTATGTCCCCTCATTCTTTTCTTTATGACCAATTTTTCTCCATTCCATATAACTCATCTCCTAAATTGAGTGCCCATGTAAATGACATCAGGAAGTCCTCTGGTCTGTTGTACGATTGGTCTATCCAAGTAAATGACATCTTGCAGATCATTAGTTGGTGTCTGCTCAATGGAATTTTCTTGTGGAGAAATGATTTGAGTGTCTCTAATCATTCCCTGTACGCGATACAGTCGCTCAGCAATGCTAAGCAATTTCTTCGCTATGTCGATGAGTTCTCTATGAATCACTTCCATGATTTAGAATGTTAAAGAGTGGAAAATCTGCTATGTATTTATATTGAAGACGCGGACCTTGGCGAAAGTACCTCTACTTTGATTCGTAGAAATGAACGCTGAAATGAAAAATTGTGTTTTCTCCAAGGATGAAAATATGATATTTCTCATTATTCTTTATCATGAAACCGATTCTCTTTAGCTTTATCACAAACAATCATGAAAAGGATGGAATATTTAATGACAACAAAACTAAAATAATTTCATTTCTATATTTTATGGAACAATGAACTGTGAACTATGAACAAAAATGATGAACATATTTAAAATCATTGATTTCACTTTCTCTGCTTCTTCTCTCAGTTTAATTGCGCACTGGTATCCAATCATGATTTTTAGTAATCAGTGATAATTTCTCTTAGACTGTTGATTTCGATTTGATTATCGAATTCAGCGAAAACAATAACATTGATGACTATTGAGGTCAGATCCAAACTGAAGTTCTATTCTCATGCCTTCGGTTTTATAGGTTGCAACTGTCCCTATTCACTGCCTTGATCTGGTGTGAGATCAAAACCCAAAGGAGGGAATCCAGCATTATATTCCTCGTTTGTTATGCCAAATGATCTGTCAGCACTAATGGATTTGGTGGCTTTTAACAAAGATAGATATGATCTCAGTGTTAGTCGATTTGTGGAGTTAGGTTTAAATGGTTTACCACGAATCCTATGTCCATTGCATGATACGCCTATTTTTCTTACGTTAAAAGGAGAAATGTTGAATGGGTTTCATAAATAAGTTCCACTGAAGGCTCCACTTGTTACCATTCCAATGAAAATACGTTTTGGTAACTGTCCTTGAAACAAATGATCATTCACTTTTGATCGACTTCTGTCAGTGTTTGAAAATGTTTTAACTTCTACTCTACGAATAGGTATTTTCATGTAATTCTGCACAATAAGTTATTTTAGGTTATTTGAAACCACCGGTGACAATTCAACATTTCTAACATGGAAACTTACTGTTTCAGACTGAAATCTAACTTAAGGTTCCCCCGTGTGCTGAAAAATGTAAAATTCTGGACGTGACTTATTTAATCTTAGTCTGATTTCCACTCTATTGGAAAGATATTTCTCCTGGAGAAAAACATCTAGATGAAGACGTCCGGATGATTCCACTGACTTACTTTCTGTAATAGCAGCTATTCGTTCATCTTCACGAGTCAAGGGGAATCGAATCGATACCTTCTTCTCGTAGTAAACGGTCGTAACCCTTTGTTCGATAAGACTACACTGACTAACGTTCTGTAATAGCAGCTATTCGTTCATCTCACGAGTCAAGGGTAATCGAATCGATAGCTTCTTCTAGCGGTAAAACGGTCGTAACCCTTAGTTCGACAAGATGCCCCTTCATTATTTCCGTCTGTTGAGCATCTGTCATATGTCCTGCTGTGTCTTTAATCCAGAGTTCTCCTGCTCTCAAATTAGTTTCTTACTTTCTGAACTATACGATAAAAGCTTTCAATGTAGGCTCTGTATGGATAATTGTTTGATCCACTGGTTATTAGTTTGTTATTCAGGTACAGATCTATGTTACTGAACATACTATGTAAAAAAGTATTGACTGGTGCAATGTTAGTGCCATTTGCTAAACTTGAACCATCTGCTGCTTGAGTAATTTTGAAGTTTACATAAAGGAGGGTTTGTGATAAATACGTCCAAAACTCTGTTTGAGGTGGAACCAAAAATTCTATTGGTGAATCATTTGCAATTGATGCAACAGGAAAATGTTCAACCCACTGAGATTCCTGCATGCTTATCATGGTAGGAGATACCGATAATACATCCAACTCAGTTTTACTACACTCACATGATCCACTTTGAATTTTTATTTTTTTTTTGACTTTTACAAAAATGTTAATCAAAAATATCTAATCGTCTGGCTGACTTTTGGTGAGTTCTATGTTTCTTTGATGTGATCTTAATACAATGAGATCGAGAATGAGAATGATGTGCTGTGCTTGATTTCTTTTTATTTATACTCGATAACACCTTGTTAGTCAAATGTTTCAAGGATTGTTTTCCCCGTGACATGAGAATTTTCTTGGGCTTTTTAAGATGTACCAAAATGACTTGTGCTATTCCTAATCCTAATGCAGATTTAAACAAAACCGTATTGATGATGTACACCTCTATAAACAGGCACCCTGTTTTTTTAATTAATATATATTTTTTTATATTTGATTTTCTTTGCGCTTACGAAAATGCAGCTTTACCATTGTCTTTCCGATGACCAACTGAATAGGATGACTAGAAATACCTGTTATATTAATGTGAATGGATTTTTTTGTAGTACTACTATCTGCAGTGATAATATCAAACCTAGCTCCTTCTTCACTAATATTTAGGAATTGACTTCGTATTATCAATCGTGCAAAACCAACTTCCCAGTTCTCCTTATCAATATGAACAGTTTTAGGCAATTTTACTTTAAAACAACATTGTGTGTTTGTAGGAAAATAGTTCAAAGAACTATCACTATGTAAAGTTATGTAGAAGGAATTCATTTTTTACAATCAATGAAATTAAATACTGAATTTTTATTCTGTTTTGTGAATTTCAATCCGGCTGATTGTAAATGTAACCCAAAGAACTACTTAGAAGAATTAACCACAATTCACGATTGGCACTTTGAATACTACGATGTACTATAGATGAAGCAATAATGGCATTAATGACATATTTCATTCGGACCTCTTTCCAAAATTGTTCCCTTTGTCAATTTCACGATGCTATTAACTGTACGTGTATATCAAACTGGTAGCCCGCTTTCTTGGGGCAGTAACCCAGTCTATAGGAGGGATATTAAATTTCACAGGTTTATCATTTTAAGGTACTAAAGTGTAGGAAACCTATCCCAAAATCAATCAATCTCAATCGACCTTTTAATTTGTTGACAACAGTCCCTGTTCAAACGCAGATTGTGTGATATACCGGTGAGATTTGCCGGTCAATCGAGTAATTTGCTTAAGAACGATTTTTGAATTATGTGAGAATAAAATTAAATGAGTGGGATAAGCGAATATTGAATGAAATTAATAATAGGTACAAATATTCTTTAGTCTGATATTAAAGATGTTTTATTTCCTCCATTTACAATAATAAACGCGTAAATTAATAAATAAATATGTATACATGTACTTTGTTATCAATTCATTTTAAATGTTTGTGTTTTCGCAGAGGAATCGTTACCTATTATATAGGTGTATTTTCAAACTGAGCTCGTGAATCTATATATAAATGTAGATTGCATGGCTCACCGTTATTTACTTATAACGGTTAAATCTCCGTGCTATTCTTTCAAAATAGATATAACAGGTTTGAACAATACATGAAAATGATACAAATTACCTTTCAAATGAAACTTATTGCTTGCCTAAGATCAGTAGGTTTACTCATTCATGATCTTTCAAAGTTGCAAAGGAGGTAACACGTTCAATTCCTATCATATGCTTTTTTAAATATACCCGATATACCTATGGTAATGGACTCAACGCCTACGTCAGAGCTCAGTTTTGAAAATACACATATACCTGTTAATGTTAACAAAAAAATGGTTTAATCGATCTGGATGGAATTATAGAGCATTCTGAACGATTCTGGGGGTGTTTTCGAATGTCATCATATATTACCTTCAATATTTAAACTAGAACATTCAATTAAATTCGAATATTCAAAACCTATCGAAACGTATTCGCGTTGATTGACAAAATATCTATTTTTTTTAAAAAAAATGTAATATCGACGTATTGTGAAACATAATTGACCTGTAGCTCATTTAATATGTCTTTTTGACCTTTATTGATATTCGGAACCCACTTCCTTATATAGATTTGAAATCCATGAACATTACTTTCAAATAACGAAATATACCCTGTTGTAACACGAGACAGATATAGCTTAAGGTGTTTTTTTCAAAACTCCCGAAAACTTTTCGAAACTCACTCTTGCTTCTTCTTTTATATAAACAGTTAAGCTTCAATAGCTCGAACACCTTGGGGACTTGATAATTTGTTCGAGAGATCGGTTGTTCGACCAATCCAAAAAACGATAAAAGTACCAGAAGGTGGGAATGCGCCACTTCCGGTAATACATCGTATCCGAATATACGTATACTTATTTGGTTCTTTAATTTCACTTTTTAATTCACTGGTTTTTATGTTTCTAACGATTCATCCACGGGATTTGTGTTTTAAATAAATAAAGAAAAACATATGAAATATCGTCGACTTAAGAGTCTTATTGTTGCATTCCCTTTGTTTACAAAAGAGGCTACCGTATCATTATTCCCGTTACGTACGCTGCCTCAATTGTAAGTGATAAATAATAAAGTCATATTTAAACACAGTTCAATTGTTAAACTTTAAACGTTTTTCGAGTATATATATTTACGTCGGTCTTTGAGTAAATGTAGATCCATCTTAATTTAAAACCCCAATTTCTTCACGAGTCACTTGTTCGGACCCTTCTTTCCAATACTTTCAATCAGACGTTACGTATCTGCATGTTTTTTTACATCGCTAAAGTGTATTTTTCATGGATTGGTTAATTATGACGCACGGTGCGTAATTGTAAATAAGGTGGCAAAAAAGGATTACGAGTTGAAAAGTGTGAAAATCGCCGAAATATGACATCTTGTTATAAGCGATAGACCCTTTGTTTGAATTTTTGACTTCCGGACTGAAGAATATGTTCGAGAGTTCGACCGTCCTGCTGTACGAGTTTTCCGAGGTCGAACACTATGGATTATGAGCGAAATCTGCCGGGACTGAGATCCTTGTTCGAATTTTCCCTAGTGTTATATATATATATATATATAAAAGTTGAGATAAATTGTATTCAAATAGTGTAAGCAGTAGATTTCCCGTTTGATGTTCTACATCAATCGATTTCCTATTGCCCTTTAGCCTACGCATACCACGAAAACTGGATTTAGGAAAGTACGGGATAAATTTGTCACATTCCTCCTTTTCTCGATCTCTGTCTATGTCTGATGGTCTATTCAGGAAAATAAATGAAAAATAGGATTAAGAACTCCATAAAACGAAGTAACAGAAGCAACGACAAGCAATACAATGTGTATAAAAAAAAAACAACAACCAAAAAAGAAATAAACAAGAGGGCAGGAATGGCCCTAAACCGCTCACCTGAATTTTATTGATCCAGTGGAACCCATCCAAGTAACTTTTTGACAAAGTTTCATTCACATTTGCTTAATTGTTGAAGCGGAGATTTTAATTCAAGAATTTTTAGTGAAAATAGACCCTGCTCACCCATTCTTTACTGAGGCAACTAAAAAAAAAGGCCCGCCATGACATGCCCCTGTTTTATGGGTCCAATCAAAATTTTGCAAAAAAAAATTGAAGAGGGTTATGAAAGGAACAAGGAACAATCTGGTAAAGTTTCGGCCCAGTGTTTCAGGAGGCGATGTCGTTCAAAGATTTCGGGCTCAAATTAAGCCCCGCCCTGCCACACCCATATTTATGGGCCTATCAAAATTTCGCGACCAATTTTTGAAAAGGGTCACCCAAGGAACTTTCTTGTAAAGTCCATTGAAATTGGCCTATTAATTTAGGAGGAGATGTCGTTCATTGATTTCGGGGTCAAAATAAGTCCCGCCCTGCCATGCCCACATTAAGGGCCAATCAAAATTTTGCAAATTTTTTTTGAAAAGGGTCACCCAAGGAACATTTTTGTAAAGTTTCATTGAAATCGGCACAGTGGTTCAGGAGAAGAAGAAGTTTTTCTAAATTGTTGACGACGGACGACGCACGTCGCACCACGCACGACGGACGACGGACTCAGCATCGCCCTTAAAGCTCCCCTTTAGCACGTTGTGCTCAGTAGAGCTAAAAAGCAGTTATTTTATCATTCGCATTAAACCTCATGAACGGAAGAAGAAAATTAAAATCAGTCGCTGCGTCAGAGAGAAGAAAAGGTTAAGTTGACGATCAAGAACCTCTTGACCTCAGCTTAAACAGGTGACATCAGCTTATTTATTCCACGAAAATTAAAGAGATGAGAGATTTGATAAGGGAAAAAAACCTGCCAATACAAATAAATAATCAAGAAATTAAAGAGACAAAAAATTGTCCATTTATTTAGTAATAATTATAGCATGTTTTATGTTAAAACAATTTGGAAAATATAATTACTTTATCCAACTCCGTGCGTATTCGAACCGGGTCTGTCAGTTTTTTGTCAGTTATTAGCCGAACAGTTTAGACCACTGCACTACGATCCCAATTATAACATTTGTATAATTTTATTTGATAATAAAACAAAATTCTGAAAATGACCTCGCGGATATTACCGAAAGGTAACGAAAAATAATGAGTGATAGGTCAACTTTGTTTTTCAATAACATGTATCTGGTCGAGGTTGGGAGAATTTATCATAACGAGACAAGGAAAAGCCTCGTTATGTTGATTTCTCACAGCCGGGACCAGGGGCCCGTTTTACTAAATATTTTACGAAAAAAATGATCGTAAGTCAAAATCATCAATCGTACCTGGTGTTTTCATCCATTGTTAGATACTGACTTGCAATATCTCATCAGAATCGTCTTCAAAAGACGATTCTAATGAGATAATGCATGGCAGAATTCCATTTTTAGTAACCACTGTAGAAGCATCTTTTATTTTTGACTTACGCAAAAAATGATCGTAAGATGTTTAGTAAAACGGGCCCCAGATAACACATGTTTCTTACTCATTGGGAATGGCTTGGATTTGTATTAAATCTTTGGGCCAACTTATTTCTCCCCCGGGCGGGTCCCGATTTGGTTGTTTTTCAGCCGGGCCACAATTAGAAACCAGCCTCTGTGTTCCGGTTGACAAGATGCTACAAACAGTTTTCTAATTATACCCCGCTTTGCGCGTGCACATGCTTGCGAAAACGGGTATGATTTGAAAACGGTTTGTATCATCTTGTCAGCCGGAACACAGGGGCTGGTTTCTAATTGTGGCCCGGCTGAAAAACATCAAAATCGGGACCCTTTCGGGCGAGAAATACGTTGGCCCTTTAAAACGAAATGGACTCATGATTGACAAGCAAATTGTTTCTAAAAATAGAATGTCTGATAACATTCTTAAGTTTTCAGCAGGTCATATACGGTAAAAACTGACATATTTGCATGATTAGATTATCGTGAGTATGTGATATGTAGAGGGTCAATAATATCAGGCTGTTTCAACATAATTTCCAGAAAAAAAAGGTAACAGAAAACATTGTATATGGGACCCCTCTCAATTTTGTATATATAATAGGGTTTCTAACGGTTTTGGCCTGGAACGTTAATCATGTACTCATTGCGCTGACAAAGTAACATTACTTAGATTGATTGATTGAATGGAGATTTACGCCGCTTTCAACATTTTTTCAGTTATATCGCGGCGGCTGGAGTGCCTAACAATAGTTACCTGGTATTTCTCTCACCAGTACAACCACCACATCCTTTCCTAGCCTCCAGCTGCTATCTCACATAGGTCTACGATTATCAACCCATTGGTGAGAGACAAATAGTCGGAAAGAATGAGTGCCGCCGTCAGGGATCGAACCCGGGACCTCTAGTCCGATGCGCTACCAACTGCGCTATGACGGCGGCTTTACTTTACTTAGAAAAGGAATGAAATAGAATGTATTAATACACGTGTATTTATCTAGGCAATCATGGCCTTTTCTACTCTTACAAGTGACTTTATTATAACACTTTCCATCGAACTTAAAAATTGACCCTACAAACATAACAAGCAAATGATTAAAGTTCATATAATAAAGTAGAACACGTCATCTGTATATCACAAAATCGTTTTCGAAAACGACTCTGTATGAAAAGGATGAGACTACGTTCACAAGTCCAGTGCTTGCTCATCCTACATATGATAAGCTACAGAAATTAATGAATAGGGTTGCTTGTAATGATGGTGAAATGACATCGATATGTTTATTTGATGTTTAGAATTTCCTTCAAAGTATCATAGCGTCAAAGGTTGATAAAAAACCTCGTACAGAATTTCGTGAAATTGCCAATGAAAATGATAAAGATATGATTTCGGAATAAGAATGAATGCGTATGTGTGTATAGGATTCAACGTCAATTTAATCAAAACAAATGCTGTAGTTATATCGTGATAACTGTTGCCAATGGTTTGCCGCGTTCCTCACGCAAGTACTAACACAACATTTTACTCTAATCACAATCACTTTTTTTAATTGTCGGATGAAAGTTGCTATAAAGGCCTTTAACAGGCAAATGAGAGATAAAAATTTATAACTTTGAAGTATAATAAATTCGTAATACAGTTTCTTGTCTGTGTTTATAACGAATTATTTCTCGCCTACAGCTCAGGTGACATGATATTTACCAGCCGGGAATTAGAAATATAATAAAGAACAGTGAAATTGCCAAGATGAATGATTTTGGACTGGATTTGGAAAGAAATTGAAAAAGTGTGTGTAGTGTGTGTGTAAATTATTAAAAATGATTTTGATTGGAATGAGTGTCAATTCCACGATGCTTTAAAATCGTCATATACCCCGGCAAGAAACAGTATAACTAACAATGGCACGGCGGTGATTCGCCTCCCTTAGTCCTTAGACAAACGTAATAGACAATTCACCGCTTTGCCGTTGTTATTATTGCATGCGCGAAATTTAAGCGTTTACAATTTCTTTGAAATTTTCCTTATAAACCAATGGGCCAATCTTTATGTTACTGGCAGGCACGTCCTTACGCTCAAAGCTCTACCAACGTTGTTCAAGAAATTGAAATCCATCTTCACTTTTGTGCGACGGCAACAAAAAAGTGATAAAAAGGAAACCCTTTTAAATTTTTTTTCTCTAAATCCAGAAGGCAGACAACATTCATACAAATTTCTGAATATATCATAACCTAGTGCACCTTAATCAAGTTTGTTCATAGCATAATCTTGTGGTTAGATTTGGTCCCTGCCCATGTGTAACCCTTTTTACAAGGACCGAAATGCTTGAAGTTCTTTTCTTCTCTGAAACAAAAAGACAGACAGCTTTTATTTTTTGTATGTAACATGTAAAGCGGACCTCTAACAAGTTTGTTCACTTGAAACTCCTGGAGTTATCGTTGGGATTCCTGAAACCAGAAGGCAGGGAGCTTTCGTATTAGGTATGTTGTTTCATTCATTTGACTTTTTATCAAGTTTGCTCATATCATGCCCCTTGGTCAAATTCGGGTGTCCTGTTTAGCATAGAACCATCACAGGAAACATCTCAACCATAAGTTTCTCTGAAAACAGGCCAGGGTATTGACATTATGCATTTATCTTATAACTATACAAATATCCATGTGATAACACCCCGTATGATATTTTTCATGATATCACATAGTTATTTTTAGAACAATAATATCATACAGTTATTTTTAGAAACTTGCATTTCAGTAAGAAACATCGACGAAAAGAAGACAAAAAGAGGTTATAAGATAAATATAATACATACTTAGTGTATTGTATGAAAAAAATATCTAACTCGGTTGTGAGAATTGACAATTGTCTCGGCAGAGCCTCGACAATTTTCAATTCTCCCAACCTCGTTAGATATTTTTTTTCATATAATACACTAAGTACGTATTATATATTTATCTCCTAGTGGACTTCTGTTTACGCTTTTGTCCCAGCGGTCAAAGAGACTCGGGAGGGCCAACTAGGACCATCAGGGTCCTCTTGTTTATATATATAATACATACTTAGTGTATTATATGAAAAAAAATATCTAACGAGGTTGGGAGAATTGATCATTGTCGAGGCTCTGCCGAGACAATTATTAATTCTCACAACCGAGTTTGATATTTTTTTCATACAATACACTAAGAATGTATTATATTTATCTTATAACCTATATTCGTCTTGTTTTCGTCGGTGTTTCTATCTGAAATGCAAGTTTCTAAAAATAACCACATTATATCATGTTCTAAAAATAACTATGTGATATCATAAAAAATATCATACGGGATGTTATCATACGGATATTTGTATAGTTATAAGATAAATCACCATCCATTGTACTTTACGTTTTAACCAAACAAACTTGACAACTTAATAAGCAAATACTAGAAATTTCACCTTATTAAGTAAGTCACATCATCTGTGAATTACGAAACTATTTTCGAAAAACGATTCTGTTAGAAAAAAGTGAGAGAGTATGTTCACAGGCCTAGTGCTTCCTCATTCTACATATTTTGTCGGATTGGATTGTCTGTCATTGTAAGTCACAATTGCTAAGTCATTCAGTAACGCTTTGGGCATTCAATCTTGATATTGTGAGATCGAACCAAAACTAAATCCCAAAACTTGCATTCCATGAAACACGCAACCGTCCACAACAATGCTTTGGAAAACTTTGACAAGTTTCACACCTAAAATGTGCCAGATACCACAGGTTGATTACTTTTTCGTAACTTTCGGGAACTTGATGCGGCATTGTCGAAAAACGTAAGGAACATTCCTCGCGCTGAAGGACCTTTTGAAATATATAAAACTCAAAACAAAAGAAAAAGCCGAATACAAAGTACTTAAATTTATTTTTTATCCCTTATGATAAAAAAAAATTCGTACATGTTTTCCTATCAAACATCATTTAAGAGGACTGGCTACTTGACAAAAGGAATAATTGGAAAGGTTCAAATAGTATCGACATCTTTCGAGAGCAAAGGATCAAAATACTTTTACAGAGTTTTTCTAACCTAGTTAGTCATATATTACAGTTGAATTGAAAGATACAATAATCATTATTATATAAATTTTCGCCCCTTTTCTCTCTATATATTATTAAATGATGTATCCCTCAAAAGAAAGCCAGATGTGGGAGGCTTCGACACTATTACTTTTTATTCCCTGTTGCAGCGCTCATAGTGAAATACAATGTGTCATGAAATTCGAGGTAAATTATCAAATTTCCGTTTTTCCCACTAACAAAATATTACACTCTGAACATTCCCTAAAATATTCATTTACCAAACTCAAAAAATAATATAATTATAATATAACCTACAACGAGGGAGTGAAATAGACTCGTTGGATATCTTTGGCATTAAACGGGTGTTATTACACTAATGCAAAATCTATATAATGAGCTAAGCAACGTTGTTCATGTATTTTCGTTGAGGAAATGACGTCATGATACATTTGTTTACGTCATTTCGCAAATAAGGGATATTGAATGAGATGTCATTGAATACTGAATATATTAACGAGTCATCTATAAACAGATAAAAACGAGGCTGCGTTAGATAACGATGTTTTAGATGACGAGTTTAATAAATTTGGTATTCATAAGCACTAATTTGATATTCTATTTATAATATGATCTAAACTTTTGCGACAAAATGAGGGAATTCTAGAAATTAATGGATTCAAATTATTCTGCGAAACATACAACGCGGTTCGCAAAACGACGTTAGCAAATAGTTAAAATGTCATGTTCACAACAAAAATATAACGTTACTATCTATTCTTACATGTAGTTCATTTGCATAGTTACTCCTCTAGTCTAATCCCCCCCCCCCCCTGTTATATCAAAAATATTCAACGGGTTTATTTCACTCTCGCGACGTAGGTCGTATTATAAACGGCGTTATATGTCTTATGAATCGATAATTTCATTTCTATCATTTCTCTCTTTATAACAAATAATGCAGTTGGTTTTATATACAGAATCTCAAAATTGTGCTCATTAGATACCGCATTTATTCAACTCGTCATCCAAAACAGTTAAAAACTCGACATAGCCACGCTTTTATCTGTTTATGACAACTCGTTTAATTAATTCGGTATTTTTTATGACCATACATTCAATATCTTTAAAATCTGACAAATTACTCAGATTATATGTATTTAATTTTAAATATGTAAATTGACAGTGACATCAACCTCATTTACAAATCGGTTTAGCATCACCATCTATTTAAACAAACACGCTGATTCTACAAGAAATTTTTCATGTGTCCGTCTTAAAGACAGTGCCAGTCTTTCTTTTGCATCGGCTTACATTGGTTTTCTGATGGATGGCGACAATCCACCACTTATATACAACACTTGACGTAACTATTTTAGCATGCAGTCAGGCATGTATTGACTTGCTCTCTCTTGTCTTATAACATGGGGCGATATCAGGCAGTCTATTCATAGTAACAATTTGCATATTTATGAACCACTTTTCTCTGAATTCTTTTGTTTTTAGTGGTTGAATAAAACTTTTATCCCAACAATGATTAACAATGATTGTATGCTTAATAGAATAATATCGTTGTGTCTTTAAAAACCAATTTTATCTGAATCGGGTTGGGAGAATTTATCATTACGAGCTTTGTCGAGTAATGATGAATTCTCCCAACCTCGACTAGATAAGGTTTATAGATATCTTTAGATACTAACATAAAGTTTTCTAGATCTGATACATGTATCTGAATTCATACGCCTAAAAATAGTCCGGAGTACTCCGAGTCGGGCATGATCACAATTTTGAATGGTGATGCGTTGTTGACATAAACTGATGTATATTGGTTCTCCTGTAAATACAGAGAAAATTGAAAAGAGTTAAACGTCAACAATAATGATAAGAAATTGGACAGTAAACAAGTTAGAAAAACAAATAAATAATCTGTCAACTCGTAACAAAAGCCAAATCACGACGAAAAAAGAAAATAATAATAATTGCGTCTTTATAGAAACGAGTCCCCTTATGTGAAACAGTGAAGTCTCAAAATAATAATAAAAGCTTTGATAGAAAACAAGTTAGAATACAAATGAATAATCCTCTGATTTAAATTCGTAACAAAATCCAAATCACGACGCATAAAAAAGCATAGGTACATGTATTTATAAAAAAACGCGTTCTAGGTTACATCCTTATGCGAAACGGTTAAATTTTTAACTTATCAATTTCTGTTCTGTCTAAGAATGTTGTCAAAAACTTTGAACATACAAGACTACCTAAGTATCCAGACATTACTTTAGACCACCTTTAAAGTCAGTTTTTGGATACAAAACACAAGATTTGATTTAGATTCTGATACATATAAACAACATACGCTAGCGACGTTTTTCCGACGACTTCTCAAATCGAATTTTTATCACAGAAATGCATTCAAATGTGTTACCTTCATTTCATGAATATAAGCGTTTCCAATTAAATAGCCGACTGATATTCAAAAAGGATCTTAAACAGGACTTTAACAATTCATTTTAGGAATCATTGTTCATGCTACAGTTAACAACATCGTGAAAATGACAAGGTGAATGATTTTGGAATGAATTTGAGTGTGAGGAGCGAGTTTTGAGTGAATTTAATGGGAGGTAATCCCATATCGAAAATTTTGTTCAGGATGAACAAAATTAGCGATATTAGATAGATAGATAGATTAGATAGATTCATTTCGGTATTTCGGATATTGATTACCTCCCGTTAATAAAATATGCATAATAGTTCTATAGATAGTCTCCTATTTCTTCGAGAACCTATGATACGCTAAAATATGAATTATATCAGTGATATCGCGATTTGTCTCTATCAAAATTTATTTTGAATGACGTTGTTGATTCTTAATTTTTCAATGGATTCGAGCGTTTTTGAATGGTTTGAGTGAGTGTTTGGAATGAGTGAATGGAGTGCTGAGTCAGCGATATGGAATGGCTTTGATTGAGGTGAATGTCAATTTCACGATGTTACTAACTGTATTACCTGTAGATATAATGTTCCTGTCACGGTGGCTGTAAATAGTTGTCTGTGTTTGGTGACACCAGTAACTGTTGATAGCGACCTAAAATATAAAGCATATACAGTCAATTACATCGTTATTTTCAAATTTATTTCAGTTGTTACGTGCCAATGTAACAAGAACAAAGAAGCCAGCAACAAACTTTACAATTAACAATATTTATTGACAATAATACCAGGATTATTGACAATATGAAATTAATACAAAAACAAATTACAATACCTTGAATGTTTAATCCTAAAGTTTTAATTTTAGATCCAAATGAATTAAGTCCCTGGTCCACAAATAATAAATCCAATAATTTCCAAATTTAAAACTAACCACACTTTTAATCAAACTTTTAAGATAACGATAAATCCTCTTTTAGTTTAACACAGTTCTACTGTCTGGCTCGTTGGCCGAGTGGTTAGCGCTCTCGACTCGTAACCTGGTGGTTGCGGGTTCGAGCCCCACCGGAGGCGGGTAGTGTATTTGGGCAGAACATTTCACAGACAGGGCCCCAGTCCACCCAGCTGTAAAAGTGGGTAGCAATGGTTAGAACATATTGCCTCTCTCTCAATGTGTAGGATAATATAAGGAATGAGCTAGGACCACGATGGAAATAAGAGTCATTCGACCCTTTATCGTGTTATCCTCGGAAAAAAACCTAAATGTAACCATTAGTCTAAACCAAGTGAACGAAGAATGCTGTAGGAATCCCTTTATATAATACCATAGAATAATCTAGAATAGCATAGAACATTAGAAGACTCTAGAGTCTGAATCACTTTCTAAAAGTCCTTTCTAGAAAGATCTGAAATCTTCTACATATATATTACCTAACAGTGTCAAGAGATAGGAAAATTCCCAGTCGAAAAGTACACACGGTAAATAGAGGAATGAAGAGAAGAATGAATTGAACTTTGTTCGATTCCTTCGGAACGAAATGTTCTACACCGATAAAACATACGATTTTGCCGGATATAGCCGCGATTTGAGGGCAGAAAAATCTAAACGATAAAGTTTGATAAAAGTTACAGAATCTTGTAGAGGAGCTCTCAATCTAGGTCTACAGCTAGTTGGTTTGTCTGGGAAAATTCGTATTGAAGAGAAAATAACTCCGAATGTGTATATTACTCATCTAAGCAAGACTCTATCCATATGACGTCATGATCGACGTTGCTATGCAATCTCGCGCGAAATGACGCGCTTTCAAGAAACAATCCTACAATTTCCGTATTTCGTGACCTTTTTTTCATTAAAGGAATAGGGCAGCCGTTTTTAATTTTCGTGTAAAGTAAACAAATGCTTGATTTATTGAACTTCAAACGCTATATTTTCTTTCGTAGCCCCAACACTCGTGAAAACATAAACATAAAGTCTATCGATCTTAAGGTAGTAGACCCGTCGTAGCTCCAAAACATTTCTAAAATTACAAACTTTCACAATGTTACCCGAGGTTTCCTAATGAAAATCATTAGGAAACCTCTGTTAACACTGTTAAAGTTTATTACTTACGAAGGAACTATAACGGGTCCATTACTTTAAGCCGGAAAAAGATACCAAATAATCCCCGTCTCGTTTTTTTTTTCTTTTTCGTTTCCCCCTTTATCGCAAACGGTTATTAGTAAGATCATCAGCAATATGGACATTCAATTCATCTTCTCTTCATTCCTCTTCTGCGAAACCCTTGAGGTGTCGCCCACCTAGTACCATAGAGGAATGAAGAGAAGAATGAATTGAACTTTGTTCGATTCCTTCGGAACGAAATGTTCTACACCGATAAAACATACGATTTTGCCGGATATAGCCGCGATTTGAGGGCAGAAAAATCTAAACGATAAAGTTTGATAAAAGTTACAGAATCTCGTAGAGGAGCTCTCCATCTAGGTCTACAGCTAGTTGGTTTGTCTGGGAAAATTCGTATTGAAGAGAAAATAACGTCCGAATGTGTATTTTACTCATCCAAGCAAGACGCTATACATATGACGTCATGATCGACGTTGCTATGCAATCTCGCGCGAAATGACGCGCTTTCAAGAAAAAATCCTACAATTTCCGTATTTCGTGTCCTTTTTGCATTAAAGGAATAGGATAGCCGTTTTTAATTTTTGTGTAAAGTAAACAAATGCTTGATTTATTGAACTTCAAACGCTATATTTTCTTTCGTAGCCCCAACACTCGTGAAAACATAAACATAAAGTCTATCGATCTTAAGGTAGTAGACCCGTAATAGCTCCAAAACATTTCGGAAATTATGAACTTTCACCATGTAACCCGAGGTTTCCTAATGAAAATCATTAGGAAACCTCTGTTAACACAGTTAAAGTTCATTACTTACGAAACTTAAGGAACTATAACGGGTCCATTACTTTAAGCTGGAAAAAAAGACCAAATAATCCCCGTCTCGTTTTTTTTTTTTTTTTTCTTTTTCGTTTCCCCCTTTATCGCAAACGGTTATTAGTAAGATCATCAGAAATATGGACATTCAATTCATCTTCTCTTCATTCCTCTTCTGTGAAACCCTTGAGGTGTCGCCCACCTAGTTAGGTCTATTTATATATAACACAGTCAAAACCGTTCTAAATCGCTCACTCAACGCCCCATTTATTTATTCCAAAAATTAAAAAACGTTCCAAAAAGACTAAAGGATAATATCAACAACAACCTTCAAAAATATGTATAACTAGATAAAAAAAATCGCGATTTGTCTGACATAATTAAAACTGTAAGCGTCTCATCGTATCTTGAAGAAATAGGAATCTATTTATAGAATTTGTATGTATATTTAATTACAGATGGGGGTGGGCGGTTATCAAGTATCGCTATTTTTGTTCATCATGAACAAAATTTGCGCTATTTGAAAACCTTCCTTTTATCTCACTCAAAACTCAAGCATTGCGCTCATTCCATTTCATTAAGATATCATTGAAAAAATCACATTTTCAATTTCACGATGTTGTTTACTGTATTCAAAAATATACAGATGTATTATTTGGCTAATTTCGCCTGAGACTCTATGCATATTCCGTAAATCTTCGGAACGATCTCCGAGTTGTAATTGCGTTACAGGTAAGTAAAGTATTGGTAAATACACAATTATTCTCGCTTATGATATCGAGTCGTAATTGCTCAGTTGGAATAATCACAGCGCTACCAATCCAGCGAGTCGGAGTTCGAATCCTGAATGCGCTTCATTTTTTTTCTTCGCCAGATTTTCTTTTTTTTTTTACTAAAAATTCCCATGCTTTTCGTGAATCTCATTCAGCTCACAAGAAAAGACGTGTCCTTTTGAATCAGTATTATGCGATAAATTTCAACATGTCGCGACCACTTCGATGTAAAGAAAAAAAGGTTGTCGCCGAGGTTGCAAGTTTTTTTGAGCAAGATGGAAGGAGTCGCGGAAGTAGGGCTTTTTCTGAATGCACGACGAAGGCAACTGGGGTCAGCAGAGCCACCGTTTTTAGAATAAGGAAGGAATTGAAGGAGACCAGCACATTATTCTCGCCGACCAGACCAAAGAGGGGACCGTATAAGCCAATCGACGATTTTGACCAGATGGTTATACGCAATAAGATGAAAAACTTCATGGCACAGAGGCGGCAACTACCTACCTTACGTAGGATATTAGCTGAGCTCAAGAAGGACATTAATTACCCTGGTTGCCGAGAAACACTTCGAAAAATCTTACGATCTATGGGATTTTCATGGAAAAGGACGGGAAACAACCGAAAAGCTTTAACGGAGAAACCAGCTGTTGTCTCACAACGTATTGACTATTTAGCCAGGAGGCAGGAAGTTGAAGATAAGGGGCTGCCGCTAGTTTATGTTGATGAGACGTGGGTCGACAGCTGTTATACAGCAAAGAGATGTTGGCAGTCAGCGGATACCACAGGACCTGAACCACCTTGCAACCGAGGGAAGCGCCTAGTAGTGGTACATGCAGGAGGACGTTCTGGCTTCATAAATGGGGCTCTTCTTGTATACAAAGCTTCCTCGAGTACTGGCGACTATCATTCACAGATGAACGGAGAGAGATTTCAGAAGTGGTTAACAGAACGTCTTCTCCCTAACCTCCAACAGCCTTCAGCAATAGTAATGGACAATGCAAGCTACTATTGCATGCAGACAGAGAAGTGCCCTACGACTAGCTGGAAAAAAGCTGATATACAGGTATAGTTACCAATACTTGGTCAATATGATTGACAATCATTTGACAGAAATATTAAACCAGTCCTAAAAACCGCGCACACACGATAAAGAATATTGTCTATTTACGGGATTGGCAATACTGCATTTGTGTATGAGCGATATTGAATAATGGCTAATACATGAAATCAATATAATTGTCGATAATATTGATCATGTATAGGATAATTGATCTAGGCTTCGCACGTCATTTTGACAGGACTTATATACATGTTAATTAACCGTAATTATACATTACTGCAATGGCTCCAGACACATGGTGTTCAGTACAGGACCTCAATGACAAAGCCGCAGCTGCTGGAGTTAGTAAAGGCAAACAAACCTGGACCGAGATATGTGATTGATGACGTCATAAAGAGCCAAGGCCACGAGGTGTTGCGTTTACCACCTTATCATCCCGATATGAACGCAATAGAACTAATTTGGAGTCAGATGAAAGCCATTGTTCGGAGTAAAAACGTTACATTTAGGTAATTTACCTTAAAGGCCTGTCACCGATATTTTTTTACGCTGTTATTACCTTTATTAAAGTAAAGATTATAAAGTATAAAATAAAAATATAATTTTGCTAAAAAAAAAAGTCCTCTTGCATTTAATCACATTCATGTGTTATTTTAGACTAGACGACTTATTAGAGTTAACAAAGTCAGCGTTCCAGGAGATCGGAGAGGAGAGATGGAGAGATGCTTGTGATCATGTAGATAGACACATTGAAGAGATGAAGAAGAAGGACAATTACAAGGGCAAAAATGTGGAGAGGGTCGTCATAAATCTGGTTAATGATGAGACTACAGATTCAGACCATGATAGTGAGACTGACACCGCTAGTGAGGGAGACCCGCTAATGGACCATTAGTGGATGACAGCGTTTCAATTGTCACTTGATTGAAATTAACTTTGTATTTAAATTGATATTTTTTGTAAAAAAAAAATAAAAAAAAAAATAATAATATTTATATTAAAAAAGTTACATAAGAAATAAATAGTATTATAAGGTAAATGATAAATTGTTCACGAAAAGCGATGAAACCAATTTGTAAAGAAAATATATATATAATTATATACTTGAGATAAAACATAAAAAAAAAAGCTGTCTCCACTGGGGTTTGAACTCTGAGGCTCTTGCCCTACAAGCCGATGTCCTTTCCTATACACCACCGTTTGTCCTTGTACAGCATACTGTATTAAACTATGTGGTTTACAATTAATCAGCGGAAATAGACGATATCATCGTCGATTTTCCGATTTCAATCACGGAAAATAAACAGAGTCTCAGGCGAAATTAGCCAAGGAATAAAGCGCAAGATACCCGAAGACGACATTAAAAGGTCACGCATCGAAGCATGTATTGATCTGTTATCACCTGCCATATAAACATGAAGTGTTATCAGGCGGTCTATTTTTAGAAATAATTTGCATATTTAGGATCTAAAACAGAGCCCTTTTCGCCTGAATTTCTTTAATTTTAAGTGTTAATTAATTGTAAGACTTGAAAAGTGACTGAATGATGAAAATAATCTTATGTTAGTAATTTTGATTTAACGGCTAACTAATCACGACTGTGGGAAATTATGATGTATTCGTAAAGCCTTATCATGATAAATTCACCCAACCTCGACCAGAAAACAATGATATTTCAAGACATTGTTCACTATAGACCTCCGATCAGATTGATTTAAATGTCACATTTTAGTCTGTAAAATATAGAGTCGCATGTCTTTCACATTATAAAAAAGAGACAAAAGGACCTATATCGCTCCTCTGGCTTTAAAATATCTAACAATGAGAAACTCAGTCAGTTATGGAAATGTTCAATGAATTTGAGAAGAAGCCCAAAGATGAAAAGAAAAGCCGATTTTATTGTAGGTTAAAACTTATATGGAAAGCTGTTTCCAAACTATGTATTAGTATTGATTCAAATAAAATAAAAAAATATTTTTCTATAAGAGAGATATGTCTTGATGGATCTTTAATTAAAAAATATATTTAGCATGGGAAAACGACAATTATTTTTGTGAACATAATCCCCACCACCCATATTCGGAGGTCAAATCAGTCTTATGTTAGTAGGAAATTTATCCATGGAATATTATCCTGCAAAGTTTGGATCAAATTGCTCAAATGGTTTGGGAGGAGAACATTTTGTAGTGAAAATAAGCCCAGCGCTACTTTGCAAATATTTGAAGGTCAATTCAAATTTCTTGAACAACTTTAGAAGGGAGTATTCTAAGGACTATTTGCGCCAAGTTTCATTGAAATCGGGTCAATGGTTTTGGAGAAGAACATTTTTAAAGACTTTTATAAGGAAAAAATAAACCCCTGCCACGCCCATATTTGTAGGTCAATCCAAATATTATGAACAACCTTAGAAAAGGGTAACCAAAGAACCATTTATGCAAATTTTCATTAAAATCGGGAACGTGGTTTTGGAGTAGAAGATATTTAGAGATTTATAAAGTGAAAATAAGCTTTGCCTTATCAAGCCCTTATTTGGGGGTCAATTAAATTTCTTTAACAGCATTTGAAGCGGGTCAACCATGGATCATTCATGCCAGGCGCGTTGCGATCGGGCCAATGGTTTGGGAGAAAAGATGTTTTGAGATTTTATAATGAAAATAAGTCCGATCCTGCAACGCCTATATTCAGGGGCCAATCCAAATTTCTTGAACAACTTTAGAAGAGGTTCTCCAAAGAAAAATTTCGACCAAGTTTCGGCAAAATCCGCCGATCTGATAAGGAGGGGAAGATGTTCAAAGAAAAGTTTGCACTCGGACGCACGTACGACGGACACTCCGCCGTGACAATAGCTCGCCGGCCTTCGGCCAGAGGAGCTGAAAACTTAATCCAGCAGAGGTCAGCCAAAGGTTGCATTTTGACTTTAACTATAAGTTATATAAGTAATCAAATAATAATTGAGCCTATGCTTGAGATTTCCAACATTTTTATATATGTACATAGCAAAGACTCTGACCAGCCTGTGCGTCCGCACAGTCTGACCAGACTCTTCACTTTGTGTTTAGTAGATATATAAGGTCTCAAAGTACATTTAAACCATCAAGTAATGTTACATTTACGGTAGGTGGCTGTCTACGCTACTTAATATTTGCACCTCATGCACATTTCAAATTGTTGGAAATGTCATGCACAGGCTCAATTTAATTTGAGTTGCGTTCATCAAGATTCGTACATTCTGATTGGCCGGAAAAGGTTTCATTTCTTAATGAAGACAATTTTGAGTACGGAGCCATTTTTGCAAGCTACCGCACAGAATAGTGCCTAAAGAAATATGTTTCCTTTTGTAAAAACCATTAAATTTTGCTTCATGGAATTTAATATTAAAATATTAGAAATACCTTATCACACTCAAGTATACAACTGCTTCTGGTATTCATACAGTGCAATTATGTTTTTTTTTAGTTTCATGCCTCTATGAAATAAACAATTACTCTCTGTATCTCTTATTTAAAATACCAAAGTATAAGAATTGTATAATTATCACGTTAAATAAAAAAAACATTGAGATACCAATTCCACGATATTGTCGAATCATTATTCTTATTCAGATCAAATGTCAAACGCGGAAAGTTTCATTAAAATATTCCCAAATGCACCTATTTAATACCCCCTTTGAACATCTGCATATGCTAAATGCCACCTCTTTTTCTACGCGTGGGGTACATTTTGGTTTAAATGCCTTATTTGGAATTTCAGATAACACTTTTATTAACCAATCTAAATGTACATGTATATTACATTCACCTACCCCCATCTATGGATAGCGTTACATACTGCTGCGATTTCAATAAACGCTTTAATTTTATTTAAACCGTTCCTCTAAAAGACTATTGTTAATATATAAATGAACATTTTCAATAACCAATCCTCGGGAAATATGCAATATGTAAGTAACTCGTTAACCGCAAAGATTTATCAAAGAAAGTCAACTAAAAGATAAAAAGACACATTTCAACAATTGAAACTAAAGCTATTTGGCATTAAAATCGTCGATTAGTAACCTATTTTGCATTAAGGATGACAAAACGTTGAAACCCATTTCCAAATTATACCTCGCTTTGCACGTACACTTGCTTGCAAATCAGGGTATAATTTGCCAGTAGTTTGTACTATTCCGCCAGCATAAACTCAGAGCTGATTCTACTGAATCGAAAAAAAATACAATTAAATCGGAAAACGCTCCATGTAGGCATGTAGGACTGTGGTAAAATGAATTTTTAGTAATTGAGCCGACATATGAAAACATTTACGGTTTAAGAACTATAACACTCATCAGTCAAATTAGGGTACAGTTAGTGGCAAAATGATTTTATCGATAAAATGATTGATATTGGAATTATTTTGGACTGAAATTGAATGAGTGTTGGGAGCGAGTTTTGATTGAACTTAAAGGGAGGTAATACAATATCGCTAATTTTGTTCAGCATGAACAAAATAAGCGAAATTCATTTCCTCCTTTTAATAGAATATACGTACTTTTTCTGTTTGTGTGTTTTCGTGGACTAATTAGACGCTTTAGAATCAACACCAGTCAATAAAAATCGTAAAATAATTTGATCGATTTAATTCAAAAGTCGAGCCTCTGCAACGATTTCGAAATGTTTTTCTAATGATTTCGAATCGTTTTTTGATCGCCTCGAGTGAGTGTTTGGGATGAATTATTGATATAATGATTGATTGAATGATTGAAGCCCTGAGTGAATCGTTTAGATTAAATTTGATCGGACTGAGTGTTAATTTTAATGCAAGCTTGACGCAGTAGTATCGAGAACTTGATATTCACCTCGATCAAAACCATTCTTAATCGTTCGCTTACCTATACCTTACAAAAACAATTCAAAATCGTTCAAATACTTAGAAATCGTTCCAGGATCGTTGCTGAGAAAAGCGCGACGAAAATTTCCTTATGTACTTAGTCCGAAAATAAACTTAATCATTAAATAGGAATTGAATATACGACGGACCGATCAGGGACCTCTTTCAAGAAAAATATCGTACTATTTATCTTATAAATATCGTACGATTATATTAAAGACGGTCGTAAACGGCTTTCACAAAAATATCGTTGAAAATCGCAGACCATACGACCTCATAAGATTATCGTTAAGTTGATCTTTCACATCTGCACGTGCTGATCATATGAAATAAACTTTCGCGTTAGTAGGTATATTGTCCGCTTTTTAAAATACCAAAAAGGGTAAATCGGCAAACTGACCGTAGAAAAGCCATTTACTTGTATATTAATGCATATTTAACGAGTTTTATTTAAGACTTAATTCGTCGAACTACACATTTCTCATCGCTTTCTAAATGCCTTTGTCATTATAATTATGCAAGTGTTCATAATTGCATAATTAATTTAGCTTACACTGTCTATTCCCTTTCCAATGAAAGTATAACGACTGTCGCGCCGAATGTGGAGCAATCGAATATTGGACCGCATAGTAAAATGCACAGGTTCTGGTTAATGATCATCTGCACCAAGTTTTCGGTGTATGACTTTAATATCATTATATTTTATTATCATTGTTGTTTGGTTGGTTGGTTGTTTTCTGGTGAAGTATTAGCATGTATAAGAATTCAACATTTTTAAAATGGTAAGATGAAAAAATGGCTCCTTATCAGTATTTGCTATGTTATTGTTCAAATCTGTGAAGTTCTGTGCCTATATGGAAGGTATTGAGACGAACTAAAAAGGATGGTATTGAAATGAACTTTAGATGGATATTATATTCCATCGCTTTAATTCAAAATAATTCAAAATAAATTACCGATATCTCTTACTCCGGTTCTAGTACAGAGCTCGTTGTCGTATCCGTGTAACTACAAGTTATATGTAGCTTAGACATGTTTCATCTGGCTTAATGTCGACGTTCAATTATTGTATCTGCTTGATTATTTGCTCAGTTCATCTTTGACGAAAAGAGAGAGAAGAAAATATCGAGTGCAGCGTTTTTTTTTTTGTTTTTGTTTTTTTTATGATGATGATGGTGATGTTGTTGTTGTTAATAAGAAATCTTCCTACTTATCGAGAATTGTATGGTTTTGACTACAGGCTGTGGAATTTTCCTTTAAATTTATGTCATACTTGAAGCATGAAACACAGGAATCCATTTGCATAATGTGAGAGTAGTTGGGTTTTTTAAAGATAAGTAAGTGATTTATATATGCGTAAAAATCTATTGATTTGGTATCTCCCACTTTCTGTGTCACTAGGAAGGGTAAGCAACCGTTTTCAGTCATGATCACAAAAGGGTCATTCTTACGGTAAATAAACAACTGAATACCACTATGTAAACATTCTGCGACAATCGTACGATTATCGCAGAATAAAATCAAACATCGAAATGATGGTGCACCAGTTGTTTTCTATATATCTCGTTTATTAGACTATATTGTACTTGGAAATTCGGCATGTGCATAGCTAAATAATCGTTCTAACGTCCACGAGAGCTGGAAAGGAATCCGCAAAATTTTAAGGCTCGTAGGGAAAAAATCGTAAAATTTACGACTGGTCTGAAGGTGTCGTATATTTTATCGTAGATTTCACGATACGACGCATTTCTTGAAAGTCAAAAAGTTTCTTGAAAGCCAATTTTTATTGTACGAATGCGATACGACCAAATTTCAATCGTAGGACCTTTCTTGAAAGAGGCCGATAGACAACGTGTGGGACCTCTATCTGGATACGAGGTTATAAAACTTTTCTTTGGTTCAAACTTATTCATTTTACATCGATTGGGAAACAAGTTCTTACAACTTAGATTAATCCTTCTCGATTCTGCTTCCTTGAAAATTAACCAGTGAAATCGCGATATTTTTCTATCAAAATTAACTTTGAATGACGTTGTTGATTCTATATTTTTCAATCGGTTTGAGCGTTTTCGAATGATTTGAGTGAGTATTTGGAATAAATGAATGGAGCGCTGAGTGAGCGATTTAGAATGGTTTTGATTGAGGTAAATGTCAATTTCACGATGTAATTAACTGTACATATTCCTAGAGAAAAGAAGTCTATTTGAAATATTTGCACAGACCTAAAAAATATTTCACTTCCTTAACCCTTTCCTGTTTTACAAAACTTTGGACCTGTCCAAATTCAATGGTTTTGCAGACGAAAATTTAAAGTGGATTTAATTTGAAAAAATAACCATTCAGTAGGGTAGAAAATTGTATGGAAAAAGAAGAAATTGCTTGTCATAAGCAATTTCTTCTTTTTTTCACAATGTTTTCTCAATCATAAAATCGCAGGCACGTAAAAAGCAGGAATTAAACAGCAAAGGGTAAAAAGCAGAGTCTACATAAGTACTTACGTGTTAGTTTTGCACAATGAATCTATACATATTGATACTTCCACGCAGTCTGTTTTTCTGACCCTGTGTTTCTTATTGGCTCGAACTTTGACCCGGAGATTTGTTGTAAAATGATAGACCCCTTCTCTCGGGGCCACAAAACGCCCCACTGCTGTATTAAAGGCCCCACCTCTCTGAAAGGCCCCGGGACCAAAAGGCTGAAAAGAGTAAATGAAATTATATTTCGAATGGTATTTTATTAAGTGAGTTACATCGTGAAATTGACATTCATGTCAATAAAAACTATTCTAAATTGCCCACCCATTCATTCCATCACTCACTCAAACCATTCAAAAACGCCTCAAAATGACTAAAAAACATGAGATCAACAACTACCTGCAAAATTAGTAAAGAAAGAACCAAATCGCAATTTTACCGACATGATTGAAATTCTAAGCGTCCGATTGGTTCTTGAAGAAAAAGGAAGCTGTTTATAGAACTTTTATGCATATTTTATTAAAGGGAGGTAATGCATATCGATAATTTTGTTCACACTGAACAAAATTAGCGATATTGTATTACCTCCTATAAATTTCACTGTACCTGTGATCCGTCACGCAAAAATGTACCATCTGGGATCTCCGTAAAAGTCACGTTTGAAAAAGTAATTGGCTCTGGTACAGGTCAACCAGCGGTCCCATTACCGAAATCCTCATACAGAAAGGAATAATAAACAAGCTAGATTAAGACACATCACCACTACCAAATATAGGAAACATAATCATTTTTAATTTCGATAATTTGATTTGAGTTGTTTCAGTCGAGCTTTTGCGAACTTTTTATGGCTGAAAAAATATTTTCAATCAAAATTAAAATAATTTTTTAA
Organism: Fragum whitleyi; assembly: GCA_948146395.1. Classification (NCBI taxonomy): domain Eukaryota; kingdom Metazoa; phylum Mollusca; class Bivalvia; order Cardiida; family Cardiidae; genus Fragum; species Fragum whitleyi. The sequence goes on from OX411554.1 coordinate 12,025,365, forward strand.
ACACAACTTTTTTCAGGCTTTAGCACAAAGTAGTTGAAATAGAAATCTGTTTCATTGTATTGAAAACTTTAATTTTTTTGCTTTGTCATATCAAATACTAATATAAAATTAGATTTTCATTATACATGTATTTTTCTAAGAAGTTGTGAAATTAAAAACTTCATCGCAATTATTTACGAATCTGCTTCGCGTATTCATACAATGTGTCAAGGGTTTAACTAATTCGGAAAATCGCTCGGACTTTTCCGAAAACTTGAAAGTACCTCGGACGTAAGTGTAGTAATTTTTGGTCATTTTTTCGGTAAATCGGCTCCTTGCGGTACTTTGGGTAATACGCTTGAAGAATAGTAAATTCCTCTAATGTTTTCCGATCGTCTTTGGAGTTCATTTTGGCATGTTATTATTCAATTGCAAAATGCAGTAAAACACAGCGTTTTGTTTTCAAATTATTATACGCCCGATTCCAAACTTACGTCGATTTTATTTTTTGCAACGTCATCCTTGGTTATGTTTGTGACGTCATATTAACCCGCGTGCGATATGACGCGCTTTCATGGCTGCGCTCTTATTTTTCCCGAGGTCTATTCCGTAGAATCGCCGAGGGTTACCGAATGGGGTTTGACTGTCATATCCTATAGACATAAAAGAATGCTCTTTTCATCTCCAATGAAATATACGTAATTTTCTGTTTGTCTGTGTACATTGACAAATCAGACTGTTTATATCCACACAAGCCAATAAAATCGTGGAATAATTGACTCATTTTAATTAAATGTTGGTCGTCTTGCACGATTTCGAAAAGTTTTTGCTTGAGTGTTTAGAATGAATGAATGGAGCGCTGAGAGAATGATTTAGAATCATTTTGATCGTATTAAGTGTCAATATCATGACTTTTTTTTAATGTAAATGAATTCAAGTATTTTTTAAACTCATTTTTTTCTCCTACCAAAAGAAGGAAATATCACTTCTGGTATTGTTAAACATTATAACAATAAATCATATTTCTCAAAAACAGGATTGTTTAATCAGGTCATTATCCGGAAAAGTACTATTTTCTAGATAAAAGAATAAAGCTAAATAAAAGGCGGAAGGAAAAATCGTGACCTGACGACACAATAAACTCTCAATTAAAATCAGATTTCCCATTGATGGATATTCATTGAAAACTTACAATTCTAAAATGAGCTATTGTATTTTTTTTTTTTTTTTTTTTTTTTTTTTTTTTGAACTTGCTGAACCCTCATTTACGCAGAGTAAATAGTTGTATTTAGAATATGTCATTTTTTCAGTAAACAAATTTTCTTTTTTTCAGTTGTTTCTAAAAAAAAGGTATTCGAACGAAACATATCGCTTCCGAAAATCAATCAAAATACTGATAGTACTGGAGGCCAGGAAATATTAAAATTTGTGAGATGAGAACTCAAATGAGAAGACAAATTAAGCCCGTGGAAAGAAATGTGACCTCCTGGAATTTCTTGTTCCTGTGATAAACATAGTTGAAAAGGGAATTGAATTATCAATATCAAGTCATAACTTCTTTTATCTTATAGTTATACAAATATCCGTATGATAACACCCCGTGTGATATTTTTTATGATATCACATAGTTATTTTTAGAACAAAGATATAATGCGGTTATTTTTAGATACTTGAATATATGTTAGAAACATCGATGAAAACAAGACCAATAGAGGTTATAAGATAAATATAATAAATACTTAGTGTATTGTATGAAAAAAATATCTAACTCGGTTGTGAAAATTGATAACTGTCTCGGCAGAGCCTCGACAATTTTCAATTCTCCCACCCTCGTTAGATAATTTATTCATATAAAACACTAAGTATGTATTATGTATTTCTACATTGATTTGTAACCTAGTTCTGTCTTCGTGATAAAAAAAAAGGTGCACACGAAGAAATTCCGCCTGGGACACACTGGATAGATTTCAAATGATGATGCAGTTTAATGACGTCATATAATTGTGACTTGATGGCCCCGCAATAACTGTACTATTCTTGCAGAAAATTATTGCGCGGTTTCTATTCTAGACCTACTACCTTTTGCGGACTCAAAGATGAATGTGTACACCTAGTCCAACACTTTTCTTTAAAAGAAGTCCTTGAAATTACCCCATGGTAGCTGGGTAAAGGAAAACCCTTCCCCCGCTACCATGAGGAAATTTCATGGACTACTTTTTATCTCCGTAATTTTTTCCTATTTTTGGTTAGTAAAACCATTTGGCCGGCAATCTGTTAATTTTACAAGTATGGTACCAACTCAACGTTTTTCGAAAGCGTTGGAATAACAAAAGTAAAATTGATGATATTAACAATGCGCGATTAACGGCATATCAAAATCCTCAACCCCACATATCTTTTTTTAATAAAAACGGACATAAATATGTTTTTTATAATGAATTTATCTTTTCTTGTCTATAAAAAGGACCATCACTCTTGATATCTTTAGGTAAATAAAAGTACATCATATAAGCCAAAAACTGACCTGCGTCCAGGATGCAAAATGGTGCGAACTGTTCACAGTTTATACCCCGCTTTGCACGTGCACAAATCGAGGTATAATTTGCAAAGAGTTTGCACCGTTTTGTCATCCTAAAAGAAGGGAAAGATTTTTAGGGCGGGGTTGTCATCCGGAATCGTGCATATTTGTAACTAAAAGAATAAAGCCTAATAACAGACACAAGGAAAAATCGTGACAAAGATCTATAGAAAACGTTTTGAAATAAGATCAACTATTACTACGAAAACAAAGAACTGAAAAGGACACCATCAATTTTACAGAAAGCTGCTGCATCATTTCTTTTATATATATTTTTTGTCAAACTGTGAAAAGTTCAGATGGCATTTAGCGATTGTCAAGAAACGTTTCAAAACACATGTCTGTCAATTTTTTTTCCCATTAAACAAATCTGTATTATTTCCTCAGATGATTCCTTTCAAAATGTCTTATGAATAAATAGAGAATATCATGTTAGTGTCTAAAAATTTCAATCTGGTCGAGATTTGGAGTATTTATCATGACGAGGCTTTGCCGATAATTTCTTACTGCTCTCACTGCCGAGACCAAATACAATTGATATTTCAAGACACTTGCATGTTATTCTGTTTATCATGAAATATTTTTAAGCGCTTATTTACAATTAACCTTTGAAAATCAAAAAATTCAGGTGCAAGTGTATCCAAATTGTTTCTAAAAATAGACTGCATGATATCATGTTATGTTATCAGCCAGGTGATATCAGGTCAAAACAGACTCCATTGTATGATAAAGTCAGTTAGAATGCCTACAAGTAATCACAGTTTATCTTTCTCAAATGTCTGAAATGCCATTGCCTAGATTAGACGGATTCTTAATTAGCCAATCTAATGTGGGGGAGACCGGGGCAAAGTGGTACACGGGGCAATGTGTTACGTTTGAAATATTTTCTTTTTGCATTGTTTTATGACCAAAGTGTTATTTCTAAGAAAAGGGCTTTTTGATTACGCATGTTTTGCTGTATGTTAGAGACATCAAATAGAAATGTTCACTTAAGAAGAATCAGAAAACGTTTTTTGTGACACAAAAGTAAATTCTTACCACCTTCGTAAATATCCGCCTCATATGATATAAAAGTACAATAAATAGAAAAGATATGTGTTTTTGGGATACTCCAATCCAGAAGCTAACTAATGTGTACACATTATTGTATCATTTACCTTTCTTTTCTTTGCACGAATGTATTTTCAGAAAAGGTGTGATTGGGGCAAAGTGTTACACAGGACTTGGGGTTAAGTGTTACAGTGTAACATTTGCCCAAATTCTGTTTAACACCATTATTCAATTTCCAGATAACAAGATTTAGACTGAAGGGAATTACAGAGAAGCTTTAGACGAAGTTTTAACGTTTCTGTAAATTATTTAACATATAATTATATGCAATAGACATCTGTGTACGAACAAGATAAATTTCCTGTTGTTAGAGTAACCACCTTTTCTCAAAATGCTTTGTGCGCTATATATTCGGGCATGTTGAAATAAGGATTTGGTGGTCCAATGGGCTAATTACTGAATGTTTGTGGTAAATTACAGATTTTTTTACATAATTTCATAAATTTAGAGTTAAATGGACTTTATAGGAGTAATAAATGCAATTTAGCCATTATCAAGTTCTGTAGTTGAAGACTACTTCTAAGCTAAAGTAGGTCCAGGTAGTCAGACATACCCTTAGATTTTATTCAAATGGCCATACAATACGAGCTAAATGGTTTTTGTTCTTGATAAAAAAAAGTAATATTTTAGGATATGGTCTGAGTATCTTATCATTAAGGCGTGTGGTTAGGCGAAAGAACGGCACTTTTTTGTCATGGGCGACTGAGTCAGTGTGTGCGAAAATTTCAGTCTGATTTAGAATAATATTTGGCCTAAAAGCCTTTCATGTTTATCCCGGTATTGAAAAAGCAAAAACAAGTAGTTTTCGTGGCGACTCCCACTTCATGTAACACTTTGCCCCGGTAGGTGTAACACTTTGCCCCAAAAGCTTGGGGCAATGTGTTACATTTATCGATTTTTTTTGCCGGCGTATAAAATTTATATAGTATGTTGAAATTGTTTAATTAAAGTATTTTTTAGATCGAAATTCGTTAAATTTTCGAAACATATATTAAAAAACTTCAAAAGAGCTATGCTGTCGGAAAATTTGTGAATTGTTTGAAAAATGTAACACTTTGCCCCGGTCTCCCCTGCTTGCTTTTCCGACCGTAAATAAAGCTATACAAAACCACAGTTCAAAGTTTAAACGACCCCTTTAAAAAAAACCGCTACATACATCGGTATTTTATTGATCATAAAAATGTTGCCTGATTTGCATTTTCGCGAAACTGGACAAGACTTTTGTCCATTAGTATACTTTGTAGAAAAAATTATGTCGTTTAAAATTCTGAGTTGCCTAGAAGTGACGGGGATCAATGAGCGAGGCTAGAGATCCATCATCTTCACGAGTCAAGGGGCATCGAATCGATAGCTTCTTCTCGAATTCACTTTGCTGTTCAATCCCTACTATTTTTTTCGTGCCTGTGATTTTATGATTGAGAAAACATTGTGAAAAAAGAAGAAATTGCTTCTGACAAGCAATTTCTTCTTTTTCCACACTATTTTCTACCCTACTGAATGGTTATTTTTCAAATTAAATCCACTTTAAATTTTCGTCTGCAGAACCTTTGAATTTGGACAGGTCGAAAATTTTGTAAAACAGGAAAGAGTTAAGATAAGAAAAATGTTTGTAACCCTTGGCTCGACAAGATGGAGATCCATTTGTTTCCGAGAAAAAATCCATTCGGCGTTTCTTTCAGGCATTTGATTGGCTCATCAAGAGTCCTATCCCCTCCCCTGACATTTATAAATAGTGGACTTAAACATATTTGTTATTTTACTAGGTTTCAAAACAATTTCTCGAGGTCAAAACATACTTTTTCTCCAGATCAAAGAAGGAAAACGGCTAATAATACAAGGTAATATTATTCACCATTTAACCGTAAAATTCGTAAAGGTACTGTTTGTAAAAGTGAAATAATCAAAAGGAAGACGCAAAAAAGCGACATAGACAAAACAATTGAAATAAGATTCCCATTTACTTAAAAAGAGACAGAAAAGAATATAAAAAAAAAACCACTCTTTGATAAGCTTTTGTATGTACGATTTGTCATTCGAAATGGGGACCATCTGAATGGTGCTAAATGCCGACCCTTGTCAGACAATAAATCATATTTCTCAAAAACAGGATTGTTTAATCAGGTCATTATCCGGATAAGTACTTTTTTCTAGATAAATGAATAAAGCTAAATTAAAGGCGGAAGGAAAAATCGTGACCTGACGACACAAAAAACTCTCAATTAAAATCAGATTTCTCATTGATGGATTTTTATTGAAGACTTACAATTCCAAAATGAACTATTGTATTTTTTTTTTTTTTTTTTTTTTTAACTTGCTGAACTCTTATTTACCTAGAGTAAATAGTTGCATTCAGAATATGTCATTTTTTCAGTAAACAAATTTTCTTTTTTTTTCAGTTGATTCTAGTGAAAAAAAGGTATTCGAAAGAAACATATCGCTTCCGAAAATCAATCAAAATACTGATAGTACTGGAAGCCAGGAAATATTAAAATTTGTGAGATGAGAACTCAAATGAGAGGACAAATTCAGCCCGTGGAAAGAAATGTGACATCCTGGACGTTCACACGTTCACATAGGTTACGCTTACGCTAGACACGCGTCACGAACGTGTTCGGAACGCGTGCGGCGCGTCACGAACGTGTTCGGAACGCGTGCGGAACGTGTCTCAAGCGTACTGAACGTGTGTCTAGTGCGTTCCAAGTGTGTTCATGACGGTTTTCAAGCGTACGATAGGGTTTCAGTATTTATAAAAAAAAAAATGATTTTTGTACATGTATATTTGTAAATGCTTTCTTATGACCTGACTAAAAACGAAATGAAAACACGATGATATCTAGCATTCAAATAAAGCTGGTTGCATTTTCTTCCATATAAACGAATCTTACTTGAAAATATTACACAAATACTATTTATGGATTTTCTTAATTACTTAAATTGTCGAGTAAAGTGAAAAATAGTCTCTATGTCCTTTAACACTTTCCTTTTTACAAAGTTTTGGACCTGTCCAAATTCAAAGGTTTGGCAGACGAAAATTTAAAAGGGATTTAATTTGAAAAATAACCATTTAGTAGTGTAGAAAATAGTGTGGAAAAAAAAGAAATTGCTTGTCAGAAGCAATTTCTCCTTTTTTCACAATGTTTTCTCAATCATGAAATCACAGGTACGTAAAAGCAGGGATTAAACAGCAAAGGGTTAACTAGCGCGTTTCGGGAATGTATATCTGCTGTATGGTCAAAATGACAAAACGACCGGTAGATACTTTAAACAATAAATAAAGATTTATTCGTCTTATTTGATAATTATCAATAAGTCAAAAAGACAAGGATTAAAAAGAAACAAGTGATAGACAGAATGTTCGACCCTACTGTTTATTTTTACTTTTGGGGGCATAGGTATTAAGTCTAGTTATCCAATATTTCCTTATTTGTATATCAGAGGAAGAATCGATGCAGTGACATAGAATTGTCCAAGGAGCTTAAGTCAATCTGAAACTCACATTGTTTTGCAAAACGCATGTTCGTGATATGTAATTATACAGCTTTTAGTGTATTTTTCAACTTTTAAGATATGTGTATAGGCTGGTGGTCTGTTTATAATATAATGAAATAGATTATTTGAATTTGATTTTGAATTTCTATTACTATTTCACACACGCTACGAACACGCTACTCGCCCGTAACAAACACGTTCCGAGGACGTTGGCAACACGCTCAAGAACGCTGGAAAACGCTGGCATACGCTATCAACACGATCCGGGTACGTTACTCACACGTTCATACTCGCTATGAACACGCTACAATCGCGTCGGGATTTGGCAAAAATAATATGTAAATCAGCGTATGCATACGTTTACAGACTTGGTCGTTGTCTCAAACGCGTTAGGCACACGTTGTCTTAAACATTGAGGTGTGACAGGGCCATTAAAAAGGCTTATTACTAATCAAAGCGCTTGACAAATAAAGGTCTAATTTATACCTGCATAACAGTTGATCTCCATCATTTTTTTTCCCTTTTTTGGTTAGTAAAACCATTTTTGGTTGGGTGACTCAAAACGGTGCGAACTGTTTACAGTCTATACCCCGCTTTGCACGTGCACAAATCGAGGTATAATTTGCAAAGAGTTTGCACCGTTTTGTCATCCTAAAAGAAGGGAAAGATTTTTAGGGCGGGGTTGTCATCCGGAATCGTGCATATTTGTAACTAAAAGAATAAAGCCTAATAACAGACACAAGGAAAAATCGTGACAAAAGTCTATATAAAACTTTTTGAAATCAGATCACCTATTACTTCAAAAACAAAGAACTGAAAAGAACACCACCAATCTTACAGTAAGCCGCTGCATTATTTCTTTTATATATATATATATATTTTTTGTCGAACTCTGAAAAGTTCAGATGGCATTTAGCGAGTGTCAAGAATCGTTTCAAAACACATGTTTGTCAATTTCTTTTCCCATTAAACAAATCTGTATTTATTTCCTATAAATAAATAGAGAATAACATGTTAGTGTCTTAATCAATGTTATCTGGTCGAGGTTGGGAGCATTTATCATGACGCGGCTTTGCCGAGTCATGTTAATTTCTCACTGCCGAGACCAAATGACATTGATATTTAAAGACACTTACATGTTATTCTGTTTATCATGAAATATTTTTTTAAGCGCTTATTTACAATTATTCTTTAAAAAATCAAGAAATTCAGGTGAAAGTGTACCGAAATTGTTTCTAAAGATAGACTGCTTGATATCATGTTATGTTATCAGCCAGGTGAAATCAGGCAAAATAGATTTGCATGATAAAGTCAGTTACATGGAGAATGCCTACAAGTAATCACAGTTTATCTTTCTAAAATGTTGCCATTGCCTAGATTAGACGGTGTCCTAATTAGCCAATCTAACGTGCTTGCTTTTCCGACCGTTGATAAAGCTATTCAAAACCACAGCTCAAAATTTAAACGGCCCCTTAAAAATAACGCTACATACATCGCTTTTTTATTGTTCATAAAAATGTTGCCTGATTGCATATTCGCGAAACTGGACAAGACTTTTGTCCATACGTATACTTTGTAGAAAATATGATGTCGTTTAAAAATCAGAGTTGGCTAGAAGTGACGGGGATCAATGAGCGAGGCCAGAGATCTATTTGTTTCCGAGAAACAAAATCTATTCGGCGTTTCTTTTGGGCATTTGAATGGCTCATCAAAAGTCTTATCCCCTCCCCTGACATTTATAAAAAGTGGACTTTAACATGTTTGTTATTTTACTAGTTTTCAAAACATACTTTTTCTACAGGTCAACACATACTTTTTCTCCAGAACAAAGAAGAATAGCGGCTAATATGACAAGGTAATATTATACGCCATTTAACCGTAAAATCCGTAAAGGTACAGTTTGTAAAAGCAAAATAAACAAAAGGAAGACGAAAAAAGCGACAAAGACAAAACCTTTGAAATCAGATTCCCATTTACTAAAAAAGAGGCAGAAAAGAAATTAAAAAAAACACTCTTTGATAAGCTTTTGTATGTACGGTTTGTCAATCGAAATGGTGACCATCTGGATGGTGCCAAATGCCCACCCTTGTCAGACTGCTAGGGTGGAAAACTATACTTACCAAAAAACAAAATATCCACTTTTTATTTGCCAATATCTCTAACATTACCATGATCAAATAAGCGAAAAATGTTTTTACTGCTTTTGCAGTGATTTGCTTTATCATCCACATATCATTGTTTATTCGACATGCTATTTTGGGGTGATGCATTAAATGTCAACATCATTGTTTCCAACGTCGACCTACTTCATGCGTGCGATTATGTAATTTTTCTCACATAAATGTACGTTTAAAGCTAAGGAAATGAAACAATAGTTGTGTTCGGTACCCCAAAGTATTGAAAAGAGGCAAAGAAAAACATTTACACATACATAATCAAGTCTCGACCACCGTTGAGTGCGTTTTGAGGGCATAAGTTAAAAGAGAAGAACAATTAAGTTGTTTGTAATCATTTTGGATAGAGTAGTATCGATATCCACCTTTTGAAACCCGATAGACTAACTTGGAAGATGTCACGCCAAATTCGCTCATTCACGATGACTCGTTTGCCTACACCTTTCTTATCCGTAATTTAAAAAGCGAGAAGCGCAGTAGCTGTTTTAACCTTTCAAGCAATGAAAGTGCTCAACAGGTTAACAGAGAGCCTACGGCTCGGGTGACATCATATACCCCGGCAAGAAACCGTATAACTAATAACGTACACGTACTTCTCATATAGCTCGCCTTGTATTATTTTCACTTGTCAAGGGGTTCGATTCGTTAGCTTCTTCTCGATTACGTAAGAAAAGTAAAACGTTCGTAACCCTTGGTTCGACAAGATGTTCTTGTATTTACAAGCGAACATCCCTGATAGATATATAAATAAATAATACGTACTTAGTGTATTATATGAAAAAAATATCTAATGAGGTTGGGAGAATTGATCATAGTCGAGGCTCTGCCGAGACAATTATCAATTCTCACAACCGAGTTAGATATTTTTTTCATATAATACACTTAGTAGGTATTATATTTATCTTATAAATAACCTCTATTTGTCTTATTTTCGACGATGTTTCTTACTGAAATGCAAGTTTCTAAAAATAACTGCATTATATCTTTGTTCTAAAATAACTATGTGATATCATAAAAAATATAATACGGGATGTTATCATACGGATATTGGTATAGTTATAAGATAAACTGTCTTACACATGTGTAAGATCTAGTTCAATTTGACGTCATGACGATGTAATCTATCTTACGTTATAGTTCTATTAATGTCATTAAATTGTTGAAACAAACTTCATTCAATGTTGTTCATGGGAGAAAATATATCTGTTACTCGATTTTTTGTAAACATCATGATCTTAATCTCGTTTAGAACACAGGTGACAGTATCAAAGAACTTATAGGGAAAGACAAATAATTATTAGATAATGACAAGGTTTCTTTAAAAAGAATCCAGGTCAACTTTCAAATCATTAACGTTATAACCAAAACTTTTTTTCAAAAATCAATAAAATCAAAATGTATTTTGAAGCTCATGCAAATGATTATATGTATGCAAGATTTTATTGAATTTGGCCCTGTTCTTAGACATATTTTTTTTTAGAAAAAATACACCTCCAATTTTCAAGGAGATCACTATGGTGACAATTTGTCTTTGTATAGAAGCATTTTAAATGATATTTTTCACTGTCACAATAGATACACTTAACACACTCATATTATATTATTTTGTTGACGAGTCAATCAGCCAATGAAATAAGCTCAAACCATTTGGAATTATTCATTTTCAACAAAATAATATGAAGGATAACATAACTTGCTAACATTTAGAATAGCTTACCTGTTCAAAAAGTTTGATTTCTTTTAATGATTTCTTATGAATATTCTCCCTCGCTTTTAATCTCATCGTAAAACCAGCAAAAATCTTTGGTAATGAAAGGAACTGAGTGGTAACGTCGTCATGAACAGGAAGTGACGTTTGGTTTGCAGAACTGTCGACCTGCTAAAAGTAGAAATTCACGTATATTAGATCGACATCGGGACATTTAAAAGCACAACATTTATACCTAACTACATGAGGGTTTCCAAATCATAGTAAATAATATCCGGTTTAAAGCTGCTCTTTCACAGATTGGAAAAATGCGATTTATTTATTTATTTATTTATTCATTTATTTATTTATTTATTTATTTATTTATTTATTTATTTATTTATTTATTTATTTATTTATTTATTTATTATTTATTTATTTATTTTCATTATTTTTGTTTGTAAAGTTAATCGGAAATTATTACTTCATCGTGTAGAAAACTTTACAAGCATAAGATTCGATCTGGTAAGATATGGGGGAAAAAAGACAGATATTCCTTAATTTAGCGGAATACCATTCTGAAAAAAAAAGAAACTACTAAAACCAAAAGGATTATTCTTAAATTTCTAGCCAACTATTTATGCATGCAATTCCACCTAATTGTCCCATTCTAGCAAAAGTCAAGGTCGAAGCATTGGTCAATTGGGAAACTCGATACATGCAAAAAATGAAACATTATACATGTACATGAAAATAACAATTTCGTAATTTATAGACTTGATATCAATAGACTGGGTCCCTCACTGACCTTGCCACTTCGAACATTCAATCTACAAATTCTTTTAAATCAATTGTTGTTTGTGTCATACCCATGAGTGTTTTTTAACATCGGAAAATTCACAAATTTCCGAATCTAAGATCAAGTTTTGTATTAAGCAGCGCAAACTGTTTGCAAATTTTATCTCGCTTTGCACGCAACTGCGCATGCAAAGCAGACTACTATTTGCAAAGAAATTGCACCAGTAATGTTATCCTGAATGCATGGATGATTATCTGGACGTTCTATATATTTGAATTTCCGAAAGTGGCTCTATATGTTTATGGATGCTCTAGGATTCCTAAAACAGTTAGATGCACTAGTAGTTGAACCATTTGAATATATAATAAGCAGGAATGTCAATCGAAGTCCGATCTATTAAGAATTCTGTTTATGTATATTGATGTTCTAGGATTCCTAACACAGTAAGATACACTAATAGTTGAACTATCTTAATTTATAAAAAGCAAGAATGTCAATCGAAATTCGATTTATTAAGAGTTCCGAATGTGCATGTATGTATATGGATGCTATAGGATTCCTAACACAGTAAGATGTACTAGTAGTTAAACCATCTGAAGATACAGTGAATATAATCAGCAGGAATACGAAAGACCGGTGGTGACTTCTTTTATTCACACTTCACGCTTCAAACTTCAAACATATGATATTGAAATGTGAAATGTGAAGTGTGAACTATGAAATGTGAAGTGTGAAGTTTGAAGTGTGAACTGTGAAGTGTGCCTTTGAAGTGTGAAGTGTGAACTATGAAATGTGAAGTTTGAAGTGTGAACTGTGAAGTGTGAAGTATGAAGTGTGAAGTGTGAACTTTGAAGTGTGAAGTATGAAGTGTGAACTTTGAAGTTTGAAGTATGAAGTGTGAAATGTGAGTTTTGAAGTGTGAACTGTGAACTGTGAAGTGTGAAGTTTGAAGTGTGAACTGTGAAGTATGAAGTTTGAAATATGAACTGTGAAGTGTGAACTGTGAAGTGTGAACTGTGAAGTGTGAACTGTGAAGTGTGAACTATGAAGTGTGAAGTATGAAGTGTGAAGTGTGAATAGAGAAGTGTGAATTGTAAACTTTGTAGTTTGAAGTTTGAAGTGTGAAATGTGAATTGTAAACTAGGAAGTTTACATATATGGCAACTTTGAAAAAATTCAACTTAACATTTCACACTTCACAGTTCACACTTCACACTTCAACGTTCACACTTCATACTTCACACTTCATACTTCACACTCACACTTCATACTTCACACTTCACACTTCAAAGTTCACACTTCAAAGTTCACACTTCAAAGTTCACACTTCAAAGTTCACACTTCACAGTTCACACTTCACAGTTCAAATTTCAAACTTCATACTTCACAGTTCACACTTCAAACTTCACACTTCACATTTCATAGTTCACACTTCACAGTTCACAGTTCACACTTCAAAGTTCACATTTCACACAACATACTTCAAGCTTCAAAGTTCACACTACATACTTCACACTTCCAAGTTCACACTTCACACTTCATACTTCACACTTCATAGTTCACACTTCAAACTTCACACTTCACATTTCATAGTTCACACTTCACAGTTCACAGTTCACACTTCAAAGATATTATGTTTGAAATGTGAAGTGAGAAGTTTGAATTTAAGAAATGTAACCTCCAGTTCACGCTTCAGAGTTCACATTTGAAAGAAAATATGTTTGAAGTGTGAAGCGTGAAGTGTGAATAAAAGAAGTCACCACCGGTCTTTCGTACAGGAATGTCTTCATTTTTTTGTCTTTTACAACATAAGGATTCAGCTGACTAAAATCTAAATTGATGAATAAGATAGTGGGACCGTAATAGTTCCACAACAATTCGGAACTCATTATCTTTCACAATGTTGACCGTGGTTTCCTAATGAAAATCATAAGGAAAACTCTTTCAATTCTGTTAAAGTAATTACTTCCGAAACGTTGCGAAACTATTACGGGTCCACTATCATCGGTTTTATTTTTTTTTTTTTTCGCAGGTTGTCATATATCATTAAGTAATTCGACACTATATCATCATTATTTCATGGGTGCAGGGCTATAGTTGCGAAGTGGTATTAGGTAGAGAGAAATTACGTAAATCGAGTATAAAATTACTATCAGTGGACTGAGTACGCGATTTGAAATAGGAGAGTTCACAATAGAATCTTATTGACAACATTTGAAATGCACGCTCACTTTTTGACATGAGATTTCTTGTCAATATGAACCTCGTCAGACTCACAAAAACAAAGCGCCACGCCTACTCTTGCTCAATTAATTTCAATTAAGATATAAGGGTGAGGATTGTCTGTAAAATTAGAAATATAATCTGTATGTATATTCTTAAGGAGCACGCGCGTAGTATTTCTTTTAAGGAAAGCATTTCTCCACATACGAGGACTCGATGAACTTTATACCACATGGTTCGACCAGAATCAGATGTCTTAAAAAAGGAAATGAGTTAAAAGAAAATTGTTTGAAATGTCATTTCTTTAAAGATAGTGGCCCCGTTATAGTTTCGCAACATTTCGAAACTTTCACATTGTTAATCGAGATTTCCCAATGAAATCATAAGGAAATCTTAGATAACATTGTTCGAGTTTATATCTTTCGAAAGGTTCGGGAAACTGTTACGGTTCCACTTCCTTATCAAAAACTTTAAACCTTACCAAAATAATCCTTACTTTAACGTATTGACCGTAAAAAAAAAATCTACCCTGCGTTAATGATGAAAATGAACACTCGCGTATGCTTTCCAAACGTTAAGAAACATTTTTACATCTTGAACGCAGGGATGAATCGTTGAGAAATAATGAATTGTTGTTTGGTAATAGTTATGAACGAAAGGCAGGCGGAGCTCAACAGTATTTTCGCTCTGTATCCTTGGGCAATATTCAATAACTAACACTAAACACACCCTACGTTCAGAATGAAAATTTTCGCGAACTGTTGGGTGAATTTGATCCCGCTTTACTGGTGTTAGCACATGCAAAGCGGGGTACAATCATGGTTCAATTACCAAAAGTTCACTAACGATTTTGAATCCTGAACGCTGGACAACTTAATGTCATATGAATACTTGCCCCTTTACCGACTGAAAAAAATGAAATATATATATATGTTTATAAACTCACCAAATTCGCAACAAGTTCTTTTGCTCTTTTCTCTGCTTCTTCTGAAAAAGTAAATTAAGGTAGTGGAACCGTAATAGTTCTACAATATTTTGGAACTCATGATCTTTCACAATGTTGACCGAGGTTTCCGACTGAAAATCTCGGGTGAAACCTCGGGTGACAATGTTAAAGTTCATCACTTCCGAAATGTTGCGGATCTATTCTGGGTCCAATACCTAAGGAATTCCTGTTCAATGTAGAGAATATAAAGGCTGATCCCATAGAACCGTTTAGCAGATCTGCACACACGAGAATTTTTCATTAATGTTTGCGTACGCTATTAGAATTCGCATACGCCTTAGAAAATTTACAATACTCCTTTATTAAGTCTAATCTAGACGTAAATGCAGGAAAGTTGTATTTTTTTTTTTTTTTTTTTTTAAATCCGTTAATCCGGAGAATTTACTAAAACATTTTCTCTCGTGGTAGATAACTTTTTAAAGACGCCTGATTCAAGTTTTCGGTCGGTATAAATGACTGCTATTTATGACATTATTTAATTTTCTCGTGGATGTGTCAATGAATGAAATCTTATGGGTTGGAGGAGGGTATATAAAACAGGTAAAATCTAAGGGCGAATCTTTTTGCAAATACTCACTATTAAACTTTATTCATGGACACATCAACGCGAAAATGCAATTAAATCCATCATAACATGATTTCAATTCTGAAATTAGTTTTATTACCCTTTTCTAGACAAACAGATATGGTATTGACGCTGTGAAAATATCACAGAAAGCGAAGCGCGTCATTTAGCGCGTGGATTATATGACGTCAAAAACATCAACATCCCAGCTAAAGATGAAGTTGAGTACCTGTGTACAGAGTACAGTTAGTTACATCGTGAAATTGACATTCACCTCAATCAAAACCATTCTAATACGATCACTCAGCGCTCCAATCATTCATTCCAAACACTCTCTCAAACCATTCAAAAACGCTAAAACCCGTTGAAAAATATAGAATCAACAACGTCATTCAAAATAAACTTGGATGGAAAAAAATCGCGATTTCACTGACATATTTCAAATTTATAAGCGTCTAATAGGTTCTTGAAGATATAGGAAGTTATCTATATAATTTGTTTGCATATTTTATTAAAGGGAGGTAATCAATATCACTAATTTTGTTCATCCTGAACAAAATTTGTGATATAGGATTACCTCCCATCAAAACTCATTCAAAACTCGCTCCACACACTCATTCAATTTCATTCCTTAATCATTCCAAAATCATTCACCTTGTCAATTTCACGATGTAGTTAACTGTACACACATGGCATATGCATTTCATTGCGAATAAAGTTCCATGTACTTGCTTCTAATTTCATATATGAGTTTTACATCATCGGATCATGGTGATGATTTAAACCCATTTACAGCTGCCAATAATTCAACCCAATAGTTTGAGAGAGATTGTTTAAAGTAAAGGTTAGCGAACGGACGGACAGACGGTTATACGATGGACATCGGGTCATGTCAATAGCCACTCAGGACTACGTTTGAAACTTAAAACTCAGAATAAAGGTTGAATTTGCTTCGCATCTTCATACAGAGTGTTTAGATCTTTTGTTTAATACCTGAATGAAAGTAAAGAAAATATTCCATTATATAACTTTTTGAGTAAAGTTTTGGATGGAAAATAAATCGGAGTATACGATATTTTTAAATTAAGAGAACGTGTTTAATTGAATGTTAGTTTGTTTCGTTCGTCAACCGAATAAGACTGATTTTATTTTTTATTTGTGCTATCTTTTCTTGTGCTTTGTAAACTCATTGTAAAAATGTATTTCAAATAAGTCTCTCCTCGAGTTATTGATTCAAGGGAAGAAACCATTATTGCCTTACAACATGATACTCTTTATTATTCCCCTTTTCACACATGCACCTATCTTCTTTTTCCTCACTATTTTCTACCCTACTGAATGGTTATTTTTGAAATTAAATCTACTTTAAATTTTCGTCTGCAAAACCTTTGAATTTGGACAGGTCCAAAATTTTGTAAAACAGGAAAGGCTTAATTCAATGAATGTATTATAAAGGAGTACTTTCTGAGTGTTTATACTAAAATATATTTAAATATAGAATAAAGCTAAAACGTGGTAAATTATTACATTTCTTTCATTTACAATATCGAGATATAAAATGAATTTAAGTTGGTGGAGTTCTTTTTTCCTTTTTCTCCGAGAAAATATCTTAATTTCGTATTTCATTGAATCAAAAATCATTGGTGGGACACTGAAAGCTCGTAACTAAAGCTTAAATAAAAAAGATTAATAGGCATATGAATTTATTTATACTTTTTACCTTTGATTAGATTTTGGAGATCAGCTAAAATTTCTTCCTTCGTAAAGCTCGAACCTGGTGGACCGGGCGGGCCTGGTGGTCCGGCTGGGCCTTGTGGGCCGTGCTGAAATTGTAAAGAAAAGGGATACATCGTTAGAAAAGGGTTCTTCAAAAAGGTTTGAAAGGCGTTAAGGTAGTGGACCGGTAATAGTTCCGACATATTGGGAAGCTCATGATCTTTCAATCATATAGAAAAAAACTTGCTTAACGCTGTGTAATTTGAAGATTTCGAAACGTTGCGGAACTATTACAGAACCACTACCTTGATATCGACTATGGTCACACTGCACGAATTATTGTGACTTTCAATGAGATCAAATAAGCTTGTTTGCGCCAAGATCAGACTTCATGTCTGTTCAGGCTGCCGAAGTCTCGTCAAAATCAGAAGAATGCGGCGAACAGTATGAAAAGGGCTTATGTAAAACGTGAAATTAAAAAGAGATTCTAATTATTTTCACTGTTATTAAAAAAATTGGGGTTTGTATAACAAAGGATAGTAGTATTCTAAAATAGAGTC
Source organism: Fragum whitleyi (assembly GCA_948146395.1). Classification (NCBI taxonomy): domain Eukaryota; kingdom Metazoa; phylum Mollusca; class Bivalvia; order Cardiida; family Cardiidae; genus Fragum; species Fragum whitleyi. The sequence goes on from OX411554.1 coordinate 12,043,251, forward strand.
TGTTTAGGGATGTTTTAGCTTTTTTACATATGCTCATAGTTAAGACTCTGATCAGCGTCTTACATCATATTCTAGTGATTCCTACAGATACCAAAAAGAAAAAAAAACTTAATTATTCATTTGTACTCACTAATGTTTTACTTCTTTGTTTTCTTTTTCTCTTCTTTTTCCGTTTGTCCGTCTGTTTATCCCCCGTTCTGTCTTCTGAATATTTCACGAACGAAAACCAACTTCCTTTAGGATCTATTCTTTTTCGTCTCTGTTTATCAACCTCCTGCTGAAGATACAAGATACATCGATTTATAAAAATTGCACATTCCAAATAGGAGTGATTTACTTCAATTGTGCTTTCATAGATTATAACACAAATTTTGAACCAATAAATCGAAGGTCCGGCGCTAGGAGCAAAGAAATGTTTTATAATTAAACAAACGTAGGAATACCCTCGATTTCAAAGTTAACATTGGTGGGTGGAGTATTTTTGACATTTCTTGTTAGGTTGAGGAATGTGTAGAGAATTGTGACATTTCTTTTATTTTTTAGAAGTCCACAGGCGTTCTACCACTGATTTCAGTACACACAATTAATAGGGTTCGCGTTTTTCAAGTGTCGAAAAATACAAATTTCTCTAAAAATTGTCAAATTTGTGACTTTTAAATTTCAGGGTACAGGGATTTGATTCCGTTTTTCATGACTACCCGACGCATGATTTTACAAAAGAATTGGACAGATTGATGACTGAATGGCCACTCTTTTGAAATACAAAGTTCATATTTCAAAATAATCGCGGAAAGTGTGTGAAAAAAGAAATATGTGCGGTGGCCGCTTAGAACTTTTGAGTAGTGTAGTGTATTATATCGAGTATTATAATATGACCTTCGTCGCCGGAGTGAAAAAACCCAGTTGAATATTTTTGATATTACACGGATGTTATTACACTAGTGGAATAACTATGCAAATGAGCTCAGAGCGAATAGCAACGCTATTTTGTAACCGCGAAAATGACGTCATAATCTATGTTTTTTGACGTCATTTTTAAACGGCTTTATAAGTTTCGCAGAAAATGGAAACGTTGAATTTCCAGATTTTTGACGATTTTTCGCTAAAATTAGGGTCATATTATAAACAGAATATAAAAATGTGTGCTCATAAAATACAGAATTTATTAAACTCGTCATCTAAAACAGATAAAAACTCGACACAGCCTCGTTTTAATCTGTTTATAGATGACTCGTTTAATAAATTCAGTATTCAATGACCACTCATTCAATATTCTCTATTTCCGCAATATAACAAAAGTAGTTGTATTATATGGAACGTGAATATTATACTTTCAGTGGTGATGAGATCGATCACTGATTGGGCACATTCAGCAAACATTAAAAAGCATTGACAAATAAAAAGTAGTTCAGTACGGCAGAGTCACTGTGGCTGAGAGGCTAGCGGCTCGGATGAAATTCTGTGGTTTTACTGTCGTAAGAAACCATTAGAAGCCATAGGTAGGTGTAGCAGCCGACGCGATATAGCTGCATTACTACTAAGTGGAGTTGTAAAAAGACAATTAAACATTTTTTAAATAATGATAAAATGATTTCGTTTCCATGAAATCATAGATTTTATTTAACAATGGGACTAAAAATAGCACAGACTGGTCCCGGGTTATCTGTTTAGTTCTTCAAAGTTTATCACCGTGAAGATAGGGTATCAATCTATAACTCGATTAACGCTTCCTTGAACAGCAATTCATCTTTCGTCATTTTGAAAGTGTACGACAGTTGATTTTATCTATATCCGATTTTTGTCAAAAGGTTATCATATGTTGGCTTATATTGCAAAATGCGATCGTTCATTTATTGAATCAGAATATAATTTACTCTTTTTACTAATCATAGACAAAAGTTCATTCCATGTACATGGCATTATATCAATAAAATCATGTCATCAAATAATAAAAGAATACGAATCAATACTGCCAAAGGCATTAAGGAAGTTTTCCAAGTATGAGAATCTTATATGTACTTAGAAATATCAAAATTCTTTAATATGTCTTTAATATATTCTTTAATATAGTTTAGTAAGGTTGATGTATTTCTAAAATTCTAATATAAAATGGAAAGAAGAGAGAAGGTTACTGCGTTGGCGTTCATTCACGCATTGATGGTTTTCACATGTTCTTTTAAAATCTCTGTAGACGAAGTGGAATTTGCTTCTGATAAGCAAGAAATATCATGAAAATTGATATCAATAACCGTTGTTTTTGTTACTGAAATAAAGGAAGATTGTATAGAAATAACGCATTATCTATACAAACTATGATAAACAGAAAAAAAGGTTATCTCTATTTGATTGGGAAGAATGAGAAATTGTATCTATTAGAATTATTGCACATAACATCTTGGAATTTCACCTTGCAAATAAAGATGAATTTGCAAAGTGATCAGTCAAAACACTACACTACAAAAATACTACACTACAAAAATACTACACTACAAATCAAAGCACTGAAAGTACTGATGGTGAACGAATCTGTTGGCATTCTAAAGTGATATATTGACTTCGTTGAGAAAAGAGAAATAATAAATGTAAAAAATAATCAAGGGAAAGTGTCTCGTCAAAATTCTAAATTCAAAGAAAGAGAAAGAGAGGAAAAGAAAGGTAGAGAGAGTGACAGACATAGACAGACCGATAGACAGAGAGCGATAATCCTAGAGAAAAGAAGACAGGCAACTATAGTGTCTAGACTAATGATTCTTTTCTTAACTCAAAAAATAGCAGTGAGAAAGGTAATTCAATTTCCACATGCGGAACCCATATTTTAGCTGATTAAACAGCAGGTTTTTTTTGCATTTTGACTTTTAAACGTTATCCGCTATGGCTCTGGTACGACCTGAATGGGGTCCCCCCCATCTTCCGAATTGGTTCGTAATTGTAATTACAGGGTTTTGGTCTCTTTCGGTAATATTCTAATTATAGTTCTGGTGCGAGAAATACCAATTCCCATGTTAAGGTAAAGGTGCTCCAGTTCACAGGCGATTGATTCACAATCCAAATTTCGTTTTTTGTAATTTTTTACATACTTCCGGTAAAACAAATAGATGAATGATTATATTGAGGAAATTCTAGAGCCATCCGAGGGATAGAATCGCTATTATACAGATGTAGTTACGATGTCAAATACTTTGAAAAAAAATCCATTCGATGTTAAAATTTGAAATTAGGTCTATCGTGTTGGGATATTTGTTCATTTGATTCTTTTATTTATTAATCTATTTACGACATCCATATATTAACAGTAAATCGTAACGAGATTGCTATATCCCCTGTTTTCCGACCTTGTTTGAAACGAAAAAAAAAACAAAAATAACAACAACAGGGAACGGAATTTGGGTAATATGATACAAAAATACCCGTAACCGAAGATATTTACATTACACAAGTAAGCAACAACAAGCTTTAAGATAAAAACTAGATTTAAGCTGAAGAGGTGTAAATTTGGTAGTTGAGAACATAAGTTGTCTGGCAATGGGTTAAATTTTACTTCATATCAAGGCTGGTCACGGTCAAGTGGTGCGTGTTTATGTTTCAATGAGAATTTGAACTAAATATACCGTATTCACCTTTAAGACGCCCCCTCCCTAATAAACGCGCTCCCCCATAAATACGATTCCCAGGCCATTGACCATCCGATCAACAACATCCAACCGTACACGGTCCGTGGTGAAAAATCCGGTCTCGAATTTAATTTCATTAGCTGCTACTCCACGACGTAATGTTCAATAGATTGTGGGTTAACTATCTTAAATTCCTATCAGGATAAGGCTGGTTTCGTCATTAAAAGATCGTTCAACATCTGAAAAACTAGCGCGTCCTAAATCGCGCAGTCTTCCGGAAGCGCGAAAGGTTAAAATTTAACACAAAATTTAAACTATTTCTCGTTATTCTTCATAAGTCACATGCGAACAAAATCCCCTTTCGTTGTTACGAAAATATTTCTGAAATCATTTCACCTCCTGCAAATATACAAAATATCCGAGTCAAATGATTGAATCCTAGTCACAATTCATACTGTTAAAATAGGAAAACCCCCGTAAAATCTCGTGTGTGACTTATTTCAAAAGCGACGTCGCAGCTTGCAAGAATCTGGGGACTTCAAAGGGTGCCACACGCGGTGACCCAGCTAGCTCCAGACGTGTTGTGTTTTCACTACGAAACACTTTCATTTCATGTACCGGGTGCATTTGCACATCACAAATTTTAGGATTTGATACAGGATTTATTATTTCATACGTGAATAGGTAATGATTTATCAGACCGCTTTGTCCATCGGTAGCGGAACATTGAATATTGCATCGTCTGGAACTTCCTTTCTTGTACAAATAATAACAATTATAATAATCTCGGCTTCTGCTAACACAATCACTTGCTTTTGAAAGCTGCAATTAATGGTCGAGGGTGACCGTATTTCGATAAATGACTTTAAATGACAGAATTACAATTCATTAGCTAACATTATATTTTATTTTTTAAATCTATAGCCTTAATAGATAAATAGAAAAGCGTATTGAGAAGCGTACGTATTTCAATCAATAATTACGAACATGTTAACAGTTTGCTTCTCTTAGGTACCAAAATACGTATTTTTTTTTTTAATCAAGTAAAATAGTCTGAAATAATAGCGCCCCACGACGTTTTGCATCGCGCTCGGGCGCGTTTAATAGGAGAAATACGGCATAAACATTCCATTCGTTTGTAAACTTGACCTTTCGTAACTTATAAGCAAATACTTTATTCATAAGAAGGCAGGTAAAATCGTAGTAGGTCATCACGTGTAGTATGGCCAATCAGGGGTGTGTTGAATTTCAAGAGTTCACGACCTCAATAAACACACATTTCCGGCAAATTACTACAAGTTGTAATAGCGAAGGTTTAAATCAAAAACATAGTATCTGTCTATACAGTGTACAGACACAAACTTTGTTTTTGCTCTCAAGTCTCGACAATCTTACGCCGATCAAAAAATCGCTCGTATAGACATTCCAAGATAATTTTGTGTTTTTAAAGGGTAATTTTCATTATCTTCACTTGATGAAGAATGCTAGTATTATGCATTTAACGAAATAAACAGTGATTTTGTAATGAGAAGTCTTTTGAGATACTAAATTGAATCTAAAGAGGTACTGCTTTATTTAAAACCTATTAAGATCCTACAGGATTTTCCATACACAGTATATAACACTGGTGAACGAAATTGCGTTCACCAAAAACTGGTCGTAAAGAGATCTTTTAGACAAAATGCATAGAAAAACTGAAGAAAATGCTTTTTAAGGCATAGAGGTATGAAAATCAAAAACATAATCTCACTTATCTATGAATTTCTAAAACATTATCACACGCATGTATGAATCTGTTTCGCGTATTCATACCGGGAGATTAAGTTTTCAGCTTCATTCCTCCACGAAATAAACAAATACTCTATATCTCTTATTCAATCCCATGTAATCACATATTTTGAATGGAATCTATAGTTGGTTTTTTTTGTTTTTTTTAGAATTATCATCAGTTTAAGAAGGAAGACTAAGAAAGTAATTGTGTTATCTGCCGTAAGAATTTTGACGCCTCTTTGGTATTATATTGGTCATATAAACTTTGGTCCTAATTCATGTTTTAATCTAAAATATTGGTATTGTAAATTAAGGCTTTATCTGTCTTGATTAATTGGGTGGGTCGACCACGCCTCGCTAGAAAAATTCGATCAAATGCTGATTATGTATACCCACAAATTAATTTATTACTCTTTAAATGTAAATAATATGTAGAATTATAACTATATATCGATTGAAATACGATTTTTTTTTTCGATGGTTAGGTTATTATAGACGGCTTCTGCTTCGCTGTCCTTAGACTTGTCCGACTATCGACTATCAAGACTATTCTGATAGTTGACAATGGGACCAGTCTAAGCTCCCCTCTGTCCTATTTTCTAGACATCGAATTCATTCGATGGTTTGTAATTAGGTCTAAAAACCTTATACATATATAATACATACTTAGTATATATATTTTATTTCTCCGCCACAAGGGCGAGCTATTCTTTGCAATAATAACAAAAAAGAAAAGAACAAATTTGAAGTTAAATCAGACGTACAAGCATAACATCACACGCTCGCTATCTCACACAAGCAATCATACAAGCAATCACGTATCAGTTAATAACATCGCGTGATTTACAAGTTGAATGGTTTTGGAATGACTTTGGAATGATTTTGAATGAGTGCGTGGAGCGGATTTTGAATGAAGCCATATCGGAGAGTTTTTAGGCCATCGGAGTGAGCGTTTGGAATGAATTTATTGAGCGCCAAGTCGGCAATCGAGGCAAATGCCAAATTCCCGATGTTACATCCCGAGGTTGGGAGAATTGATCATTGTCGAGGCTCTGCCGAAACAATTATCAATTCTCACAACCGAGTTAGATATTTTTTTCATTCAATACACTACGTATGTATTATATTTATCTTATAACCTCTATTTGCCTTCTTTTCGTTTTTAACTAAAATGCAAGTTTCTAAAAATAACCGCAGTATATAATTGTTCTAAAAATAACTATGTGATATCATGAAAAATATCATACGGGATGTTATCATACAGATATTGGTATAGTTATAAGATAAAATAGTATAAATGTTATACACTTCAGGTTGTAATTTCGAGGTCTTGCAGGGACCATCGCCGATGCTTTTTATTAATTCAAATACTACACGCTTACTCAGATTGATTCGCAAGAACCCTTCTGTAATATCGTGTGGTAATCAGAATGCAAAAACATCATTTCGTAAGGCATGTTTTTTTTAATGGCATTCGCTTTGGATATCACTTTTGTTCAATCGCCGCTGGTGCTCCTATAGTAAATTACTACTAATGTACATTGTGAAATTACCAAGGTGACTGATTTCGAAAGAAATTGAATGAGTTCGTGAAGCGAGTTTTGAGTGAAATTTGAGGGACGATATCCAATATGGCTATTTTTGTTCAAGATGAATAACAATAGCTATATCAATTACCCCCCTTGAATAAAATATTCGTATTTTCTGAATAAAATATTCGTATTTTCTGTTTGTGTGTCTTCATGGACCAATTTTACACTACAAAATCCACACCAGCAAATAAAATTGTAGAATAATTTGATCGATGTGAATTAACTGTTGATTGTCTTGGCCGTTTCGAAATGATTTCTTAAGATTTTGGAGCGTTTTTGATCGATTTGAGGGAGTGTTAAGAATGAATGAATGGAGCACCGAGTGAGCGGTTTAGAGTGATTTTGATCGGAATGAGTGTCAATTTCACGATGTTTTTAACTGTATCTCGTCATAACCTCCAGCTGCCCACCCCACATAGGCGTTTCATTCACCCATTTTTTTGGAGAAAAATTCTTGGCAAAATGACCTTTGTTAGATGTCCGGGTTCGAACTCACAAGATTATCCAACTATCCGTTTCCGACTGAGTTAATAAGGTTCGGAAGGTTTTCGTAGGAACGCTAATTTCCACTTCCTTAAAAGATCAATATTTGCGATTTCTGACTAGTCATTATGACAAAATTAAAACAATACCCGTTACCCTTCATGACAGGGCGTGGTCACCCCCGATCTTACATTCCTATCCTAAAACAATAGGACTAGATAGTATACGACCATTAAAGGCGTTGTCACACTGCCTATCGAAATGTTAGTCTATATTTTGATTTATGGTCCGTGTTTGACACGAGGAAATAAAAACATATATCGGCTATGTAGTACCAATCATATCGTAGCGACAGCTTTATCCAAACTATAGTTACAACGTTTATGGCGCCAAACGATATCATACATGTATGATTGAAGAAAAAAAAAGGATAGGAACTTGTTTAATCAAATCATAAAACTGGCTGCCTAAAGATAGTTATTTCGCTTATTAAATGATTATCATACATGCATTTTCATAACCATTTATTACCGATGTGAAGAGAAGCGTTTAAGTATGAAACGAAACTCTCAATTACACTTAAGGTAGCGGACCCGTAATAGTTTTGCAACGTCTTGGTAGTAATGAACTTTAACAGTGTTAACCGAGGTTTCCTAATGATTTTCATTAGGAAAGCTTGGTTAACATTGTGGAAGAACATTTGGTCCGAAATGTTGTGGAACTATCACGGGTCTACGACCTTAATCCCCTTAAACTCATGTGTGTGTGTATGCTTGATAAACAGATAACGAGCGTACTAGATAGCAAATCGGTAGCCCTCGGGAACAGAACCCGGGAATAATACGGGCGCAGCCATGAAAGCGCGCCAATTCGCATGTGGGTTTATATGACTTCACAAACATGAACGATCCCGCCAAGGGTGGCGTTCCATAAAACGAAATCAACGAAAGAAAAAAAGTGGGCATATTATAATTTGATAACAAACGAAGTGTTAAACTGCGTTTTGTCATCTAATTATAATATATAAGTCGAAAAGTTCTCCATAGACGATCGGTGAAAATTAACAAACTGAGCATATTATAATTTGATGAAAAACGCAGCAAAACACCTCGTTTTGTTATCAAATTATTATATGTCCATTTTATACTTTTGTCGATTTTGTTTTATGCAACGTAATCCTTAGCAAGATCGTTGATGTTTGTGACGTCATATAAGCCGACGTGCGAAATGACGCGCTTTAATGGCTGCGCTCGTATTATTCCCGGGGTATATTGCGTAGAATCGCCGAAGTTTCCCGATTGGCAGAGTGCATCAATCGAGAACCCTAGGCGATTCTACGGAAAAGACCTCAGGAATTTAAAAGGGCGCAGCCATGAAAGCGGGTCATTTCGCATGTGGATTTATATGACATCACATTCGCATAGATGACGTTGAATGAAGAAACTCAACGAAATGTTGAATCTGAGCATATTGTAATTTGTTACAAATCGCGTTTTATTTGCAACGATTTATTACATGCTCAAAATACATCCAAAGACAATCGAAAAGCATTATAGAAATTTATTTTTATTGAAGTGCATTGACCAAGGACCAATAGAAGCCATATAAGCTAATAAATGACACGAAATTAGTGAACTCTCGTCCGAATCACTTCAAACTTAACGGAAAAATTTGAGCGCTATTCCGAATGACAGTGCATTTAAAATACCGTTATTCTCCGATTGTGAGCAGACGTTATGAGTCAGACAACCCCAATTAAACGCACAGTAAAAAACCCCTGATCAAACTTAAAGGATGCAAAGACTGGTCTGAGCCTGCGCAAAATTGAAATTATTGGAAATATCACGCACAGGTTTATATGTGATGTTGACAGAGCAATAGTTCAAGAAAAAGGAACATTTTAATAATCCCTTTATGCTAGTTCAAGGGTCAGATTTGCAAAGAGATTAACGTGTTACTTAATTAAAGGATGCACGCGAACAAGCGCTTTAAACTCGTCAATAGGGTTCTCATGACCCTTTTCTATGTTGAAGAAGGGGTAGCCGCTTTACTTCTTTCATTTAATGGAAAAATGCAAAGACTGCCTACAACCACACAGTCCTCCGAATCGTTCGGTATCAATTTGTTTGTATATTCTCCTATCTTGATTAACAATATCAATGACATAAATCTTTAAAAAAAATTGCAAAGTGCTTAGGTCTGAACGTTTTTAGCTACATTCGGACTCTTATAATCCAAATTATTAAAAGTTAATAAGAACCGGTTTCTTATTTTTGGATAACAAAAAAAGTTCCAAAGTGCGTAGATCTAAACGTATTTAGCTACATTCTGACTCTTACAATATGAAATTGTTAAAAGTTAATAAGAACCTGTTTCTTGGTTCTGGATGACAAATTGAATTAGTGAGGTATCAATTATGTTGTAAGGTAGACACTTTGAAAATGCACATGCGATGATAAAATTGTGAAAAAAATTTGGTAGATTTACTTGAAATGTTATCAATTGACCGAATTCGAAGCGTTTATGAACAATTTCGGAGCGTATTTAAAAGATTGGAGTGAGTGTTTGGAATGATTGCATGGACAGTCAAATAAGTGATTTAGAATGGTTTTAATTGATTTGAATGAACAACAAAAGCTGTATTTTCACGAGTGGCGAAATGAATTGAAATATTAATAGGTCTTACTTGAAAACAAACGCTTGAGACAAAACGCGAAATTTTTTGGACTAGTTTTCTATAAGTGCGCCATTTTGTTCGTGATTGCTATGCAACGTCATCATGATCATGATGTGTGATTTGTCTCATCCAATCCGCTTAGATAATGTCAAAAAAAGGATGGAATTAACGAAAGCAGGGTATGTTATCGGGGAATTTCATTATTTTTGAGGCGAGTTACCCAATGATATACTACCATTACTTTTAACTAACCCACTGATAAGAGCTTATACATTTTTATGCCTTTTTCATAAAAAAAGGGGAGGGGGGTTATCGAATTTTTGTACATTGTTCAGGATCCTCACTATTTGAGCTAGATCAATGTGTTTTTCTGTAAATTGAATCAAATACACTGCATTCGCATGGGTAACTTGTTGGGGTTGTCTTGATCAGGGGAGTGGGGCGGCATCGCAATATCTGTCTAATCATTCAGTAACGACCGATTTCCAGTCTTTTCAGCACTTTGATTATAAATTTCTGTTAGCGCTTTATCGCTGACCTTTTCCACTCAGTGTTTATATGATAGAGTTGACACCGGAAAAACATGTCATAGATTGCTGAATCAACGATTCAAATTTTTACATTTTTAACAATCCTGCAAACATTTGCTCCAGAGAAGGGACTGATGACAATGAATTTAGATCATGGTCAAAAATTAACAAAATCGCTGCTGTCAATACGAAATAAGGTTGACCAGCCACATCACAAATTTATGGGTTGATTTGTGTACCCAAAAAGTTTGATCTCATCTTCACACCGCATTCTCGAGATTTCTAGTGAATCTAATGGAATGAGAGGGGGCGAATTGGATTTAAATTCAGGGAAGGTTAAACGATATCGTTATTTCGTCTGAATTTGACGAAATTGGCGATACTTTTAGATATCCCTCCACCTCCTTTAGAAAATAGAAAATACGTATCATTTGTTTGTGTGTCTTCATGGGCCAATCAAACATTTTAAATTCCATGAAAGCTAATAAAATTTTGGAATTATCTGATATCGAAAAGAGTGTAATGTCAATCGTTTTACACAATTTCGAAGTGTCTTTAAAAAAATGGTTTTAGTGAGTGTTCGGAATGAATGAATGAATGGAGCGCTGAGAAAACAATTAATAATTGTATTTAACGAGACAAATGTCAATTTCACGGTGTTACTTACTGAAAAATGTAAATATTCTGTACATTTAGCACGTGTCAAATGAAATCATATGGATGCAAAATGCGGCTTAAAAATTCTGTCGTGAGTTCAGGATATAAAAAATGATTGCGTACGTGTAAAGTAGATCAGCATTTCTGAATCGTTTGGCGAATATTTTCACAGGGGCCCGTTTAACTAAACATCTTACGATCAATTTTTGCGTAAGTCAAAAATTCAAATTGCTTCTTTAGGAGTACCTAAATACGGAATTCTGCCCTGCATCATCTCATTGGAATCGTCTTCTAAAGACGATTTCAATGAGATATTGCACGGCAGAATCAAACAGTGACGGAAAACACCAGGTACGATTTATGATTTCGACTTACGATCAAGTTTTTCTTAAGAACATTAGTAAAACGGGCCCCAGGTCTTTTCAAAGAGTTGTTTTAGCCTTTTTACCGCTTTTCAACATTTAAAGACCCAAAATAGTAACCCTTTTGTAGTATTGGAATAATAAAAGGTTTGACCTTGTTTTCACGCTATTCAATAATTTATTTAGAAAATTCATTGGTGCGCATGGAAACGATTTGAAACACATTATAATTAACACAACATTCAGCGATAAATCCTATCATTTCAATCGTTTTAACGCTCAAGATTTTACGATAAACAAAATGAAAAAAGACTGAAACTGGTAGTTTGACCTAAACCTCTATTCACTTCACACATCTCTAAACTTAATGTCGAATTACCCTTTTACTGACATCATCCATTCTAGTGTTTACAAAACAATGATGATTATAAAATTGTTTACAATAATAGATAAACTGAATATTTTTTCTTGAATGTGGACATTCAATCTATTTTATACTTACACCTATTTTATAATGATAGTTTAAGTTGATGTCGTTATATATACATTGTATATATAACTTATTTTTTGTATATGCAATTGATCATATTCAGAAAAACAAGATACAATGTTATTTAATCGAGGAAAAAATAAGTGGTACTAGACACTTTCATTTTTTTAGTCATCTTAAGGGATCAATTGGGAACTCCATAAATCATGCATGTGGAAAAAAAACCAGAACAAGTAGAGCTCAACCAGAGGAGGTTTTTGACAAAAAATATTATAGGAATGTAAAATGGTTACTCTTGTTTTTAAAAAAAAACAAAAACAAACATTTTCGATGGCTAAAAGTTTCGAACCTAGTCTGTTTACGCAGTTGAAGCTTTACGCTAGACCCATATGATACCTTTTCGCACAAGATTCGTATATTTTTTGTCCTTTGCAAAGCGATAGAAATGTATGCAAAAGCAGAAATATTAAAGTACTTTTTTTACCGGATGAAAGAAAATGAAGACTAGACACATAGAATGTTAATCATGGAGTCGAAAGCTCGAGATGGGAAGTTCGGATGTCTTTGTCAGTGGCAAATTCCTTTCATTTCTGAACTTCAGTTTGGCACATCGTAAAATATACAAAATGAATGATTTTTGGAATGAAATTAGGCGAGTGGGAGGGCGAGTTCTGAATGGTTTCAAGTGAGGTAACACATATTTTTGTCCAATTGGACGAAATAAGCGATTATTGTTTACCTCCTTTTAAGAAAATCTACGCTCTCTTCTAATTTGTTATTGGTTTCACGGACAAATTAGTCTTTAAAAATGATCGCCAGCCTATATAGTCAATTATTTGACCGATTTAATTGAAATGGTGTTTTAATAGTGTTTTTGAACAATTTTGGATCGTTTTTGGAATGATTTTAGTGAGCGTTTGGAATGAAAGAATTGAGCGCCGAGAGAGTGGTTTTTGAAGGGTTTTGATCATGACGAATGTCAATTTCACGATGTTACTAACAGCACAAGAGTCAAAATATCTACTTTCCGATTTGCCAAGGTCCTTGTTGTTTAACCCTTTGCTGTTTAATCCCTGCTTTTTACGTGCCTTTGAATTTATGATTGAGAAAACGTTGTGAAAAAAGAAGAATTTGCTTCTGTCAAGCAATTTCTTCTTTTTCCACACTATTTTCTACCCTACTGAATGGTCATTTTTCAAATTAAATCCACTTTAAATTTTCGTCTGCAAAACCTTTGAATTTGGACAGGTCAAAATTTTGTAAAACAGGAAAGGGTTAACATCCACACGACGACCATTGTGCGTGCGCATGCACAGAGTAGCTCGATAATACAATTAGTTACATCGTGAAATTGATATCCATTTCAATCAAAGCCATTCTACATCGCTCACTCAGCACTCCATCAATTTAGTCCAAACACTTACTAAAAACATTCAAAAACGCTCCAAATTGACTAAAAACATAGGATCAACAACTACATCCAAAGTAAATATAGCTAGTAAATAATCGCGATTTCACTTACATAGTTGAAATTGCAAGCCTCGCGATTTCTTCTTTAAGAAATATGGAGGGTTTTTTTTATGCCCCCGATAGGGAGGCATCATAAATTTGACTTGTCCGTCCGTCCGTCTGTCCGTCCGTCTGTCCGTCCGTCTGTCCGTCCGTCCGTCCGTCATTCCGTCCAAAAACTTTAACATTGGCCATAACTTCCTTATTACTATCAAAGCGGTGTCGGGGGCATTGTCATCTTACAGTGACAGCTCTTGTTAGAAATTGGATGCATATTCTATTTAGGGAGGTAATAAGTATCGTTAATTTTGCTCATCCTGGAAAAAGCAGAATCAGAATACCTCTCTTTAATTTCTCACAAAACTCACTCATCGAAATCACTCAATTTCATTCCAAAATCATTTATCTTGTCAATTTCACGATGTTGGTTGCAGAAATAGGCTCATTTGCTAGGTTTACTTGATGGATATGAATTCAAGTCTGGCTAGGTATGAGCTATGTACACGGACAGTGTTTTTCAAGTGTTTCAAGTCCTTCTTCTGTTAAGAACATATATTAATAACAACATACGTATAATTTGTTTGTCTGTCTTCGTGGTCCTATCATACACTTTACAAGTCACACCAGCCAATAAAATCGTAGAACAATTTGATCGATTTGAATTTAATGTTGACCCCTTTCAACGATTTCGAATGATTTTTATTAATTTTATAGCGTTTTGTGATCGATTTGAGTGAGTGTTTGGAATGAACGAATGGGGTGCTGAGTGAATGATTTAGAATGAATTTGATCGGAATGAGTACCAATTTCACGTTGTCCTTATCTGTAGATGTAAAGGTAAATAGCAGTGGTCGTAACTTATTGCGTTCCTCTAGTGCATATGCCACAATGATATACATGTATACTTAGTCAAAAAAGTTTAGCAACACTTGAATTTTTCCATCATCTTTTCTTTGTGGGAGTTATTGCTGTCCAACGAAGTAATTACAAAATATGCGACATGTCGGGCAAAAAAAGGGGTCATTCGGGTTGTGCGTAAAGTACATGCAACATCTAAACCAAGAATGATCCCTATCATATTTCTGTATACAGTTGTAACATCATGATAGTGACATCTACATAGACCAAAACCATTCTAAATCACTAATTCTGTACTCCATTCATCCATCTCAAACACTCACTACAATCATTAAAAAAACCCTCTGATATTGTTCAAAAACGCTTATAAATCGTTGAATTTATCATCATTTTAATTCAATCTACCAAATCATTTCACAATTTTATCATCGAATATGGATTTTTAAAAGCCCGAAAAGATAAAAACAAAAACAAACAAAAACAAAACAACCAAAAAAAAAAAAAACAAGGAAAATACGTTGCCCTTTTTTTTCTTTTTTTTTTTTTTTTTTTTTTTTTCTTTTTGAATGGAGATAATGAATTATCGATAATTTCGCCCAATTATTGATAAAGTATCACCTCCCCTATTTCATTAAAAACTTGTTCCTCCAATTCATTCAATATCATTCCGATATCATTCCAAAACTGTTCTCCTTGTCAATTTCACGGTGTTATTTAAAATTGCAATGATCTTTCGGTTGACCTCTGCTGGAAAAATCTCTCTATGCAAAAATTATCTTTACATCATTCCCGGTTGAACATTTTTAGCGTGGCGGGTCACATATCTATATTCTATTTGAAAAGATTAAAGATATTTCCGACTTTAAAATATTAACGTTAAGAAAGATAAAACATTTTTGGTCGATTGATATAAAGTTGCGTTTCACTTGGTCTATTTCATTTTCCGGAAGATGACAGTTTTTGCCGATATCTTGAAACTCAGAATGGCTTTGTAAAATGCTAAAGCTATGTCTCTCGGACTAATTTAGTGATATTGTATTTTGATAGATATGGTTGTAATTTTAGTTTTAGTCATGCATTCCAACGAAATCAAAACTTGACATCTTTTTATTTCAGCAATCTATTTATTACAATACATAAATTATCTATTCATAGTGATAATATAAAGTAAATGCAATTGACGTTCCAAAAATAACAAATGACTAAGGTTTACATATGCTTAGACAAAGTACAAATAACTTGTATGATATTCCCATAATTCGGTAACAGTACAATACCCCATGAGTGTTGACACAGTATCGAAATAAGGCGATAAAAGCCCAAGTGTTTGAATTACTTCATTAAAACGACTTTGGATACGTTGATTATCAAAACAACAAGTTCTTATCTAAATTCCTTTTGATACAAATTCAAATATTGGCTCAGGGTGACAAATTTTACAGTTCGTGAAAAGAAGCATTGTCGATCCAAAGAGATACCCGAGCATGTGTTTCGCATTTTAAGCTCATCTGAGCACAGCGTGTCTGAGTCCGGCATGTTTCGTCCGTCGAGAAAATTTTTAAAAATTCTTCGAATTTGATTACTTATCAGCGAAATTATAATTACAGTAAGTTACATCGTGAAATTGACATTCATCTCGATCAAAGTCATTCTAAATCGCTCACTCAGCGCTCCATTCACTCATTCCAAACACTCACTAAAACCGTTCAAAAACGCTCAAAATGACTAAAAAATATAAGATCTACAACTACCTTTAAATTAATAAAACAAGAACTAAAATGCGACTTCACTGGTAGAATTTTAAAATTGAAATTTTAAGCGTCTGATTCGTTCTTGAAGAAATAAGAAGCTATTTAAAGAACCTCTATGCATATTTTATTAAAGGGAGATAATACGTATCGCAAATTTTGTTCATCCTGAGAGTCTTACTCTGTAAAGATTGAAGAACGACAACTTTGTCAACGACAAAAACATTGAACACCCGGATTCTTTGGAAACATAATGGAAGAAATTGTGGTCCGTGATCACTCAATCCTCTGATAAGCATTTTAAATCAACCAAGACTCGGGCTTAATAAAATGTTTGTCGCTATAACTGCAATGTCTCCGGATCTCGAGCCTTCGAACAAAATTAAAACGCCTCAATGTCACAGAAAACAGACATAGAGGAATTAGAATAGTTTTTGGCTTAAAACCACTTCAGGATGTGTCCTCGTTCATATTATTGTTCATGATCGATTCGTTTAGTTACTGTTTTCCGAGTTCATGTTTATTAACTAATTGCTACATATATAATACATACTTAGTGTATTATATGAACAAAAATATCTAACGAGGTTGGGAGAATTGAAAATTGTCGAGGCTCTGCCGAGACAATTATCAATTCTCACAATCGAGTTAAATATTTTTTTCATTCAATACACTAAGTACGTATTATATTTATCTTATAACCTCAATTTGTCTTTTTTTCGTTCATGTTTCTAACTGAAATGCAAGTTTCTAAAAATAACTGCATTATATAATTGTTCTAAAAATAACTATGTGATATCATAAAAAATATCATACGGGTTGTTATCACACGGATATTCATATAGTAATTAGATAAAATTAATTGTGATTCAGAAGCTGTAGTGGCGGATCCAGAAGGAAAGGGGTTTCCATCAAACCCCAATTGTAGCCTTGTTTTTTTCTTTTTCGCATGTTTTTTTTTTAAATCACAATTGCGTGAAGTAGAGAAAACCAACCCTTTATTTGCAAGTTGAAGCCACCAACACAGATATCCTTAATCCGTGATTGGACTTTAATGCATTACCTTGGCAGTCTGAGCAGGGACCAAACTGCTTAGAAATTAGGCAGTGAGTACAAATGATAATCCACCGTTGTTTCTCGATAAACTACCGAAATGCATTAAAGAAATGTACATATTACACATTTTTCTATGGGGTCATTTCATTTTGAATTTGAGTTAGGCACTATAGTGATTTGGCCCAATTACTAAAACCTGTTAAACTATCAGCAAATATAGACAGACCTTGCAAGTCTGACTGGCGCCAGATCATTCTTTGTCCGGATAAACGAAACAGTCGGATACTTTACGCTTTAACACTCTAAACCAATAAAAACTTTTGGTACTCGCTTTTGATTTCGGACAAGGAAATGAGAAGGCACAGGTTATTTCTTGTTTCCCTTTGACCATGCATTTTCATGACAATTTCGCTATGAAAATGTATTTGCGGGAAAAAAACCAATGTTGTATTTCCAAAATGGGTCAAAATTTGATGTCTTGTAGTTTAACATGACACGTGCATAATTGTCTCTTATTTGTGTACTCGCTTGACCTTTCTCTCTAATTAAAAGAAGTTTTTAATCAAATGAAACGAACAATTAATCGTTGTTTATTCAATCGATTACTGAAGCAGAAAGGCGACGCCGCCATTTTATTTAGATGTCAGTTTAAACTACGGAGCCTTTTTGATTGTGAGAATGCGTATTTAAGAAAGGAGTTAAGTCGATACATTTTACAATAGCTGGATACACAAAACAATGTTTGTACAGGGACGAGAAATGATCCTCTGTCAATAAACAGTCATAATAAGCTGACGATTTTGACACGAAAAGTTGATTTTTCACTTTAACTCCTTAATTGCACAGTAGCAGAATTTCTATGAGATGGTTCGTGATGTTTTTGGGGCTGTTTCTTCCGACAATTGCTTTTATGCAATTCTTTATTATTGACTTAAAAAAGCATCCCTACTCATTTTTGTAATATACATGTATATATGAACGAAAATAAATTATTCTGTATCTTGACATATATTAGTAAAGCACTTTGCATGTCCTACGTTTAGGATAACAGAACGTACCAAACCGTGTGCAAATTCTACTCCGCTTTGCACGTGCACTTGCGTGCAAAGCGGGTAAAATTTGCAAACAGTTTGCCACGTTTTGTCATCCTTGGCGCAGGCATGGAACCTGTTAGAAAGGCACTAGAAATGGCGCTTTATTTTTCCGGTGCTTTGCTTGAATAGTGGCTAAAGACTCGGTTACATGATTAACTATATTTTTATATTTATTTATATTTATATATTATATATCTAACAATGCTTTTTATCATGCATTTTTAGTTTATAATAAATTGTCTCGTTTTTAGTAATTTGCTATCAATGAGAACGTACCAAACCGTGTGCAAATTCTATCCCGCTTTGCACGTGCACTTGCGTGCAAAGCGGGTAAAATTTGCAAACAGTTTGCCACGTTTTGTCATCCTTGGCGCAGGCATGGAACCTGTTAGAAAGGCACTAGAAATGGCGCTTTATTTTTCCGGTGCTTTGCTTGAATAGTGGCTAAAGACTCGGTTACATGATTAACTTTATTTTTATATTTATTTATATTTATAAATTATATATCTAACAATGCTTTTTATCATGCATTTTTAGTTTATAATAAATTGTCTCGTTTTTAGTAATTTGCTATCAATGAGTTCTTCTCTTTAGAGTGAATCACTGCCGATATTTTGGGGGGAAATCGTATGCCGCATTTATTTAAAGATCAAATTAAATTTAGGAATTTCAGCAGAAATATAATTTCATTATCCTTATTTTTAAGTTTATATTGAATATGTATACTGGTGTTTCGTATAACAAAAATATCTAACGAGGTTGGGAGAAATGATAATTGTCGAGGCTCTGCTGAGACAATAATGAATTCTCACAACCGAGTTAGATATTTTTTCATTAAATAGACTAAGTGTGTATTATATTTATCTTATAACCTCTATTTGTCTTGTTTTCGTTGATGTTTCTAACTGATAATGAGCCGCCGTCATAGCGCAGTTGGTAGCGCGTCGTACTGTCAATCTAGAGGTCCGGGGTTCAATCCCCGACGGCAGCATTCATTCTTTCCGACTTTATGTCTCTCACCAATGGGTTGATAATCGTAGACCTATGTGAGATAGCAGCTGGAAGCTAGGAAAGGATGTGGTGGTTGTACTGGTGAGAGAAATACCAGGAAACCATTGTTAGGTGCTCCGCGATATAACTGAAAAATGTTGAAAGCGGCGTTAAACTCCATTCAATCAATCAATTCTAACTGAAATGCAAGTTTCCAAAAATAACCGCATTATATCTTTGTTCTAAAAATAACTTTGTGATATCATAAAATAAATATCATACAGGGTGTTATCATACGGATATTTGTGTAGTTATAAGATAAAATGAAATAAGTAAAATGTAAAAATTCGGTGCCTTAATTTTAGAAATACTTTTTTATTCTATAAGCGAACCTACAGTTGACGGGTTAATTGCGCAAGATCAGTTTAACAAAGAGTTATATGTAATAAATATGTAATAAATGAAATATTCTACTGCAATAAAAAAGGAGTCACACTCTGTGAAAAGACTGCTTTATAAGTTTCCGAATGCCAACAGTTAAGCTTCATCGTAGAAGAAGGCTTATTAATATAAGAAAGTTTGACATTTACTTTTACCTTTCACACTTATAGTTTTATATAGTTGTATATATACACTTATTTCTCATCGAAGATGTGTAAAATATCTCAAAACCTTTTCTCTCGGCAATTGTGCTTTATCTCAAACTGTTCAGCAGAGGCTAAGCAAAAAAAAAAAAAAAAAAAAAGAAAGAAAGAAAACTCTCTCTCGTTGGGTCGTATTACATTTAGTTCGTATAAAAAAATCCCATTCCCTTGCACTACGAACTACTGATAATTTATTGTAGATGTATCTGATGTCCATTCATGAGATAATTCTCGATGGATCTGCATGAAAAAATTATAACTGCCAACTGAAACATCGACTTGTACTATTACGAAAGAGATTGGCACTGTTAAAGATTGCTACAAGAGCTCCCAAACAACATGTTCTATAGGAATAAGTGAAGGAAAGGGGTCGAAAATAGAAATTTCTTTCGAATGAAAAAATACCAACCCCGCGTGTCATCGCTTTAAAACATTTGTGACCCTTCACGCGAAAAGGGACTATCTGGGTAGTGCTTAAAATGTCGACCCCCAGTCAGACTGAGCTTACTGCGCAGACTGACTAGGGTCGACAATTTACGCACCGTGCTTATTTTCTGAATCTATATTGATCAATCTACCGGTGAAAGAATTTTTGAAATGCGACTTCTAGTTGACCTATGCTGGATCAAATCTCTTTTTCAATAATTCGTTTTACAGAATACCCGGATGGCCCCTCTTCGCGTGACGGGTCACATATTTTTCTGTGATATTTGAGAACTAGTTCAAACAAGAGCACCGCCTAGGTGTACCTATAGGTGTATTTTCAAAACTGAGCTCGGACATAGGCGATGAGTCCATTACCATAGGTAAATCGGGTATAGTTAAAAAGCAAATGATAGGAATTTAACCTGGTACCTTCACTGCAATTATGAAAGTACATGTCTGAATCTAGAATGATCTATCTACCTTCCCGTGAGAGTTTTTGAAATGCGACCTCTGGTTGTCCTATGCTGGACCAAATCTCTTTTTCCAAAATTAAATTTACTGAGTTCCAAGATGGTCCCTTTGACGGGTCACAGTTATTGAAATAACACAACGGTGACGACGCTTACGACGACGACGACGACGACACAAATGCTAGATCAATATCTCGGGTTTTCTCCGAAACAAGCTTAGCTAAGAATTTGGTAATTGCCTTCTTAATGGTTTAGATTGTTCTCTCTCTTTTTTTACTCGAGGATAGCACGATAAATGGTCGAACGACTCTTATTTCCTTCGTGGCCCTAACCCTTTCTCGATCTTATCCTACACAGAGAGAGAAAGAGAGAAAGAGAGAGAGAGAGAGAGAGAGAGAGAGAGAGAGAGAGAGAGAGAGAGAGAGAGAGAGAGAGAGAGAGAGAGAGAGAGAGAGAGAGAGAGAGAGAGAGAGAGAGAGAACGGTTTTAAATCGCTGCTACATGCATGGGGCGCTAGCTGTAAAGAGTCCTGCCTATATACACTACCCGCCTCCGTTGGGAGCTCAAACCAGCAACCACCAGGTTATGAATCGAACGCGTTAACCCCTCGGCCAACGAGCCAAACCTTGTTGAAATTATAAAAAAGAAGTTTGTGCATATCTCACAGTCTGTTGAAAGTTAAATTTCGCCCCTGAAAGTTTTCTTCTCCGAGCGAAGACTTATATGTTGTTTATAGCTTGCGTTGGAAAGTGAATTTTATTTTCTTTCCATCTCATTTCTTTCCATCTCATTATTGCTAACAATTTCACATATGCGCTTCAAATAAAAACTAAGATCACACTCTATGGATTCAAGATGTGACCAAACTATTCACTCGACGCTCGGAGGATATCGTTACCGAGTCGTAGTTTCAATACACGATCAATTATTGAATCTGGGGCCTGTTTTACTAAACATCTTACGATGTTTTTTGCGTAGGTCAAAAATGTAAGTTACCTCTACAGAAGAAAGTAAATATGGAATTATGCTATGCATCATCTCATTTGAATCGTCTTTCAAAGGCGATTCCAATGAGATAATTGCAAGGCAGAATCTAACAATAAATGGAAACACCTGGTACTATTTGTGATTTTTTACTTACGATATATATATTTTTTAAAGTTTAGTAAAACGGGCCCCTGTTCGCGACATTTGCAACGTTTTCCTCGCCAAAAGGTAAGACTCAGATCAGCCTGTATAGTTGCACAGTCTGATCAAAGCCTTCACTTTGCATCGTGTAGGTGGATACTGATTCGAAGATTTTGAAAATGAAAGGAAGTCTTCTCTGTGGCTGTTCAGGCTGCACAATGTCGGCATTACTTGCACATTTGAAATTACTAAAAATGTCGTGCGCCAGCTCATTTTCAATATTTCTTTCGGCACCGTTTATATATAGAAATTCAGTTTACATCGTCCAAAATCGTTATAAATCGTTCGCTCAGCGCTCCATTCATTTATTCAAAATACTCACTCTAACCATTCAATAATGCTCTAAAAAATTAAAAAAAAAACAAAACAAAAAAAAACAAACTTCGAAATCGTACAAAACGATCGCCATTTCATTCAAATAGTTAAAATCTTTTCATGATTTTATTGGTTGGTGTGGATTTTGAAGTATCTTATTTGTTTGTGAAGACACTCTAGCACAAAAGTACGCATATTCTATAAAACGGAGGTTATAAAAATCGCTAATTTCGTCCGATTGGACGAAAATAGCGATATTGGAAAACCTCTCTTTAATTTCATTTAAAACTCGCTCTTCCCATACGTTCCATTTCATTAACAACAAATTATAATCCCTTTCACCTTGTCAATTTTTTATGGTATTTACTGTGCCAATTATAACCATTCATGCACATGTGATTTGTTGCAAATGTCACGCACGGGCTCATTTTTCCGCAGCTCGTCCTTCATTAATATTCACGAATTAATTGCAGTCGGTACACCTGTTGTTTAATCAACTTGATAATAATGATTCTAATTGTTCCACCATATGTAATTTGTCAACCGCGATTTTTACAGCTCTATAAATCATCTTACAATTACAAATATGGAGTTTGACTGTTTGTATATATGGTGGGTTATATATGCCACAAGATTGATTGATTGAACAAAGTTTAACGCCGCTTTCAACATTTTTTTCAATTACATCGGGGCGGCTGGGTTACCTTACAATGGTTTCCTGGTATTTCCCTCACGAGTACAACCACCACATCATTTCCTAGCCCCCAGCTGCTATCTCACATTAGTCTATGATTATCAACCCATTGGTGA
Organism: Fragum whitleyi; assembly: GCA_948146395.1. Taxonomy (NCBI): domain Eukaryota; kingdom Metazoa; phylum Mollusca; class Bivalvia; order Cardiida; family Cardiidae; genus Fragum; species Fragum whitleyi. Next base: position 12,066,531 of record OX411554.1, read on the forward strand.
AAGACAAATAGTCGGAAATAATGAGTGCCGCCGTCGGGGATCGAATTCGGGACCTCTAGATTGACAGTCCGATGCGCTACCTACTTGGCTATGACGGCGGCCCCATATGCCTCAAGAACCGATATAAATTTCAAAATACATGTACACATTAATCTCAAACTAATCGTGACAACATAACTTTTTTTCTCTGAATTAAAAAAGAAATGAAACTGAATATTATGTAGGGGGAAATCTCGTGATATATTAAATGGTGGTCTTTATCTTGAGCATTGTGTAAGTTCTGGATAGCAGAGCTAAAGAATTATGAAAAGATAAATATACATGTTTTCTTATGAACTGAACAGAACTTTATTTCAACTTAAGCAGACATAGCTCATCATTGATATAATAATACAAATTAACAAAACACTTTCTGTTCTGTTCAGTTCTTATCAACTCGTAAACAAAAGTACGACTGACACAAAAAATATAAACAGAAGCAACAATAAAAAACAAGAAACTATATGCAATAACATACTTTTAAAAAGTGTCACCGATATCAATGATAATTTATTCTTTTCGATGTTAATTTAATTTCTATTGTTCTTATTGAAACAGGTGGGGTATGCAAAGACGTTTATCAACTTTGTATTAGGAATGATTCAATCAAGTTAAACCGTGCTCGGCACGCAAAAATGGTCCATCTGCAGGGTTTGACATTTATGGTAGTGGACCCGCCGGCAGGTCTTCAACTGTTTCTATAATTTTACAAGTCCTACTTAGAAAGACCGGTTCACCTAAGAAACAGGTTTTATCCCATCTATAGAAATCTATCAATATTAGATATTATTTCACACCTAAAAATTAAGACATATGACAGCGTTTATTTTGTAATACATGAGAGTGAAATATCTAGATCCATATTGTACAACCAGAACGAGGCTGCTGTGCAATACGGATATTATTCCAAAACGAGACAACCTATATTATACGATGAAAGCGAGGCAAGCTATATTGTACGGTGAAAGTGAGGCTACAGTCCCGAATATCGATATCACCACTTTTCCCGACTCTTTCAATGTATCAAACCCTCTGTTCGGAGGTATTGAAATAAGTTTTGTCTTGAGAAGATTCTTGTTATCTACATTTATTACATTCAGGCTTTGAAAGTAAAAGAAGAACGCAGGTCACATTCAGAAATACAAAGTTTTTGTTTCTTGATTTCACAAAGTCGTAAACATAGAAATGTACATTTCAAGTGACGACTGGTAGTCAAACTGTTTTATGTTAATTACATATTATAATCAGTAAGCTCTGTTCGCCTTGACACCTGAAATAAACATTTCACTGAGATTCCTATTTTTAGATCAGTTGTTTCTTTCAATACTATAAATTGTCGCTTATTTGGTCCAATTGCAGAAAATATCGATAAAGTATTACTTCCCCCCCCCCACCCCCACCCACATTTATTTAATTTATTTCCCCCACTCATTCAATATCATTCCGTTATCATTCCAAAATCGTTCATCTTGTCAATTTCACGATGTTATTAACTCACTACTTAAATACTTAGACTAGATAATAATAGATCTCCGACAGTGAAGTCTACGAGCAGTCAAAGCGCAGTTGGTAGCAACCGAGATTCCCATTCTTTTTTCTCATTGCATGTCGAAGGTTCGAACCCCGCCTAGGGCACATATCTTTTCGGACACTTGTCTCCCCCAATAGGTGGATGATCGTAGACCTTAGTTAGATATAGAAGCTAGAGGCAAGGAAAAGATTTAGTGGTAGTACTATGCAAAAAAAAAATCAGAAAACTAATGTGTCTTGCTCCAGCCGCCGCGATATGAGTGAACTATTGTTAAAAGCGGCATGAATTCCATTCAAACAAACCACGAAATAATTCAAAACGGCGACTACTACGGGGCAAATTCAGACATAATTCTAAAAAAGATTAAGCACTATTAGATTAAACCGTCACCACATCTGGGCAATGCACGCTCTAAAGTACACGTGTCTCAATTTCAAACAGATTTCTTTTAACCCTTTCCTGTTTTACAAAAATTTGGACCTGTCCAAATTCAAAGGTTTGCAGACGAAAATTTAAAGTGGATTTAATTTGAAAAATAACCATTCATTCGGGTAGAAAATCGTGTGGAAAAAGAAGAAATTGCTTGTCAGAAGCAATTTCTTCTTTTTTCACAATGTTTTCTAAATCATAAAATGACAGGCACGTAAAAAGCAGGGATTAAACAGCAAAGGGTTAAGTGCACGTGTCTCAATTTCAAACAGATTTCTTTTAAATTGGCTGCAACTTTTAAAACCGATAACAAATGATATGTAATTATTGAGTCACTTATCATCTATGAATAAAGTGAAATAAAGGCCCCGTCACACTAAAACATCTCATCCGGGAAACAAAAATTGGTGCCCGTCATTAGAAAAAATGCCCTTCTGAGAAGTGTGGAAATTGGTTTAAACCTATTTATTTTACATCGTTTGGGATACAAGTTCTTACAACTTAGATTAACCCCTCTCGATTCTGCTTCCTGGTAAATTCACCAGTACTCGCGCCGAATTTGTGGGCCTATGAAAGAACCAAGATCGATATGCGCAGACTGATCAGGGTCGATAATCTTTGTTTTAAGAGGTGAAGGGTTCTTGTTGATTTCATTGAGGTAATCAACTAACAACCTTATCACACTCTATGAATCCGCGACATGAGTGAGATTAGATTATTAGTTTCATACCTCCATAAAATCAACAAATAATCGCTTCATATCTTATAATTTAATATATTTTTGACAAAAGTTTGGTGATATTATATCTTAACAGATTTCTCGTGGTACTACTCTTTGAGGAAGCTTACAGAATAGCTGTGTACTTAAATTGGTTTGCATTGAAAAATAAAACTATTTTTTCAGCCAATCAAAGTGCACGGAAATTGATGGAATCATATAGAATTGAATTATATACATATATTTTCAAAATGTGGAATGATTTTTCTACCTTCGAAAAAAATATGTAACTGCTTTTGAAGTTCGGCCGCTTGTTGAACTCTTTCGATACCAATCTATTTAAGATAAATGATCTATTTTAAAAATTGACGGATGCCCTTAGCTTACTGGCTTTGAATTCGACAATACCGAATGGATTTCGTTTTTGTTTTGGACATCCTTACAGATTACGTCAACACGTGAATAAACGAAGTATGGAATGGTTTGGTTTAAATAAGGGATATCGGTCGGTTATCTCCCTTGAAATACTCCAAAAGGAGGAAGGGTCCTAATCAGTGGTTATCTTGGGCTTAATCCTTATTTTCTTTGCACTATAATATTTGGAGATAAGCTCTAAATCAATTTTTGCATAATAAATAAGATACATTTGATGTAAACTAAATATTAACTTTCTTCTTTACTGTTTAAAACTTTAACATAAATACAAATCGCATAAATAAGAATTTTGTATCAACAAATATAAAATTCGCAACTTCCCCATAGAAACCATGGATAAAATCCAAGGAAATTTACTTAAAAGACCGCTAACGATTTTGGAGCACCTCTGATTTAACCATAAGAAAAAACAAGGGAGATAACACACAAAAGTCCCCCATTGAGGAGAAAATTAAGAGTAGTAACACTAGGAAGTAACGTTACGAAATAGATGGGCGGGCGCCTACTCAGGAATAGCAAACGATGGATTTTATTCATCACAATAAAAGCAAACTCTGGTAAATTTAGGATATAGCGGATATTGAATGAGTGGTCATTGAATACCGAATTTATTAAAGGAGTCATTTATAAACAGATAAAAACGAGGCTGCGCCGAGTTTTTATCTGTTTATAGATGACGAGTTTAATAAATTCGGAATTTTATGAGCACAAATTTTATATTCTATTTATAATATGACCCGAATATTTGAGAAAAAGCGTAAAAATTCTTGAAATTCAACATTTCATTTTTCCGCGAAACTTATAACGCCGTTTTAAATTGACGTCACAATATATTCTTTATGACGTCATTTTCGCGGTTACAATATAGCGTTGCTATTCGCTCTGAGCTCATTTGCATAGTTATTCCACTAGTGGGATTAACACCCGTGTAATATCGAAAATATTCAACGGGGTTATTTCACTCCCGCAACGTAGGTCATATTATAATATGTCATAATTAAATGGTTTGGTACGAGTACAAAATCTGATTTATTTCCGTCCGAAAATTTCAAAGTTATAGAAAAAGTCCACGTAATTTATTATCCACCCTCGTATGTATTTCACTTTAACATTAAGACCCTATAAAATTTTGCAGACGCTTCCGCATTATAGATAATCAAAAGAAAAATGAACTTGTAGATACACTGGTTGACCTTGACCTTTAACACCAACAATCTTGTACAGATTAGTCTGGAGAAAATATCTGGGTTAATCTAATTTAAAACTGTCTGTCCGCTGAGGTTTGTCTGGACTCATATTTTTGCTTCACTGACAAAAACACCGATTTATCATAGAAAGAGATATTACGATTTTCTGATCAATTTTAGGGTATCCGGTACCTTACATAAAAATTGATATATCTTTGTTACTTTTTTATTCCGTATTAAGGGCCTTATGGTATTAAACAAATATTCAATATAACTCATAATATTTTAATTTTCGGCAATATTTTATACAATTAAGTTACATCCATAACTACACATTCAAAATGGAGTCTAAAATGAAAATCAAAACAAGACGTCACGTCTACTTTCCCGCAATAGCGCCGAGACATCCCTAATTTGGCGCACTTTTTTAAAACTTATGTGTCATCAATGCCTAATATTTATCATGGCAAATCAATGCCTTCATTAAATAATTTTAAATAAAAAAAATGAAATAATAAAGCGCTGAAAGTGCCACAAGTATATATACTTAGTTCCAAAAGAAAGTGTACACTTTTGAATTTCAAACATCTTACACAACCTATCGTCATGGAACGTCGTATGACTACCCCCAAGAGTATGTGCAAACGAAATTTGGAACCAATCATCGCGTGATGAGCAAAAAATTTCTGCTAAATAGAGACATTTGATTTTGCATGTGCATCACACGTTAGACGAATAATTGGTATAAAAATGCATTTAGTTGAATCTTTACGACTTTCCTAAGCATAAAATCACATCTTCAATACAACTGTGCGTGATACTACAGCGTGGTTTGACTAACAATAAACGTCGTTGAACGAAATCGAACCTTGTCAAATTTAGAACGTCTTTAAAATTGATTGAGCATTCTCAATAGAAATCAAGGTCATCATTTTGTAAGGCCTTTCATCAGCAAATCGAAATGTCATGGAACGCCATAGCACCATTCAACGACAAGTTACTGGCCTAACAACGTACTAATGTCTAACGTTGACGTACACGTAACGTCTGTATAAAAATCAAAACTTTTGTTTGGAAATGATTTGGAATGGCTTCTTTAACTCTATAATGCAACATCAACACATAGCTCTTATCAAAGAAAAAGCTGGAAGCAGATCAAATCCCTACAATTGAAGTTCTGCCTGCGCGCATGCATTATGCGATACCTTATCCAAATCAGATTTGACTTTTAAATTCAAAAGGTCTTGACTAAAGTATGGTATCAAATTTATTCCATAATTTCCTCCAACTATGTAAAATGAACGGAAATGCAAAAGGTGAGGTTGTGCGGACCATGATTTGTCTGCACATATGTGAAACCTGATCTGGATCTACATTCCTTAAAAGGGATGAAGAAGAGAGAAAAAAGGCTCACTCAACATAGGAACTTGACACACAGTTTTTACGACAAGAGCACCGCAAGCGGGTGCCAACGATCGGCTGTTAAGTATTTCTAAAGCAAATGCAAATCCAAGGTTAAATTTTTTCAAACAAATTTGACCTTGAAAAATGACATTGACCTTGACTGATGACCTTGAACTTGGTACCTACAGAAAGGTCTTGTCCCAAGCAATGATTATGTGAAATATGAAGGCTCTATGACCTATCATTTAAAGTTATTATTATCTTTCTGTTACATCTCTGACAATATTTTACAGAATAAAAATTGTTGGCAATTGTGACGTCTGCATGGTTGCCACAGTTACGCTTGCTGGTGTGCTTTAAAATTGTAAATCCTCTTCAAATTGTACGAATTTTGCAGTACTATTGTAGGTGGGTTTTAATGGACGAACATGAGCGTACTCTAAGGAATCCTCTCGTAAATCAGTACTTTGCACTTGAAAACCTTGTTTGGAGAAACTGAGCATGTCACTTAAACTTTTTGATCCGATAGAGTATACGTAGGGCTTATTGCAAACAAAATACAATGGTATTATTATTATTATCTTTTGGTATAATTCTATTTATTTTTCATAAAAGTAAGCTTCAGAATGGTGGAAGCATGCAGCAGAATAAAATAAATTTGAAAAAGTGGTACATCTTTCAGAAAAGAATTAATAAATCTTTGACCCCTTATTTTTGTCCAGATTAAAATAACGTATATGTCAAAATTTGAATGAGAACCGTTCACCTGTAGGTAAGAGAAGGAAATCACAAACCTTTCAGAATAAATTAAATCTAATATTTAGGAATATGATTGATATGAATGTAAGACAATACAATCCTATTATTAAATATTAAACCGCAATGAAATGGTCAAATAATATTCACAATTGGTATGCAAAATGCACCATTTAATTGACATGATTTCGAGCACATTTAAGACTATATCTACACGATGCCTGAACACCTTCGCTTTGATGAACGCCGTTTATCATTCGGAACACCACTCGGCCAATCTCACGATCAACCTTGGATGTACATAGACGGACTATTTTTAAAAATTACGGGAAACCCTTGGAAAAACTCGATGACGTCAGAAAAAAAAGGCGTTAGCCCTCTAAACTTTGAGTGAAAACATTCGACGTTGCCAACGCTACTTGTTCAAGTCACTGACGTGAAACCATCGTATCCTTATATAAATATCTTTAGATTCTTAAATTAAGATTTTTCAGTCGTTATTTACTGGTTGTTTCCGTGCTATTTTGTCTTACACTGTTTCCGCCTAACAAAATGCACGATTTTGTTACATACCCATCCGCCTTACATACATCCGAGGTCTGTTGCAGGTTACGGAAATGGTCGAGTGATGTTCCGAATGCGCCGTTTATATGTCCTGCATTTGCAAGCTCGTACAGTTAGAAACGTCATGAACTCGACATTCATCAGTGCTTTATCCATTCATTCCTAAAACTCACCCAAACCATTCAAAAGCTCAAAAAAAAGTCCAAAACTCTTCGAAATCGTTCAAATCGATCGTCATCCGAATCGATAAAAAAATCCACTGGCTGGTGTTGAATTTAAAGCGTCTGATTCGTCCTTGAAGACACAAAAGGATGTATATTTTGATAAAGGGAGGTAATGAAATATCGCTTAATTCGGAATTATGTACGGTGCTCGGACAACCAAAGTCTCTATGATTCAATGGTTTAGGTACCTTTGGCCTACTCGTGGGATCGAACCAGTTTTTATGCGTTTCTATTTAACCTTCCATCTTTGATTCTGATAAAAGAAAAAGTAACACCAACAACTACAACAGAACGTGCTCCTTTCCCTATAATCTACTCCTACCTCGTTATTAGTGCTGAGATTTATTGCCTCATCCGATCCTATGACGTCATATATGTCGTCATCAACTTCGTCATCATCCGCCATATTGTTAAGTGGAAAATCCTGCGGATGAAGCCGTCTATCTTGTGAGCGTTTTCTGGAATTTTCTACATCATTTCTACTGGATGAGCTTGGTCTTAGAGGTTTGTCTTTTCGCCTAGCCGAACACACTAGGCTTATTTCATACAGGACACAAATAAAGAGAAATGCTTTTGTCACTCGAGAGGTGTGAAGTCGCATCTTGTTATTGAATTTCTTTTTTGTTTTCTAAAATTAAATAGCACTTCACATCATTTCCTTTATCATAACTGAACCCAGTCTCTTTCGGAGATGATTTACATTATTAGATATCGGTCAATAATTACTATAAACGACAGAATTTTCGAACCGTTACACATTTAACCATGTCAGACTAAGAAGCTAAGATGACACGAAACCTGGTGGATTAAGAAAGTCATAAATATGCAATGTCGTTTTATTTCAAATAACTTTATTTACAGTTTTCATCAGATTCTGTTTTCCTTCTGAAAAACACACACTGTCAGACAACACGTTGAAAAGGCTCCAAAATAGGAAAGAGTCGCAGACAAAAAAAATCAATATTAAAATTAAAGAATAGATGCGAGTAGGATATGGGTTAAGAATAGATGCAAGAAGGATAGGGGGAAATTTACTTATCACAAACGACCTCTTTTGTCAGCACTATTTTTATTCTTAAGTCAGTGTTTAACCCAATCAAAATCCATTGTTTCACTTTTAATATCCATAATAAAAGAAAATGTTAATTCAAGTGGGATCGAGTAAAGCCCCTTTATCACCTAAATGACCCGAATAGGGATCAATAAGATTACAAGGTAAAGAGGGATAGATAATTTTGACGCTCTATGAATCTTTTTATCTCTTCAAATGATTTCAAATAGTTTCACGAAATTTGGCTACCTAATTTTGATAACAATTTCACGTTTAAAAATAAACGAAACGCACAATCATGAAAATCTTATTTCAGTTTTTTTCTAAACATTTCCCCCCAAAAGAACGAATGAAAGCTTACAGTTTTCTCCCTGTAGGTCAAATATCAGGTACCGGACAAGAAACATTTACCAATAATTAAAGATGGAGCTAATGACATGCATGCAATGTGTGTATCTGGGATTAGAATTACAAATTATCCTTGTAATCATGTTTTGTGTTCTAAAACTTCAAAAAGATTATGCTTACATCTTCGCTAAACCAGAACCCTATCTTAATTTTTCGTAGTTTACTTAATGTAACTTAGGTACATACGTAACAATCGGTTTATTATTATAATTGTTATTACAATTTCTTTAATACGCTGAAAAGGAATGAAAGAGATTGTGTTTTTCTATCCCCAGAAATCTTTTTTTTCCCAAATTATTACAGAAGTATTATATGACCCTGTGTACGGCAGTATCAACTATTTGAATTTCAAGTAAAGATTTTTGTCTATCCGATTATCTTTACCGCTGGCAATTGTTTCATTTTTTTTTTTGTCATATACATGTAGATTATTATACAAGGCTTATATGATAACCTTTATCGGACAAAAATCAGATTTTGTATTAATTGCCTGTGAGCTGCACTGTATTTTATCAATTCGACTCACTTAGTTGCATGTATAGGTTGTTCGGTGTTTGTGCGTCGCGCACGTACAAAAAGTATTTAATGCCTTTAAAATGTACTGCACAATGTTATTTCGCATATACAGACAGGCAAGTGATGCTTTAAAAACTCGCAACTAATGCATCAATTCATCTTTCACAGTTAAATCCGAGTTTGTTTTTTAAAATTTAAAATTCAATTAGTAACACTACGCATTTCTCACTGTTTATCGACTAAATAAAATAAATATTTCGGACATAAAAAAGTCACCTTACGATTTTCCAATTTTCACAATCATTTAACACCGTTTTTAACACTCAATACAAGAGAAGTTCATTTTTGTTTGCCCGTACAAACCCAACAATTAGCTTTATTCTACTATTTAATAAATGAATGAATGTATTTCTTTTAACAGGAGCCGGCCAATCAAATTTTACAATAGATACGGCGGAAACCCTTCCTACCATTTGCTGCAGACATAATTTCTGACTTTTCGTACACATTCAGTCGTCAATTGTTTTTTGAACGTGTATTTGAAAAAGAATTTTGTATTAAAGAGACTAGAATATTTGTTGAGTCCATGCAGCTTTGAAATTAAAACCTTAACAAACTGTACGAATACGTGAATTTCATACCTCCATGATACATGTATAAACTATACTTCTTCATACCTTATAATTTATATGAAGTAAAATATATAAATTTGACTCTAAAGAAACAAATTTTTACTTTTTTGTACAAAAGCGTACAAAATAGCTGTATATCCATTTTTTTTATTTTTTTCATTCAGGAATAAAACTAACTTTCACGCCAAATCATAATACACAAATCTTGATTGACGCAAAAAAAGAAATAATATAGTCTTGGATGGAAAACTTATTTATAACAATATAAATTGATCAAAATCAATGATAGTTATATTTTCCTCGCGTATCAATAATAGAGTTAAAGTTCATTTTTTCGGTCTTTCTGAAGGCTAGGAATGGGTTTCATATCTCAATGAAAATAATTTTGAGTACAGGGCTGCTGTGTATGGTTACGAACAAAACAGTCACTCAAGTAATCTGACTGATACATGGAAAAATCTACGCTATTTATCTTTAGAATATTTATTGTGAGATGAAAAGAGAATTGTTTATTTATTTCATTAAGATGGAACTAAAAAACTATATAACACTTATTTATGAATCGGCTTCGGGTATTCATAGAGCTTGGTTGTGCTTTTATTATCTAACCTCCAAGAATAAGAAGAAAAATGTTTTCATCTCAGAATTGTGTGTGTGTTGGGGGGGGGGGGGGGGGGGCTTTCGAACCACTTCACCTATTTCCACTCCATTTTTTAATATGTTAATAACATCGTGAAACTGACACTCACGTTGATAAAAAACATTCAAAATCACTCGACTAGCGCCCAATCATTCATTCTTTACACTCACTCAAATCAGTCAAAAACGCTCCGAAATTGTTCAGTAACTCGTACTAATTGATTAATATTTCAATCAATGAACCCTTTGCTGTTTAATCCCTGCTTTTTACGTGCCTGTGATTTTATGATTGAGAAAACATTGTGAAAAAAAAGAAATTGCTTCTGACAAGCAATTTCTTCTTTTTTCACAATATTTTCTACCCTACTGAATGATTATTTTTTCAAATTAAATCCACTTTAAATTTTCGTCTGCAAAACCTTTGAATTTGGACAGGTCCAAAATTTTGTAAAACAGGAAAGTGTTAATCACCTGATTTTATTCATGTTGATTGTGAAGCGTCTGATATGACCGTGAAGATACAAAAGCATAAAAATACTTAGATTTTGTTAAAGGGGGGGGGGGGGGGTAAAAATATCCCTAACCTCGCCTATTTGGACAAAATTATCGATAATGTTGTACCTCCATCGAAAATCATTTACAACTCATTCCTCCCAATTATTCTTTTTCATTCGAATATCATTCTAAAAATCATTCGCCTTGCCAATAGCGCGATGCTGTTAACTGCTGCATTCCTGGAAACATATAATCAGTGTGGTAAAAGGCATAACATACATGTTTATAACTGGATAAGACTAATTTCGACAACGTTTCTTCTCTTACATGCACAGCCACAGAATATAAGATAAAATGTAGTGTTGAACAGTTAATGACATCGTGAATTTGACAAGGAGGTTGAATTTGAAATGCTTTCGGAATGAAATTGAATGAGTACGATGAGTGAGTTTTGGGTTACATTAAAAGGAGGTAAAACAATGTCGCTAATTTTGTTTAAGATGAACAAAATTAGCGATATTTATTACCTACCTTTAATGTAATATACAAAAAGTTCGAAATAAACTTTGTATATCTACGAACCAATCAGGCGCATCCAAGTTCAATAAAGCTAGTGAAATCATGGATTATAGAGATTTTTATTCTGAAAAAAGTTGTTGATATTGTATCTTTTCGTGATTTTGGACCGTATTTGAATGATTTAAGTGAGCGTTTAGAATGAGTAAATGGAGCGCTGAGTGAGCGATTAAGAATGATTTTTTTTTCAGAATGAGAGTCAATTTTACGAAGTTCCTTACTGTGGAATAAAATCTCTCGGAGTTTGGACTAGTGTAATATATTGTTGTCTGAAAAAGAATTCATGAATGGGTTATCGTAGATTTTGGTTACGCTTCATGGATAACATTTGGCGTATTGAGAGCATGCGATTAGGTGCGATTTTATATCTCCATGAAAACTAAATTCGACCATTTCTTAAATATGATTCTGCGGAATTTTTTAAAGAAAGGATCTGTAGTGGTCGATTTTGATTGATTGATTGAATGAGGTTTAACGCCGATTTCAACATTTTTCAGTTATATCGCGGCGGCTGGAGCTATTCTCTCACCAGTACAACCACCACATTCTTTCCTTGCCCCCAGCTGCTATCTCACGTAGGTCTACGATTATCAACCCGTCGGGGATTGAACCAGGGACCTCTAGATTGACAGTCCTACGCGCTACCAACTGCGCTAAGTGGTCGGTGTACTTCATAAAACTCATCATGAGTTGTTAAAATACAGATAAAAACATTGTGAAATTGACAAAGTGAATGATTTTGGAGTGATTTTGGAATAAAATTTAATGGGTACGATGGACGAGCTATGAATGAAAGTGAGGTTGATAAACAAAATTAGAGATCTCTTTAAGTTCTCTTTAATTAGATATACATAAAAATTACAAAAAAAAACCATCTATGTCTTACGAACCAATTAGACGCTGCCAAACTCAAAAAAGTCATTGAAATCTTGGATTTTTTTCTAACGATCTCTATTGTGAATATACACGTAATTGTTGATGAAATAATTTTAAGTGATTATGGAGCGTTTTTAAATGGTTTGAGATAGTGTTTGGAATTAATGAATTGAGCGCTGAGCGAGCGATTTAGAATAGTTTTGATCGAGGTTAAAGTCAGTTTCGCGATGTTATTATTCGTACTAAGTATTTCGTTTTGAGTTTTCTATGTGTCTTTTTTCAAACGGTGTGTCTAATAGCAATTTATTGGAAATTTAATGAAACCCACTTCTCGAAAAAGGTCCACTTTGGAAATCCGTAAATAAACGTTTGAAAAGGGACTTGATCCAAAAGGGGTCAACCAAGGTATTAGATGTCTAGGAAAGTAATAAAGTAAGATAGAATAGCAATTCTATATTCAGAAAATCGTCTGTAGACGTATTATTACTTCCACGGATAACCTGTGGATGCCGCGTTGTCTGACCAAAGTCAACCTCTAATGCACATCCAAAAAAGTTCCTTTTTGCTCGACAGGTCACAAATATGAATAAAATAACAGTTTGGACCGAGAGTTTAAAATAGAAAAATAAAGGCTGTAGACGCGAATTATTGAAACGATCCCGACGATGTCTTCCGGAGCTTTCCGAGATCGAGGAATTTTTCAAGTCTCTAAATAGAGTCGAACTACTTTAACCCTTTGCTGTTTAATCCCTGCTTTTTACGTGCCCGTGATTTTATGATTGAGAAAAGATCGTGAAAAAAGAAGAAATTCTTCTGACAAGCAATTTCTTCCTTTTCCACACTATTTTCTACCCTACTGAATGGCTATTTTTCAAATTAAATCCACTTTAAATTTTCGTCTGCAAAACATTTGAATTTGGACAGGTCCAAAATTTTGTAAAACAGGAAAGGGTTAACTTGAGTTGGCATTTACGAAGGGTTTGGATTAGAGTACTCCGTAGTTACGCTGTTTTAGTTCACAATCGAGGATCATTTGGTGTTAAAACTCCCAACTTTTATTGCAAAACTTCATAGTGTGGGATTACCATTTAAACATCTGTTTCCAATAAAATAGATCTAATAGAGTGGCATTTAACCTTTCTGCAATGATTAATACATGTATAATTGAGTCTAATGAAGTTTTATTGCTTGTATTGTTGATCCCTTCTTAGAAATTATAAGTTCATATGCACTGGTTGACCAAGATGCCGTAACTACAGCTTTAATAAAGCTGTAGTTACGGCATTTTGATCGCCCAATAACGCCATGTATTTATGTGTTGTTTCGTTTACCTCAACAGATGTGTGTCATTGTTTCTTGTTGTTGTTTCTTGTTGTTGTTTTTTGTTGTTGCTTTTAGTTGTTGTTGAAGATGATGATGATGATGATGATGATGACGACGACGACGCTTTCAGTTTCAGTCAGATTTTTTGAACGGTTCATTGGATTGCCCTTTATCAGAACTCTTCAAGGTACATTTTCATTGGCGTCCTCTTTCCTCTTCCTATTCGACTCCCTAGTTTTGTCGTTGTCGTTGTTTTTAATAATCCAGGTCTTAATTACTAATAATGTTAGTTTTCTATATCTTAGTTAGAATACAATAAACGCTGCTTTTATAATCGAACTGATAGTTATTTTCATGAATTATATCTGTAGGGGAAGAAGGCTTTAAAAAATGACTTTCAAAGGAAACTTTAGGCTTCAAAGGTATTTTCTTAGGTTAATCCATTTCAAGATCTACAACCACAATGCCTGTATTTCATCACATATAAACAAAAAACTCATGACTGAAGCTTCATTTACATTTGCGTTATTCAAGCAGTAATCACGATGCTTTGGTTGCACTAGATATTATGTGATAAAGAAGTTATATATAGGTTAAAATGAATTGAGTATGTGCGTGACATTTCCCACAATTTCAAATGTGCGCCAAGAAAAGACTCTGGCTACATGTAGCATGTGTATCCGCACTACCAGACAAAAATCTTAACTAAAGTAAGCAACATTGTGAAATCAGGCGCTTAAAAATCAACTCCAGCCAATAAAATAATTCAATTATTTAATCGATTCGATTGAAATATTGATCATTTTGAACTGTTTCGAAGCGCTTTTTTCATTATTTGTTTTGTTTATTTGTTGTTGTTGTTGTTTGAAGCTTTCTATGAGCGATTTTAGCGAGTGTTTTGGAATGAATGTATGGATTTTGCATGGTTTTGATCGAAATAAGTGTAAATTTTCGCTTCATGTTAATCGGCCTTTCAAGCATTTCATTTACACCAGAAGGGAGCAAACTCCAATGTTGTTCATAAAAAGTTGTTTTGAATTATGTCTCTTTCTTTACGGACCTAAAATATACATGTACATTTAGAGTCCCTGCCTTCTCCCAACCTTGATTATTAGTTTAAAAAATGCAACATACAAAATATTCCTTCGTTCGCTCTTATACCACGAGAAGTCATCAGCCTATTTTTTTAAAATTGAATACATAGTGTTCTTATTCCAAGACTTTCTACATCGGATTACTAAAGGGTTAATTCCCGTATTTAATGGTGTTAACATTTGCATAGGCCCGAAAAATGGTTAAACGCCCGGGTGCGAAGCACGAGGGCGTTAAATTATTTTGATAGTCTCTACAAATGTTAACGCTCGAAAAAACGTGAATTGTCGCTGTTATTATATAAAAAGAAAGACTGTAGTACTAAAGTTTTTATTCAAAGATAAATGATAAAATGATTCATCGAAACGCTTAAAACTAGCTTCAAACCCATTAATGTACCGGAAAATTGCGTTATGCATTGCGCCGTCACTTTTGTTTATACTGACGTTGCTAAGTTAAAATATGACGTCACAATTTTTAACGCGGGAATAAGAATGTCGTCTTTATTTATGCTCTTTATAAATGTTAGACATTGAAACTGATCAAGTATATAGGCCTAGTCCGAGGATATTTAAGTAAAAAAAGCTGAGCGTAAACGGTACGCTGATTTACTTATTAATCAACATTTTCTCCCGCTAACGCCCGGTTTTTGTTCGTTATCGTATGCCTATAACGACCCGAAAACGCACATTTTATGCAATAATGTGCAAAATTCGCCAAAACTACTACTATCTGAAAAATTATCAGATATATCCTTATCTTACGTATGTGTCGGATCACATTCTAAATGACGTCATCAGGACGTTATCTAAAAGGTCTATCACACTGGAGCAATGATGCAACGGAGCTCTAACAGCAAACTGGAAATTTCAAGAGCGCGGTTAGAACGCAGTGCCATTGCATTGGTTGCAGCAAGAGCGCAGTGAGATTGCAGTAAAATGCAGTGCAATCGACTACAACGCCGAAGCTCGACACATAGCTAGATTCGATAGCTCGCACTTTGAGCATTCACTAAATAATCGCCATGGGATGACGACATTCTTTTAATGGTAAATGAGTACCATGGGCAAGATTACCGATCGCTAATCCTTATTACAGACGCTTCTGAATACTATGTATATATGTGTAACCCTTCAAGAGAAAAGGGACCATCTGGGAAGTGCAAAAAGTGTCGACCCTGGTCAGACTGCGCGACCTGCGCAGACTGACCATGATCGAAACTTTTCGCAAGCAGCGAGTTTTCTGAATCTAGATTGACCATTCTACCTTCCTATTTAATTATTTTCGACACACACGGTTTGGTTGACCTTATTCGGAACATCGCTCGGTCATTTCCGTAAACTGGAAAGTACCTCGGACGTAAGTGTAGTAATTTTTGGTCCATTTTTAGGTAATTCGGCTACTGGTGGTACTTTGGTTAATACGCTTAAAGAAAAGCAAATTCCTTTCAAATACAAATGCTTTCAGATCGTCTATAGAGATGATTTTGGCATATCATGATTTGAAAGCAAAACGCAGTAAAACACTGCGTTTTGTTTTCAAACATAGTATGCCCGATTTTTACCTTACGTTGATTTTGTTTTTCGCAGCGTCATTCTAAGTTATATTTGTGCGAAATGACGCGCTTTCATGGATGCACCCGTATTATTCCCGAGGTCTATTTCGTAGAATCGCCGAGGGTTACCGATTGGGTTGACCTATGCCACTCAGGAACCTTCGGCGATTCTACGGAATAGACATTTGGAATAATGAGGTCAAAGACATTAAAGCGCGTCATATCGCACGTGGTTTTATGTAACGTCATAAACATTAATGAAGATGAAAAACAAAATCAACGAAGGGTTAAAACTTGTTTGTGTTTTTCTGTTTTTATCATCAAATTAGAAAATATACTTAGATATACTTAGATGATCGGAAGGCATCATGGGAATGTGTTTTTTTTTTTCTTCAAGCGTATCGGCCAAAGTACCACAAAATTCTGAATTGCCTAAAAATTACCCCAAATTACTACACTTTTGTCCGAGGTACTGTACAGTTACGCCACTTACAATTTACAGTTACAGTTTACAGTTAAGTCCGAGCGAAGTTCCGAATAGACCTATGCTAGAACCAAGTATTTATTTTTCGGAGTTCCCAGGTGGTCCCTTTCCAGTGACGGGTCAAATATAAAAGTTACTTCCTAGGACCTTTCCTTATACGGGTTTGCAAATGACATTTTTCCCCTCTTCTGAAAGATGCTTTTTCGCCGTTGAAGCGCGGTGCAGTCGCCGTGTAGTGTGACTGGCTTTTAAACGAAAGTTTACGCGACATTTCTTGGTAATGGGAATGAAACATTAGTAATTGTTTCGTGAAAAACAGAAAAGGCCCGTAGTTTTGTAAGAGGGCGGGTTTTATCTTATAACTATACAAATATCCATGTGATAACATCCCGTATGATATTATTTATGATATCACATAGTTATTTTTAGAACAATGATATAATGCGATTATTTTTAGAAACTTGCATTTCAGTTAGAAACATCGACGAAAACAAGACAAACATAGGTTATAAGATAAATATAATACGTATTTAGTGTATTGTATGAAAAAAAAATATCTAAGTCGGTTGTGAGAATTGATCATTGTCTCGGCAGAGCCTCGACAATGATCAATTCTCCCAACCTCGTTAGATATTTTTATTCATATAAAACACTAAATACGTATTATATATATAAGATACCGCTAATTCCGTCCAAATTAACAAATTAAGCCTTCCTATAATTTCATTCAAAACTCGCTTCTCTTACTTTTCATTTTCATTCCAAAATAATTCAGATAGTCAATTAGGTACCCGGTATTTGGCAATTACGCGATTTTGTTACATTTGATAACATCGCGTAAATGACATTCAACTCGATCAAAACCATTCTAACTCAGCGTTCCATTCATTCATTCATTCATTCATTCAATCATTCATTTCAAACATACACTCACACTTATCAAAAACACTCCGAAATCGTACAAAACCACTTTGAAACCGTTTTAAGTGATCACACTTTCTTTCGTAACGATTAAATTATAGCATTATTTTATTTTATAATATGACCTACGTCGCCGGAGTGAAATAACCCCGTTGAATATTTTTGATATTACACGGGTGTTATTACACTATATATTCTTTATTTCCTTCATCTTTGGAGATCAAAAGTTATAAACATTTACAATATACAAAATTAAGTGAATAAAGATATTAACATTTAACAAAAGTTAACTATAGAAGTATATGAACGAAGACTTGCTAATTATAGGGTGTTCTTCTTCCGCTCTCGGTTGGGCAAGTTGTGTTTTGAATTCACGAGACAATAATTTGTAGAAAAATTGATATTATATCGCGATACAAATCATATCAACGATGTTATAGTCTCCAAAATAACAGCTTTGGACATTACGAAAAATAAAAGTGTGAAATTTTGTGAAAAAGTGTGGAAAATATGACTTTCAATGGATTTTCCTTTGTTGTAATCAGGCGGTAAAAAGCTGTACTATATATAGTATCAAGGTGAGCAGTTTTTGAATTAAAGAAAATATATACAAACAGCGTATAAATGTATGAAATTATAATTATAAAACAATAAACTAACATCATAAAATGGATGCTTCATTTAGCTGTTCATCTCAACCAACATCAGGGGAAAGAGACCAAGATCAGACTACTGAAAATGAGTATTATGACAGTTCACAAACGTTTAGACGTCGCGCTCGCTAATGCTTAACATTTTGTAAAGTCGATTTGCTATTTAGACGTTATTACACCACTTACTTTTCTGAAGTGCTTCTTGTTTAATGCATGTTGATTTTGCCATGCGTATTTATTCTAAATTGCCATATAAGTAATATACCGAGTAAGACAAGATATATTTTTTCCCGCAGGAAGCAATTTATCATATATCAGCGCTATTCATTTTGTCATTGATTGCTCAAAAAAAAGGACAGCGCGCAATGTAATAACGTTAGACGTTGAAAAACAATACGTTTTTGAATAGTATGTCCACACAAACAAATTTTAATATTTTTGACATTTTCAAATGTATCTATACGAAGTTTTTCCAGGTGATTGTACGAAAAAATAATATTTCAAAAATATTAAATGAAAAATGATAATCATTTTGATAATGAAACACTGTAGCGAAACATTTTGAAAACCGGCTTTAAAATTCGCGTATTGTAGAAATTGTGTCCACACAGATTTTCACATTTAATTTTTTGTATATTGCGTATTATTATTTTGGACCACATTATTGAAAACTAGAAAAAAATAATATTTTCATTTTGAAATCTCACAAAATTTCATCAATTATTGAAAAAGAAATTAAGAAAACTTTGTGAAATTTCACGCTGATTTTTCGCGTTTATTTGACGTTTTACAACTTTTGAATTGTTGAACAATTATCTATCAATGGCTTCTTCTTTCACTGACAGACATCTTAGTTCATATTTTAAGTAAATGAACCTTGTCGCGCAAATATAAACATTCTCAACATTTTTCACAAATTATTTTAAACATTTTAAGTGTGTACAGGAAATCCACCAACACATGATTTGTTACGTTTTACAGACGTAATTTAAGACTTTTTGTGACAAAGAAACTTAATTTAACGAGAATTCGATTTCCCGCAGTTCACGTAACGAATATCATTTAAAAGTATGCTTTCTTGCTGTTCATTTGGTATGAAGAACATAGAAATCGGCTTACAGGTTTGGAAGAAAAAGCAGATTGAACTTGACCGGAGACGTACGATTTTAAATGTTAAGCATTACCGTGCGCGACGTCTTACCAAACAACTACTCGAGGCGAACACGGACGATATTGTTCATTATAACAGTACACCAATATCAATCACTTCGCCACCACCGAATAGTAATTGGCCGTTGATCACGAAACTACAGGAACATTTTGTAAATTTGACTGAAAAAGAATTTGTATCAAGAGTGATAGTTAATGCCAACGGCAGAGAAGATCGTTTAGAAGAAATGAGAGAGTCTGCTCTACAATCATGTAAAAGTATTGAGGGTTACCCGTTTCCTCAGAAAGCGCCTTTAAAAAGACGTAAATCGAGAACGAATGGTGAAAATGTCATAGACAAATTAGCTAGTGATATTCACACGTTAGTATCAGTCATAGAGGATACAGAGCTCGAGACTATGAAAGATGTCCTCAGCATGCCTAGATCCAAATCCAGACTCAATAGTTCTATAAACAGTCCACAAAACGATTTGTCTACTTGTTTCAATGAAATAAAACTACTCAAAAATGCACTGGTTCAATGTCAAACTGATATAATGAAAATGAGAGAAGAAAAACAGTCAAGTTTCAACGACCTATCAAATGACTTAAAATCTATAATAAAAAAAATGACTTAAAGAGTCACAAAAGGGAATCAAATACTAAATACGAGACACTGAACAGAGATTTGACAATAAATAGCCTGGCGATAAGACGTCTAGAGGATGAAAAGTTTGCCAATCTAAATGGAATTAAAGTAAATGTAAAATCATTAACAGATGATCTCCGGTCACAGAAAGATTATACTGAGTCGAGAATAAACGATTTAGACAGCTCAATCAAAGGAGTTAAAAAGAAAATAGACAAATATTGTGGGAAAAATTGGCTCAAAACTAGTCGAACTAAATAAGTCGGTCAACGGTTTATCGGCAAATAATCAATGCGCTAGTTAGTTGATGTTAGACGAAGAAATCACGCCCACGAGTACCAACGATGCAGTTCACATAATCGAGGATGATCGAACGAATGTACAATCAACAAGCCCTTTAAATCCAGAAACGAACGATAATTCAGAGGGACCCCATCCCGATTATCGTTCTTATCGCGACGTACTCATTAACCGTGATCGTGATGTACATTATGATGGTACTGATTATCAAGGGAAAAGCATACCAGTTCATTTAGGTTCTGGCATGCACGCTTATCCCGGTGGAAATAACAAAACATCACAGTCCCAACAACACAGGACTCAGCGAGCTACATACGTTTGTGACCAGAATAAGCCATCGAGTGCGATGTACAATAATCCACAGCCATCGCAATATAAACCAGTGTCGCTGTATAATTCGTCGGAATATTCACGTAGTTACGATGATCGAGCAAGTCAAAGTGCTAGTGTCAATAGAAACAATAATTGTTATAACAGTGTTCCCAGCAACAATAGACCGTCAAATACTTTGGAGCAAGGTGCGTATCAACATAGCCCTGACGAGGGTGACGCTAACTGTGTTAACGACGATTTTACTGAGCACATTGTACGTAAAACTAAGCGGTTTTACATCGGCGGATTTAAACCTTCAATCAAGCCTGATCTCATCTACAAACTAGTAGGTCGCTATAATATCAAAGTAACAATGATGCGCATTTTTCCACTGCGAAACAGACGCTCCGTTATTATTCGACTAAATGTTGAGAGCCCTAACAGCCAGTTATTAACAGAAGAAGGATTTTGGCCTGAGGGTGTCACTTGTCGCCCTTCGGTTTCGAAAAATCAATATGAGAAAATGTACTCAAATTCTGCGGGATCCAAAAGTGATAAAGTGCGTGATAGAGACACGAGAGCGCGCGAAACATATTGGGATGCAAGTACCTCCGGAACTGAGAGAGCGCGTGTGAATCGAGATCATTACGCTCGTGATAATCACAATGATCAACATTATAGTTCGACAAGGGGAAAATAACACTTATCGTTATACGAAGCGACCCTTTTAGGGAAACAGAAATGACGCTTACCAATACAGTGTTGACCCAGATGAGATGAGGTATACAGACAGTGGATATCACCGTACGGACGGACGTTACAAGTCATTCAGGAAATTCTTTAAAACATAATGTGTTCTATATGTGCACATACACTTATAATACTTTTAAGGCTGATCGCAAATATAGCGATACAGTTTGAAACTAATATTTGTGTACGAGCACATCCGTCTTATCATGGTCGCTCAAACTATATTTGTTGCATCGCGGTAGTAAAGCATCGTTGCGAGAGTTATTCTACCATAAATTTCATGAGTGGGTCACGTAATTTATACAATAAGCCTATTACATGTGCATTTGTACGTTTCATTACCCACAGCATGATCTTGAAATGTTACTGCCAATTTTGCTTGACAAATGATATTTTAAAGCTTTTTGTGAAATTCGAAATTTTGTTCGTCGTACTCTTTACATTAATTCATAATGGCTAGTCTAAAATTTTGTAAGTGGAATGTTACTGGCATAATGTCCAGCACTGCATATCTTTGTAATTTGCTAGATCAATTTTCGGTAGATATATGTGGTATCTCCGAACATTGGCTTTTTTCTTCCGATCTACATTTTATTAATAGTATTCATGCATGTTACAATGGTATAGGGGTCTGTGACAATGATCTTCCCTTATCTAGTGGTACGAGAGTTGGGAAAGGAGGAGTTATGCTTCTTTGGAAAAAGAAACTTAATCCGTTTATAATACCCCTATCAATCAATTCTGATCGAATTATCGGTATACAAATACAATTATCACCCGACAATTTTGCCTACTTAATTCAAATTTATCTTTCTAGCAGTAATCACAGTATAGTCAAAAATCGTTCATTCCTGGACGAGCTTCGTGATATTTTAAGTCTTTATACAGAAAAGGGCATGGTTATTTTGATGGGCGATTTTAACGCACATTTGTCAGGAAACGTATTTATCAAACAAATAGATAACAGAGGCTCGTTGATAGAGCGTCTAGTAAGTGACTATAATCTGTTTGTATTAACCGCCAGCGAGCTGTGTACCGGGTCTGATTCAAGTTATGTGATGTACGATGGTAAATACTCGTCGTTAATTGATCATGTGATGATTCCAATTGAGTCTCGTGACTTAGTTTCGTATTGTTCTATCGTGGATGATAACTATTTAAATGTATCGTCTTATCGTCCGATTGTTTTTATATTAATTTTGTTATTCATTCAAAGCCTAATGAAACCAATAAACCTTCACCTATACGGTGGAATAAGTTAACAAATGATCAAATATTTAACTACACAAACCAACTGCACTCGTCTTTAAAAAGAATGGTAGATGAAATCCCAGTCAACGACGAATGCGCATTTATAGATACCTTGTATAACACTATTGTCCTTTCTATAAACTCTGTCTCGGATACTTGTTTTCCAAAAGCTAAATATAGACATTATCTGAAGCCGTATTGGTCAACAGAACTCAAATCTTATCATTTCGAAATGAGACAGAAAATCTCTTCTTTTGGTAATGAAATAGTTTTTGATAATACTATGCTAAGAAGCCCCGAGAAAATTGCCCAGGCATGGGGAAACACTTCGCAAATATAGATACAGAGCACGAATCGTATGATGATGATCATTATCAGAAAGTTGTAAACATTGTTTCGCTTTTAAAAAAAATACGCATATTCCATCGTTTGTGCGATATGAAGAATTTTCAAAGGAAGAAATTGCGAAATCCGTCAATGTTTTAAAAAGAGGGAAAATGTGTGGCCTAGATGGGATATATAATGAACATCTTATTTATGGAGGTGACATGTTAATTCATTACATCACCTTATTATTCAATTTAATGTACAGTATGGCTTATGTCCCCTCAACAATGAAACTTAGAACTATAATTACCTTGTATAAAGGTAACGGGAAACGCAAAGATAATCCTAGCAGCTATCGAGCTATTACATTATCTTCAACAATTCTTAAATTATATGAGCGCGTGCTTTTAAATCGCTTAGAAGCTAACATAAACATGAAATTAAATCCATTACAAGGTGGATTTCAGAAAAATATGAATAGTTTAATGAGATCCTTCGTAGTTAATGAAAGCGTAGAGTTTTGTCGAGAAAATAACAGTAAGTTGTACTCGTGTTTCTTAAACGCCAAACAAGCCTTTGACAGAGTCTGGCACGATGGTTTAATTTTCAAATTACACTCACTTGGTATAGACTTCGTATTACTGAAGAATGTAATTGCGATGCACAGCGATATGTACAGTCGAGTTCTCTTTTGTAACTATTACTCGGACTGGTTCCCCATTTTACAGGGAACCAGACAAGGCGGGGTCTGGTCCCCGTTCTTGTATTTATTATACATAAATGAGTTATTAGATTTATTATCTAACAGTCGGCTAGGATTTAGGATAAGTGACTACAATTTTTGTGCACCGTCGTTTGCGGATGATATGACTCTACTCTCCTTGTCGCGAAATTCTTTACAAGCAATGTTAAATATCTGTTTCTCATACTCGTGTAAATGGAGATACCAATACAATGCAGACAAATGTTTTATAGTTGTTTCATGCATATAAAAAGAGATCAATGGTCTGGTCCATTGGACATGAGAATATCACTGAATCGGAAGAAATCACTCATCTGGGTATTTTGTTAAGTAAATACAATGATAAGTCTTCTTTAACTAAATTTTATGCTAATAAGATTCGGCGCACCTTCTTTAGCATCAGTAAATTTGGGCTACACGCGAACGGCTTAAACCCATTTACAAATCGTAAAATATATTATTCCATGGTTCTTCCAAGGGCCCTTTTTGGTTCCGAGTTCTTGATAATAAACTCAAATTCAGATCGCCTTGTGTTAGAAAGAGCCCATCGACTTTGTCTTAAACATATAATGGGTTTGAATTTAAGGTCAAGAACAGATATCGTATTAGCAACGATTGGCTGTTTACCCATAATGTCACAAGTTGAAAAACGTAAATTGAATTTCCATGGGCAACTATATAATCTCAAGAATGATTCTGCAGCAAAACATATGTTCTTAACTCGCTTGTTTTGCTATACAGCTGGCGTTTCAAAGAATGGTTTTATACACGAAGTATCAAATATTTTAATTCAGTATAACTGTGTCGACACGCTTAATTCATATACTAATGAAGGAGCATTTCCCTCAAAGTCAATATGGAAACATCTTTATTTGCCACGAATTTATTATCATTATGTACAAGAATGGGATACCAATACTCAATTGGCAGACTTTACACTTTACAAGCATATCCAACCATTCTTTGACAATCCTTTTATATGGAGTTTTGCAAAGAAAATGCCCAAGTATGCTTCAATATTGTTTTACCGTAGCCCAATTAGTAGCCTATTTGGCGTACGTTAAATCTGAATGTTCGAATTGCAGAATTCCGTGTAAAAATATTGATTGCGCTTCCCATATTGTCATAGATTGTGCTTCTACTAGAAATGTACGGTCTTCGTTTTTAAACATCGTAAGAGTTATATTTGGACACGATTTCGTGAATGTTTTGTGTAGCTTAAACAGAGTTGATTATATAAAGGCATTACTTGGGCTATCATTTATTCACTTAAGCGAGGACGATCATGAACGTTTTCTTAAAATTTCCTATAGGTTTCTTCACCGTGTCTGGAACGAATTTCGGTCGCAAATTGCAATTTAACTGTATTTATTTATCTACCGTGTAATATGAACTATTATGTAAAGCTCACCCGTGAAGTCATTTTTTATTTTTTTTATCGTGGCTCATTCCGTGTTTCTTATCCTCTCAATTTTCGATTTCGGAAGTGTCAACGATTTCGTTAAAATTTCGATTTTTTTTCTATGATAGAATGACCTTCTAGAGCTGATAAGGAGCGTCGCGGTCCAGCCATAATTCCTCCTTTTCCACATTGAATGAATTGAATGACATTCGCTAACTGTGGTTCATTTTATCTTTTCTTTTCCCTTCTCCTTCCCTTTATAATAAGCTATAATTAGCAAGTCTTCTTTCATATACTTCTATAGTTAACTTTTGTTAAATGTTAATTTCTTTATTCACTTAATTTTGTATATTGTAAATGGTTATAACTTATGATCTCCAAAGATGGAGGAAATAAAGAATATATATACATATTCAATTTCGTTTCAGTATCATTTCGAAATCATTCACCTTGTCAATGTCACGATGTCCTTACAGTTAGTAACATCGTGAAATCGACATTCATTTTAATCAAAATCATTCTAAATTGCTCACTCAGCGTTCCATTCATTCATTTCAAAAACACACTCAAACCAACCAAAAACGCTCCAAAATGATAACAAAAGTCAATGTCAACAACTACATTCAAATGTAGCTAGAAAAAATCGCGATTTAACTGACATACATGTAACTGAAACTGCAAGCGGCTGATTGCTTCTTAAAAATGGGAAGCTATCAATTTAAGGTAGAAAATAAATATCGTTAATTTTTCTGAACAAAATAAACAATTTTTGAATATACTCCCCTCCTGTAATTCCATTCAAAACTCACTCTTTACACTCATTCAATTTCGTTCCAAAATCATTCACCAGTTGTCAATTTTACAATGTTCTGAACTATAACTCTGATGGAATAACGTAACACAGAACAGATTATGTATGCGTTTATAAATGCAATACATGGCTTGAGATCACAGTGTTCTAATTGTTAACATGTGAGTTTATAAATTAGATCACTTTAAGATAATGCTACAACCATTAAAAAACAAAGACATGCTATTTGAATAAAGTTGTTATCAAATACAATTGGCGAAACATAAACAGACATTTAATTTTGGTATAATCCACGATTTTTCCCCTAGCAGGGCGAAGCCTAGGTAACAGGTCGATGCACTTAAGGTTCATGTAAAGAGTTTATGAACCAAATTTTATTCTGCTTCTCACAAAAAAGACAGTTTGCCCAGATAAACAATATATCAAATTGAAGCTACAGAATTGCCAAACCATTATGGAAAAGGGATATTTCGTACAAAACCATCAACGTCGTTACGGCTGGATAAAATTTACCTAGATTCGATCAGAATGTAGACAAATGTTCCTACTAGGTACTACTACAACCTTAGATATAAAACCCAGTCTCAAAAGGCTTTTTTGAAACAATCAATTTCCATTCATTTTGTCAACATACATGCATATTTTATATATATATATATATATATATATATATATATATATATATATATATATATATATATATATATATATATATATATATATATATATATATATATATATATATATATATATATATATTAAAGAAAGGTAATACATATCGATAATTTTGTTCATCCTAGCGATATTGGATAACCTTCCTTAAATTTCACTCAAACCTCTCTCCTCTCACTCATTCAATATCGATTCCAAAACCATTCCCAAAACGTTCAACTTGTCAATTTCATGATGTTATTAAATGTACCAATTATATTGGTAAAAGGAATAATCTATAGGGCAATACCGTAAAATGTTGCCTAAAATAATTGTACAATTTTATAAGAAAAGTAAGTATGACGATTTCTCTTTTTTTTTTTCGAGAATTGTTAAAAAAAAAATAGAATGCTTGAAAAAGATATTACTAGAAGTAGATAAAGTATTTATTATTTGTTTCCTTTCGGTACCAGCTGGGGCTTACATACAATTACAATTGACCGCACTGAGCTGGAAAAACCCTTATAGCAAAGAATGGCTATGTCTCCAAACAAATAGAAAAGAGTAAATGTTTTCAAATATTTAAGAATTTTTATATGAATGTTCACCTTAATTACAACAATAAAAACAACAACAATAACAAAACATAAACGCAAAATTATACACATTTTTAACATTTTCAAAAACCCTTACTAAGTAATGAAGTCATCTTAAACGTAGGGTAGTCATATCAATTAAAAAAGCAATGCGCATTCTTTTTTTTATTTTCATTTTAGTTTTCTTTTTATTTATTTATCTATTTATTTATCTATCTATTTATTTATTAATTTTGTCAAAAGTTTTGCATTCTAAATAAAGGCTTAGTGCATGACGAATCGGTCCAGATTAGACTTGGCATATGAAGGTTTGGTTCGAATTTTATTATTAAGTCCTTGTACATCGCGAAATCTCCGTTGTTTGGTACTTTCAGATGTCAAGTGTCACATGATTTCGTGTGTGGGCGACTAAAGCCTCGTAACTATAGCTTACATAAAGCTGTAGTTACGAGGTTATAGTCACCAACTGGCTTCTTGGAATGAGGGACATGTATTAAGTAACAAGTAATGACTTACAAATATGCACGGCAACGGGCTATTAGAGAGATGTATGTCAACACTTAGGCATGCTTCTTTAATATGTATAGGAGTTCACGGAATTGAAACACTCAAAGGTTTGCTTTTAATACTAATTGAATTAAAGAGCTTTAATTTTCCAAGATCTATTGCGCAATTCAAGAAATTTATTAATTTATATTCTTATAAATTGAAAGCCGAAAAAATGGTTCTATCAAACTTGCGTAATGGATAATAAGTTCACGGCATTAAATACACTGAATCTTTTATGTTCGAATTCATAGGCAATCTTCTCATTCGTTCAATTAAAATAATTTTCATCTCAAAAAATGTCATCAAAGTTGAGGAAAAAATTACAAAAGATATTCGTGGTTGCATTTTTCTACCTTTTTTACATATGTATGCAAAATTTCATTTTATTGCTTGACTCACAAACTATGTGCTTTCGTACAAAGGCGAAAGTACTTTCTCCTTATAATTTAATAAATCTGATCTTAGCTCTCTGCCGACTCAGTCCCAATTATTGGGGTTTTTGTTGTTGTTGTTGTTGTTGTTGTTGTTTTTCACGTAGCTACCTTTTTTCCCATAACGAACATCCATAAGGGATATCTTTGTATTACACACTTGTAAGAACACAAAAAATGGTGTTTGACTTGCTGAATTAGTGTTTATTTGCAAAAACAAATTTGTTACTCGATTTAGTTTCATACAAGCTGATCTTAACCTCCCCTATATGAACTGGTATTAAGCTCAACAAGGCTCGCTTAATAACATTTCTATTCTGGACTCGGTAAAGGTCAGCTTGTCTGAACATAATATCATGACAGATCCTTTATATCTGAATTTTAGGAATTTGTAATCTGTTTGTTGTAAGAGCAAAGTTTATGTTATAACTACATGTATACAAATATCCGTGTGATAACATCCCGTATGATAATTTTTATGATACCACATAGTTATTTTTAGACCAAAGATATAATGCGGTTATTTTTAGAAACTTTCATTTCAATAAGGAACATCGACAAAAACTAGACAAATAGAGGTTATAAGATAAATATGATACATACTTAGTGTGTTGTATGAAAAATATATCTAACTCGGTTGTGAGAATTGATAATTGTCTCGGCATAGCCTCTACAATTATCAATTCTCCCAACCTCGTTAGATATTTTTCTTTCATATAATACACTAAGTACGTATCATATATATAGAAGTATGGACATACTACAGAATATAGATCTTCCAACATGGCTACCAGGAACATCAAACCCGTCCATAAAAATCATAATCCAATCAGCGATCATAACAGCCGTTGCTATGGTGATGTGGACCGTTGTCATGGAAATAAAGAAGAGGGTCACGTGGAACAAAATATTTTCCAACCTACCCGGACCCCCGGACAAACATTGGATGTTTGGTAGTTTCGTGAACGTACGTATGTTTGGATATGATTTCTTAAAGCTTCTATCTCTATCTCTAAAATTAAGAGAAACAAACAAGACAAGGATAACTCTGATTAATACCGTAATGGTTTTGTTTTTGGAGATTTTCTAAATACAGCCCGTACTAGTGTTGATTCCACATTTTTCTTCTTTCCAAATTCAACTTATTTTTACGCAACTGACAAAAAATGTTTTATAGAATTATTGTATGAAATTTGAAGAACTAAACACAAACTATTTGGTAAGCTTTCACGTTACAGCCAAAATTACATGGTGTGGTTAAGGACTTCAAAGAGAAAAGTATATGCACAATGTCTTTTAGAAAATGTAGAAACGCCAAGTCTGCGTTTCAAAAAATTCACAAAGCAATTATTGTATTTAAGGTAACTGCGGACACATAGAGGGCCATTTTAGGTCCAAATTTTAAGTTGTCTGCAAATCATTCCTAATGCGATAAAACTGAACTTTGAAGTACCCGCTTTCATATTTCGGTCATAAAAAGGTATTTCATAACGTAGTGTTGACGTCATGACGTCATCAAGGGGCCGACCCCTTTTTTAGGGACCAAAATCAGTGATTGTCCATTTTTTCGGAAATAATCAACCGATTTTTATCCCGAAAACGCCATTTGCTTCGTATAAAGACGTCCGATGATATGTTTTATTGATGTGAAGGTATGCATGTAAGAAATATTAATTAAGTGTAACATATCAAATCTAAATGCCTTCTGCGTTGCTGTTTTCGAGTACAGTCACTGAAAGTGTTGCCCTTTTTCTCGAAAATTTGTCCGGTGACCTATGCTGAAATCAAGATATGTTGCTGCCAAACCATTTCGCTGATGATTTTTGAAATAAAAACCATGTGTCATCGGGTTAGATTCTTTGTAAAATCCGATTCCGCGAAGATATCGCAAATCAAAGGATATTTCTAACGTCGCGTCAAATGTTTACAAAAGCTGTCTTTTTAAATATATAAAAATAAGTGAATTTTTGTATTTCTTGAAATCACATTCAGATTTAATACTTCTGAATCCTAAATTTTTACAATAAACCTTAATTTCAACTATTTTTGAGTACCTTATTGCACGTAGATTGGCGCCAAATAAGCATTGTGCCGATGAATTTGGTGCAACGTCGAATTCGACGAAAAATGCTCCAAAAACTTCACAAAATCGAATTTAATAAAAAATCTTACCCGAAGACATATCATTTTTATTTGATTAATGCAAAGCATATTCTTTTCGGTACAAAATAACAAAAAATTAGCATAGGTTACCGGACAAAATTTTGAGAAAATTCTATTTATTTACATAAGATGAAATGAAAAAAGGAACGTCAAATCTTAAAATTCGCGAAATAGTTAGCGTTTCGGGCCAATTTTTCTATCTCAATATACACAGAATTTAAATGAATATATCGGGCGTTCTTGGACCTTCTAAATGAAACTTTTTTCGTAAAAATCGGCCGATAAATTCAGAAAATATTTGCAAAAAATGATTTTGTCGGGTCGAAAAGGGGCTGGCCCCTTAATGACGTCACGACGTCAAATGAACGAGCTTCAGACCCTTTTCATTGCGTGTTCGCTAATTCCCACACTTCAAATATAAATTTCAGAAATTATTGTGAGATTTTAAGAAAGTCGAAAATTCGACCATGTTATCTGTCCGCAGTTACCTTAAATAATTCAGACGTTTGAAATGACAATGTGACAAAATCAATCCATTCGTACATTCCTGGTATAAGAAGACTTTGATTACCAACTCGATAGAAATAAAAGCCGAAAAGCTACAATTTTCGATTGGGAAAAGAAATTGGCCTACTAGATTAGCCTTCCGACCAATGTTCACGAAACTTTTGATAAATGATGCCCACCTTCGTACTTAATTTCTAACGTGTCTTTTTTTAACGTTTCTTCATCCCTGACACAAGACAGGAGTTCTTTTTTTAATGGTATACAGTATAGATAAAAAAGAATATTCAATGTATAACCCGGAAACAAGCACTTACCGTTTTATTCTTTTGTGTTTCAATTAGGTCAATGATTATGAATGTGCGATACTTGTAATTCATATTGTTTACAAAATTGCGTAATTGACAAATAGAATGATTTTGAATTGATTTTGAAATGAATTTGAATGAGTGGGATGAGAACGTTTTGAATGGAATTAAAGGTATGTTATGAAATGTCGATTATTTTGTCTTATTTGGACGAAAAAATAGATATTTTTATTACCCCATACTCCCTTTAGATACATTTGATTATATACATGTGCGTGATTTTCTATCAATAGATTTTTGTGTCTTAGGGGTCGACACTAGTCGATACTAGTCAGAAATCACAGCGCTAAAAGCGCTGAAGGCCTGGTTTATAAAGAGGCAAGGTGACATTTGAAGGCATGCACTCCAATTTTTTAATCTTTTTGGCAAGGCTTTTAGGCAAGGGAAACCAAGGGTTCCTATGGCCTGCTAAACCAGGCAAAAAGGAATGATTTGACCCATTTGAATGAAGTTGTGCATTCTGAATTATTCAAGAGTGTATCGAATGATCTAAGAGAGGTCTTAAACGATTTAAGCATTTTGCTTTGTTTGTTTGAATGAGGTTTTATGCCACTTTGAACATTATTTCAGTCATATCGCGACGGCAAGAGCACCAAACAAAGGGTTTCTTGTATTTCTCACACAAGTACCACCATTACATCCTCTCCTAGCCTCAAGCTGCTATCCAACATAGGTCTAAAATTATCAACCCATTGGTAGTAGACAAATAGTCGGAAAGGATGAGTCCCGCCGTCAGGGATCGAAGCCGGGACCTCTAGATTGTCTGTCCGACGCGCTACCAACTGCGCTATGACGGCGGCAATAATTCGAGTGAGTAGACGGAATGCTAAGGATGGAGCATTGAGCGAGCGATTTAGAATTTTTTATCGAGGTGAATGTCAATTCCACGATATAATAAGCTGTACTGGGTTAGTAAAACTGTGGAAGAAAAGAGAAAGGGTGTTGTTAAAAAAAGTATATCGTATCGGTTTTTCAGAACAAATCCTGTTGTAACCTATTTCCGAGAGTGACCCTATTTCCGTGAATTGTCCATTAGAGTAACTATCTGTAATTTTAGTTATGTTTTCACTATAGATTGATCAAAGATCTAGAATAATGAACATCTATGACAGAAATTATTTCTAAATTACCATAACTCGCACAAAACCGGCAAAACTCTAAAGTCCTCTAAAATTCCTTATATAAGTATTTGCGTTGTGTTAGGAAACCACAAATGTTAAAATATAGACCAATTATATCTGTTACTTTCGTACCCCAATGATAAATGATTATGGGACTTATGACAAAAATTTTGAGGCAATACATAACTCCAGTAATGTTTAAGGGACTTTTTGACGATTTAAGATTCACGGAAATGTAAGCACTATGGATTTTAATAGATGTTTTATGAATATTCAAATTTACTTTGTCAAAAAAGGATGATTTCACCTTGAATTTTCAGACTACTTTTACAATTGCATGGAGTTTTAAATCAACAAGTTTGGAACAAGGTCTCCTCTTGATTTTAAAAATGTGACAGTTCTAATTAACATTCACGGAAATATGGTACACCAGGATAATTGTGTTGTAGATTCTCATAAAAAATCCAAATTTTATGATAATATTAACTGTATTAGCAAATACTACGCTAGCCATGATCAATTCAAAGTAAACGGAAAAATATACATAATTTTAATCAAGCTAATTGAACTACCCCCAAAAGAGACTAAAAGGTATGTAGATAAATTAACCCTTTGCTGTTTAATCCCTGCTTTTTACGTGCCTGTGATTTTATGATTGAGAAAACATTGTGAAAAAAGAAGAAATTGCTTCTGACAAGCAATTTCTTCTTTTTCCACCCTATTTTCTACCCTACTGAATGGTTATTTTTCAAATTAAATCCACTTCTAATTTTCGTCTGCAAAACCTATGAATTTGGACAGGTCCAACATTTTGTAAAACAGGAAAGGGTTAATGTAGATGTTAGAACATGTTCAATAATGTATTACGGGCTTAAGGTGTCTATTCATTGCTATTGGTATTTACGGCGTTACTGCCTACCCTAGGTTCCAAAGAACGGTCACGATCGACTTCTCCGAATTCTAGAATGGACCAACACCTACTCCAAAAAGACGGGTTATGTTCGTATATGGGGACCTTTTGGTAGACCTATCATTATAGTTTGTCATCCCAACACCACGAAGAGGATTTTAAAAACGGCAGGTAGGCCTATATAACAAATTTTACCCAAAGAACTCATAACATTGATACAGGAAAATCTTCAACCCTGGTTAAGACGATCCATAAAAATACTTGATAATATACTATCGGAAAAGGACTATACCCCTTACAAGTACTTGTCGTAAGTGAAAAGCCATTCTCCATCAAAGGGCCATAACTCTTTCAAAGCAAATGGATCGTATTTAAAATATCACATGCACATCTCCGCCTGATACTGATCACATCTATAAAGTTTCAATGAAATATGTCCATTAGTTGCATATGCTGAGAAATTGAGTGGACAAGGAATTGCCGGACGGACGGACAGACCGACAGACAAGCTGACTCCTATATACCCTCACACATAGTTAAGGCATAAGTAATAAAAGTAACAACATAAATATGGGGAAAAAGTTGGCCAGGATGTCGTCACCTCGGATCATCTTGTCTGACTGCAGGCCAAGATGACATGATATCGCACAATATTCACTCATGGTGTTAAGCGATGACACGTGAATAACAGCGACGTACCTGCAATCATTGCTTTTTTTGCGGGGGGGGGGGGGGGGGGGGTCTAGCTTAAATATCGACTACGGGCGTTATTTCTCGTGTGATAAGGGAATTGCAGTTTTAACATTAATGTTATCGAGCAAAAGGACACACATCCGTTCAGGGATAATTATGTAAAAGAGATTAGGTCATAAAGGACCCGTTTAAAGACGTAATATTTCACGCCATAACGTTACTTGACAAATGGCTTTACATGTAACACGATTAAACCTTATTAGATGAATTACAAACGTATTGTCGATATATTGTAATCGTTATGGTTGCACTAGGAATAGAATCTCGAATTCGCCTTTTAAAAATATACAATTTTTTAAAACTGTCTTTTAAAATAAAAAAAAGGCGACAAACTTTCGTTTAGATAGTTTTTACATGACTCGACAATAATTCGGGTTTTAATACCCTCTTATTCAATATCCTTCTAATTCTTTCGACTTCATATATTACTCTTTGAAAATCATTTCCAATTTCTCAATTTCTTGAACGACGAAAGCTATGGTATCGTTGGTGGCTCTGCAACAAGATGAACCGATCTACACTATTACTATGAAATTTCCTCCCGTAATTGTTTTATTCATTAAACTGCTTCTTCTTGTAGAGCCCAAGCCAGTAAGCCCAGAGAGCGGCTATAAGATGTTGTTGCCCTGGCTAGGCGAAGGGTTGTTGATTGCTGGTGGAAACAAATGGGCCAGAAATAGACGATTGTTGACGCCCGCCTTCCATTTTGATATCCTCAAACCGTACATAAGTGTATACAATAACAGTGCCGATAAACTAGTGGTATAGTTCCGCAAGTTTATGTGAGTATCGAGAAACCGTTATCGCCTATCATTTTCAATGTAAAATTGATCTTTGACGCCTCACTATAAATTGTAGAACTGTAATTGAAACCATCTTGAATATGTAATGAAATACATGTATCTATAAGTCGTACCGAAATATTGCTGCAGTCGTCCAAAAAAGGGAAAAGTAAGAGAAAAAGAAACACTATGCTTTATATGCCAATGGCATATGGGTTCTCTTAAAGAATATCATGACTTTTACGAAAGGAAAAGAAAAACAATCCAATGAGTTCTTTCTACCTTTTTTTAACCGCAGAATCATGATCTTCAACGCTTCAGAAAAGATTTTTTGAAATATAAGTCATCTGAGAATTAAGCCAAACATCCACAGCTTATCAAACAGTTTGTATGATAAATTTGCTGCTTTTGTTTATGCTCGACATAAGGGGCATGTATTAAAGAAAACTCCATCAAAATCAATGAGTTTGCAATAATGATAACTCTAAATCAGTCTATAAGTCCCTCTTATACATGTATATCCATTTGAACCAAGTAAACGTGTTATACGTGAACAGTTTTGTGTGTGTGTGTGTGTGTGTGTGTGCAAGAATTCTAGTTTACATACGAAAATAGTTGTAAAAAGTCAAGTTGCTAATTTACCTGTTGACATAGTAGCTTTGATGTTGTGACTGGGCTTTCCAACACCCATTTACATTCTGTAGAAAAACCTTACCAAGTTTGCCGACAGAGGAGAGAAGTTTGAAGTATTCCAGTATGTCTGCATGTGTACTCTTGACATCATCTTACGATGTGCCTTTTCCTACGACATTGATGTACAGCAAGCTGGGTAAGAGATGGTTTGTTTGTTTAAGAGCTTGGATTTGAACTTAAATCTTACATTTTATTTAGTTGTGTCTTGTTTGTTTGATTTTTGTTTTTTCGCTCGGTATTTCTGAAGATTATTTCTTATTTTAAGCTGTAATCTCCTTGTACTCTTAAATGTTATCTTTGATTTCCAAATTAAAATATTTTCTTCCAAATCTTAAGTGAATTTGAAAATGAAAACTTGGTATTGATTTATTTTCATTTTTTCACAGTCAACAACACCCGTATGTGACAGCAGTTAATAACCTAGCATCAACAGTAACATATAGGGGAAGGCGAGTATCGACTTGATATTAAAAAACTTCTTTTTCTTTTTTTTTTCGACTTCGAAGTTCCATTAGATAGTGATCTTTAATGTATCTACACTTTATGATAACGTTTGCGTTTTGGTTTTTAGCTCACCTGAGCACATTGTGCTCAAGGAGAGCTTTTGTGATCATTGGATGTCCGTCGTCCGTCGTGCGTCGTCCGTCGTGCGTCGACCGTCGTCAGACGTCAACAATTTAAATGTTTACACTCTATAGGCCACAAATATGGACATATCATCATGAACTTTGTCAGAATGTTCTCGTGGTTACAAGGATGAACCCTATCGAAAATGAGAAGGATCCGTGCCATATGACGGGAAAAGGGGCCTAAAAGACATTTTTTCTTGTTTACACTCTAGAGGCCACAAATATGGTCAAATCATGAAACTTTGTCAGAATGTTCTCCAGGTCGCAAGGATGAACCCTATTGAAAATGGGAAGGAATCCATGCCACATCACGGGAAAAAGGGCCTAAAAGACAATTTTTCTTATTAACTCTTTAGAGGCCACAAATATGGTCCAATCATCATGAATTTTTGTCAGAATGTTTGTCAGGTCACAAGGATGAACCCTATCTAAAATAGGAATAATTCATGCCCTATCACAGGAAAAGGGGCATCATGACAGTTTTCTTGTTTATACTCTAGAGGCCACAAATATGGTCCATTCTTCATGAACCTAGGTCAGAATATTTTT
This sequence comes from Fragum whitleyi, assembly GCA_948146395.1. Taxonomy (NCBI): domain Eukaryota; kingdom Metazoa; phylum Mollusca; class Bivalvia; order Cardiida; family Cardiidae; genus Fragum; species Fragum whitleyi. The sequence continues at coordinate 12,103,431 of OX411554.1, forward strand.
CAGGTCACAAGGATTAACCCTATTGAAAATTGGAAGGATCCATGCCATATCATGGGAAAAGGGGCCTTAAAGACAATTTTCTTGTTCACACTTTAACAAATCATAAATTATGACTGGAAAATTTGCTTATTATCAATTATGAGTAAAAAACGAAGGTGAGAGATTAAGGACCATCATGGTCCTCTTGTTTTTTTTTCTTCTTTTCTTTCTATCAGAAATCCATGGTTAATATCCGACACCCTATTTAGTTTGACTTCGATAGGTAGACAATTCAAGAAGGACTGTGACTTGGTTCATTCTGTCGCTGAAGACATTATTGAAAAACGACAGAAAATCTTGGTAGGCCTCGAGTTTGCTCCACTTTTATTTTGGTATCCTCTTTAAAAGTTTCACCTAATTCAAAAATACTTTCCATTTATTTGCAATATACCTAAATTTATAGAAAATACACAATATCGATTTATATTTTTAGCTCTCATTGAATGCATCGGTTAATCACCCATTAGAAATGATTAAACTAGTTATTATCACTCTCTTCTTTTTTCGAAGAAAAAGAGAAAGTGTTTGAAAATAACACATTCTTTGTAGAAGGAAGACAATATCTATGTATTTATAATGCAATAAATGAATTGTATTGCTGAATGACATGTTCTTTGTCAATTAACAAAGTATCGTTACTAGAAAATATGATGAGTAGAGTAATGATTCTTGTGGTCTGCACTTCTCCCCAGTAAGGTCTATCCACCTATAAAGTTTCATCGTCCTAGCTTGCATACTTTTGAGGTATGCTCCGGACAAAAAAACGGTATACCGACGGGCCGACTAACCGACAGGAAACGGGGGGCATAATTATAAGAAGGAAATTCAAAAGCAGCTGTTCTGTTTCGGCTTTAAACAACGTATTTGATAACATTAAGGACTACCCTAGGATAGACCAACAATATTAACAAAGGATAAATTAATTTTCGTTGGCGATTCCTGTTAATTGAGCAGTTTAAGAAAACATTCAAGAAGCGGGGTCATTGCATATGCAAATGTCCTGGGTAAAGTTTGGTGCACTATATCATATATTGATATTATTTCTTTAAGAATTCAGGTGAAACAAAGTTGGCGCGAAAATACCTGGACTTTGTTGATATATTACTTACTGCGCGAGACGAGAATGGTAATGGACTTACAAAGTTGGACATCAGAAACGAGGTGGATACGTTTTTATTTGAGGGTAATTGGATTAATTTTTAGTCGGCTTACGATATGCCCAGCAGTTTCATTTGACGTGAAGTATAGGAATTTATCTTATGACTATACAAATTTCCGTGTGATAACATCCCGTATGTTATTTTCTATGTTATCACATAGTTATTTTTAGAACAATTATATAATGTGGTTGTTTTTAGAATTTGTATTTCTGTTGGAAACATCTACAAAAAACAAGGCAAATAGAGGTTATAAGATAAATATAATACGTACTTAGTGTATTGTATGAAAAAATATCTAACTCGGTTGTGAGAATTGACAATTGTCTCGGCAGAGCATCGACAATGATCAATTCTCCCAACCTCGTTAGATATTTTTTCTCACACAAAACACTAAGTATGCATTATATATTTATTTGCATTATTAATCACACATAGCAATAGGTGTATTCGTTGATCGTATCAGAAATTCAATTGCTCTGTACAGAGATCAGTCACTAGTCCAAGTCAGTACATAAAGCCACAGCAGCTTTGTAACAAAAATATTCAAGAGTCTTTAATCCGTAGTGTTTTTCATATAAAATATATTATTAGTCAAACATGCTTGACAAAAGTGAGCAATAGTGAGCAATAGTTTCCATAACTATGTAATGCTTACGAGTGCAAAAATCCTCAGTCTTTGGGCATTATTATAGTTCACCAATTTTAACAAGGGACAAATTAGTTTTCTTCGGTAATTCCCATTAATTTAGCGGTTAAAGAAAACATTCATGAATTGGGGGAACTGTATTTACAGATATCCTTGGTTAAGTTTGATGGAAGATATGTGTATTGTAGGCCTACTAAGGTTACAACTTTTCGCTATGAGATACATACAGCCCAGTATGGCATTCGTAGAGATGAATGTGTTGATACTACGAGTCATATATGAGCCTGTGCGTGACATTTCCAACAATTTCACAAGTACGCATAGCAAAGAATCTGGCCAGCCTGTGCATCCACACAGGCTGACCAGAGATTTTGCTTTGCACTATGGAGATAGATAAGCTCTTAACCTCTCTTCAGGCGGTCAAATTGACATTCTTATTGCATTATTTGGCTGTTTATGTTGCTCAATGTCTCAAGATCATGCACACAAGATATTGTTGGAAATGTCACGCAAAGGCTCATATTTCATTTAATATTTTCTAATAAGTCATTACATCCTGGCAAGTACTTTTTTAATTAATGTTTGATTTAAAAAAAAATCCAATTTCCCTGTATCCTTCAAGGACATGATACAACAGCCAGTGCCATCTCCTGGATCCTTTACTCGTTAGCGGATCATCCTGAATATCAACAAAAATGTCAGCAAGAAATAGATGAGATACTTGATGGACGGGAGACAGACGATCTTGAGTGGTAGGGATAATATTTGGCGTTTTAGTTAGGATAAGTTATATAGGGCAACCTGAATAACAACAAAAAAATAAAAAATAACGAAATTCACGTAATTAAAGGTCAGAAGATGGATAATGTATAATGGTAAATTAACTTAGAATTTTCATAGCGATTAAAAGCGAACAACCTGAAAATTAGCAAAAATGTAAACAAGTTATTGGTGAGATACTCGATGGACGTGAGACAGATGATCTTGATGGGGCTTTGATTATTTAGCAAAAATACGATCGTATGTAGGAAAGGTATCATGTAAATATCCTCTTAAACCACCAGTTCCTACTAAAGGTTTTAATTCGACTGAGAAGCTTTAGGATTCTATGGATGACCAATGTCAATGAGAGACTGAAAATCATTTTATTCTTTATAACTAATTATAAGTTCATCAACAACGTAATGGATACGGTGCTGTAGTCATACTGCAGCAGTCTTATGACAAAGCCATGAATTTCTGGTATTTCTGGAATTTCTAACACCATGATAAACGTAGCTTTCTTATCCCAACCTAGCATTCTTATCCGAACCTACAGATGCTCATCTCTCTTTAGGTTACCTAATCGCCCAATTGTTCGGATACAATAGTCGTAAAGGAAATTCGATACGACCGGAAATCGTTTCTCTGACCACTTGATAATGTATATTTCAAGAGTGATCTATCACAGTTGGAATATCTTACCATGTGTATTAAAGAAGGCATGCGATTACACAGTCCCGTCGCTATTGTTGCCAGAAGTACCACAAGGGAGTTCGATATTGGGGATACTATTGTACCGAAAGGCACAAATATACAGGTACATGATGATAACTCCTGATAAAAATTTTCGAAACTAACGCATAAATATACCAAGTAAAAGAAACTTACTACATAAGTATGACATATGCCACATTTAGAAACAATTTAGAATTTTCTTTTATTCATAAGATTATCTACTGCGTTATGTGTCTAGAATTCCATCAACAATAAGAACTCGACAAACAAAAAATTGCGTCATCACCTTGATCGCAACCAGTGTATACGAGAAGAAAAAGTGTTTCTTTATTAAACAATCACATATCAACGCTTGTCTCCTGGAAATCCACGAAAAGTAACTACGGCCACCATAGAGTTTACACGAATTAGTGCTTCACTTGAAATGAACCTAGGGATGGAAACGAATATTCGAATATTCGTTTTTCCCGCGAATATTCGAATATTTTTTTCGAATACAAATATTCGTATTTTAAGACTGTTTTGAGCCTTTGTCTTTAATTTCTGGAAAGAGTCCTCAGTAAAGGAAGGAGAAGGTATTCTTAAATCTTAAACTGTTTCTCACATATTTCTTCAATCGTTTGTTTAGAAGAGTCAGGAAGGTACTGAAAAATTCAATAATTATGAGAGGTTTCAAATCTTATTAAGTGTGGCAGTGTAACATCGGTCAATTTAGATTTGTTAATAAAAACACCTTTTGAGTGTTGAACGAAATATATTTGAAAACGATACGGGTTTTTAAATCTAAATTATTATTTTCAATTTTTTTTCTCTTGTCTCGATAAAGAAAGCTATACATTGCACCTACTCTGGAAGTGTAGGACACAGCCGTGAACAATAAGCAAAATACGTCTAAGGGCGACCGGTTCGTCTTTTCTACTTTCGCATTGAGGTCACTTCGTTTTCATGACCTTTTGATTATTCATCGAGTATTCGAGGTATTTATCGGATTCGGGTTAGTCTCAAATTTTGTAAAGAGAATGCCTGTTTCTATTATACAACAATACAGACTAAATCGTCGAATAGTCTGTCAATAGTCTGTCTTGTGAAATTTTAGGGTTTTGGAAAAAAACTTCAAATTACTTTAACACACACAGCATTTTTCTAGATCAACATATGGGCATTACACCATAATGAAGACATTTGGGAGAACCATATGGAGTATAATCCGGAACGGTTCTCGAAGGAAAGTGTAGCAAAGATGGACCATTATCAGTTTGTTCCGTTTGCAGCAGGACCACGGTAATGATATCATAGGTCTACTACTCACAATAAATGAGCATGTGCCTGACATTTCCAACAATTTCAAATGTACATGAAGTAAAAAACTCTGGCCAGTCTGTGCATTCGCACAGTCTGACCAGACTCTTCACTTCACATTTTATAGAAAGATAAGGTCTTAAAGTGTCTTTAGGCAGTCAAGTAATCTTCTCTTCGTACCGTTTGGCTGTCTTAGATACATAAGTTTTGCCCTTCACGCACATGTTGTTGGATGTTAAATTGTTGGAAATGTCTCGCTAAGGCCCAAATGATAAAATTATATATTTAAATCATTTGATAACGCTTACACGCAAGTATGGTGAAATACCGAGTGATAAAATATATCAGCTTTAAGATCAAATGTAACCAGAGTACAGTTAAATATGCTATGACACAAGAAATTCTAGTAAGATTTAGAGGATATTGAATGAGTGGTCATGGAATACCGAATTTTTTAAACGAGTCATCTATAAACAGATAAAAACGAGGCTGTGTCGACTTTTTATCTGTTTATAGATGACGAGTTTAATAAATTCTGTAATTTATGAGCACACATTTTATATTCTATTTATAATATGACCCGAATTTTTGCAAAAAATCGTCAATATTCTTGAAATACAACATTTCAATTTTCCGCGAAACTTATAACGCCTTTTAAAACTGACGTCACAATATATACTTTATGACGTCATTTCGCGGTTACAAAATAGCGTTGCTATTCGCTCTGAGCCCATTTGCATAGTTATTCCACTAGTGTAATAACACCTGTGTAATATCAAAAATATTCAATGGGGTTATTTCACTCCGCGACGTAGGTCATATTATAAATTGTAAAAGATCAACCGTGACTAGAATTTTATTGTGTAATAAGACGACAAAACCCACAACCTAATTCAGTTTTCAGAACATTTCCAAGAAATAGACACTAATATCCCAATTGCATCGGTTATGTTTGTTTGTTGAACTCACTTTTCTCTTTTACCCCTGCTCGTCTTAACCTCCCTTGAATTCGTATTCCAAAAACAAAGCACTTCATTTTCCAGTACACAAAAGACGCTTCGGATTCTTACACATTTAGAAAATTCCCATGTAGAGCAATAAGTGGTTGTTCTAGGAAACACAAAGTTTTTCAGCAAACACATTATTTGACTGGTCTACAACGGTATTAAGAAAAGGCATTTAGGTCAGTGCTTGACATCTTCAACAGTTTCACATGTGTACTAATCGAAGTTATTGGCTACCCTGTGCATCCCGACTAGAGTATTCAATTTGTTGTCTATAGATAGATAAGTTTCAAATCCCCCTATTCAGACAGTCAGTAAATAGACGATATTGAATGAGTGGTCATTGAATACCGAATTTATTAAACGAGTGATCAATAAACAGAAAAAACGAGGCTGCGCCAAGTTTTTATCTGTTTATAGATGACGAGTTTAATAAATTCGGTATTTTATTAGCACAATTTCGATATTCTATCTATAATATGACCTAAATTTTTGCGATAAATCGATGAAATTCCAGATATTTATCGATTGAAGTTATTCCAAGTAACATATAAAGCAGTTTGCGTATTGACGTCATCAAATTCATTGTGACGTCATTTTCACAACGAAAATATCACTTGCTATACGTTCTTAGCTCTTTTGTATAGTAATTCTACTAGTGTAATAACACCTATGTAAAATCAAAAGTATTTCAACGAGGTTATTTCACTCCCGCGACGTAGATCATGGTATAAGTAATTTTGTTGCTTTTCTGGTTTGATAAATGTTTCTGAATCGCGCTCACATGAACTTGTTGGAAATGCCACACACAAGCTTACTTGACGCTATGTCCAGCGTTTGAAATCACCACCTGTTTTCTTCAGGAACTGTATAGGTCAGCATTTCGCTATGAATGAAGAGAAGGCTGTACTATCCAAGTTGTTATACAAGTAAGTCATATACAAATACCGATTATCATACATTATCTTATAACTATACAAATATCCTTGTGATAACATCCCATATGATTTTTTTTTATGATATCAAATAGATATTTTTTGAAACAATGACTTAATGCGATTATTTTTTAGAAACTTGCATTTCTATTAGAAACATCGACAGAAACAAGACAAATAGAGGTTATAAGATAAATATAAGACGTACTTAGAGCATTGTATGAAATAATATCTAACTCTGTTGTAGGAATTGATAATTGTCTCGGCAGAGCCTCGACAATTATCAATTTCCCCAATCTCGTGAGTATTTTTTTAAATACAAAATAGTAAGTACGTATTATATATGCCAACATTTGGATATTCTAGACAAATCTTCTTGAGACGTATCAAGGAGATGTAGTCTGTCCCGTCCCTTTGAAGCAACTTGATATGTTACTAGATTATATCACAGAACGTCCAAGTAGTATCTAAAGCTTCTCTGGATTTTCTCATTTTATCAATTATCAATAGAGTTTTCCTCCTTTTTAAAAATGATTTCTATATTTGTTTACAAAAGTATTGTCATGATGAGTTCATACACAAGAGCGTAGCTCCCATTACGCACATAACGCAAGTACGTGATAGAAATAAATCCTCTTTCGAAAAATGTCCTTGATGAATGATCGTAACTTCGAAACTACAGCTTATTTAAGCTGTTGTTTCGATTTTTTTATTATTCAGCAACGCCAGAATCACAAAAGTGGGGCGGACCGATGACATTCATCTTTTGTCACAGTCCAAATATTCCTTTATCCTATATATATTCTTTGGTGATCGCTTTCTTGGTGCGTATGAATTTCAAAATCCTAGTTACGCCTTTGATACATATTAAGTGAAAATGTATTTGATTACAATGAAAAATAGTATTTTTGATAAATCTATAAACGGTATTATGCAAGCATGGAAACCATACCCAACATCCTCCTTTGCATAGAGACATTCATATTGCCTCTTTGGTCAAACAATTATTAATGATTATTATTCATTCCTTTCTATTGTAGCTTCACGTTCAAGCTAGACCCTACACACGTTGTTCGTCGACGCCTTGCTGCCGTAATGAGATCTGAGGACGGCATATATACATGTATGCCGAAAGAAGGCATCATTGAAACGATAAAGATGAATAAACTGATAGCAATTAGTAGACTCGTGCAAATGACACCAATCCGATTAAAATCCTTCTAAAACCTTCAACCGGCACTTTATTCATTCATCCCAAACACTTATTCAAGACGGTCCAAGACACTCAATCGGGAAGATAGAGGTCGATTTGGGATCGATTGTTGTACGTTTCTTTCTATGTTTATTCACCTGCACCGTGGTACCTAGTGTCTCATTTGCCTGTTTCTGGAGATATTTTCTGGTGTACGGGATTATTTGTTTAATATAGTGATATAAAAAAAAGGGCTTGTGGGTTATTACAAGTGGCGATGAAAAAGGCCACATATGACGTCATAGCTATGTTAATTTTATAACCGCAATTAAGACGTGCAAATGTCGTAACACCTTCGGTAGCGTAAGGGTAAGCACATCTGCCCCACTAAGCAGAGGGTCCAAGTTTCGATTCCTGGTCGAGGTAGGACTGATATTTTAAGTGTCTTTCAACGTATATATACATAAATATATATATACAACCGGCCTCGGATTTTACATTTTGCATAAAAACTCCTCCTCCGTCAGACTTTATCAATGGACACATAAACGCGAAAATGAAATTATTTCATAAATATAATGCCTAGATGTACGTACTTTTTTCCCTTTCTATTAAAACCAAACAGCCACTTCTCCTTTAAAGTTCTGTTATGGTTGGTCAGGGGTATTGTCATAAGGCGACGTAGAACCCGTAGCTCCAACTTGCATTAAGCTCAAGTTACAAGAAATCGGTTTCCCTTTGACTAGAAGATATTTGAAGTGGTAAAGTCTTGGCAATTCGTAAGGTTTCGACCTGTTCAGATTACGCACACAACACTGATTTCGCGGATTAACCAGGGTCGATATTTTTCGTAAAGTATTTTCTTATTCATTGCGTGTCTAAAGTATTTGCTTATTTATTGCTACATCGGCCGAAGGCCAGCGAGCTGTAGTCATCGTGGTGTGTCCGTCGTGCGTGCGTTCGTCCGAGCGTACGTGCGTCTATGCAAAAACGTGTTCTTTGAACACCTTCTCCTCCTAAATCAATGGATAGATTTTAACGATACTTTGTAGATATGTTCCTTGGATGACCCTCTTCTTAAATAGTATAAGAAAGTTTGATTAACTTCCAAATATGGGCGGGGCTTTTCTAAGTAACATCTAGATGAAAACGTTAAATTTAAATACACCCGTCGAAAGAGAGAACATTTTAACACCCATGGCGCCCGATGGGGCAGGTGAGCGGAGTCCATCTCTTTATCCGGAGCATAACTCTATCACCTTAAGGTAGTGGACCCCAAATAATTCCACAACGATTCCGGAGTAATAAATGTAACAGTATTAACCGCGGTTTCCTAATGAATTTCATAAGGAAACCTCAGTCAAAACAGTAAAAGACCATGAGTTCCGAAATGTTGCGGATCTATTACGGTTTCACTACCTTAAGTCTGATGAATTGAAACTAGGCAGTTTTGTTCCTCACGTGATCACGGTTTGTAGTGCCTCAAAAACGTAGCTCTAAGTAGCTTAACTTTGAATAAATCCCTTTTGTTGTTTTAATACTTCGGCATTTAGCAGAGAAACGGGGGTGTCTTTTGACAATTTGCCACCTTTTCAGGTCACCTAAGCACAACGTGCTCAAGATGAGCTTTTGTGATCACCTTTTGTCCGTCGTGCACCGAAAGTCATCAACAATTCTTCTAACATCTTCTCCTCAATAACCGATGGGCCAGTTTCAACCAAACTTGCCAGAACATTTCTTTGGTGACCCTTCTCAAAACATTTTCATGAATTTTGAACGACTCCTAAATATGGGCGGGGCTTATTTTGAGCCCGAAATCTTTCAACTTCTTCTCCTCGGTAACCTATTGTTGGATTTCAACTTAACTTGGCAGAAATGTTCCTTGGTGATTCCTCTAAACTTTGTTCATGAAATTTTGATTGACCTCCCCCCCCCCCCCTCAAAATATGGGCGGGGCAGCGCGGGGCTTATTTTGAGCCGGAAATCTTTGATGTTAACCAAACTTGCAGAAATGTTCCTTGGGTAACCATTTTAAGTCTTTCGTGGAATTTTGATTGACCCCTAAATATGGACGTGCCTGAACGGGGCTTATTTTTGTCCAAAAATGTTTAAACATCTTCGCCTTAGTCACCAATGGGCAGTTTTAAAACAAACTTGACAGAAACAGTCCTTGGGTGATCTTTCTCAAATTTCTTCGTGGAATTTAAATTGACCCGCCAAATATAGGAGTTGCAGGGCGGGGCTTGTCTAAGCCCAAAATTTTCTCCTCAGGAACCGATCGTTGGATTTCAAGCAAACTTGGGTGATCCTTCTCAAAACTTGTTCGTGGAATTTTGATTGAAACCCCCCCCCCCATGGGCGTAACAGGCTGGGGCTTGTTTTGAGCCCAAAACCTTAAATCATCTTCTCCTTAATAACCAAAAGGCTGATTTCAACCAAACTTAGCAGAATTGTTCCATGGGTAACCCATCCCAAAAGTTTTGTTCGATTGACCCCAAAATATTGGCCAGACAGGGCGGGCCTTATTCACTTTTAAATCTTGTAAATATTTTTTCTCCAAAAAGGAAATCAGACAATTTTATTTGATTTTGGCATGAATGTTTCTCTCTTCTTAACCCTTAAACAGGAAAGGGTTAAAACAGGTTCGTGAAAATCTGTTCATCCCTTAAGTATGGTTATTGTGTTGAGCGGCATTTTGGCACTATGAAACCTGGTAACAACATCACCCCTTAACCCTTTCCTGTTTTTCAAAATTTTGGACCTGTCCAAATTAAAAGGTTTTGCGGACGAAAATTTAAAGTGGATTTAATTTGAAAAATAACCATTCAGTAGGGTAGAAAATATTGTGGAAAAAGAAGAAATTGCTTGTCAGGAGCAATTTCTTTTTTCACAATATTTTCCCAATCATAAAATCACATGCACGTAAAAAGCAGGGATTAAACAGCAAAGGGTTAAACCAACTTAGCCAGAATGTTCCTTTGGTGACCCTTTTTAAAACTTTTGCGACATTCTGATTAGGCCACAAAAATCGACATGGTAGGACAGGGCCTGTTTTCACTTTGAACTCTTAAGATAACATTTCACCCTCTAGGCAAAAATGAACATTTGCCAGAATGTTACTTGCATGTTGGGTGACATTCATTGGACAATGAAATTCAGATGAGCGGATTAGGGTCATTCTGGCCCTCTTGTTTATTCAAATTCCCTTAGGGGATATTTACAGATTCAATAAGTTTAGGTAAAATACCATTTCAAAGATTTTAAACACGCATTCACACGCCCACGATAACCGTCTTAATATGTTTATCCTTTATATAGAAAAAAAAGTAGAACGCTATAGGTAGGTCTCTGTTGACAATTTGTCGCAAGTTACAGTTAACAACATCGTTAAATTGACATTCAACTCGATCCAAACAATCACCTTTCTTTCATTCCAATAACTCACTCAAACCCTACAAGTTCAAAGAAAATGATGCAATGATTCCCCATATTCATTACCTTGGTTAGATGGAGAAGCGTTTGATTGGTCCATGAAGACACGCTGGCGCCGTCAAAGCGCAGTTGGTAGCGCGTCAGACTGTCAATCTAGAGGCTCGGGTTCGATCCCCGACGGCGGCACTCACCAATGGGTTGATAATCGTAGACCTATGTAAGAAATGAGCATGAGGCTAGGAAAGGATGTGGTGGTTGTACTGGTGAGAGAAATACCAGGAAACCATTGTTAGGTGCTCCAGCCGCCGCGATATTACTGAAAAAAATTTGAAAGCGGCGTGAAAGTCAATTTAATCAATCAATCAGTGAAGACATGCTAGTAATTTAAAAAAAAGAACAACACAGAATTCATCGAGAGGGGGGGGGGGGCATTTAATTATGACGACAATTCGCGTAGTAGTAAGTTGAATTTGATCTTGTTAGTAATGTCGCCAAGAATGAACAGAAGCAAAAGAGTTTCTGCATGGCATTTTCAACAAATATATGGTGTACACTAATTTATTTAAGTTCAATTACGACGAAAGCTTAAGGTTGTAGAATCGCACTCAATCGGTGACAGCATGGTGAACTTGGGCTGACTATTAAATGATCTTCCTATAAACTCACCACGGGGGGGGGGGGGGGGGGGGGTATGCTTATAGTATGTTATGTATATTGCTTGTTATGTATAATCTATAAATAAACCTAATGGTATTTACCATGTCTATTTTTAGAATTAGTCTGGGGATTTTCCAATATCTCTTGACACTTTAAGGTAATAGATGTAGCAGATTTTAGATCTTTCTAGAAAGGCCTTTTGGAAGGTGATTTAGACTCTAGAGTATTCTTATGTTCTATACTATTCCAGATTGTTCTATAGTATTATATAAAGGGGTTCCTACAGCATTCTTGGTTCACTTGTTTTAGACTTATGGTTTCATTTAGTAGTACTGTGTTAAACTAAAAGGGGATTTCTTGTTATCTTAAAAGTGTGTTTAAAAGCGTGTTTAATTTTGAATTCGGATATTATTGGACTTAATATTTGTGGACCAGGAACTTAATTAAATTGGATCTAAAATTAAAAACTTTAGGATTAAACATTCAAGGTATTGTAATTTGTTTTTGTATTAATTTCATATTGTCAATAATTCTGTTATTATTGTCAATAAATATTGTTTATTGTAAAGTTTGTTGCTGGCTTCTTTGATCGTGTTACATTGGCACGTAACATATTGGGGGCTCGTCTCGAGATACGAACATCAGACAAACAAGCAAGCAAACAAACAAAACAAAACAAATCAAACAAATTCTGTATTTAAATCTGCTGTTCAAAATTATTTAAGAAATTAATTTCATATTTCAATTTTGATAAATCTAGAGTGTACTTTCACTATTATTTATCGAAATCTTACATTCTTGTTTGAATACAGCAACAGGCTACCATGTCTTTTGACTTAGAAAAATTTACGCACGAACCTTCCGTGGAGCTATTGAATTTGGGTAAAAAGCCTGATTTGCTCAATCTTGCCAAGCATTATGAATTAAAAGAAGTCAAGTCCTCATTGCGAAAGCATGAAATTAAGAATATTTTGGTTCAATATTTTGTTGATGAGGACATCTTTGATGAAAAGGCTCTGTCTCTCATTGTTGATGTTCCATCAGTTTAAAGCTCAAGAGATCTTGAACTGTTAAAACTCCAACAAAGAGAGAAGGAATTGGAAATGGAAAGAGAGAGAGAAGAGAGAAAATTTCAAGAAAAGCAATTAGATATTGAAATTGAAAGAGAAAGAGCACAGAGAGAAATTGAAGAAAAAGAAAGAGAAAGGCAATTTCAAAGGGAAAAGGAAGAAAGGGAAAGAGAAGAAAGAGAACAAGAAAGAGAGAGGGAAAGAGAACAAGAAAGAGAGAGGGAAAGAGAAGAAAGAGCATTTCAATTACGATTAAAAGAATTAGAAATTCAAGATAGAGCAAATCAGCCTAGATATATGTATAATGACCATTTTGATGTAACAAAACATTTTAGGCTTGTCCCACCATTTCAAGAAAATGAAGTTGATACATATTTCGAACATTTTGAAAAAGTTGCAAATAACTTGAAATGGCCAAAGGAGCAATGGACCTTACTTCTCCAAAGTGTCATAGTAGGAAAAGCTCGCAATATTTATTCGCAACTTCGAACAGAACAAAGCAATGATTATGATACCGTAAAAGAACTCATTCTCAAAGGTTATGAGCTGGTACCAGAAGCATACAGACAACAATTTAGAAGTTGTAGAAAAGAATCTGGCCAGACTCACGTTGAATTTGCAAGAAACGAAGAAAAATTATTTGACAGGTGGTGCTATTCTAAGAAAATAGACCAAAATTATGATAATCTTAGACAACTCATATTAATTGAACAATTCAAAAATTGCATTCAATCTGACATTAAGTCACATTTAGATGAAAAAAATGTTGAAACTATGCACGAAGCAGCTCGTTTAGCTGATAATTACTACCTTACACACAAAAAATATTTCGTTAATAAAGCAAAACCTGCTTCCTCACATCCCCAAAATAAATCTATTCAATCGAATTCACCTAAACCAAAGTCTACCGGTGAAACCAATGTTCAAAATCCCTTATCTCGAGTACATTGTACTTATTGTAAAAAACCAGGTCACCTTATTTCGGAATGTTTTAGATTAAAAAGGAAGAAGGAACTGAGTGCAGCCAAACCTACAGGGCTCACCAGCCTTCAGCCTAAATCACAGCCTTCTTTTGAGTTAAATTCAATTGTTAAGGCAGAACCAAATTCTGATTCCTGTATGGAGATTTTTGAACCGTTCATGTTGGATGGTTTTGTATCACTTTCAGGTGATATGTGCCCACCTACCCCTATTAAAATTTTAAGAGACACAGGAGCTTCTCAATCTCTTATTTTAGCAGATGTTCTGCCTTTTTCTGAGAAGACTTCGTCTGGTACTAGTGTCCTTATTCAGGGTGTAGAGTGTGGTGTTATTAATGTTCCTCTTCATAAGGTTAATTTGTCCTCAGATTTGGTTACTGGTTCTGTGGTTGTTGGTGTTAAACATTCTTTACCATTTAAAGGTGTACATTTATTGCTAGGCAATGACTTAGCTGGAGATAAGGTTGTTGTTAATCCTCTTGTAACTGACACACCTAATGTAGGTCAAACAGATGATCCTATTTTGCAGGAAATACCTGATTTGTACCCTTCATGTGCAGTAACTCGGGGTATGGCTAAAAAAGCTTCCTTGGAAAATTCAAATGATATTGACTTAACTGATACTTTTGTTGGTCAATATTTCAATGACGAGATTAAAAAGTCTTTTAATCTTAGTCTGCCTGATACTCAGACAGACTCGTCAAAATTTTGTCAGTCATCTCCAAGGTCAAATGACCAAGGTCATGAAACGCATTCAAAGTCAAAGTTAATCCAGGAACAGCAAAATGATCCTGAGATTTCAAAGTTAATTGATAGGGCATTACATTAAAAGAAATGTCTCAGAATCCTGTTTGTTACTATAAAAAGAATGGTATTCTGATGAGAAAATGGCGACCATTTGATGTCCAAGCTGATGACGATTGGGCTGTTCATCACCAAATTGTTGTTCCAAAGTCATATCGCCATGAAATACTTAGTATAGCACATGAAAGTCCAATGTCTGGTCATTTAGGTGTAAACAAGACTTATCACAAGATTATGACTCATTTCTTTTGGCCTGGACTTAAATCGGACGTTTCCAAATATTGTAAAAGTTGCCACACTTGTCAAATGGTAGGGAAACCTAACCAAGTTATTCCAAAAGCAAGGTTACAACCCATTCCAGCTTTTGATGAACCTTTCAGTCGAATAATAATAGACTGCGTTGGTCCTTTACCGAAAACTAAGTCAGGTTCTGAATATTTGTTGACAATTATGTGTGCTTCTACTCGCTTCCCAGAAGCAATTCCTTTAAGAAACATTAAGACAAAGTCAATTATTAAGGCTCTTGTCAAATTCTTTACTTTTGTTGGCCTTCCTAAATCAGTTCAGTCTGATCAAGGATCAAACTTCATGTCAGGCATATTCCAACAGGTTATGCATGAATTAGGTATCAAGCAATATCGGTCATCTGCTTATCACCCTGAAAGTCAAGGTGCTTTAGAAAGATTTCATCAGACCCTAAAGAATATGATAAGGTCATATTGTTTTGATACTGATAAAAATTGGGATGAAGGTATTCATTTGCTATTATTTGCAGTCAGAGAATCTGTTCAAGAATCTCTTGGCTTTAGCCCCTTTGAGTTAGTTTTTGGTCATTCTGTTCGTGGGCCATTAACACTCTTAAAAGAGAAATTTCTTGCTGATGATGAAACACCCTTGAACTTGTTACAGTATGTTTCTGACTTCAGAAATAAACTGTCTAGGGCATGTGAGGTTGCTAGGTCAAATCTTAAATCATCTCAGAGCAAAATGAAGGCAAGATATGACAAGCATAGTGTTGATAGGAAATTTGAACCAGGTGATAGAGTCCTTGCACTTTTGCCAATACCTGGCCGACCCTTACAGGCAAGATATTATGGCCCGTATACTATTGATAAGAAAACAAGTGATTTGAATTATATCATCAATACTCCCGGAAGGCGTAAAAATAAACAATTGTGTCATGTGAACATGCTAAAAAAGTATTTTGACAGAGATAGCTCTATTTCAAAACCAATTACAGTTGTAAACACTGTCCCACAACAATCAAATATGATTGAATCAGAAGTTAATTCAGACTTTAGTGAAAAATCTGTTCCTGGTCCACCTAAACTTGAGAACTCTGAAATACTAAAGAATCTTGACGACAAACTTTCACATTTGGAGCCATCTCAACGAGAAGAGCTGAAACAGTTGATTAATGAATATGAACACTTGTTTCCTGACATCCCAACTAGAACTGATAAAATATATCATGATGTCATTGTGGAAGATTCTCAACCAATAAAACAACATCCTTATAGAATGAATCCAGTGAACCAAAAAGCCCTTCAAGATGAAGTGAATTACTTATTGGAGAATGATTTTATTGAACCCAGCCAAAGTAATTACAGTTCACCATGTATATTAGTTCCAAAGCCAAATGGAACATACAGAATGTGCACTGACTATCGAAAAGTGAACTCTGTGACAAAAACTGACTCTTTTCCTATACCAAGAATTGATGACTGTATTGACAAAGTCGGTAATTCTAAATATGTCACCAAATTTGACCTTCTCAAAGGATTCTGGCAAGTTCCGCTCACTGATAGGGCTAAAGAAGTATCAGCATTTGCTACTCCAACTGGTCTGTACCAGTACAAAGTTATGCCGTTTGGGATGAAAAATTCTCCTGCGACGTTTCAGCGGCTTGTAAATATGGTTATAGCTGGCTTAGATGGCTGTGACGCATACATTGATGATGTCATCATCTATACAGATACATGGAGTGACCACCTTCAAAGAATCAAACAATTCTTCGACCGTCTCAGTGATGCAAAATTGACTATTAATCTTGGAAAAACAGAATTTTGTCATGCTACTGTTACTTTCTTAGGACATCTTGTGGGACAGGGTCAAGTTAAACCTTTAGAATCTAAGGTCAATGCTATCTCTGAGTTTCCTGTGCCTGCTACTAAAAAGCAACTGATGCGATTTCTTGGTATGGCTGGCTACTATAGAAAGTTTTGTAAGAATTTTTCTATAATAGCTGAACCTTTAACAAACTTATTAAAGAAAAACGTTAAGTTCAAATGGAATGATAACTGTCAAGTTGCCTTTGATCGCTTAAAAGCCATACTAAAGAGCACACCAGTTCTTTCAGCACCTGATTTTGACAAATGTTTCAAATTAGCTGTTGATGCAAGTGATGTTGGTATTGGTGCTGTTCTTTTGCAAGAAGACGATGATGGTATAGATCATCCAGTTTGTTATTATTCTAAAAAATTAAACAAACATCAGAGAAACTACTCCACCATTGGAAAGGAATGTCTTGCTCTGATTTTGGCAATCCAACATTTGAAGTTTATTTAACATCTGCAACTTCTCCTATAGTTGTATTCAGTCACCACAATCCCTTAAGTTTTCTTCACAAACTTAAGAGTAAGAACCAAAGATTATTGAGGTGGAGTTTGTCACTTCAAGAATTTGATCTTGATGTAAGACACATTAAAGGAAAAGACAACATTATACCAGATGCTCTGTCAAGAGTCTAAAATTTTGAATTGTCATATCTTAAATAAAACATTGAATTTTACAGTTACATTTTACTATATTTTTTGTATATATGTATGTATGTTTGCTTATATAACTCTTTTTCAATTCTTTTGATGAAAATTGTTTGTATTTTCATGCTAGATGTGCTGAAATATTGCAACGAATCATGATATTAACAATTATGTGATGTATATTATCATTGTAAATGCTAATGATAATTCAAAAAGAAAGATTTATTTCATAAACCTTTCTTTTTTTCTTTCAAGGGGGAAAGTGTTATGTATATTGCTTGTTATGTATAATCTATAAATAAACCTAATGGTATTTACCATGTCTATTTTTAGAATTAGTCTGGGGATTTTCCAATATCTCTTGACACTTTAAGGTAATAGATGTAGCAGATTTTAGATCTTTCTAGAAAGGCCTTTTGGAAGGTGATTTAGACTCTAGAGTATTCTTATGTTCTATACTATTCCAGATTGTTCTATAGTATTATATAAAGGGGTTCCTACAGCATTCTTGGTTCACTTGTTTTAGACTTATGGTTTCATTTAGTAGTACTGTGTTAAACTAAAAGGGGATTTCTTGTTATCTTAAAAGTGTGTTTAAAAGCGTGTTTAATTTTGAATTCGGATATTATTGGACTTAATATTTGTGGACCAGGAACTTAATTAAATTGGATCTAAAATTAAAAACTTTAGGATTAAACATTCAAGGTATTGTAATTTGTTTTTGTATTAATTTCATATTGTCAATAATTCTGTTATTATTGTCAATAAATATTGTTAATTGTAAAGTTTGTTGCTGGCTTCTTTGATCGTGTTACATTGGCACGTAACAAGTATGCTTGTTTGGCAGTGAGCAGTCTAGGAAAGCATATACAGTGAATAAAAAGCAATATACAATTGTAATAAGAGTATAGCTCAATAGCTTTCAACTGAGCGGGTAGTGAAGATCCAGATCAGCCTGCGCAGTTGCACAGGCTGATCTAAATCTAAACGTTATAAATATACGAAATCATTGAGATAAGTCATCGGCACAGACTCAGTCGAGGTCAAATTCACGTAGGTAAACTATAGAAAGCCTCAATAATAACCCCGGGCTTAATCTCTATTGACATACCCCTTTCTCGTCGAGATCTCCATTGAAATAAAAACACACTTTCATTTTCGATACCTTCTATATACCACTTCGTTTCATACCAGTTCATAAGCACACTTTACTTTTTTATGCAAAATTTGATTCTGTTAGACCACAAACAATTTATTTGTGGAGTTCTTGATACAAGCGTAAATCGCCAGACGTCGTCAAACGGTCACAAAGGAGACATTGAAGGGTGACGGGGTACACATACTGTATTTGATCATGTAATCACTGTAGTATTATATTTGGATAACCAAGTTTTACAGGTATGTGTTATATATTACCATTTTTATGATATCTAAATAGACAACTTGCTTTTATTTCATTTTAATTTTGAACATCAGATTATTTTTTGTTTATTTTAAATTGGGTTAACGCCGCTTTTAACACCTTTTTTCAGTGATATTGCGGCGGGTGGAGAACCCAACAACCGATTCCTCAGTGATATTTCTCACACCAGGGCCCGAGGTTATAAAAACTTTTCTCATTCTCAATTCAAAATTATCTCAAATTTCAATTTGAGATAAAAGCCGTTATTCTCTTTTAATTTTCATATTACTGTATTAACATAAATGGTAATATCAATAAGTTGTTATAAATAACAACTTATTATTATTTCCTTTTATTTTCATACATTTATTTGAATTTAAAATTTGAGAAAATTCTCAATTGATTCTGAGAAAATTTATATAACCTCGGGCCTAGATATACCATTACATCCTTTCCTAGCCTTCGATTAGCTGCTGGATCCCTTTAATATTAACAACCCTTTGGTGGGAGACGCGTTGTCGGAAAGGATAGGTGCAGCCGTCGGGTATAGAATAAAAGAACAGAATAAAACAGATACTTGTAATTTATTAAAGACTTGCATAAACATTCTCATATCTTTCATTGCATATTTATGTTATACACAAAGCTTTTGGAAAGCATTACTAATCAAGAACAGCATGATCGTACGTCTGATCTCAGCCCGTTTAATTTTTTGGAAAACTTAGAAAAGCCCTGGGGCCTGTTTCATCAAAACATTTAGGACATATTTTTGTCTTACCTATGGCTTACTACATATTTAGTTAAAAAATCATGTATCACCAATCTATCAATACCTATGCTAAGTAATTGTTGTTGTTACTGGACCGAAAGTCATCAGTAAGACAAAAATATGTCCTAAATGTTTTGATGAAACTGGCCCCTGGTTGTAATATCTGAAAAATGGCAGTTGTAAACGAAATAAAAAATCATGATGAGAAAATAAAGGGATAAGGGTTGGGACCAATTATGTCCCCTTGCATAACTGCGGGCTTTAATGCCTTTATTCTCCGATGAATATTACCCCATTTATTGTACTTGGGTATCGGATTTGGGTTTAATTGTGAAAAAAGGTTGTAGACAGTTGACACAATAGGATTATGAAAATCATTAGGAAACCTCGGTTAACACTGTTAAAGTTCATTACTTCCAAAATTTGCGGAACTATTACGGGTCTACTACCATAAAGGACTACCTGGGTACACCGTTAGTGCGTTTTAAGTCACATTCCCTGCCTGATTGCGCGGTTTGCGCGGGCTGTTTAGGGTCGATCAATTTTGCACTAAGCTGCTATTCTGAATCTTAATAGGTCACTCTACTTTCCCATTTGGTTTCTTTTGAAATGTGCCCTATAGTTTCCCTTTGCCAGCTACAATATCTTTTTCAAATATTTATTTTACGGAGTTTCCAGGTTATCCATTTGTGCGTGACGGGTCACAAATATGTGACAGAAAGAGCCCTTCCTTCTGGATGCAAAAATTTTTGCGAATAATTAGAATTTGTACTCTGCTTTGCACGTCTAAAAAAAATTACGATCGTTCCACAAATGATTCACAACCACTTTCATCTTGAACGGAACAACGAAATCTCCTTTAGACACAGCCAATTTAATGGCTTGTATAATTCATTATTATTGCCCTGACAGTTGTGGCAGGGCGAAACCAAAGTAACGGGTCGTTGCACCTAAGAATAAGGTAGATCAGCTTTTATTTTTAAAACGTATTGTCCATGATTAATGCCCTGGCAGGGCGGAGCCTAAGTAACGGGTCGTTGCACTAAAGGTTAAGGGAAATCAGGTTTTTTTCTTAAATAACCTCCTTCTAAAGAGAGTCGACATAAATAACTCGAGACCTTAAGGTGGCAATGGACAGTCGCCTTCCGCCTCTATAAACCGGAAATGGGTTTTCGTTTATTTTACGGCTCTTTTTGCGCGTTGTTTCAAAAGACCGGTTTTCGTAAGATTTTGCTTATGGAAATAACGTAGAATATTGATGGTAAAATTATATAACTTAGCTTCTTTTCAGCATTTGATATCAATTGAATGACTGGATCATTGAATCTAACAATAAAATGCGTTAAAAGCGTCATTCAATTAGGAGAGGTCACTGTTAAATAACGAAAAACTTTCTTATTTGCATGGAAAGGTATGCTGAATTTTTTAAAAAATAAAGGAAAAATATGGGGTTTAAACATATCGGAAAACAAGAAAATTTCATTGGGTAATTTCTTTAAAAAAATAGATTTTTGTGGCATTTTTACCCTGTAAAATTACAAAAAATAAGTGCATTTTTAACTTTTGAAGGCAAATTGTGCAAATGCAATTGATCAAAGAGAAATTTTCTTGGCAGCAGCCATCGTGTTCATGTGTAAGGTCTATCAAAATGTATTTGTTTTATAACTATAAGCTAGTACTTAGTTTAAACTAGACCTAAAACGAATATAAACGTTTTACTGAAAAATGGCCAATACCACTCAAGGGCAGATAACTCTAGCATGAAAACGAGCATGGAAAGGTACCTTCAAATCTTGATATAATGACTAGACAATGTTAATCTACAACATATGTAAACAAGAAAAAAATTCATTGGACGGGGAAAATGACATCATGTGTCCATTGCTACCTTAAATTGTAGATTGGTAACTAAATCCTCGTAACTTCAGCTTAATAAAGCTGAAGTTACGAGGACTTGGTAACCAAACGATGAAATGTGTTCATTCTCTCAAAGCACGTGAATCCTTTAGGTTTTAGGATACAGTTATTTGCACGAGTTAACGATGATTAACGACTAAAATTTGAAAGAACCCAAACTATTGAAAAGTAAACTCTCCAAATTACGCCACGGTTAAGCCCCGCCCTGCCAGTTCATTAATAACACAGAATACTTCTTTAGATAGTGGACATGAATAGCTCAGGACCAAAAATCGTAGGTGGATACCAAATCCTCGTTACTTCAACTATTCCAAGCTGAAGTTACGAGGCTTTGGTAACCCAACGATGAGATGTTCTCAATTTTGCTAGACACGTGAATCTTTTTGGTTTTAGGATACTGTTAATTCCACGCGTAAACAATAATAGCGGACTAACTTTTGATTGATTGATTGATTGAATGGAGTTTTACGCCGCTGTCAACATTTTTTCAGTTATATTGCGGCGCCTAGAGCACCTAACAATGGTTTCCTAGTATTTCTCTCACCAGTACAACCACCAAATCCTTCCTAGCCTCCAGCTGCTATCTCACATAGGTCTACGATTATCAACCCATTTGTGAGAGACAAATAGTCGGAAAGAATGAGTGCCGCCGTCGGGGATGGGACCCGTGACCTCTGGATTGACAGTCCGACGCGCTACCAACTGCGGCGACTAACTTTTGAAGGAACCGAAATATTGAAGATGAAACACACCAAATTACGTCACGGCCAAGTCTCGCCCTTCCAGGTCATTTATAACGCAGAATAACTTTTTGAAATGAAATTGTAATATACATTTTGAGATAGCGTTTTACCCGGTATATAAACTAATTTAGAGATCTTAACTAAAGATAGCGTAGATTTTATCAGAATGTGTGTGTGTATTTCCGTTTATTTAACGTCGCTACCGTAGCACATGCCCATACGAGCGACGCCCCAAGAAGATGGTTAGTTTTTTACGGGGGATAGTGAAAGGATATATGACGAAACTAGTGCTGAGATCCGCCATAGTTCTTTAACGTGCTCGGTGTAAAGCACTGTCTCACGGGGCCTCGGTTTAACGTCTCATCCAAAAGACAATTAGTTTTTATTAGTGTACTACCAGTCAGGGAATCGAACACACGCCGTCGAACTTCAATGGTTTTGAAATTCGGTGCTCTACCAACTGAGCTAATCGGACTGGTGTATCAGAATGTTTGTATCACCAAACTTTTTAAACCAGTTTTAACTTTAAAGGTACTTTGTCGCAAGTTATCATATTTTGTAGTCTTTCGAAAAGGGACCATCTATGTAGGTTCGGCGCATTAAGTTTAGACTTAGTCATGGCACATGGATTCGGGATAGACTATTTTACATTCCCGTGTTAGAATTGCATTAAAGTGTCATGAGCTAATAGAACTAAACTCTTTTCCCAAATATTCATTCCCAAGGTTCCTAGATGGTTCTGTTTCGCGCGATGTGTCACAATTTAATCAATTCACTATTACGCATCCTATTTTAATCATAGGATGCGTACGCAGCTTTGAAAAATTAAAGAAAGTCCTGTGTTTACAGTTAAGAACATCGTGAAATTTACAAGCTGAAAGATATTGGAATGATTCGGGATCGAAATTGAATGAGTTGCGGAGCGAGTTTTGAGTGAAATTAATGACAGGTAATCCAATATCGCTAATTTTGTTCAAGATGAACAAAATAAGCGATATCTATTTCTTATTTAATAGAATATACAGGTCCTAGAAATAGTGGGGGTTTTTTTAGTTTTTTTTTTTGTTGTTGTTGTTGATTTGAATTTGGAATAATCGAATGAATGAAGCGCTGGGTGAGCGATTTAGAACGGTTTTGATCGGACTGAGAGTCAATTTCGCGATTTGTCTTATCTGTTATAGCTCTTTTTTCCAAATTTCTACAGGGATTTTGTCATACGGACGCCCTTTTCAAAACCCTGGGGTAACTGGAAATTTGAGTGCCCTCAATCAAGCTCTACTTCGAAAAATACGATCTATCATCTTTTCGTCTTGACCATATAATGAAAATGTTTGAAAACCTTTATTTTTTTTTGAAACTAAAAAGTTGTTTTTAACCAAAGTGTGAAAACAGTATCAGTGGTTTACACGTTATTAAATTTCACAGCCGAATGTGTTCGAAAAAATGGGTTATGCATTGCACATTCTCTCTTTGTTTGTACATATACTTATGGTGCTTGTTAAATTTATAACGTCACAAAATTAATAATGGTATAAGATCAACGTCTTTATTTATGATCCACATCAATGTTAGCAATAGAAACTGATTAAGTGTATATGCACAGACCGAGGATATTTAAGTAAAACAAAACGGGCGTCAACGGCACTTGAATCGGCTTTTTATTGCATAAAATGTGCGTTTTCGGGTCGTTTAAGGCATACGTTAACGGACAAAACCCGGGCGTTAACAAGAGAAAACGTTGATTAACAAGTAAATTCACGTGTCATTAACACCCGGCTTTTTTCACTTAAATATTCCCGATCTGGGCCTTTACGCTTTATCAGTTTCATTGTCCAACGCTATTATAGAGCATACCTAAAGACGTTGCTCAAAATCCCACGTTAAATTGTGTGACGCCATAAATTAACCAAGCAGCGTTGGTATAAAAAAGATGGACGGTGTAATGCATGACGGCATATTAGTAGGTTTGTAACTAGTTTTGTATCGTTTCTATGAAATTATTTTGCTCTTGAAAATCTTTTTATGCAACAATAGCGTCAATTCACGCTTTTTCGGGCGTTAAAATTTGGAGAGACCCTTATAATGCTTTAACGCCCTCGTGCTTCGCACTGGGGCGTTAAACCATTTTTCGGGTCTCTGCAAATGTTAACGCCCTCAAAAACGTGAACTAACCCTATGTTAATCCACGTTTCTTCCGTTAACGCCATGATTTGTACGTTAATGCATGCCTCTAAAGACCCCAAACCGTTAATGCAATGCAATAATGATAGTAGTAAGGAGTTAGGTTTGGGACCCCTTTTGGGACATATAGCAAATATGTCAATCCTTCATCTTCGCAAGTGGAGTTAGAGTCCTTGGCTTGCGAAAAGCTCTATACTTATGGATATGTTTATTTTCAGATCTCTGCATTAAAGCATAATGGATACTTTAAAATCTGGAATATTAACAACATGGCTGCCAGCTACTTCGTCTGCTTCAATTAGTCTGATACTGCAGACGACATTTTTTACATTCATATTATATATCATTTGGTATGTTGTCATGGAAATCAAGAAAAGAGTCACGTGGTGGAAAGTGTTCACACATTTACCAGGGCCTCCCGAGAAACACTGGATGTATGGAAGTTTTGTTAATGTGAGTACTTGGCTGACGATATGTTTCAGTTCGACGATACTTGAAACTGAATTAAGATTACAAAAAAAATCAGGAACTCAAATAAGACAACGTATCGTTTTGGTAGTTAAGCCATCGACAGCGGCGCCGGCTGATCTATTGCTTATCATGTTCGTTTTTGGCTACTTATCTGCTATCTAAAATTCAAATTCAAATTCCTTTATTGGTTTAAAAAATCCAGTCATAGGATTGTCACCAAGAATATACATACAATAAATATACAAGACAGAACTTATCAAAATCTATATATCAGATGTTTATATAATCTCAGATTAAAGAACCCATATAAAAATATCAGCATACATCTCAAGAGCCAGAGTCAAAACATGATAATGTAATTCAAAATCATTGAAACCAGGGGCCGTATCCACGAAACATCTTAGTTTTTTACTAAGAAATTTTCTAAGTTGAAATTTTTTCTACTAAGTGAAAAATATTTGCTTAGTTTTTCACTTAGTAACGACTTAGCCAATTCTTAGTGGAAATCTAAGTTTAAGTTGAAACTTAATCTTAGTTTTTTTCTTAGTCAAATATACATTTGTTTGACTTTTTGATGACGTATTTCCTGCCTAGCGCGCGACTTTACCTGTAAACAAATAAACACGGAAGTAAAATTTCGAAATCAAATGAAAAGCGGAAGATTCGTAAAATAATAGTTGAACGGTCAAGAATTTGCCTTTGAATTTTCAAATTAAACACGGACAATACGGCACATCCATTTATACGTTGACAAAGGTAGGAAATAGGCTAGATTATTAGTTTTTGATCCCCGTTTCCAGTCCGATTTTTCGACACCCGTGGGCGTATGGCTCTTTTATTTTCTCCAGAATATTCGATCGATGATTATATTCTGCTACTGAGCGACCAATGTACTGTTTAGAATGAAAGTACTAGCTAACCCTGTTCGAGCGTCAAATACCAGTTTATCATTCGGCCCTAGTCCTCAACGTACAATTTAGATGGACAAACACACCCTGAGGCTGTCGTGAAAAATTCCGTGTGATTCAATGCAGTTGAAAGTCTTCAAATATTTTACAAACTTACTTATTAAATGTTAACTAAACATTTTTATTATTATAATTTTGTAAAATAAAAATGTTTGATACTTTTACCTCGGTTTCAATGGTTATTCTATAATCAATTTACGAATGGATTTTTTTTCATGGAGATATGAAACTAAAAATTAAATCACACTGTATGAATATGCAAATCTGTCATACTTCAGTGTGATTAGGTTTTAGTTTCATATCTCAATAAATTAAAATTCAATTATCTTGGTCAGCAGGTCTTACTCATTGGACAGTTAACACGTGACTGTGAATTAAAATCTGTTGACAAAAGCCATTACGACAGTCATCTTTATTACCACACTTTTTAGTCTTGGATTGATAGTGGATAATACCCCTAAATTTGGCAGGTAGCTGTTGGATAGGATGAAATCCTGTGATTTTTCAGTGTGGGAAACGAAAAGAAACAATTTTTCATTCACAAACTGCCAAGATACATCTGTAATACTAATTATGTTGAAAGTGGTGTCAAAACGAAAAATAAACAATTTTCCATCTCTGCAACAAGATAAATTGTATTCAATTTAAAAAAAAATTTTTTTCCTTTATATTTGAATAGATTTGAAAGTAACCATTTTTTTGTTTTGAAAGAAATTGATTGGAATGTTGTTGAAGAACTTCATGAGATTAATTATTTGTTTCAGGAGCCTAAATGAATGCTGAATTATGATATCTTCACATTGTCCATTGTCTAAAGAAAGAACATCCATCCTAGGGAAGTGTTATGTCCTTAATACAGTTAAAGAAGACAGAAACTGAGTTTTGACTGTCTGTACATGTCACATGACAAAATACAGAGTACAAACTTCCACAGATTCTTTTTATTCAAAAGTGTAAGAGAATATTTATCAATTTATGGTCGAGAAGCAGGCTTAGTTGATTGCGTGCTTAGCTAAAAACTGTTAAAAAATAGGTTTGCTCCCTAGGCTGGCCAACTAACAAACTAATTGCCTTCTGGATGACAAGTGTAACCATAATCTCGATAACAGACAGTGCTTTACAAAAAGTTTGTTGAAGAAACAGGCAGATCTCAACAGTGATTTCATAGTGGTATTCTTCTTGGGGTGCAGCTATTATTCTACAGTAGTGACAATAAATTGACACCCCAGTGCTAAAAGCTTGTAAATGCCTTTACGCAGGAACAGAATGGTATACACTGTATAACAGGATAGAAATGCATATGTACAGATTCTAAACTTGAGGTGAGCAGTGTTGCAGTGTTTTATCTGCTAGGCCAATAGACACAGTGACATTAATCCACAGTTATAGAATCAATATCACAAAAAAAACAAATTTTGAAATATATATTTTTAATCATATCAAGCAGTGCTGAAATAAGTTTTGAACCATAGATTAATTTATGACTTGTTCAAAAATTTCCTCAATAATGAGAAACAATGATTTAATAATTTTTGGTTATTTCTGTGACCTACATGTAGTTTTAATTTTTCTAAACCCTTTATTCGCATAGATTGTTCAACAATTTTACTTTCAAACACTTCAGAGCCTACAGTTAGTAACATCATGTAATTAACATTCATTGTGATAAAAACCATCCAAATTCATTTGCTCAGCCCTCAATTCATTCATTCTAAACACTCAAACAATTTAAAAATACTCCAAAATGTTCAAAAACACTTTGAAATGATTTTATTGGCTAGAGTGAATTTCAAAGTGTCTGATTTATCCCTGAATACAAGATAACAGAAAAGTATGTTATTCTATTTAAGGGAATTAAAAATATAGATTTTGTCTTATTTTGGAGAAATTAGGGATATTTTATTACTTCATTTGAACCTCACTCAAAACTCACTCAACATTCCCATGAAATGTCATTCCAAAATATTTCCAAAATCATTTATTATGTAATTTTCATTAAATTTACTGTAGCTGGGGTATTGGTTTCTGCAGATTCAGGATTTTTTTTCGAACATACAAATAGGGTGATTCCTTTTCCAGGGAATACATCATGATTCATTTTGAATGAAATTCTGCATGAAACTGAAATTTATAGGTTACAGAGGGAAGAAGAGGGGTGTTGCCCCTCCCCCCTCCTTATTATCAAAAACTGCCTTCTAGATAAAATAATAAGGAAATTGAAGAAATTGCTTGAACAAGCCAGTTTTCCCCATCTAATTATGTTCATAGGTTAATAAAATTTTCTCTGAAGAATTTCTGGAAAGATTTCATCAAAATTTCTAAGAGTTTTAGTGATCCAGCAAAGAAATTTGAAACCAGGGTATAGTTAACAACATGAAATTGACATGCATTTCAATCAAAATCTTTTTAAATCATTCAGTCAGCGATCCATTAAACCATTCAAAACACTCACTCAAATTGATAAAAAAACGCTAAAAATCACCTGATATCCTTTTAGAAGTGTTGAAGCAGATCAAAAATTAATGAAAATCGATCAGATTTTATTAGCTGTTGTGGTTTTAAAAGTTACAGATTCATCGATGGAGATACACAAACAGAATAGAATGTATATTTTATAAAAGGGAGGCTATTAATATCGTTAATTTTGTTCAACCATAACAAATTTAGCAATATTGGATTTCCTCCCTTGGATTTCACCCAAAACTTGCTCCACACACTAATTCAATCTCATTCCAAAATCATTCCAAAATCAATCATATTGTCAATTTCATGATGTTCTTAACGGTAACATCTTCCTGATAATAGTTTTAGTAATGATAGGCTATTTTTACATTTCACACTTCTTAATTTTCCTTTTATTAGTCCCCACTGGTTAACTGTTAGGGAACTATAGGTTGACTTGATTTCATCCTTCTGTCTTTCCATCTGTCATACTATTGTTCATATCATAAATCCTAATGCACAAGTTCTAGCAACTTGAAACTTATTACAATTATAGATCACAAGTTTGACAAGTGTCATGTATAAGAACAGTAACTCTAGCTTGCATACTTATTGAGTTATTTCCCTTTATTATTTTTTCTGTTACATTTTTTTCCCCGAGCATTTCTCCTTAATCTTAAGTGCTAGCAACTAGCAACTTTATACACTTAAAGATCACATTGTGGGTCATGTACAAGAACCATCATTCTTGTCTGCCCATTTTCTAGTTAATTAATGCCCTTTGTTATTTGTACCTTTACATTTTTGTTCAGAGCATATCTCTTAAACAATAAGTGCTACATGTAATACATTATGAAATTGACAAGGTGAATGATTTCAGAATGAAACAGAATAAGTGTGATGAGTAAGCTTTGAGTGAAATTAAATTGATGTAATCCATTATCACTAATTTTGTTCAGGGTGAACAAAATAAGCAATATTTATTGCCTCCCTTTTCTGTTTGTGTGTCTCCATGGACCAATCAGACACTTTCAATTCCACACCAGCTAATACTAGAGCTGCTTGAGCAGCTGATTTTCTGAATCTTCTGATATGATGGGATGAGAGTTTATGTGTTTTTAAGTGTGTTTCAACTTTTTTGCTACAAGAATGATCAGTCACATGCTGAAATATTTCTGCAAAGAGAAATTCTTGATCAATCATAAACATCGACCTCTACCAGTTTAATACATATTATTCATCCAATCAATAATTTTGTGCATCTAATTAAGGGTTACAAAAGAATAATTCCAATGAAATCTGGTTGATATCTATTGATAAGATTCTGAGAAAAGTCAAATAAAACTATAATGGAATTAGCCACACCCATTAAAGCCTTGTCATCCAAGGATTATTACTGTGAAGTTTGGTTGAAATTCATCCAGTAGTTTCTGACAAGAAGATTTTTTGAAGCGCCATGACAATAGCCCCATTGGCCTTTGGCCAGAGGAGCTAAAAATCGTAGAATAATTTGATGGCTTTGACTTTGTTGTTGATCATCTTGATTGATTTGAAAATGTTTCCTAATGATTTCAGAGCGGTTTTATTGATTTGAGTGAGTGTTTGGAATGAATGAATGATTTAGAATGGTTGTTGGAATGAGCACCAATTTCACTATGTTTTTAACTGTAGCAACTTGAAAATTTTTCACACTAATAGATCGCAATGTGAAGAAGTGCCATGTATAAGAACCGTTACCCTGTCAGTCATGTTGTGCGAGTTATTGCCCTTTGTAGAATGATAGCAACCATTTTTTGTCTTAGAAATAATCATTTTATATTTGTTGTCTTTTCAATTCAATCCTTTAAAATTTGGTTAACCTTATTCCAAACTGCAAAAAGTAAGACTACACCGAAATCACAGCAAAAAAATCTTTTAAGACTTTTTTTAAATCTAGTTGCAATACAACATGTACTTGTTGTTCATAATTTAGATGATCAATAGTGTGTCCAGCTTCCAGGCGGGTGGCAGATGTCCACTGCTGTTCACACTTCATTCATAACTCCAATGCAGTAAGTCTAATTGACTTGAAACTTGGCATTTACATTTCTCTAATAATTATAGAGTATAGTGCCAAAGAACTTTTTTTATATATATTTTGCCCTTTTTTGTTTTTCATGCTTGGTTTTTGAGGGGGTACCTTGTGACAATTTCCCATCTTGATTTTATATTACATGTAGTACAAAATCTTCTTCAGTGAAACAAGATGTGTTTGTGCAACACAAATGCCCCTGAAATAGCCTTTTTTTTAAACTTTGACCTTTACAGATGACCTTTTCACATGACCTTGACCTAATGGGGTCTTCAAGTTTGTTACAAATAAAAAAGAAATCACGTACTGAAAATGGAGTTATTCTCCTTACAAGTTTCTTCACCATATGCGATACATAATTATTGACAATATTATAGCATAAATGAAAATATTCAACTTTTTCTTGTAAATTTTATTGCCAAGATGTTATTGAAAGTGTATAGTTGATGTTGAAAATTAATCAATAATTTCATCTATGCTGTTGTCAAGAATATTGGTTCATATTAATGGGAATGTTTATACATTTTTTAACTTGATTTTCTGATTTGAGTGGCAATTTTTTAAATTCATCATCTCTATAATTTTCAGTTTTTGACTTATATGGAAATGACCTCTGCCACTCAAAAGCATATCTTAAATACAATCAAACAATTGTTTTGCAGTCTTTTTGGGGTCACAGCATCAATCCAATCTAACTTTGGTCAAAATCTATTATTGAGTTTCTGAGAAAAGACAAATTAATACCAAATTTTGAAATTTGCCTTGTCCATTTATGGCATTTTTATAACTGATAAAAAATCCTAAAATTAAAGGGTAACAATTGCATCTTTCTTGTAAAATTGATTGAAATTCATAAAGTATTTTCTGGGGAAGACTTATCAAGAAAAAGTTTACATAGGCATACAATTTGGACACTTCACCATGACAATAACCCACAAGCTTTTGGACCAGCTGAGCTAACACATACAGGGCAGGCGGATGCCACACTCGGATGTAGGTCATTGAAATGAAATGTTCTGAATTCAACTAGAAATGTGTCAAATACAGATGCCCCTGTAAATAATTTATTTTGACCTTTGATCCATTTGACCTTCAGCTGTGACCTAAACCTTGGGCATATCTGGACAAACTCTTCACACGACATTAGAAGTCACCCAGAGGAACAAGTATGCCAACCCAGCTATGGATTGGACTACATGTATTTCTCACAATCGTCATATACTACCACAACATCACATCCAAACCAATGGTAGCTCATCCCACTTAGGTTACTATTCAACTATTAATGAGAAACAAATGTTGAAAAGAATGTTGGCAAAGCAGGGGTTTGAACATATGAGCCCCCTGATATGCAGTCCACTGTGCTATCTTCATGGTCAGTTGAGTGTTCATAAGAAGAAAGAGTCCTGCCCATATGTGCCAAGGCTTGGCAGCAGGTGCAAACAATCTAAATCAGGAAAGGGGCAAAACTCTTACAGAAATGCTTTCAGTTATCCCCCTTGATAGCCTGGATAGCTCTTATATTAGTGAACATACTTGCCAGGCTTCATGAAGTAATGATTTGTTTGTTTGTTTGAATAGGTTTTACGCCGCTTTCAACAATTTTGCAGCTATATCGCGCGGCCGGAGCACCTAACAATGGATTTCTGGTATTTCTTTCACCTGTACTACCATTACACCCTTTCCTAGCCTCCGACTGCTATCTCACATAGGTTTACGATTATCTACCCATTGATGAGAGACAAGCGTTGGAAAGGATATTTGCTGCCACCGGGGATCAAACCTACAACTTCCAGATTGGAAGTCTTATGCCTAACCAACTGCGCTATGGTGGCGGCCATGAAGTAATGAAGATATCTTCAAAAGATAAATTATTACTATGATTAAATTTTATCCCACAAATAACAATGTCCCCAAGGTGATGAAAATACCTTTGGTTTTCTCCAAAACAGCCAAGCTAATGATTTTGTAGAGACTAAACCACCAAGAGTGAAAGTAGGTAAACATCGGAAATAATGTTATTGGCCTCACAGATTTTTTGAAAATAGAATCAATGGATAAATAATTAATACTTTTTTTTTCCAATTTTATCTTCCATGTGGTGAACATAAATATAGGAATTTGAAAAACATTTTTGTACCTTGTAAAAGAATGTTTATGAAAATTTCCATATTAACAAGTTAAAATTAATCACACTGCCAAGACTATGCAATTCAAGAGAAATACAGTGTTTTTTTCTTATGCAACGGGTCTACTTCTATATAACACTGACAAAACAAAATCTTTTATTTTTCCATGGACTACATTTTAATTGTTATTTTCACAATCACAGAATACATGATATTGTCTCAATTTGAGAAATAAATAATAAATAATTATCATCATCTCAATATTCTTTGTATTTTCTTATTAACCCTATCCTGCTGAAATTAGAATGTGTCAAAGATAGTTTTTTCCATAAAGTTTAAGCAGAGAGCAGGCAGTTTGTGCTAGGACCAGAATGCTCATCTGTACAGGTTGATCTGATGTGAATGAATTTGGAGTGATTTCCAAATGAAATGGAGTTGAAGGGGTTTTCAATGAAATTAAAGGGAGATAACAATATTTTTTCTCTCCCTTTACATACTTTTGTGTCTGGGTGTCTTCAAGGATAATTAGACACTTTAAAAACCTCAACAGGGATTATTCTGGCTCAGAATATCATGTCTTTGCCTATTCTAGTGAGAAATCAAGAGTTTTAAGCAACAAAGTTTACCAAATTCTTTACTAAATTACACATTGCTTTGAGATTTTTCTCTCATTAAGCCAGATTTCTGACAGAAAAATGAGAGTCTCTCACTATCTCTTCCAAAAATGATCCCTGCCTAAATTTGGAGAAAGATTTGATCAATTTGAATGAAATTGGTCCTTTTGAACAATTTCGAAGTGTTTTTGAATAATTTTAGAGCTTTTTTGAATGGGTTGAGTGAGTGCTAGGATCAATGAATGGAGCACTGAGCAAGATTAGTCATAATCATTTTGACAGAAGTTAATGTCAATTTAATGTAAAATTCACGATGTTAGCAACTGTATATTTGTGTTGTTCTGAAGTATTCATTATAACAGTGTTAACCAGGGTTCCTAATGATTTTCATTAGGAAACCTTGACTAACGTTGTGAAAGGTCATGTTTTCAGAAATGTAGCGGAGCAATTACAAGCCATTCCTTCATAATTTCTTAATGAATTGTAACTTTTGGCATCTTTTTGTACAGAATCAGTATAAAATAAAAAGTTCACAGGCTTAAGGGCAATACAGAATTTCACACACAATATGTACCTTTGTTATAAAAAGTTCATAATCTGATATTGATTGATCCGTTATTTTCTTTTTATTTCATTATCTTTTTTTCAATTTGTGTACTGTCACACAAAAAGAGGCCTATTAGCTTCTTGAATAAATATTGTGAAAAGAAATAAACTCCCCCTATGTCAAGTGACGACAGATTTTAAACACATAGTAAACTGGCTCCAGATATAGCTCTACATACTATTTTTTTGAGGGGGGAGCATGTTTTCAAAATAATTGCTCGCTAAAAAATTTTGCCATTGAAGTATGAATAAAAATTGCCGGCCATTCAGAAAAGATTTTTTTCTGACAACACTGTAGAATGCAAAATATCTCTGCTTGTCCAAAGACATTAGATAATTTTCTACTCAAAAAAGTTTTAATCAGATATTTGTGGAAAATTCTTTTTGATAATTTCACTGGTTTGAAAGCAAGCTTGATTTTTTCACTGGTTTGGCGGTAAAATTACCAAGTGAGAATCTACCAATGGGTTTGGTGGTGAAATTACCAAGTGAGAATCTACCAATATATCCCAATAGCATTAAACAATTTAAAAAAGCCGGGAATAACTGGAAAACTGTTTGCACCGTTTTGTGATCCTGAACGCATGGCAGGGTCATCAAATAAGGTCAAGGTTCAACTACTGAAAAGCATTCTCTTTCATCTCTTTTTTCAATCAAAATTCCAGAACTAAAAACTGTTAAGGCATTGTACATTATGAAATGGTTGCATTTTGTAGACCCTTTATCTTGCTTAAATCTCATTTTGTATAATTTTGCATCGGCCAATCATTCAGATTTCAGAATTCACTTCAGAGGTACCTTTGTTAGAGCGAGATTTTTAAGATTCTTATTAAGATTTTTAAGATAAAGTGTAGTGTTCAGTAGAACAAGATTTTCAAGCCGCTCAATAAAAATCTTAAGATATCTCAATGATGACACGTAGATGGTTAAGCATTGGCTTAAAAGGGTAGTCATGACGACGTCGAATGTTTTCACTCAGATTATCGAAAATTGTTCAATCATTCATTATGACGTCTTTAAAATCTTATAAGGTGGGATTTTTCATCTTGCTCTAACAAACGAACCTCAGAATATGACTTATTCGGTAACTCTTAAGCACTTAAGGTATATCTAAAGGCTAGATGTGTATCAAACTGGAATTATCAATCCCTTAATTTTCACTATTTATCTTGCAAGTTTTCAAACTGGTTTGTTTTGGCTAATCTCAATGGTCATTCACTCAGTATTGTCTGGACACATAATTATTCCCTGTGACCGTGTCCATACTGATTTCTTGGAGTTCCAAAGAGGGCAAAGATGTGTTGAGAACTATCTTGATCCAAACATGTAATGTCTAAGAGTGTCCATTTTCAACTGGGCTCCCTCCTTGTTGGTAGTTAAATAGAAGGCAGTCAGACCGTGAGACGGACAAAGAAGCTCTGCACTTGTTTTTTAGCAATAAATTAATTGAAGCCTGGAACAGGTCAATCCATTTACTGTCACGAACGAGGAAAATCAGCTTCAAGTTCAACGTTTACGAGTGTTTGTTGTGGTTTTGGGTGGGTGGGGTAACGATGAATTCCTGTTTCTGAACGATTTGTGTCCATATCGTGAGTTTGTTTTCAACTGAACGAACCTTTCCTCCATCAGCGTTAGCGTATATTTCATCGATTATCATGAGGGTTGTCGAGAAAATGGACAAAATGTCGAGTAATACATCGTAGCTTCGAACGTTTATGGTCGATCGTCGATTATTCGCTTATCGCCCTTAGAATGACTCATTTCTGTCATTAAACTAACAGAATCGATAAATAACTCGAAGAAATGAAAAAAGTTCCTAGATTTTTCGCCTAATTTCATCTAAATTCGTCGAATTTCTATTCGAAGCGGTGATTGTCGCCATTTTTAAGATGAAAACCGCCATATTTAAGAAATTTCTCAGGATTTAAGTCAGCTCGGTAGCTATCTTAAATTGTAAGTGAAAAATCGCCGATCTTAGTCAAAAACTTAGTGGAAAATTCGACTTAGCAGAAAATGGAATTATCTAAGTGGAAAATTTTCAACTTAGCAAAATCTTAGAAAAAAACTTAGTGAAAAATGAAAAACTAAGAAAAAATTGGAAATCTTAGCAAAAAATGCCAAACTAAGAAAAATCTCAAACTAAGATGTTTCGTGGATACGGCCCCAGAGCTTGAAGAAAGCAGTTATTGCTGTGCTTAAGAATCACACTCATAATACTTGCCCAAAGTTAATCTTTTATATATATACTTGCCCAAGGACTTCAAAAGATATTTGGTTTTTAAAAACGAAGGATCGTTGCATTTTCTTTTATGATTTTTAGCTCGGCTGTTTTCGGGAAAATCCTAGGCTATTGCTTGCCTTGTCATCGTCGTCGTCGTTGTCGTCGTCGTCATGCGAAAATTTTGTTGTATCTATGGTTCTACTGAAGGCATTCGCTTGAAACTTGTCACACATGTTCACCATCAAAAGAACGACAGCCGAAACAAGCCACCCGAAGGCGGTGCTCATGTTTTACATAACTTAAATTTATGTACATTTAATAACATCATAAACTTGACAAGTCGGACGTTTTTGGAATGATTTGGGAATGGTGTTGAATGAGTGAGAGGAGCGAGTTTTGAGTGAAATTTAAGGGAGGTAATCCAATATCGATAATTTTGTTCTGTATGAACAAAATTATCGATATGTATTGCCTCCCTTTAATGAAATTTGCAAATCGTTCTATAAACAGTTTCCTATTTCTTCAAGAACCAATCAGACGCTTAAAATTTCAAATATGTCAGTAAAATCACGATTTGGCTCTTGCTGTATCGATTTTGAAGGTAGTTGTTGATCTTATTTTTTTAGTCATTTTGAGCGTTTTTGAATGGTTTTGATTGAGATGAATGTCAATTTCACGATGTAACTAACTATAGGCCCTACACCCTTGTCAAGCACGAATTCTCATTTATATATTGAATACTTAAAGATATCATAACCCAACAAAAATAAAGTTAGATTACATGTAAAAGCTATGAGACTATATGTCCCTTCTTTAAACAAGAAGTTTGCGATATTAAATTTATCATTTGCAATTTTCAGTTTCCAAAGAGTCCTCACGAACGATTGGAAAAGTTTATTTACTGGACAAAAACGTATTCCAAGTCAAAAGGCTATGTTAGATTGTGGGGAGCGTTTGGCCGACCTTTTATTATGGTATGTCATCCAGAAACGATGAAAAGGATCTTAAAAACTGCTGGTAAGTCTTAATAGGTCCTAAAAGACAGTAAGTAACATCATGAAATTGGCAGTCACCTTGATCATAGTCACATTAAATCACTTGGTCAGTGCTTCAATCATCTATTCGAAATACATATTCAAACTATTAAAAGAATATAAAAAATGAAAATAAAAAAATCTAAATCGTTCAAAACGATCGTCATTTCATTCAAACCAGCGTAATCTTTTCATAATTTTGTTGGCTAACACCAAAGTACGTAGATTTTAATAAAGGGAGTAAAATATAGGGAGTTAAATAATCGCAAAAATGGACCATTAATTGATTGATTGAATGGGGTTTTACACCGCTTTCAACATTATATCAGTTTTATCGCGGCGGCTGGAGCACCTAACAATGGATTCCTGGTATTTCTCACACCAGTACTACCATTACATTTTTCCTAGCCTCCAGCTGCTATCTCACATACATAGGTCTACGATTATCGACCCATTGGTGAGAGACAGCAAAAATGGACGAAGTTGGCGTAATAGGATTAACCCCCCCCCCCCTCTTTGATTTCATTCAAAATTTGCTTCTCTTACTCATTCATTTTATTCAAAAAATATATCACAACTATTCAGCCGTGCTAATTGTACGATGTTGTTATGACGTAAAACTGACAGGTAAAATGATTTTTGAAATGAAATTGAATGATTATAAGGAGCGATTTTGAAATGATTGTCGATGGAGGTAAAACAAAATCGATAATTTTGTCAAATGAATCGAATTTAGTAATAATTATTGTCCCTTCCTTTGAAAAAATCAACGTATTTTCCTGTTAGTGTTTCTTGTCGGGCTAATCAGACTCTTTGAATTCCACATTCGAAAATAAAATTGTGCAATGATTTTGTCAATTTGAATGAAATGTTGATCGCTACTAACAATTTTGAAGTGTTTTTGAACGACTTTGGAGCGTTATTGAATGGTAGGAGTGTTTGTTTGGAATGAAAGAATGGAGCGCTGAGAAAGATTGAAAATGATTTTGATCGAGGAGAAAGTCAATTTCATGATGTTACTAACTATACCTGTAATACATGTACAAAATTTAAAGAGTATTCAACAGTCGAGAATCTTAGTGAAACCCATCACCTTCTGTTATGATGGCACAATTAATTAAATCCTGAAATTGACTTTCATTCGGATCAAAAACCATTCTGGATCGCTCACACATGGCTCCATTCATTCATTCTAAACACTCACTCAAACCATTAAAAACGACCCAAAATAACTAAAAATATACAATCAACCTCAATATTCAACATAAAAATAGTAAGAAAAAATCTCGTTTTCAATGAATTAATTGAAATTGTAATCGTCTGATCGGTTCTTGAAAAGAAAGAAAGAACTTGTAACGATATAGTATTAATGGAAGGTAATAAATATTGCTGAATTTGTTCAAAATCCACTCATCGCACTAATTCATTTTCATTCCATAATCATTCCAAATTATTCACTTTGTCAATTTCATGATGTTGTTACCTGTGCGAAAAGCGTTGTGAATGTAATTCTGACTTAATTGTTTTTTTTTTTTTTGTTTTTTATTGTTTTTGTTTTTTTTTTTTTTCATTACTAATTGTAATAGAGTTTGTTGAAATAAGCGTGCAAACACCATTCGAAAACGGTTAAAAATCGACTTAATTTCATTTAATTTTTCAAGTCCTGTTCATATGATTAAAATATCAATTCTCAGTACAGAATCCATATTGCGTAATGACATAGTCTACATGTAAGTATTGTTTCATAATGTAAAAAACATTTTCAAAATTCAAAAACCATTAAAAATCTATGAATAGCCACATGAAAAGCGATAGAAAAAAAGCGAGTACAAATATACATGTACCATAAGGGGACTAAAGTTAAGAGCATCGTGAAATTGACAAAATTATTGATTTAGTAATGATTTTGGAATTAAATGGATTTCATGAGTGCGTGGAGCGAGTTTTAAGTGAAATTAAAGTGAGGTAACCGATATCGCTAATTTTGTTCAGCTTGAACAAAGTTGGTGATATTTATTACTTCCCTTTAATAAAACATGCAGACTTTTTTGTTTGTGTGTCTTCGTGGACCTATCAGATACTTTAAAGTCCACACCAGCTATAAAATCGTACCATAGATGGAGTGACTTGAAATTATCGTTGTTTGTCCTGGGCGATTTTTTTAAAATGTTTGCTAATGATTACGGAGCGATTTTGATCGATTTGAGTAAGTGTTTCGAATGAATGGATGGAGCGCTGAGTTTATGATTTGGAATGATTTTGATCGGAATGAGTGTCAATTTCACGATGTATTTAACTGTATTTTCTATCATTACTTGTTGTTGGTTTGATTGGACAAGGAAATCATTTAACTATAGAGGGGTTAAATAGAAGAGCCCGGATCCCCTATGGATCCGCTTCTGTCTCTTAATAGATCGCTTCTTGCCAATTTATTTCAGAGCCAAAACCAACAGAATCTTCGAGTGGTTATAGACTCCTGATGCCGTGGCTAGGAGAAGGGCTGTTGATAGCTGGTGGGAACAAATGGGCCAGAAATAGGCGATTATTGACGCCGGCTTTCCATTTTGATATCCTCAAACCGTATATAAGTGTTTATAATGACAGTGCTGACAAATTTGTGGTAGGGGTTATGCTAAGTTAGCTTTACAATTGAGCCTATGTGTGATATTTTCAACTAATTCAAATAAACACAAGCAAAGACTCTGACCAGCCTTTGAAATCGCACAGTCTGGCCAGATTCGTCAATATGTGCTTTCTAAATAGATAAGGTCTCAAAGTATCTGTAGACTACTAGGTAACTTTATATTTACAGTATGTGGCTGTCTACGCTTTTCATTGTTTGCACCTCACACACGTTCTGAATTGATGGAAATGTCACGCATGGACACAATCAATAGTTGAATAATCAAAGAAATGATTTCGGAATGAAATTGTAAGAATAGAATTTGTGAGTTTGAATGGAAGTAAATGTAGGTAATATGATATTCATATTTTTTATATGACTTTTGGGCTCCTTGAGCGGTTATCGTTGGTCTTAAAATGCTTTGAATCGAACACTGGGCGAGTGTTTCAGAATCGTTTTGATCTGGGCGAATTTACCCTGCAATGTTGCCCTAATGCTTAGTACGGTGTATAACTACAGTTAACAACATCGTGAAATTGACAAGGTGAATGATTTTGAATTTTTGGAATGAAATTGAATGAGTGTGTGGAGCGAGTTT
This sequence comes from Fragum whitleyi, assembly GCA_948146395.1. NCBI lineage: Eukaryota > Metazoa > Mollusca > Bivalvia > Cardiida > Cardiidae > Fragum > Fragum whitleyi. The sequence goes on from OX411554.1 coordinate 12,143,697, forward strand.
TGGGTGAATTTAATAGGAGGTAATCAAATATCGCAAATTTTGTTCAGGACTAACAAAATTAGCGATATTGGTTACCTCCCTTTAATGAAATATGTATACAAGTTCTAAAAATAGCTTCCAATTTCTTCAAGAACCAATCAGACGCTTAAATTTCCAATTATGTCGGTGAAATCGCGATTTTTCTTTATTCAAATTAATGAATGAATGGAGCGCTGACTGAACGATTTAGAATGGTTTTGATTATGGCGCGCGAACGGGGTCAAAAGTCAAACTACCGCTATACCCACAAAATAATAGAGGTATACCCATAAAAATGAGGGTATACCTAGATTTTTTTTATCGGTATACCGATAAAAATGGAGCTACACCTACAAATTGTGGGTAAACCGCCATATTATTACCGGTATACCTACAATATTTAGCGGTTCACCGGTATTATTATGGGTTTACCGTTATTAATGAGGGTATACCTATATTTTTTCCGTCAACCAATCAGAGAAGGCGTTTTATCCAGCATTTTCTATCACAGTCACGGGCATTTTTCGTAAGTATTTCGGAATGGAAAAAGTAAAATTTATCAAAGAATAATGTATATGTTTTATATTTGAGTTAGAAGAATATAATAATTTAATAATTGAGTGTTTTTCCTACCTTTTTTCACACTTTGTATAGGGAACTTCGGTATGACGTCATAGCCCACTAGCCAATAAAAATGGTTGGCGTTGAATCGCCTCGCTCTATTTAATTTATGTCAATGTTGCCCGATCTAAATCACTTTTTTCGCTTTACTTGAGGAAAAAGGTATCAAAACAATACATTTTTGAAAAGTAAATCATTCGAACTTTTTAGAAAACATGTTTATAAAGAAAATAACACGAATTTAGAATTAATAACCATGCTTTGAAAACACCACTATCAAAAAGGAATAACATCGATTTGGTTGATTTTTTGCAAACATTTATCATATTTACCGACGATTTATCTTCATTGTATTATATCCTGATTATTTTTTTTTTCTTTAATATCTTATTATTTTAAAAAAAAAAAGGTTTATGTTTTGTTTGCTTATGCGAACAAAATCGTTCGGTAAATCGGCATTGATAGTCTTTCCCAATCACTCAAAATTTAGCCATTATATATCTAACACTATAACAAAGTATTTCGGCATGTTAGAATTTTCCTTAGACTCCTAATGACATTCCCTAATTAGGGAATATTGATTCTCGAATGACAAGTGGTGTCATTATCGATTATTTGTTAGACAAACCCTTTCACCTTGTTGAAAACAGTGAAAAGGTATTCGATTTTGGCTAATTGACCTGTTTAAATACAAAGGTAAACGGAAAGAAAGTAACAGGAAAAAAAGTAACGGAAAAAAAGTAACAATTTCAGCTAGGAAAAAAAGTAACAGGAAAGAAAGTAACAACTTTATAAGTTAGATCAAATTTTGCTTGAATTTCATTCTAGTTTGTTTCCAAAATGAGTCCTTTGGTTTCTTTAATTATTTAATTAACAAAATATCAACTTATATATGAATTTTGACCTTAAATCACTAAATTATAATAGAAATAAGAAAGGCCCTTGAATGCTGTAAACCTCTGTCAAAATTAAAAATTCATTTATATAAATGGATAAAACTTCATTGTACTTAGGTCATTTTTTCACTTGAGGGAAAAGTAACTTAAAATTTAAGTTTTCTTTGAAATAAATTGAGGAAAGGAGAAAATCAAGATGACATGGGAATTGTAGTTGTTGGTGGTGGTGTTATTGTTGTTATGGATGTTTAAATTTGGGTTATTTTGTTCTACTGCAATTTTTTGTAAATTACAAAAAGGTCAAGTACTAAGAAAGAACTTTTCATACTGAATGTGGAAAAAAAATTCAACAGAGAAAATTAATCTGAAGGTGCAAAGTTATTTACATTTACAATAAGCATTACTTTATAGATGTTAATTGGGTAAAAGTGTAAAAGTTAACACCTATGATCACAAACCAAAGATCTTGACAAGTATAACAAATAATGACACCTCAACAGGTGCTTAATTCTTTTTACTAAAATGAAACCCACAACATATTGAATAACTCCAGTTCATATTTCATAAAAATTATATATTTCTTTTTGTCAAAATGTCCCTCTTACTTAAGCCAAAACTAAGTTGTATAGTACTGCTTTTATGTAAAACTGTTACTTTTTTTCCTGTTTCTTTTTTTCCTGTTACTTTTTTTCCGTTACTTTTTTTCCTGTTACTTTCTTTCCTACAATCAAATACAAAATGTTCAAACTGAAGATTTTTTATGGTACTAAGAATGTTCCATGACCGACTGACGTATGAATTCAAAGTCGGCTAGTAAGACAGGCGGACGGACAGACGGACAAACAGACGGACGGACGAACAAACTAACGAACGAAATTACAAACAAACGAATGGACGGAAGGACGGACGGATGGACGGACAGATGGATGGATGGACGGATAAAAGGACGGATGGATTGATGTATGGAAGGACGGATGGTGGATTGATTGATTGATTGCATGGAGTTTAACGCCGCTTTCAACATTATTTCAGTCAAGTTATATCGCGGCGGCTGGAGCATGGATTCCTTGTATTTCTCTCACCAGTACAACCATCACATGCTTTCCTAGCCTCCAGCTGCTATCACGCATATATCTACGATTTATCAACCCGTTGGTGAGAGACAAATAGTTGGAAAGAATGAGTGCCGCCGTTGGGGATCGGACCCGGGACCTCTAAATTGACAGTCCAACGCGATACCAACTGTGCTATGACGGCGGCGACGGACGGATGTATGGATGGGCGGTCGGACGGACGGATGGATGTATGGACGGATGGATGGAGGAATGGTTGGACGGAGGGAGGGAGGGAGGGAGGGAGGAATGAATGAATGAATGAATGAATGAATGAATGAATGAATGAATGAATGAATGAATGAATGAATGAATGAATGAATGAATGAATGAATGAATGAATGAATGAATGAATGAATGAATGAATGAATGAATGAATGAATGAATGAATGAATGAATGAATGAATGAATGAATGAATGAATGAATGAATGAATGAATGAATGAATGAATGAATGAATGAATGAATGAATGAAATTTTATCATTTCGAAAACATTTGCAGTGGTGGATACAGGATTTCTGTATAGAGGTTTGGAACTTAAAATATAGATGGTGCCTTTTCCTTTAAGTGCCCAGTTTAAATTGAATTTCTCTATGATAATTTAATGACACATCTTCGACCCCTCACTGCAATCCCCCTCAGGATCCGTCAATAATTTGATTGGTTGAAATTCTACACTTTTGCTAATTATTACAAAGATTACAAAAAGTATGTGTTTGAGTGACTGTAATAGTTCTATTATATCAACGAGATGGCCTTCGGAGGATTGTAATCAGTCAAATGTTGCAATTCTATAGTATCAATGTTTTGAAGCTTGAGGAATATTTTGACTTTTTATATGAGAGCATGTTATTTTTATGTCTGATTAAGCAAAATATTTGATGTGTAAACCAAGCTTTCACACATTGGGCTCAAAGACTAGTTGTGTCATACTGAAAGCAACCAATCAGTGGCAAATGACATGGCTTAATTGATGCAGAGCAAAGAAAATTAGGAATGTGGTATAAAACGTTGCGCAAGTCAGGGCGATCTTAATGACCCGTGCACGTGTGTGGGATAAGCGACTACCGTTTTATGACATTGACAATATTGATTGGCGCATCCGGTTATGGTCAGATCAAAGAGATTCGCCGTGTAGTATAGATTATTGGGTTAGGAATGACAATATGTATGACACATGTTTGTGTGATGAGTGCCGATAAGGTTTTTCATGTCCCATAATGTAAACGCTCTGTTAGGGTTTTTGTTAGGGGTTGTTCCCACTTCGTCTAATCCCATTTGGTCTAAAAGTCAAATTCCCATTTGGTCTAAAAGCCATATTTTGATAAATTCCCATTTGGTCTAAAAGTTGATTTACCTTTTTGTCTGAAATATTATACTTTATATAATGTTAATTAATACAATTTCTGATTTTATCATGAGAATAAGAGTTAAATCATAATGTTAAGTTCATTTTAGAAATGATTTAAAAAAATGCTTTTAACTAATTTTCTGATATAAAATTATAAGAACAAACTAAAATATTTTTTATGATTCATTGAAAATAACATAAACTTTTAATCATTAAAAAGGAAATTAGTCAGAAATATATAATTTTTGTTCCCAATTATCAAAAAATAACTTTGTGTGTATGTGTGTGTTGGTGTGTGTGGGGGGGGGGTGTATATAACACCTATGTGACATCAACACCTTTATGACACTCATTACATGTCAAAAAAATATATTGTAGACGAAATGGGAAATTGATACAAACTGGTGTCAAAAAGTTTTAGACCAAATGGGAATTTTTGGTCTAAACCAATATTTTTATAGTGTAGACGAAATGGGATTAGACGAAGTGGGAATAAACCCCTAACAGTATGTGTTCGAAAAGCCGTTTCATCCGAATATATTGGATTTGCAACGTTCGCTTATTATCTAACATGACCTTAATTTCTAAACGTGTGCGTGTTTTCATGGTATACGGACAAAACCCCACAGGGACAAAACCCCACAACCAAAATTTTATACAGTGGACAAAACCCCACACCATCAATTTTTGACAGTGGACAAAACCCCACACCATCCATTTTCGACAGTGGACAAAACCCCACACCATCCATTTTTCACAGTGGACAAAACCCCACACTTCATTTTTGGGTAAACAGTGAACAAGACCTCATTCCTGCCTCAAATGTTCTTAAATGCATGTAACATAATCATAAACATAGCAAATATTTTAGCCGTGTATCTTTTATTTATATTCTATATCATTAAATTACTGAAGTATTTTATCATGATATCATTCTTAGACCAAGAAAAATACTCTTAAGTAAATATTTTGTATTTATCAATTAAAAATGTTCTAAGTAACTTTGTAATAAATGCTGAACATTTAACTCTTTCCTTGCTAAATCTAAATTCTGTTTCAAACAAAAAGCATATGGTATAGTCTGCATCTAAAAGATTATACTGCTGAACTGCAATGAACAGCATAAAAAAGAATAATTGGAAAACTTCATCTTTGAATATAACTATGCAACCATCTAAACTTCATTTCAAACTAATATTGCACAATTTGTTTGTACTTTAGTGAGATCAAGTATAACCTGAAATTATTGACATGATTTGACCTTTATGCAACGAATAAATTAACCGGTGAATACATTAACTATCGAGGAATAACGGTGGTTACGGAAAGCTTCGTCTTAACCTGGGGGACTATGTTTTCATTCGATCATAAAATTTTACTAACAGTTACGAACGATTTTGTGGTCGAGAGGTGTAGGTCGTAGTCATACGAAGTTTACTTTTGGCGGTTCAAATCTGATCAAAGTCATTTTTTTCTTTTCTTTTTTTTTTTTTTTTTTTGCTTTTTACATATCACAAAAAACACGCACGACTTTCTTGTAATTTCTGACGATATATTTATTAGAAACCTATACGTTTGTCGAAGAAATTGTCTTCAATTTACTAGTTTGTCGAAATTTGAACGAGCAAATTGAGAAGTGTTAATCAGATTACATTTTTTTAAAAGCAGCTGGTAGAACCTTTTGAACCTTTTGATTCTGAATTTGAAAGCATGCAAACGATCTTATTTGTTGTTGTCTGAGAGATACATGTAGCCTAGAGATATTTGAGATTGAACAGAAATTATAATTAAAAATGAAAAAAAAAATGCAAAAAAATGAAACAAGTAATGGGTAAGACATATATCATTGTTTTTGAAAAATAAAAAATGGGATTTGTCGAGGCTCGAACCACGGATCTTATGTTTTGAAGTTCATCGACCTTATAATTATATCTAGAAGAACCTTCTACCTACGATGGCGCAAAATCAACATATACATTGTCACGGTCGACTCTCGAGATAAAACGAAAACTAACGATTATGTAAAGTTGGAATCAATAAAGCGTGTAATTATTTAGATAGAGGTCACGCTCAATCATGTCAAGAATTTTAAGTTATATATGTTATGTTTTGCTTTGTTGCACATCCATTTAAAACTTTATAATTCTACAGTGCTTTGTAGTTATTATTGACACGAATAGATGGGAAAAATAAATGAAATTATCAGTAATGAGTTGGTCAAGTTATCCAAAGAAAATGATCATGTTTGCTTTAATTACCCATACTGTTTAAGTATAATTAACATCTTTTCTATTTCACATCATTAATTGGTTTAATATGCACAATTATATTAAATTAATGTCAAAACTATTAATCAGAATGAGACCAAATGTGAAAATGCAAAGGTTAAATCAAATTGTTGGCCTATATTCCTTGCTGCGCACTTCTGTTAAAGTTGCAAAGTTTTTCAACCTAGTAGTGTGGTCTTCTACATGGTAGTAAAGCAAATGAGTAGGGCCACAACATCACCTGAATATCTTAGTCATGATAATAAATGGCATTTGAAACATTTTGTCTATACTTTTATGTGTTTAATGTTAGGTAAATAAGGTAGAAATCACCTGCAAATGTATGTACAGAATATTTTTGAAGGATTGAATATTCTGTATTTTGAAGAGCCATTTTGAAGTAGACTAGTTGTTGGGCCATTTTATGTCAATGCCCAATATGAAAGACGATTATGAACCACATTTATGGGGTTTAATCTACTCAAATATTAATGGAGGTGTGGGGTTTTGTCCACTGTCGAAAATGGATGGTGTGGGGTTTTGTCCACTGTCAAAAATGGATGGTGTGGGGTTTTGTCCACTGTATAAAATTTTGGTTGTGGGGTTTTGTCCCTGTGGGGTTTTTTCCTACAATCTGTTTTCATTTTTATCAATTTGGATTTAATTTTCAGATAGCTTTGGACAATTCTCAATATTCCTAGGTTAAAATGACTGGATTTATGTTGTTAAGACCATTAGGGATAAATACAAAACTTAAATCTATGTTTGGATGTTCTTAGACGTGATGAATATCGTTACTGAGATAAAAAAAAAAATAGAAAATAAAAATTAGCATTGAAATTCAAACTAACATATTTCATTGCTGTGTGGCCAAAAATGCCGTAAATACAGCTTTAATCGTGTCCCATTTCCGATACTTTGGTTGCTCAACTACGAATAATTTGGATTCGTATGACTCTCCGGGTGGTTATATTTCGACACAGATAATTCGTTTCAAAGACATTGTCACATGATGACAACTGCATAACAAGAAGAAGGGGTGATTTATCTACATTTTGACACCTTCATCACTTGGAATAAAATATTACAAATGTATAATTTTACTACTTGAAAATTGGATTTTTTGCTCTTTGTGTATGTAAAAATGGTTGGAAACGCCAACCACTCATATTTTGATGACGTCATCACTACCTGTGCCGAAGTCCCCTATTTCATTAGTGTTTCCATGACGTCACACGCACTTGTTAGGTTATCCGATTTTCAACTTTATAAAATAAGTGTTTGATTAGGCGACTTTTCGTGATTATTCTGATGTCAATAAAATGTATGTATATTTGAAAGATTCATGATTTGACAACAACAACAAAAATGTAAAATATAAATAAACAGCAAAAGAAAAATCAATTTTGTAAATCTATGAATGACATCGTATCGTATTTTGCGGAAATGAGCCATTTATCCATTTATTTCACATCTCTTTAAATCAACCATAACTTCTTAATTAAATGAACCTGGTAATTTAATCCTAAAGGGACAAATATGTGTGAAACAAAGAAATTAACATTCATTGGACAATAAAAGTCTGACCAATTTCCTGTGTATACCTGTCATCGCCTTTTATGACACGTGATATATTTCAATATCTAACCTTATACATTACTGTAGAAATAATTAAATGAAATGAATATCTATTTAAAAATAACAAAAGTATATATATTTCATTAATTCATGAAGGCAAGTCGACAAAATAAATAAATTTGAAAAAGAAAAAAAATATATATATATATGAATAGATTATAAATTATTCAGAATGATTGATCGATGGATAATTCTTTTTATCAAACGGTATTTAATGACTTTTAGAGTACTACAACAATTTGTTTTTGAATAGTGCGGAATCTATTGTAGTAAAAGATGCCAGAAAGAAATTTGTCAAAGGTTTAAAAATCAAATATATGTGTGCGAAATCATGTTTCAATAGATCGATAATCAAACTGTCATTTAATTAGATTTAAATTGTGTCCAACAAGGCCCTTGCATTTTTTATTTGCTTGAACATTGGTTTCATACCCAGAACAATTTTTAGTACGCAGTATCTGTCTATGCGCCCGTAACGCTATGAAACTCCTTAACTTCAAGTAAAAATTTTATTTGATCAATTAGTATCAATAAGAAGTAAGATATGAAAAGAATATTTTTTTTGAATTCATTGAGGTGTGGAGAGATTTTTTCTAAAAAAAAATATTGAGGTATGGCAACAAAAGAACTATCACTTTACGTATGAATCCGCTTCGCGAGTTCCTACAATATTATTTTGTTTTTAGTTTTATACCCAATAAATTAAAAAAAAATCATGATTTTTCTCTATGTTAGATACATGCCTTTTTTATGCTCGTCTAGTTCGATAATGATTGTGAAAAGATTGATTATTTACTATGGAAATAAAAAAGGAAACGGAATGTCTAAAATCAATAACTTAATAAGAATAAAAAAATATTTAAATAAAAAAAAAACTTATCACAAAAAGGATAAATTATTTAGTAAAAGGTGAAATCAAAAGCACTTCATATTGAATCTTACATCAAATATTTGGCTAAAAAGTAAGTGTGTAAACACTAATAGAAACTGTCGCCTTTTCTCACAACTTTTTTGTTTATGTCATAATAACTGAATCTCAAAAGTAAACTTCTCCTGTGGACATTAAGTTAATTAAGAAAAAAAATGTTAATAACTATTAAGGGTCACATATAATTTTATTTCTTCTCATAATAGATATTTTGCCAAAAGGTCCTACTTTGAAAAATATAGTGGCCATATCGTTCGTGGCCAAAACGTCATGACCAAAACGCCCTAGCCAAAAAGTCTTTACAAAAACGTCCATGGGCAAAACGCAGATACATTCATTAGTTGAACCATAAAATAAATTGTCTTATGATATGTACCAGTATCTTCTTATTTTGGCTTTTCAGAAACGCTTGCAAATCTAGCACACATTCATTATACCACGAAATTGCGGAAAATTTCTTTTGTTTGAAATATTTCGATAATGTATCAAAATTTCCCTTCATTATATTATCCCGGATTCACCATTTATACAAATGAAAAAATATTGAAATTGAAAAGGTGCATTGATAAATATTAAGAAACGATTTGTTTAATTATTCATATAATATAAGGCACGAGTAACACAAGCTGTCTGCGACACCTTTGGATTCTCAAATATTGTGTTGAAGATAGATTGATTGGTTGATTGAATGGATTTTAACGCCGCTTTCATTTTTTCTTTTTTTTTCAGTTATATCGAAAAAAGTGCTGGAGCACCTAACAATTAATTCCTGGTATTTCTCTCCCCAGTAAAACCATCACATCCTTTGTTAGCCCCCCAGCTACTATCTCACATAGGTCTACGAGTATCAACCCAGTGGTGAGAGAGCGTTACATATCGAATAACATGCAATTCTAGCGCTGCATACGTGTACATATAATTATTTTTTTATCCTCATTTGAACCCGATTAAATTTCCAAGTGTGAGAATAATGAATATTCAAAGTAACTTTCTATATGGGTGTAAAATCAGATGAAAAGCCAAAATGTCACAACACAAAAAAACAGTCAATCAGAAATACGGGCAGACGAACGGACATACGGACGGACAAATAGATGAACTAAAACACCGAAAAATAAATAAGAAAACCCACTAAATGTCGTGCAGTTGTTAACACCACCGTACTCCAACAAAACTTAAAGCCTAGTTAACATTTGCAACGGTTTCCGTACAATATTGCTTCCTGCGATTTCCTGTATGATATTTTTGACATCGTAGGATTTTATTTTCTACGACATATGTGTTCACAAAATTTTGCGGTGTTCGCACTAATTTTCTTAGAACTATTTCAAGAATCATTGAGGTGCCCGTACGGCGATCTCAATGTAATCGTGCGATTTGTCAATAGTCTACCATAGTCTGTAAACCATGCGGCCGCCGTACGATCACCGTACGGTACCCGCGCGGGGATCGTACAATGATCCGCCGAAGACTCATAGGCAAAAGATCGCACGGTGGCCATGTGATTTCCGTGCGGGGGTCGTGCGATGCCTCAACGGCGTGTCTACAGGCTATGGTCACCGTGCCGTCTTGCTTTTATTTTTATTAAAAAAAAAAACAAATTTGTATTTCTATTTTTTATACAAAATCGCAAGAGTCCACGGCACCCGTAAAACAGTGCGATGATCGCACGGACACGGTAAGCCATCGCACGGGCACCGAACGATTTTGAGGATACGGCGACTTACTTTCGCCGTACGGGCTCCGTAAGCAAAATGTTAACTAGGCTTAATTCCCGTCTCAACAACGGTTAGAAGTACATAGTCCTGTATGTTACACAAAGGAACGTATTGGTACACCTTAATCTTATTCAAAACTTAATATTCGTGGATTTCCGGACTCGATCCCTCGTTCTTTACATTGCCTACTAAGAAGTGATCATGACCTATTAACAAGAATTATGAACACAAGACTAATAAGATCTTACGTGTTAGACAAATGGATAATTCATACATTTACTGAGCAAGTCCGTGGTTCATTGAGGACTAGCCCATGGTTCATTTAGGACTTTAGGACAACCGAACTTTTGATGCCCAAAGCGTAGGATACGCACGCGCTCGCTAACTTAACCAAACGGTTTACGTTTGCGGAAGTTGAACGGTGTGCTCGATCTTGGGCGCTCGTGTTATTCTGCGAGCGATCTGGCGAGATGACACGCATAGCAAACCCTGCTGGCTGGGATCAATTTAATCCTATCGATTAAGAGAAAACTGTAGGGCCTTTTCTTTAATCATCTTAGAAAAATATCTCTTGGTCGAGGCATTTTCGCTGACTAGTTACTTATCATTTTCGGAAAGCGACGGCCTTCAATATCCTTAACGCAGGAGCTAGCGCTTTCAATATCTTTGACGCAGGGTTGGTTAAATCTTGTAAACTGCACAAGCAGATCTATATTTTGTTCAGGTGTCAATTTAAAAATGAAGTTATTTTACAGTGTTCATCAATAAGCCAGCAAAATCACGCCACAGCAGCTGAAACAAAGCTGTAGTTAGAATTACTGCCCATTTACTGTATGGAATTGAATGAGTGGAAGGATTGAGTTTTGAATTTTGATATTTTTTTTCAATATTTTTTTAAGTTACCTTTTAAATACTCTTTTGTAATTGGGTTTTTTTTTCAGTTTCAATTGATATTTTACATTCTCATATAATTCAATTTTAGTTGCTTGCACCAACCAAAACTTGTATTGGTTCCATACCTCAATGAAAACAACATTTATTAATAAGTAAGCTTGCTTTAAAAAGAAGTCCCAATAGAAATACCATTTGCCTCATGATATTGAATTATAAGATATGAAAGAATCAAGTATTTGAAATTAATAACCTAATTACAGTTAAACAAGAATTCGATTAACCCATTCAATTCCAGCATAGGTTTTTAATTTCATACCGTCATAAACGGGGGGGGGGGGGGGGGCAGTGAACAACAAAAAAAAAAAAACAACAATAACAAGATGGCCATAGTGGCCCTTAATCGTTCACCTGATTTGACAATCTAAAATAAGTTTTTCTAAGATTTGACCCCGTGACCTAGTTTTTGACCCCACTTGACCCAATTTCGAACTTGTCCGAGATTTCATCAAGATAATCATTCTGACCAATTTTCAGCATGATTGGTATAAAAATATGACCTCTAGAGTGTCCACAATGTTTTTAAAAGATTTGACCCAGTTACCTAGTTTTTGACCCCACTTGACCCCATTTCAAATTTGTCCGAGATTTCATCAAGATAATCATTCTGGCCAATTTGCAGGTTGATTGGGCTAAAAAGATGGCCTCTAGAGTGTCCACAAGGTAAATGTAGTCGACGGACATCAAGTAAACCCAAAGGCTCACCTTGAGCACTTCGTGCTGAGTTGAGCTGAAAACAAGAGGACCATGATGGTCCTTTATCGCTCACGTTAGTTTCTTTGTCATAATAGATAATAATAATATTTTCTAGCAAAAGTCATAATTTCAAATTTATGATTTGTTGGAGTGTAAACAAGAAAATTGTGATTAAGGCCCCTTTTCCCATGAAATGGCATGAATCCTTCCCATTTTCAATAGGGTTCATCCTTGTGACAAGAAACACATGATGACCAAGATTCAAGAAGATTGAATCATATTTGTGGCCTCTAGACAGTAAACAAGGAAATTGACAATAAGGCCCCTTTTCCCATAATATACCATTCAGCCTCCCATTTTCATGAGCATTTATCCTTGTGACCTGACAGATATTCTGACCAAGTTTCATGAAGATTGGGCCTCTAGAGTGTAAACAAGAACAAGATATGTTTGTAATGCCCCCATAACAGCAATTTTTTTTTTCAAAGTTTGACCTTGACAGATGATCTTGACCTTGTCACATGACATTGACTTTGGTACCAGCGGATGCGGATCATTGAGATCTATCATCATGCCAAATTTGAGCTTTGTATGTCAAATATTTTTGGAGAAAAGGCAAAGGTCAAGTTTTCGGACAGACAGACAGACAGACAGACGGACATGAGTAAAACAATATGCCCCCGATCTCTCGAAACGGGGCATAAAAAATGGTATTAAGGCCCTTTTTTCCTTTGATAGGGCATGGATCCTTCTAATTTTCAGTAGGGTTCATCCTTGTAACCAGACAATCATTCTGACAAAATTTCATGATGATTGGACCATATTTTGTGGCCTCTATAGAGTTAATAGGAAAATAGTCATTAAGGCCCCATTTTCTGTGAAATGTCACAGATCCTTCTATTTTCAATAGGATTCATCCTTGTGACCCGACAAACATTCTGACCAAGTTTCATGAAGATTAGACAATATTTGTGGCCTGTATAGTGTAAACAAGAAAACTGTCACTAAGGCCCCTTTCCCCGTGATATGGCACGGATCCTTCCCATTTTCAATAGGGTTAATACTTGTGACCTGGAGAAATTTAAGACAAAGTTTAATGGTGATTGGTACATATTGAGTGTAAACTTTTATATTGTTGACGTCTGACGACGCACGACGGACATCCAATGTGCTCAGGTGAGCTAAAAATCGTCTGCATAAGATATAAATACATGTCAAATTTTCAGCTACTCATTTTCTTTTGCGATGTATTTTGAACTACAACTGATTAAGTAACCAGTACGACCTCTCAAGGTACAAATTTAATGTACAGTGATGAATGAACAGTACTTTGCAATGATCAAATTAAGAATCAAATTAAAGTCTGACAGATTTCAGTGCAGAACACCAATAGCCGAATGCAACACTGTCGTATTAATAAATGGTAAGTAAAACAGCATTGCCCTAAAAAAGGAATAGAAATATAACTTGTCATGATATTTAAAAAGGTAGCAATCATCGTGATGATAAAATCATTCTGTGCAAGTTAAAAGGCAATCCGATTAAAAGTGCCATCTCTATACTGCTATAGAGGCTTTCTTATTAATTTTTCTATGACCCCATGACGCTTCACAGATTGTATCCCTTTTCGAAAGGAACCATTCCTTGTTATGGTATAATCATTCTGAGCAAATTTGAAGCAATCGGGTGTAAACTGTGGACATTTAACGTTTATTTTAAGCATTAACGAGAATTGGTGACTGTGGTGTCCGTGGTCTAGAGGTAGAGCGTCGGCCTCTTGACCCAAAGGTCCTGAGTTCGATTCCCGGGAGCGGCTATCGATCTTGGTTCTTTCATTGGCCCACACATTCGGCGCGAGTACTGGTGATTTTTCCGGGAAGCAGAATCGAGAGGGATTAATCTAAGTTGTAAGAACTTGTTTCCCAATCGATGTAAAATAAATAGGTTTAAATCAATTAACGAGAATTGTCTAATTAAATTTTCAATTGGCCCCTTTTCCTCCGATGCTTGAGAAATCGGGCCCATTTTGGAAAGGATTCATCATTGTACAATGGGTACAATCGTTCTGAGCAAGTTTGAAGTCAATCAGATGAATACTGTGGACTCTAGACGAAGATTTTCTAATTAAATTTCCATTTGGTCATTTTTTCCGTGAAGCTTGACGGACCTGGCCTATCTTCGCAAGGAGCCAGTCTTGCTCTAGTACATTCTTTCTGAGCAAGTTTAAAGACAATCGGATGAAAACTGTGGACTTTAGAGCGTTTAAGAGGCTTTTTAACTTAATATTCATTAGGCTTCTTTTCCGTGAGACTTGACGGACCGGGCCCATTTTCGAAAGGAACGATCCTTGCTATGGTATAATCATTCTGAGCAACTTTGAAGAATATCAAAATTAAGATGTTTATTTCCATTTTCATTAGGCTCCCCTTTTTCCCCTGACGTTTGACAAATCTGACCAATTTTTGAAAAGAACAATACTAGTGATTATCGAATCTTTCTGACCAAGTTTGAAGACAATCGGAAAAAGGTCTCTAAAGCGTTAACAAGCAATTGTTAACAGACGCACAGCCAGACGGACGGTCGCCGGACGGACAACCGGTATCGCAATAGCTTTTCATACACATAAGGATTTGACCCCAATACCCAGTTTTCGACCCTAGTTGAACAAATTTCGAACTTGTCTGAGATAACATTAGAACAATCATTATGATCATATTCAGTTAATCAGGCAAAAACGTGAATACAAGGTAAATGTTGACGACACATGTCGCACGACGGACATCAACCTAACCACAATAGCTCACCTTAAGCCCTTCGTGCTCTGTTGAGCCAAAAGGACATAAATACGATTTCGGGTATGCTAAGGGCCTGCATGTCTGTAAATCACGTCGACATTCAGTTCGGCTCTTCTGAGCTGAAAATTCACATATCAGTACAATTCAGTCCAGAACTGCCGAGCCTGTCTAAATCAATCGGCAATGCTGAAGTCACATAAAATTGGCGATGGCGACACGTATTTTTCATCGGCCGATGAGTAAATAGATATTTAATAGAAATACAAATGTTGCACGTAAAAACTTAACCAAGAAATTCGAAGTCCGCAAATGGTTAAAACTTGAACTTCACTGATTTCAATATCACTGTATTGTATCCTCGGACACTAGAGGATTGAATGACAAACGAGTATAAGCAAAATTTATGGTCTCTAGTCTACATGGTTTTGTAACATTTGACCTCTTGATCTCATGTTTTACCCAACTAAACCCAATTTCGAACAAATCAAGATTTCAGCAAGACAATCAATCTGACCAATTTTTCGGTTGATTAAATAAAAATATGGTCTCAAGAGTATCTCCAAGGATGTTAAGCCCACCTGAGCACATCGTGCTCATGACGAGGTTATGTGACCATTGAATGTCCGTCGTCCATCGTGCGTCGTCTGTCGTCCGTCGTCAACAATTTAAGGGTTTACACTCTAGAGGCCACAAATGTGGCCCAATCTTCAATTTTGGCCCAATCGTCATGAAACTTAGTCAAAATGTTGGTCAGGTCACAAGAATGAATCCTATCAAAAATGAGAAGGATACATGCCAAATCACGGGAAAAGGGGACTTAATGACAATTTTCTTGTTTACACTATAGAGACCACAAATATGGCCCAATCTTCATGAAACTTCTTCCGAATGTCGACCAAGTCACAAGGGTGAATCCTATCGAAAATTGGAATATCAAGGGAAAAGGAGCCTTATTAATTATTTTCTTGTTAGCACACTAGAGGCCACAAATATGGCACAATCTTCATGAAACTTGATCAGAATGTTGGCCAAAACACAAGGATGAACCCTATTGAAAAAGGGAAGGATCCATGCCATATCAAGGGAAAAGGGGCCTTTATAAAAATTTTCTTGTTAACACTCTAAAGGCAACAAATGTCGTCCAATCTTCATGAAACTTGGTCAGAATGTTGGTCAGGTCACACAAGGATGGACCCTATTGAAAATGGGAAAGTCCCATGCCATATCACAGGAAAAGAGGTCTAAACGATAATTATCTTATTATAATTCTAGAGGCCTTAATGTTGGCCCAAACTACAATGAAACTTGGTTTTGTGTAGAAATTATCTCCTTCATGAAATTTGCCTATTTAATTGATGTGATGTCCCAGAGGTCAAAGAGACTCAGGTGAGCAATCTATGACCATCTTGTTCCTCTTGTTTTAACATTTGATATTTTGACCTCATTTTTTCCCTACTTGGCCCCATTTTGAACTTGTCCAGAATTTAAGGAAAACAATGAATACTAGGTGAAAGACCTAGTAGCCAAGTTTTTACACCACTTGACCAATTTCAAAAGCAACCGAGTTTCATGAAGTCAATCAATGAGACCAAGTTTCAGGTTGATTGTACTAAAACTCTGCCTTTATAGTGTCAATTTTTTTTAAATGAGATAAGGTCTTGTGACCTAGTTTTTGACAATCCTTGGCCCAATTTCAAAATTGACCAAAATTTCATGTAGATAATCAATCTTACCAATTTTCAGGTTGATTGAGCAAAAAAAAAGCATGTAGAGAGTTTCCAGGGTTAATTTTATGATTAAACATAGTGATATCGTTTTTGACATCACATGACCCACTTTTAAACTTGACTGAGATTCCTTCAAGACAATCAATCTGACAAATCTCGGGTTGATGGAGAAAAAAGAAATAGTTTTAGAGTGTCTTAAAAGATTAATGTTGACGACACACAACGGACAACGACGACAGACATCGCACAACCACAAAAGCTCACCTTGAGCCATTCCTGCTCTGGTGAGCTTAAAATAATTAAACACAAATATTCAAAATGAATCTGATATGATTCTAGACAAAACAAGGATGTTTAATAATTTGATTTATCACATTTTAGGACTTTCTAATCTTTCAACTAAAACCACTTTATTACAGTACTCTGCAACTCCTTGCAACTTTATCTTTTAGGAAATGGAATTTCGTAACATTCACAACTTGTGACCCATTAAAGTTCTTTCCTCTCAGCACGGGCATTTAGCATCTTTTTAATTCAATGGTATAAATGTTCTCTGTTCATGAACTGTCCACCAGTGCTTATGCTTTTTGGAATTGGTCCATCTGTTTCTGTGGTCATTGAGTCTGTTACGCACTTCACTGTGACTTTTAAACTTTGTTATGTATTGTCTTTATGAGTGGCACCATCTCGATAGAAGAATACTTTTTGATGGAATCTCTAGTGCTAATAAATCCTACACTATGGTGTCTGTTTCCTGAAAAGAGAAAACCAGATGTCCTATTTCGATCACTGTCACCTCCTTGACTCCTCCTTATGCTTTAAAGATCATTTAATAATCACTAAATTTTCAAAGAAATACATTATTGTATTCCTATGATCCATGCATAAGTTGCTAGCCTTTTCTAAACAAGTTTCATGAAACAATATATTCTTTGATAAGACAAGCATATTGAAATACTGAGAAAATAACGCCTAGAGTAGATAAAGAGAATAAAGGCCCATTTTCCTGTATTCTCTCATGGCTCAATACTTTTTTCAATAGGCTAGATATGAATTCTCACCAGAATTGTGGCTCCTGCTGTGTTAGCAAGAAAATTATCATTAAGACCCCATTTCCCATTTCCATCATGGTCCTCTTGTTTATTATGCATGTTATTATTCACCCCAAACGATGTCCCTTGGAAGACTCTTTACTTAAATTGATCATGAAAAATTGATTGGCCCATAAATATGGGCATGGCAGGAGGGAATATTTTGAGCCCAAAATCTTTGAACGACATCTCCAGAGGGGGTTGAATTAAATAAAACTTATCAAAAGGACCCTTCCAAATTCCAAAAGGGTTGATTCTTGTGACTCATCAGACAATTAGACATAGTTTACAAAAGTGAACCACATTCGTAACCTCTAGAGTGTAAATAAGAGAATCTTCATCAAGGCCCCTTTTCCTGTGATATCATGGATCCTTCCAATTTTCTATGGGCTCAAAATTGTGACCTGACCAATATTCTGAACATGTTTCACAAAGATTGGACCTTATTTGTGGCCTCTTAAAATTGTCATTAAGGCCCCTTCCCCTGTGATAAAGCGTGGTTTCTTCCCATTTTCAAAAAGATTAATTCATGTGACCTGACCAACATTCTGACCAAGTTTCATGAAGATTGGACAATGTTTGTGGCCTCTAGAGTTTAAATAAAAAATTTATTATTAAGGCCCCTTTTCCTGTGATATGGCATGTGTCCATCATGACTGGCTTAACAAAAATCCGAGATATCAAGAAGACAAAAATTGCGATTAAATTTGATACAAAAGACATTTGAGTAAAATATGTTGCCTCAAATTGCCAAAAATGTGGCCTCTAGAATGCACATAAGTTTTTTTTTAAGATTTGACCCATTGACCTCATTTCTGATCTCACTTGACCCATTTTTGAACATGACCGAGATTTGATTGAGACAAACATTCTGACCAGTTTTCAAGATATTAGTGCCAAAAATGTGGCCTCTATAATGCACACAAGGTTTTTAAATCGGAGATTTATACCGGTTTCCAGAAATCCAGTCTGTTTGACCCAGTACATTTTTACCTTTATCTTCTGAGCAATGTGTTCAAACCAAATAATGTGTTTTCAAACACCGAAGAAACGGCCTTTTCAGTCACAATCTACAAACTTTGTTTTTATCTTATTTACTTTTCGACAAATAGAGAAGAGGCTAATACAAAATTTGATGTAATTTTCGCTTTTAGTAATTACAGTTAGTATTTTCAGTGTTTATAACAAGATTTTCGGTTGAGTAAAGGAGTTGAAACGTACAATAGGTTAACTGTAAAATAAATTTGTAGCACTTACAATGTTACTACTCTGATTTTTTTCTCGAACGGTCATTAACCAGTTGTAGGGCTGACAACCAATCAAATTCTGTTATGATTATCACTCGGTCAAAACCCACGCGTAAATTCACACCACGTGGTAGATGCAATGGACATCGTCTGCTAGAAATGTGTCAATTAAGTTGTTTGTCATTTGTCAATGGTCGTCTGCACTCTGACAGGGAGCGTGGGAAGTCTACTGGTGGAATGAGTACTGTCTACTATGTGTTAACAAATAGAAATAATTTTGTAATTTTGAAATATTTGATTTCAATGAGCACTCTGATCACGCTCCAATCCTATTTACAATAAATTCAAATTTGAGTATGAAGAAAAATTATTCAACAACAAATAAACCGACAAAAACATACGATAAACTGATAAAGGATAGCAGTAAGAGCGATCTATTTTAAGAATAACTCATGAATAATCATAGAGTGCTGCTAGATTTAATTGATTGGTCAGAAACCAAAGATATAAATAGCATAGTTGCCGATTTCACGTGTTTCTTGAGGGAAATTGCATTTATAGTATTTGGGAAAACCCAATGCTTGAAAAACAAACATGTTGGTAATCAAAATTGTAAATAGTTTAATGAAAAATGTTTTGTTGCTAAACAGGCTTTTAAACTCTAGAGAGAGGAATAATATTAACAGACAAGCTTTTAGCTTGGCGTGTACTCATTATAACAACGTAAAAAAATCTGCTAAGAAATAATTTAGACTAGCAGAGGGCTATCGAATCAGCAAACTTCCAAAATCGGACCCACGAGGTTGGATGAGCCGGCGATGTCCTCGAAAAGATGAAGTGTAAAGACAAAAAACTCACAAATTGGGCAAATATTTTACCAACTTTTATTGTCCAAATTTGAGCCCTTTTGATTGGCGAACTATTGCACTATCCCAGCCTCTCAATTATGTCCGATTTACAGTGCTGACAGCACTTTGATTCTAAATTTTTACCCTTGGCCCCATTTTTGACCCCACTTGATCTCATTTCGAACTTGACTAATGAATGGAGATAAACATTCTGACAAAGTTTCAAGAAATTTGAGCCAAAAATAAAGCCTCCAGGCTGCACAAAAGGTTTTTCTAAAATTTGATCCCATGACCCATTTTTGACCCAACTAGACCCTATTTCCATTTTTACTACGATTTGATAAAGGCAAGCATTCTGACCAAGTTTCATGTAATTTGGGCTGTGGTCTCTAGAATGCACACAAGGTTTTTCTAACATTTGACCCCATTTTTGACCCAATTAACCTTATTTCAAAATTGACAGAGATCTAATGGAGACAAACCTTCTGACCAAGTTTCAAAAAATTTTACCAAAAAATGTGGCCCCTAGAATTCACACAAGGTTTTCTAGAATTTGACCCCTTGACCCATTTTTTATCCCACTTGACCCAATTTTGACTACTAAGATGAGATAAAGGCAAACATTCTGACCAAGTTTCAAGACATTTAGGATAAAAATTTGGTCTCTTGAGTGCAGAAAAGATTTTTCTTAAATTTGACTCCAGGGCCCCATTTTTGACTCCACTTGATCCAATTTCAAACTAGACTGAGATTTGAAGGAGACAAACATTCTGACAAAGTTTCAAGAGATTTGGACCAAAATATGGCCTTTAGAGTACACACAAGGTTTTTCTAAGATTTGACTCAAGGACCCCATTTTTGACCCCACTTGACCCAATTTCAAATTAGACCGAGATTTGATGGAGACAAACATTCTAACTAAGTTTCAAGACATTTCGACCAAAAATGTGGCTCTTAGAGTGCACACAAGATGTTGACAGACAACCAGATGCCCGGACGCCAGAGACAGCTACAGCATAATAGCTCACCATGAGCACTTCATGCTCAGGTGAGCTAAAAATGATCTTGATGTTTAATAGTTACTTCTAATTTTGGTTTAATTTACAAGTGAATAAACTATATATCAAAACAAAAAATGATCATGTGCATGGCAATAAAATGCATTTGCAACTGAAACTATATTATAATGTTTTACCAATTGATTTTTTTAAATATTTCAAAAAGAGCTTTTACTTATTTAAATTATTCTTGAAGACTTAAAGTTACTGTGAAAGAAGCTCTGGCTATAATCCACTGCTACCCAATTCTACACTTAGAGTGGCAATTAAAAGTCTAACCTTTGAAAACACCAGGATCATTGTGAAAGACAAATAAATGTCCATGCATTTAAATTTCCATATCGAAATTTTAGCTTGTACATGTCTACATTGGCTTTGATATCAAAGCAAAACCTTAGTAAGAAGAGTAAGAAAACAAGAATATGTTATATTTTCAAAGCATCATCCCCAAACTTTCTAGAGCTATGTTCAATGTTTAAGTGCCTACTTTTATTTCAATTTTTCAGATGAACTTTCCTTGAGTGCAGGATGACAAAATTTGCATACTCTTTGCAAATTATACCCTGATTTGCATGTGCACAAGCTTGCATGCAAACTGGAGTATAATCTCCATACGGTTTGTGCTGTTTTATCCAACCTTAACACAGGAATGGACTTATATCATCAAATAGGTCCTCAAAATAACGAACACAAATAGAACTGTTGCAAAGCCGACTTATACCCCCCACCAGCACTTTGTAAAAATGTAAGTGCTTTAAGTGCAAGATGTGTTTGTAACAAATATTGAGGTCATATACAGCAATTGCATGAAGTTTCATGATTCTAGATCCCTTGGTTCTTGAATTAGAGTCCGGAAACGAAAACTGAACAAAAATTTAATGTGACCTTGACCTTTAACCTATGTGATCTAAAACAATAGGGTATTTCCTTGAGTCATAAGTAACATTTACATAGAATTTCATGATTCTGGGTCGCTTGGTTCTCGATTTAGAGTCCGGAAACGAAAATTAAACAAAAATTTACTGTGACCTTGACCTTTGACCTATGTCACCCCAAAACAATGAAATTTGCAGGTGCACAACTTCATATGATAGGATTAATTACCCAATTTGGTTACTCCCTTTATGGTTACTGAGTTTTGATCAAAATTGATCCAAAACTGTAGGAGGAGAAGAGGACACAAAATCAGAAAAAATGTACCCCTCCTTAAAAAGCTCAAAGTGGCATAACTCTCAAACTAATGACCGGATCTGGATGAAAATTGCAGGTGCACAACTTCATATGATTTTCAGCAAAATTGGTCCAAAACTGTGGGAGGAGAAGAGGACACAAAATTATGTCTACGGACGGCCGGCCAGACTAGCCTCCAGCTGCTATCCCATATAGGTCTAAGATTATTGACTCATTGGTGGGAGACAAGTAGTCGGAAAGACTGTGTGCCGCTATCGGGGACTGAACCAGGGACCTCTAAATTGATAGTCTGATGCACTACCAACTGCGCTATGAAGGAGTATTGATCTTAGTACCTAAGATGATTCATATCAATTCAGTGAGATCTATCGTCACACCAAATTTGATTATTGTATTTGGAAAAGATTCAAAGAAATTGGCAATGTTAAATTTTATGGTTGAGGTTTGCAGATAGAATGATAGATTAACACACAAAAAGAAAGATAGACAGACAGAGAAACAGGCACTAATAAAAAATAAGCCAGAGATTTTAAAGATATGGGATGCAAAAATATTCCTGATTCTAGAATGGGTATTCTACCTTCCCATAAGATATTTTCTTAAATGTATATCAGGTTGACCTCTGCTATATATAACCTCTTTTTAAAATGTTTCAAGTAGTACCTTGATAGTTCATTTTCATGTGGTTGGTCATATCAACAAGAGTTGTCAGCAGACAAGGTAGCTCGCCCAAACTGCTGCTTGTCACAAACGGCACTTGACCAAAGATCTAAGCTCAATGTCAATTTTTTCTGTTAAAGTCCATGATCTAATATATATCAGTCTGAAATTAGAAATAAGAAAGAAATAAAGATATAATGGCCATGGGTTTAAGCACCCAGAAAATATAAGCAAGGTTAAAGTTTATTGTTAAAGTTTTCATAAGTACATAAAATGTCAAGGTCAAACTATCAAGGACCTTGGTTACTGGTGAAAGCCTATCACCTGTTGAGTTTGTGTATTAGGTTATGATGTCCCTAGGCAAAGCAGTCAGAAAATATAAGCAAGGCTACAGTTTTTGGTTAAAGTTTTTCTAAGTCCAAAAAAAAGTCAAGGTCAAGGTCAAAATGTTAAGGAGCACCTAGTGAGTGTGTATATAAAGTAATGATGTCCCTAGGTAAAACAATCAGAAAATACAAGAGGAACATGATGGTCCTAGATCCCTCACCTGATTCTCTTTGACCTCTGGGACATCAAATCATTTCAATAGGCAGATGTCATAAAGGAAATAATTTCAACACCAAACCAAGTTTCAAGAAGCCACCATTTTTGCCCAAACTTCTTGAAACTTGGTTTGGTGTTAAAATTATTTCCTTTATGAGTCATAATAAGAAAATTATCATTAAGGCCCCTTTTCCTGTGATATGGCATGGATCCTATCCATTTTCAATAGGCTTCATTTTTGTGACTTGACCAACATTCTGACCAAGTTTCATGAAGATTGGGCCATATTTGTGGCCTCTAGAGCTTAAACAAGAAAATTGTTGTTAAGGCCCCTTTTCCTGTGATATGGCATGGATCCTTCGCATTTTCGATAGGGTTTATCCTTGTGACCTGGCCAAGATTCTGATCAAGTTTCATGAAGATTGGGCCATATTTGTGGCCTCTAGGATGTAAACAAAAAAATTGTCGTTAAGGCCCCTTTTCCTGTGATATGGCATAGATCCTTCCCATTTTCGATAGGTTTAATCCTTGTGACCTGCCCAATTTTCTGACCAAGTTTCATGAAGATTGGGCTATATTTGTGGCCTCAAGAGCGTAAACAAGATCATTGTTGTTAAGGCCCCTATTCCCCTGATATGGCATAGATCCTTCCCATTTTCAATAGGGTTCATCCTTGTGACCTGGCCAACATTCTGACCAAGTTTCATAAAGATTGTGTAATATTTGTGGCCTTTAGAGTGTAAACACTTAGATTGTTGACGCGGGACGACGGACGAAACATGACACACGACACACAACGGACAATAGACATTCAATGATCACAAAAGCTCACCTTGAGCACGATGTGCTCAGGTGAGCTAATAAGCAAGGTTAATGTTTTTTTTGGTTAAAGTTTTTGGTTCAAGTCCATTAAAGGTCAAGGTCAAGGTCAAAATGTCAAGAACCTTGGTGAGCGGTGAAAGCCTATCACTCAGTGACTGTGTAAATGAAGTTATGAACTCCCTAGGTAAAACAATCAGAAAATACAAGAGGACCATGATGGTCCTAGATCGCTCACCTGCGTCTCTTTGACCCCTGGAACATCACATTAATTAAAAAGGCCGATGTCAAAAAGGACATAATTTCTACATAAGATCAATACCATGGAATGTTAGCAGCCAAGAGCAAGACAGATATGCATTTTCGCTCTTTGATTCTATGTAAAACGGGATGCACCTAGTTGGAGCCCAAATGTGACCCCAGGGGGTTGATATGAACAAACTTGTTAGAGGTCCATTAGATGATGCTACAAACTAAATATGAATACTGTCTGAATAAGTTTTTCCTGGTTTCACCCATCTTGCTCAGATGAGCTAAAAGGGGTGTGCCCTGGTGGAGCCCAAATATGGCCCCAGGGTCTTGATAATAAAAAACTTGGAAGGGCCCACTAGATGATGCTACATACCAAATATGAAAGCTGTGTGCCCTCTGGTTTCGGAAAAGAAGATTTTTGAAGATTTTCATATTTTCACCCTTTTTGCTAAGGGTAAAGGGAAAGTTAAGAATGGATTTCATTTATTTGAACAGCTTTGGTAAAGCTTGACCCAAGAAACATCCCTGCCAAGTTTCATCAAGATTGGCCCACTGGTTTAGGAGAAGAAGATGTTTAAAGAAATTGTGGACGACCCACAACGGACAACGGATGACTGACGACAGACGACGGACATTGTACAATCACAATAGCTCACCTTGAGCACTTTATGCTCATAGAGCTAATAAGCATTGTTAAAGTTTTAGGGTTTAAGTTTTTCTACGTACATAAAAGCTCATGTTCAAGGTCAAAATGTCAAGGACCTTGGTAACCAGTGAAAGCCTATCACCTAGTGACTGTGTATATGATGTCCCTAGATAAAATCATTCAGAAAATATAAGGAAAGTTAAAGTTTTTTGGTTAAAGCTTTTTCGGTTTAAGTTTTTGGTTTAAGTTTTTTCAAAAGGGTCAAGGTCACTATCTCAAGTTCATTTTGACATGGGTGCATGTCTTAAATGAAAGCCTATACCCTTGAAAGTTAATGTAAAATATAAAGCCTCTTGGATTTTTATTGATGGAAATAAAAAACTTTAACCTAATGCGGACGCCAACACCGATGCTGACATCCGAGGGTGTGACAATAGCTCTTCGGAGACTTTCGTCCCGGGCGAGCTAAAAAGGAATTGTCAATGGTATCTTTGGTAAGAATTTCATTTAGAACAAGCCTAAATAATGTCCATAAACAAGGCCCTAAAATCTGTCTCAATTTTGATAGTTAACTAGTATACAAGACAAATGTAACTTATAAATTTCTATCTTAGGGTTTGACTTAGCACCTTACATTGAAGAAGACTGAAATTATAATGCAGATTTGTGATTGAGAATGTCATTTCAAAAACTAGATGATTTTTTTTCTTAATTTGAGTGAATACATGTTCAAATTTATGCAAGTTTATAAATTTATAAATATTAAATAAGATACCCTGATACAGACAACATACAGGACTGTCTGAAACAAGTGTAATATTATGAAACTTCTGTTTATTTAAAAGTTAAAATCAATATGAATATATTTTCAAGGCTGCCATCTTACAGAAATGAAGAAGAAAATAAGAGCCAAATAAGTACAGGATGTGCTCATTTAAAACACTTATGCCTGAATGAGACTGAAACAACATTTTTTGTTTGTTATTTGACTGACCCACGACCCTGAGGGATCAACACTAACTTCTGAGAGTCAGGAGTCAATCAGACTCCCAACTAATTTTAATCAAGAGGTCCAATCTCAAAGTAAGAAGTCTGAAATTTCACATTTGGAGAAAAAATTGGAAAACAAAACAAGAGGCCATGATGGTCCTAGATCGCACCTGAGTCTCTTTGATCACTGGGACATCACATCATTTAAAAAGGCAGATGTCATAAAGAAGTTAATTTCTACATTAAACCAAGGTTCACAAAGTTTGGGCCATATTTATGGCCATTTGAGTTATTTCGAGTAAATTATCATTAAGACCTTTTCCTGTGATATGGCATGAATCCTTCCCATTTTCAACAGAGTTCCATCTTGTGACCTGGCAAACATTTTGACCAAGTTCCATGAAGATTGGACCATACTTGTGGCATCTTGAGCTCTCACAAGAAATTTGTTATTAAGGCCCCTGTTCTCGTGATATGGCACAGATCCTTCCCATTTTCAAAAGAGTTCATCCTCATGACGTAGCAATCATTCTGACCAAGTTTCATGATGATTCGACCATATTTGTGGAGCCTAGAGTGTAAACAAAAATTTGTCATTAAGACCCCTTTTCCCATGATATGGCATAGATCCCTTTCAATTATCAATAGGGTTCATCCCTGAGACCAGACAAACATTCTGACCAAGTTTCATAAAGATTGGGCCATATTTGTGGCCACTAGAGTGTTAACAAAATTGTCATTAAGTCTCCTTTTCCCATGATAAGACACAAATCCTTCCCATTTTCTATAGGATTCATCCTTGTGACCTGGCAAACATTCTAACCAATGTTCATGAAGATTGGGCCATATTTGTGGCCACTAGAGTGTAAACAAGAAAATTGTCATTAAGGCCCCCTTTCCCATGATATGGCACTGATCCTTCCCATTTTCAATAGGGTTAATCCTTGTGACCTGGCCAACAATCTCACCAAGTTTCATGAAGATTGGGTCATATTTATGGCATCCCGAGTGTAAACAAGAAAATTGTCATTAAGGCCCCCTTTCTTGTGATATGGCACGGATCCTTTTCATTTTAGCAATTTTTACAAGGGACCCGATGATCCAAGGAATATTTCTGCCAAGTTTGGTTGATTTTGACTGAGAAGTATAGGAGGAGATGGCGTATTGATGAGAGCATTGTCTCTCATACAGTGTTGAAGTTACAGCAACATGTTTAGTTCTCAGTTTAGGTTTTCTAAGACAGAAAGACAGACAGGCACCAGTAAATAAATATGCGCCTGATCTATTGAAGCAAGGATAATGATACTTGTATTAATTCTTCCTTCGTTTGTATTTACTCGCATGGTTGGGTGACCAAGGCCTTTACCCAGTGAACAAGTTTAAGTATGCTTTAACTGGTGTTATTTTCTATACATACATGTACATGCAGTATAAACTTATCTGTTGGTTTTGATTAATTTTCAATGGTTTAACACCACTTTCAACATTATTGCAGTTATATTGCTGCAGCATGTGGACCTATCCATAGTTTCCTATCATTTCTGACACCAGTACAACCACATCATTTAGTCCAAACCACCAGCTGGTCATCCAACTTTGGTGTATTGTCGCTAAATGGAGTTCTCAACTTTCTGTCGTTCTTGATAGTTTAGTATTGAATTAGAAGTTTTGACCTTCACATCCCGGATTTCAACATAAAAGTTACATCTACTGCATTTCTCCAGATCAAATCAGTATTTTTTTCTTAAATTAAATGAATGAATGATAATAATGTGCATTTCAAAAACTAATAGCAATGGTTCTTTTCATGCATAGGGGAAGGGAGCACGGCCCCTAATTCCATGGAAATGGTAATGTTGAATGACTTTCTATGAGAAAAAATTCTTCACTTGTGTATTTTGCTTGACTACTGAAAATCTTTGAAAATAATTTATATACACAAAGAAAATATATTTACAAAGCAGTTTGCAAGCTGATAGCTAGAGCTCTGTAATTGTAAACAAAAATACTATCATGAGAGAACCTTGTTAAGATTGTAAAATGACATTTCAGGGGTAAATGCAGTTTTAGGAGAAATATTCTCAGATGGGAGGGGGGCAATATTTTGCCCCACTATCTTAGTTAAAAGAAATAGATGCCTGTATTGTTCCACTGGCTTTAACTTAGTTTGTTTGTATTGGGCTTTATGTTGTTTTCAACATTCTTTCAGTTATATCTAATGGTGGCTAAAGTAATAAACAATGGATTTCTGGATTTTCTCAAACTAGCACTACCATTTCCTTCTTTCCTAGCCTAAAGCTGCTATCCCACAGGTCTATGATTATCCATTACCCATTGGTCACAATGGTGAAATACAAAATTCATGTAGTTGGAAAGGATGAGTGCTGACGTTGGGAATCAAACCTGTGACCTTTTTAATAATATTCAGATGTGCTTCCGGAGCGCTTTGACGGTTGCTCTCTGCTGGTTTTAACCCTTGTCTCTTTTCTAGTTAAAAATGGAAATCAGGTGATATAGACTAAGATGAGACTGCACATATGTGCAGGCTGATCATGGTCTTTACCTCCTGCCATTGAAAGCAGAAATAATCCCGGTTCAGCATCCCAAGGGTTTTATAACATCTCAAGATTTGAATTCGAGATATGCACAATAATAAAAGACAATTGAAGTAAGGGTCATACATGGAACATTCATTTGATTGATTGATTGCATGAAGCAAAACACCTCTTTCAACATTTTTTCAGTTAAATCGCCGAGGCTGGAGCACCTAACAATGGTTTCCCTGTATTTCTCTCACCAGTACAACCACCATATCCTTTCCTAGCCTCCAGCTGCTATCTCACATAGGTCTTCGATTATCAACCCATTGGAGAGAGACAAATAGTCTAAAAGAATGAGTGTCGCCATGGGGGATCAAACCCGAGACCTCCAGTTTGAATGCAACATTCAAAGATTCATTGAAATTAGTCCAATTGATTTGGAGGAAAAGACGTTTTAAATTTTCAAAGTGAAAATTGGACCAACCCTGCCATGACAATATTCACATACGCATCAAAATTTCATGAACATTTAAGTGAGGGGTCATCCAAGAAGTATTCAAGTCAAGTTTCATTTAAATTAGTCAAAATGAGTAGGGAGGAGATTATTAAAGTTTATAAGATGTGTTTGTGAAACGCACCCCTGCTACAACAGCATTTTTTTTTTGAAAATATTGACCTTGACAGATTACCTTGACCTTGTCACATTACCTTGACTTTGCTTTCAGAAGATGCGTATGCGTATGATCTATCACCATGCTAAATATGAGGCTTGTATCTTGAATAGGCTTGAAGTTGTTGGTAATGTTAAGTTTCCTTTGTTAAGATCTTAAGTTATTAGACCTGACAGATGACCCTGACCTTGTCACATGACCTTGATTTGGTACCAACAGCAGATGCATATCATTGAGATCTATCATCATGCTAAATATGAGCCTTGTATCTTGAATAAGGTGAACGATATTGGCAATGTTAGGTTTTTCCGTTAAGTTATTGACTTATTTGACCTTGATAGATGAATTTGACCTTGCCACATGACCTTGACTTTGGTTTCACCAGATGCATATCATTGAGATCTATCACCATGCCAAATATGAGATAAGCTTGACGATTTTGTTAATGTTAGTTTTTTTGTTAAGTTTTTTTTACTTATTTGACCTTGACAGATGACCTTGACCTTGTCACATGACCTTGACTTTGGTTTCAGCAGATGCATATTATTGAGATCTATCACCATGCCTAATATGAGCCTTGTATCTTAAATGTTCAATAAATTTTTCACTAACAATTTAAGAAGAGGCTCACCCAAGAAACATTTCTATCAAGTAACTTTTAAAATCCACCCATTGCTTTGTGAGGAAAAGATGTTTTAAGAAAAATTAATGCTAGCACAGACAGACACACGATTGACACAATGCTATGACAATTTAGCTTGCTGGCCTTCGGTTGGTGGAGCTAAAAACCCTTCATTATCCATGTACAATTAAATTTTCAATATTACCTATTCGTCTCTACCTCAGCCATCTTTTCCTATTCTAATTTAATCATCTTACATTCATGTCTTAAAATAGATATCATTATTGGATAAGGTTCCTCTTATTAACCCGTCGCGTAATGGTCCAGATTTGATCGCGAGACGCACAATGTAGATGTATAGAAATGAAGTCAGTATAATCTTGCGGAAAGGTTATTTATCAAGGACGACAAAGGGAGTGTGTTTTATTTCTTATAAGTGCTAAAATTTTTCAACAAAAATTTACAGTCCTGTTGGTTAATACCTTTGCACAAAAGAAAGTCAACTACATCAATCATGTAAATATATGAAATATTGCATATATATACAAAAATTCAATACACAACTGAACTTTTCAATTATTTTGGCAATGTAAATGGTATTTTATCAAGAAGAAACTGTCTCTTGAATTACAGAATCCGGTGATTTTAAAGACACTGTTGTGTTTAATAGACACACTTTTTGTCGGCTAAACAAGTGCAGTTCAGAAAAGAATCTAACTTCAAGTGCAGTTCAGAAAAGTATCTAACTTTAATATACCTGTGAAAGAAAAACACTGATAAAAGTCAGGAATCTTTTTTTCTGTATAATTCCATGCAAACTTAGTGTTTAAAATTGATTTAGTGATTAATTTTTTGAACATGACAAAACAGGTAATTTGCTTTTAGATTTTGTGGCTATTTTCTTGTGTTTCATGATGTTATATAACTGTGCAGCTTAAGACGATACACCGGATTTCCCCATAACTTGAGTGGAATTAAAATGCATATGGTCAATCATTTTGCTGGAAACAAAAGAGAAATTCATACCGTGTTTTACCCTATTGAGAAGTGAGTGATCTAGGATACTAATGAGCATACCTATATTGTTGGGTGACATATGACCCTATTGAGAACTTGTGTCATCCACTTATGTCAAATGTTGCATTAAAGTTAGCTGCATGAGCCTTAAAAGTAAATTTAGGAAGAAAAGTTGTGCCCTACATGAGACTCGAACATATGACCCACTGATCACTAGCACGGCGCTCTACCAACTGAGCTTGCCGGGCACCTGATCACTGAGTCTAACCACTGTCGATCACTACACTTCATTGGTTCAACTTGACTAACAGCCCCATGCTGTTAAAAGACAGCCAACTGTGTTACTGGCTGAGCTTACCAGGTTCTGCGTATTCGTTCATAGGAACAGCACTATATACCTAGTTTCTTTAATTCTATCATATGATAAATATCTCTCTTGCTCAACAGTAGATGTGTGTGATTTTATGTCACTGTCTAGATAGGAACGAAATTCGATGGGACGAATTGAGTTTTTCATCGATACAAATTCTCTTTGTAACGTTTAACAAAGTGTTATCGAAAAAAAAAACCTTTTAATCTTTAATTCTTACCGTAAGTTACTGAAATCGTTGTTTAAATGCCAGTTCAATTGATTTTTCGGAGTTAAAAACCGGTTGTCGATCTCCAGTGTAAACAAACCAGCGCCGCAGAAAAGTACGGAAAGTACCGAAAAGTCGGGATGTAACGGGCATTCTGATTGGATAATGAGATTTTCATGAAAGGGGTCAAAAATAATAAGGGTGTACCTATAAATTAGCGGTAAACCTCCATCTTTTATCGGTATACTCCCATTTTTTTATGGGTTTACCCTCATTTTATAGGTTCACCCTCATTTTTATCGGTATACCGATATAATATTACGGGTATACCTCCATTATTTTGTAGGTATAGCGGTATTCTGACTTTTGACCCCGTTCGCGCGCCATATTTGATTGAGTTGGATGTCAATTACACGATGTAACTAACTGTACACAAGGCCGACGGTTATAGTAGTAGAAAAAATGTTAAACTTCTTCCGCCGTCTTTAAGTTTAATCTCGGCCGTTCTAGACCCGAATGGTAGGATATTGTGATCTTCCTCCTTTTCATCATCGGTGTAGTTGTTTTAGTCGTATGTATGGATGTATGCGGTATTATGTCAGTATGAAAGATTTAACCCTGGTAATCTCTGTTTTGTTCTTAATGTAGTATGTAGTATATAGTATGTAGAGACCAC
Source organism: Fragum whitleyi (assembly GCA_948146395.1). Taxonomy (NCBI): domain Eukaryota; kingdom Metazoa; phylum Mollusca; class Bivalvia; order Cardiida; family Cardiidae; genus Fragum; species Fragum whitleyi. The sequence goes on from OX411554.1 coordinate 12,175,864, forward strand.
ATTTGCAAGCACACAAGCTTATAGCTTCTATAGGTCCTTTTGAATTCTGTTTTTCCTGGCTTGTGATTTTCAGTCGACTTCTGAATATGGTACTATATTTGGCACAGTTACACTACACGTTTCGCGGCACTGGTACTTTCCTTAATGCACTGATGTTTTACTTAATTGTCCTATAGACCAAATACTTTTGACTTTTACTTCTGATTATTTTTATTGGACAAGATTTTTTTTTATTTTTTTTTTTTTTTTGATATTAAAAGTAATCTTATTAGACTTATGTTTGCACTGTAATATTTTTATAGACTAGTATTTAAAGTTGTAACAGTTTGAAAACAAGTTGCCTTGGTTAGGGGAGAATTTATCAGTATTATTGTACTAACAATAAAGGCTAAATAGCCATAGACTATTGTATGGATCCTAATCATATTGACCTAAGAGTAGCATTTAGGTTCAAATTTGATGTTTGATTTCCACAACCTATTTAGCCTTGACTTATAACAATTAAGGCTATTGACAGAGACTATGTCTTCTGGTAGGTTATTCCATGTGTTTACCAGCCTATTACTATAGCTTCGTGGTTTATATGTTGAATTTCCGTTACATATAACACTCATTTTATATGTGCTTGTACTTTAGAAAAAAAGAAGGTAAAAAATATGCCAAAGAAAATACAAGTTGATTTAAAAGTAAAATGGAAAATTTGCGTTAATAAATTTAAAAGGAAACGTCTTTTAACTTAAGTGCCTATGTATTTCTCTAAATTTTCAGAAAAATATCAACAACTTCGCCACGAAAGGAGAGAGATTTGAGGCGTTTAATTTCGTCTGTATGTGTACATTGGACATAATTTTACGATGTGCATTTTCCTACGATATTGATGTACAGCAAGCTGGGTGAGCTTTTTGTTTCTTAAGGTAGTGGACCCGTAATAGTTTCACAGTGTCTCGGACGTAATGAACTTTAACAATGTTAACCGAGGTTTCCTAATGATTTTCATTAGGAAACCTCTGTTAACATTGTGAGCGATGATAAAGGCCGAAATGTTGCTGAACTTTTACGGGTCCACTACTTTAATGCCTTAATACGATATATACAAGAACTTGTGTCATTTCTACCATTTACTCATAAATTCATTTATCCCAAATATTGATCTGCATGATTTATGAATAATTAATGATTATCACTATCGAAAGAAACTTTATAATGTATTGGTTTATTAAATATTGCCACTCTTAAGATTTGAACATGACATATTGATTGTTGGTGTTAAGGTAGTAGACCCGTGATAGTTGTGCAACGTTTCTGAATGAACTTTGATAGTGTTACATGATTTTCATTTGGAAACCTCGGTCAACATCGTGAAAGTTCGTGAGTGTCGAAATGTTGTGAACTATTGTTGGTCTACTACCTTAATTGTTAACGTGTAACTTGTTGCTATCTACCAACTCGGAAAGAAACTATAAGCCCCGCTTTCGTTTAACTCCTTTTTTTGCTAGAATTTAATGTTTAATGTTTCTTTATATGCACTGTAAATTTAGCTACAAATAAGATAAGTCTAAAACAAACCAAATTAACGTTTAGTTTGTTGGACTTTAGAGAGTGCAGTGACGAAAATGGTCATGCTGAACAGATGTGCAAAGCTGATTTTAGCTTAAATTCGCGTAAATGTGAAAGCCGTATGAAATGTCACGCACGTGTTCATACAGTTAGTTACATCGTGAAATTGACATTCATCTCATTCAAAACCATTCTAGATCGCTAACTCAGCGCTCCATTCATTCATTCCAAAGGCTTACTCAAACCATTCATAAACGATCAAACCCATTGAAAAATATAGAATCAACAACGTCATTCAAAATAAATTTTGATATAGAAAAATCGCGATTTCACTGACATATTTCAAATTGTTAGGGTCTCATAGGTTCTTGAAGAAATAGGAAGCCAGTATATAACTTTTATGCATTTAAGATAAAGGAAGGTAATTAATATCGCTAATTTTGTTCATGCTGAACAAAATTTGCGATAAAGGATTACATGTACCTCCTTTTAAATTTACTCAAAACTCGCTCCACACTCTCGTTCAATTACATTCCATAATCATTCCACAATCATTCATCTTGTCAATTTCACGATGTTGTAACTGTATGCCGATAGCAAGAACGAAATCGTTGGAAGTTCATATGGATACATCTAGGCATTTATCAGGCTAAAAATATATTTTGTCAATATAATATTCACTTTCAAGTTATATTTATAATCAAAAGCGAAAAAGGTCTAGAAAAATAATAAACAACATCGTGAAATTGACAAGATGAATGTTTTTAGAATGATTTCAAAATGAAAAAGAATGAGAGGAGTAGGTTTCGATGGAAATTAACGGGAGGTAATCCAATGTCGCCAATTTGGTTTAATTGAACGAATATAGCGATATATATTAACTGCCCTATATCAAAATCTATGCGCTTTTATGTATAAGTGTCATCAGCGAACAATTGACTGTTATGTAGAACGTTTTGAACGATTTCGGAAGGCTTTTTTAGCTCACCTGAGCACAACGTGCTCAAGTGAGCTATTGTGATCACCTTTTGTCCGGCGTCCGTGCGTCGTCCGGCGTCAGTCGTCCGTCGTCCGTCAACAATTTCTTTAAACGACATCTCCTCCTAAACTACTAGGCCAATTTTAACCAAACTTGGCAAAAATGTTCCTTAGGTGGTCCCCTTTAAGAATTGCTAAAAGAATTGAAATCGGTGAAAAACTCTGGTTGCTATGGCAACCAAAGTTAAAAATTTAAGAAAATCTTTAAAATTCTTCTTCTTCTGAACCAGCAGCCCTACAGCCTTGAAATTTGGCATGGATGATCAGCTTATAAACCTTAATAAAAATAGCTAAAATCATATCTGTTGGGCCACCAGATGCGGAGCACCAGGGGGGAGAGGGTAGTACTTTGGGTAAATTTTGTAATCTTTAACCTTCTTCTTCTTCTGATCATGAAGGCCTACAGCCTTAAAATTTTGCATGTATGATCACCTCATAGACCTTAATAAAAATAGCTAAAATCTTATCTGTAGAGCCACCAGGTGCGGAGCACCAGGGGGAGGGGGGAAGTACTTTGATGAAAATTTTGTAATCTTTAACCTTTTTCTTCTTCTGAACCAGGAGACCTACAGATTTGATTATTGGCATGGATGATCAGCATATGGACCTTATAAAAATACCTAAAATCATGACTGTAGATTCACCAGGTGCGTAGCACCAGGGGGGAGAGGGTAGTACTTTTGTGAAAATTTTGTAATCTTTTAACCTTCTTCTTCTTCTCAACCACAAGCCCTACAGACTTGAAAATTGGCATGGAGGATCAGCTCATAGACCTGAATATAAATAGCTAAAATCTTATTTATAGGGCCACCAGGGGCGGAGCACCAAGGAGGAGGGGGTAGTACTTTGATGAAAATTTTTTAAGCTTTAACCTTTTTCTTCTTCTGAACCAGGAGTCCTACAGATTTGAAAATTGGCATTATTGATCAGCATATGGACCTTTATAAAAATAGCTAAAATCATGACTGTAGATTTACCAGGTGCGGAGGGTGAGAAATTTTGTAAACTTTAACCTTCTTCTTCTGATGAACCACAAGCCCTACAGATTTGAATATTGGCATGGATGATCAGCATATGGACCTTTATAAAAATAGCTAAAATCATGACTGTAGATTTACCAGGTGGGGAGGGTGAGAAATTTTGTAAACTTTAACCTTCTTCTTCTGATGAACCACAAGCCCTACAGACTTGAAAATTGGCATGGAGGATCAGCTCATAGACCATAATAAAAACAGCTAAAATCATGACTGTAAATGCCCCAGGTGCGGAGCACCAGGGGAAGGGGGTAGTACTTTTGTGAAAATCTTGTAACTTTAATCTTCATCTTCTAATGAACCAGGAGCCCTACAGACTTCAATATTGGCATGGATGATAAGCATATGGATCTAAAATAAAATAGCTAAAATTATGAATGTAGGCCCCCAGATGCGGAGCAATAGGGGGCAGGGGGTAGTACTTTGGATCAATTTTGAAATCTTTAACCTGATTCTTCTCCCGGATCAGGAACCCTACAGACTTGAAAATTGTCATGGGTGATCAATATATTGACATTAATAAAAATAGCTAAATTCATGACTGTAGGGTCACCAGGTGCTGAGTGTCTTGTGGAGGGGGTAGTACTTTGGATCATTTTTGAAATCTTTAAACTTCTTCTAATGAGCCAGGAGTCCTACAGACTTGAAAATTGGTATGGATGATCAGCATATGGACATATATTGAATTAGCTAAAATCATAACTGTAGATTCACCAGGTGCACAGCATTTTGGGGGAGGGGGGAGTGCTTTGTTGAGAATTTTGAATCCCTACAGCCTTTATATTTGACATGGATTGATCAACTCATTAAAGAAAACTTTAAAAGTCTAGCATAGATTAGCTGATCACATTACTTTTATGGAAAAAGCTTAAATAAATAATGTCCAGGGGAGGAGCAGAGGGGGGAATGATTATTTCAAATGTTATCTGATTGAATGAGTGAAAATCTCTTTTTCTGTGGTTGCATGGATATACCTAGGTAATGAAGCTTTTTTCTCAGGTGAGCGACCCAGGGCCAACGGCCCTCTTGTCTAATAATTTCGTATCGTTTTTAATCGATTTGATTGAGTGTTTAGAATGAATGAATGGAGCGCTGAGTGAATTATTTAGAATGATTTTGATCGGAATTGGTATCCTTTTCACCTAATTTATTGTACCCTTAGAACAGTTGAATTTTGTTTAAATCTATTTATTTTATATCGATTTGGGAAACAAGGTCTTACAACTTGTTTTAATCCCTCTTGATTCTGATTCCTGGAAAATTTAACAGTCCTAGCGCCGAATGTGTGGGCCAATGAAAGAATCAATATCGCTCCCGGGGATCGAACTCAGGACCTTTGGGTCGAGAGGTTGACGCTCTACCTCTGGACCAGGAACGGTTAAAGAGACGTTATACTAATTTCAACGAAAAAAATCTTATGATCAACATCTTGTTCAGCTCATTAGACTCTTTCGGCTGTAAAAGGGAATAGTGTAAATTCTGTTATGACTTACTTAGGAATGTTTACAACATCGTGGTAGCGTTAGTTGAAGAGTATAAGTAAATAGTTAAATTTTATTCTTTTATTTCAAGATTCTTGCATTTTGAAAAGGCGGAACAGTAAGCATCTTTTTTCATAAATTCATTTCATAGTGGATTAATATTTATGACCAATCACGCGAAATGGGAAATGGATGTGGGAAAAAGTTTCGACCTTTCTCAGACAGCGTGCCCTGCGCAGACTGACAACGGTCGAAACTTTTCGCAAATAACAAATTGAATAAATATTAATTCCGGGTGACACATGCAGAGAAACCACATTATTTTTTCATACAGTGTGTTTATTTTTTTATACCTAAATGAAAAAAAAATACTATTTTCATCTCCTGGATATTAATATTGTCATTAGCCCTCCACATGTTCCTTTCATTTTTCAGACAAACCCATCCATATGTGACTGCGGTCAACCAGTTAGCCACCACAGTTGTTCATAGGGCTAGGTTAGTACATATGCCGAGCCGGGCTGACATGCCTTCTAAATCTCCTGTTCTACCTGTATAATATTTATAAGGCAGTCAACTGACAATGAAACAAAATTGAAATTGGCATGAGAAGTATTTTCTCTGATTGTGTCTTTTTCCTCTTACATTGCTAGCGAAAGATAATGACGTAGAGATGTCTTCATTCATTACGTAATTGCAGTACTTAAATGGCGTAAGGGCCTTAGATTGTAAAGCCACTTTTTGCATTTCAGTTCCGCTACGGCGATAACGTTAAACCGGATATGGCAGATTATAATGAAATATTACGATCGGATGGCTTCCAAAGCCGAGTTAAGAATTTCGAATTAAAGTTTCTAAATTCTTTCTGAAACGGGATAGAATTGTGAACTAATGTTATCAAAAGTGGTCAAGTTTGCTTCTGAATAGGCACACTTCTTTGACAAAGAAGCAAAGAACGAAATATACAAAAAGGTTCTTCGGGTAAATTACAATTCAACAGATTTTTTTAATTATGCACTTTTTTAGTTTTATTTAAAATGCCTTTACTTGATAACATTGAAAATCGCTGCATGTATGAGCCACATCTGCTATTCCCTGTATTCATTTTAAATGAAACACGTCGGGAATCGTTCACATGTACATGCATTTTCTTACCTATTACTTCTTATCGTATTCATTTTTCATTTGTTAAAAAAAAACAACTTTTTTACGATTTATTCCGTAGAAACCCCTTGTTACTTATGGACTGGTTATTCTACCTGACATCAGTGGGGAAACAGTTCAAGAAAGACTGTGATTTTGTTCACGCCGTGGCCGAGGATATCATAGAAAAGAGACAAAACACTTTGGTAAGTTAAAGTTACACCAATAACTGTTTCTAAATAGTGACGTGGTAAGGCGGAACTTAACCCTTTGCTGTTTAATCCCTGCTTTTTACGTGCCTGTGATTTTATGATTGAGAAAACATTGTGAAAAAAGAAGAAATTGCTTCTGACAAGCAATTTCTTCTTTTTCCACACTATTTTCTGCCCTACAGAATGGTTATTTCTGAAATTAAATCCACTTTAAATTTTCGTCTGCAAAACCTTTGAATTTGGACAGGTCCAAAATTTTGTAAAACAGGAAAGGGTTAAGCAGCGGGTCGTCGAGGTTTACCAGCTAAGCTTTGTTAAGCATGACATCCCAGGTGTTTTAATGGTGCCCTAGCTTAATATATTTTTAGACTGAATTGGACAGAATGTAATGGACTATTAATTTCCAATTTAAGAAACGAATAGATGCGGGACTACCAAGTTAAAAATGACATGTAATACTAAGTACAATGGATCATTTACACAAAACTATGATTTTAGTTGAGGACATCGTGAAATGGAAAAGGTGAATGATTTTGAAATAGATTTTGAACGAAACTGTATAAATGCGATGAGTGAGTTTTGATTGAAACTCAAGGAAGGGAGGTAATACAATATCGCCAATTTCGTTCAATTTGACGATAGGAGCGATATTTTTGCCTCTTTTTTTAAATAGACAAACCTTTCTGTTTTTGTGTCTTCTCAGACCAATCAGACTATTTTGAATCCACATCAGAACCAAAAATCATATTAAGATTTAATCGATACATACGATCGCTTTGAATGATTCACTATGTTTTTGAATGATTCGAGTGAATAATTTGAATGAATAAACGAAGCGCCGAGCGTGCGTTTAAGAATAATTTTAATCGAGGTGAAAGGCAATTTCACGATGTTATTAACTGTAATAAGACATGTTTCTTGATAGTAAATGGTTTTATTTGCGTCTCCTAAAAGGGCCAGACAGGACAGTCGGAAATCTGCCCCGTGTTCTGCCTTGCGAGCGCTTTGAGATGATACCCCTCTATGCACGTGCACAGCGAGGTATCATTTCGAAAACGCTTCGCTAACGCTTTTCATCCTGAACGTAGGGCTGATTGCTTGTCGTCTTTTTCGCTGGTTTCTTCCCTTGTGTTAAAACGTCATTCATCTGCAAAATGTGTGGTCAACAAAACACAAACTGGTATCGAGTTAATGTAATTAATTCGTGAGAAATGAAGCAAATAATATTTTCGAAAAACGAATATTTTTATACGTTGTATACATAAATTCTAATTTTGAAAATGTGACACATCGTACGAAAAACGATAAAACGGAAATTCCGTGAAAAGCTTTTTTGGAAAACAGATTGGTTCCTGTAGAATACTAATCGAAGATCGCATAACAAATATTTACCCTCTGTGTTTTACAAATAATTATCCTCTATATATTACAAACAATGATCCTCTTTGTATTACAAACCAATGTCCCCTAGTATTAAAAACAATTATCCTCTATGTAATTTCGTATTCTTAACAGAAAACTGGAGGTACGAACACAGATCGTAAATATCTCGACTTTCTAGATATTTTACTAACAGCTAGAGATGACAATGGCAATGGTTTGGCTAAACTCGATATCAGAAACGAGGTCGACACGTTTTTATTCGAAGGTAAATGAAGGACTAGTGCATAATTCAAAAGATTTTAACAATAAACCCTGCTTATAAATTTAGTTCATAATTGCAAAGATCTTTCAAAAACTCTGCTAATAACGAAATGGCTTAAGCGATATACCCCTTTTGACGATGCTTATTTTAAGACATAGGTTGGGTGTTATTCTGAAATTTGCACCGTTTTTTTCGGCAATGACGAATTGTTTTCGTTATAACCGTAGTATACCGAGTATATATTTGCATAAAAAAATAAAAAAATAAAGTGAGCTGGTATGATCTGCTGTTTGTATAAACCCTTTCAAAATAACGATTCTCGCTAAAAATTCTACATAATTATGCCCTCATACTCGTACTTTCGAACTCGTGCATCTCGTTTCTCTTCCAAGTTGCATCAATTTGTAATTTACATACGTACAATCTTAATAACAAATCATGTTTCAAATCATACGGTAAATTGCTGTAGTGCAGCCGTTTCATAGTTCTTGTTGCAACTTTCTTGTTCTCCATATAGCTTGTTAAACGGGTCTTGAGTAAAGGCATGTTGCATCTTAATGTTCTTCATATAACTTGTTAAACGGGTCTTGAGTAAATGGATGTTGTATGCGTCGCGGAGAAAATGTTCATTAAGAAAACTGTAATAACCGGTATTTGTGTTACTGAATTGCGATAGTTCTTGTTGCAACTTTCTTGTTCTCCATATAGCTTGTTAAACGGGTCTTGAGTAAAGGCATGTTGCATCTTAATGTTCTCCATATAACTTGTTAAACGGGTCTTGAGTAAATGGATGTTGTATGCGTCGCGGAGAAAATGTTCATTAAGAAAACTGTAATAACCGGTATTTGTGTTACTGAATTGCAATAGTCATTAAAAGTAACCTGCAATCTCTCTCAAAGCACTCGGTATGGGATAAATGACAAGAAAGATACAGTTTGAATTGAACATAGGGCATTTTAATGAAATGCCGGAAAATACATACACGTTTACATACTAAGATCAAATGTGGGAAAATTCAAATGTACATAGGTCAAAATAATTCACTATGGTATGGATACTCTGTCCGACATAATAACATCGTTTTTAAATCAAATCCGGCAAAAGCATCAAAACAATAGATTATTTTGACCTGAGCGCATATCGCAAACTATACAGGTGGATGCATTGCAGCTAGTATATGATTGGTCAGTACCTCCCTTCTCCCTTAGCTACGCATCTCTTAGACACAATTCCTGCACACAAATTGTTTTATTTGCATAAAAATTCATTTATAGAATCACTCCCACAGCCATTAGTCTCTATGCCATAAAGTTAAAACAACATTTGCTCCGTAATGAAAAATGGCACTGCTATTTTTTAGCTCACCTGAGCACGAAGTGCTCAAGGTGAGCTTTTGGGGTTACTTGATGTCCGTCGTCCGTCGTCCGTCGTCCGTCGTGCGCCGTGCGTCGTGCGTCGTCCGTCGTCAACATTTACCTTGTGGACACTCTAGAGACCATATTTTTAGCCCAATCAACCTGAAAATTGGTCAGAATGATTATCTTGATAAAATCTTGGACAAGTTCGAAATTGGGTCAAGTGGGGTCAAAAACTAGGTCACAGGGTCAAATCTTAGAAAAACCTTGTGGACACTCTAGAGGCCATATTTATAGCCCAATCAACCTGAAAATTGGTCAGAATGATTATCTTGATGAAATCTTGGACAAGTTCGAAATTGGGTCAAGTGGGGTCAAAAACTAGGTCACAGGGTCAAATCTTAGAAAAATCTTGTGGACACTCTAGAGGCCATATTTATAGCCTAATCAACCTGAAAATTGGTCAGAATGATTATCTTGATAAAATCTCGAACAAGTTCGAAATTGGGTCAAGTGGGGTCAAAAACTAGGTCAAGGGGTCAAATCTTAGAAAAACCTTGTGGACACTCTAGAGGCCATATTTTCAGCCCAATCAACCTGAAAATTGGTCAGAATAATTATCTTGATGAAATCTCGGAAGAGTTTGAAATTGGGTCAAGTGGGGTCAAAAACTAGGTCACTGGGTCAAATCTTAGAAAAAACCTTGTGGACACTCGAGGCCATATTTTTAGCCCAATCAACCTGATAATTGGTCATAATGATTATCTTGATGAAATCTCGGACAATTTCGAAATTGGGTCAAGTGGGGTCAAAAACTAGGTCATGGGGTCAAATCTTAGAAAAACCTTGTGGACACTCTAGAGGCCATATTTTTAGCCAAATCAACCTGAAAATTGGTCAGAATGATTATCTTGATCAAATCTCGGACAAGTTTGGTATTGGGTCAAGTGGGGTCAAAAACTAGGTCACGGGGTCAAATCTTAGAAAAACCTTGTGGACACTCTAGAGGCCATATTTTTAGCCCAATCAACCTGAAAATAGGTCAGAATGATTATCTTGATGAAATCTTGGACAAGTTCGAAATTTGGTCAAGTGGGGTCAAAAACTAGGTCATGGGGTCAAATCTTGGAAAAACCTTGTGGACACTCTAGAGGCCATATTTTTAGCCCAATCAACCTGAAAATTGGTCAGAATGATTATTTTGATGAAATCTCGGACAAGTTTGAAATTGGGTCAAGTGGGGTTAAAAGCTAGGTCACGGGGTCAAATCTTAGAAAAACCTTTTGGACACTCTAGAGGCCATATTTTTAGCCCAATCAACCTGAAAATTGGTCAGAATGATTATCTTGATTAAATCTCAGACAAGTTCGAAATTGGGTCAAGTGGGGTCAAAAACTAGATCACGGGGTCAAATCTTAGAAAAACCTTGTGGACACTCAAGAGGCCTTATTTTTAGCCCAATCAACCTGAAAATTGGTCAGAATGATTATCTTGATAAAATCTCGGACAAGTTCGAAATTGGGTCAAGTGGGGTCAAAAGCTAGGTCATGAGGTCAAATCTTAGAAAAACCTTTTGGACACTCTAGAGGCCATATTTTTAGCCCAATCAACCTGAAAATTGGTCAGAATGATTATATTGATGAAATCTCGGACAAGTTCGAAATTGGGTCAAGTGGGGTCAAAAACTAGGTCACGGGGTCAAATCTTAGAAAAACCTTGTGGACACTCTAGAGGCAATATTCTTCGCCCAATCAACCTGAAAATTGGCCAGAATGATTATCTATGAAATCTCAAACAAGTTTGGAATTGGATCAAGTGGGTTCAAAAACTAGGTCATGGGGTCAAATCTTAGAAAAGCATTTTAAGATTGTTAATTCAGGTGAGCGATTAAGGGCCACTATGGCCCTCTTGTTTGTGTTTTATTCCAAGGTCATGATACAACTGCCAGTGCCATATCCTGGATCCTTTACTCGTTAGCGGAACATCCTGAATATCAACAAAAATGTCAACAAGAAATTGATGAGATACTTGATGGACGGGAGACAGACGATTTAGAATGGTAAGGATAATATTTGGTGTGTTAATTAGGATAAGTTATAGTAGGCAACCTGAATAACAACAAAAAATAAAACAAGAAATAAACGAAATACTTGAGGGACGGGAGACAGACGCTTTAGAATGGTAAGGATAATATTTGGTGTGTTAATTAGGATAAGTTATAGTAGGCAACCTGAATAACAACAAAAAATAAAACAAGAAATAAACGAAATACTTGAGGGACGGGAGACAGACGATCTAGAATGGTAAGGATAATATTTGGTGTTTTATCAATATAAGTAATAACGGACAACCTAAATATCAACAAAAACAAGAAAAAGACGGCAGACACTTAAAGGTATGGGGCCCGATTTACTAAACATCTTACGATCATTTTTTGTGTAAGTCAAAAATTAATGTAGCTCCCACAGAAGTTACTAATTAAGGTATCCTGCCATGCATTATTTCATTTGAATCGTCTTCGAAAGACGATTCAAATGAGTTATCGCAAGGCAGAATCTAACAATGAATGTAAACACCAGGTACGATTTGTGATTATGACTTACGATTAATTTTTGCGTAAAAAGTTAAGTAAAACGGGTCCCTGGAGACGGATAATCTAGAATGGTAAGGAATGAACTCACTATCTCCATCGATCCAGCTGAAAATCAGCATAAGTGCCTACAAGAAATTGATGATATACTCGATGGACAGGAATCTGACGAGCTAGAATGGTAATGAAAGACTTAAAATCTTAATTACGATTGCTAGCGAACATCCTTGATGTCAGCATAACATTCTAAAAGAAAAAGACGAGTTCTTTTAAGGCACAGAAACAGTTAAATCTAGAATTGTGAGAATTAACAAGTATCACTTAAAATATAGGCGATCATAATGCATATCAACAAAAAAAAAATCGTTCAAAAAACCCAAGATATTCGAAAGACATAAGATTACAATAGTAAGGGTCAAACTTGGAAAATTATCAAGAAAAAAATAGTGAACAACCTTAGTTTCAACAAAAATGTCTGTAAGAAATTGATCAGATACTCGATTAACAGGAGACGTATGTGTATTAAAGAAGGGGCGCTTTTACATAGCCCATTGCCTTAGGTAGATATATGTCCTTTAAACATATCATTTAAGGTCTGACCTGTCCAAATTAGAGTACCTAACTATGTGTATAAAAGAGGGAATGCGCCTTCACTGTCCAGTAGCTATGGTCGGAAGGACGACTACGAAGGATTTTGACATTGGGGACAGGATGGTGCCAAAAGGAACCGGCATTCAGGTACATGTAACTGAAATATCTCCTTATAGCATATAAACACGGAAACAGGTATTGCAACATCTTATTTAAAAATATATAAATGTACTTACAACACAGCCAGACGTGAACCCTATCAAAGATGCATGTCGCCTTATGTTAATCGCCAAAGACGTGAACTGGTTCAACGAATTTAGAATATGGCACTTTTATAAAAGCAATGACGACGTTTATATGCAACGCCTGGTTCAGAGTAAGAGGAGAAGAGAAAAGAAGAGTTATTTATATACACTATTGGCATAAAGTTAAGCATATCGTTCTAAGGATCACCCATGTAATGTGTGGGACTAAAATAAAATAACCAATCTAATGTGACCAAACTTGAATTTCAATTTATTTCAAGAGTGAGTGACGATTTAATAAGTAATATATGTTTTACTTTGACTTACATATGCACTGAGAGTGCGGATTTTAAAGTCGACCTTTAACTGCGAAATACGAAAGAAATAATCTTTGTGGTCAAAACGCACCAAATCTCTTTAAGTAACACCAAGCTTTTCATGGAATCTTCAAAATTTATTCATTTTGGTAAACCCTCTAAGAATCATATCTAAGAATCATATGCAAAATTATAACTTGCAGTTTATTGCTACTTTCAACTTCCTATTCATAATTTATAATGACACCCCTCTTTAAAGCAACGACACAGCGCCTCTAGATATTTAAATTCACATTTTTATATGCTTACACATGTTACTTCTAAAAGCCTTCTCCCGTAGTTTGGTCTCACGAAGTTGCCTAAGATTCTCAAAAATTGGTAGAAAAAATATTTTAAGCTTTAAGCCAGTAGTAAGGTTTTATTGTCTATACTGTCGTTCGTTTATGAAATAATTAATAAAACAATGGAATCTCGAGATGGATACGTTTGTCGCATTTCTAACAATCTCAAACGTGTGCCAAGAAAAGACGCCGGCAAGCATATGTAGCCACAGAGCATGTCCCCACAAAGACTTCACAACCCCTCTTATAGATAGATGTGGTTTCAAATTGTATTAGGATTTAAGAAATCTTTCAATATCACCTTGCTGTGTAATCTGCTCAATGTTTAAGCTTTACACACATTTCAAATTGTTTACAATTGCACGCACGGGCTAAAAACTTTCTTTTACAGATAAATATATGGAGTCTACACCATAACGAGAATGTTTGGGAGAATCATATGGAGTTCGTTCCAGACAGATTTTCGAAGGAAAATGTAGCAAAAATGGACAATTATCAGTTTGTACCGTTTGCCGCAGGACCAAGGTTTGTCTTATTTCTTTTTTCTTTCTTTGTTGTTAACCAGTCATTGATGTTAGTTAACTCTGTCGTCAAGGTATACATAATTCAACTTGCAGAGAAACGTCGCTATCTTCTAGCTTTCAGCGTACTCAATCCGGCTAGCTCAACGGTAACGCATTTAGCTGATAGTTCTGCTGTCGTAAGTTCGAATAGCGGCTAGTCCAACCGTTTATCCGATATTTGACAAAGATTAATGCAACACTAGCAATTTGTCTCTCAATATTATTATAATAAATAGTTTGCTAGAGACTAGAGAGCGCGGCTGGTGGCCTGGGTGAAAAGTTTTGGTTATACAGGTGTGGGAATCAACAGAAAACCACGGAAGTCACACCAGCAATTGCGATATGACAACAATAATGTTAAAAATAACTTTAAACCAAACACAAATAAAACCAACTTTCAAATTTAGTTTTATTGAAAGAAAGAATGTTTTCACTCATCATACATGGCTCAAAATGTTGCTGTTCTTTAAAGGGGTTTCTACTCGTACAGTTAACAACATCGTGAAATTGACAAGGTTGATTGATTTTGAAATGATTTTGGAAAGAAATTGAATGAATGTGTTGAGCGTGCTTTGAGTGAAATCAAAGAGGGGTAATCCAATATTTCTAATTTTGTTCATGCTGGACAAAATTAGCAATAATTATTACCTCCCTTTAATAAAATATACGTACTTTTCTGCGTGTGGGACTTCGCGGACCAATAGGATACTTTAATTAAAATCGTAGAAAAACTTAATCGATTTAAATTAAATGTTTATCGTCTTGAACGATTTCTAAATGTTTTCTAAAGATTTAGGAGCGTTTTTGGTAGATTTGAGTGACGGTGTCAGAACCGTAATAATGCTGTTTGTAAAATGCATTTTCCCCAGTTTCCAACCTCGTTTTTTTCATTTCGAACAAGGTCGGGAAAACGGGGATACAGCCAATATTGCAAACAATGGCATAAATCATTTCCGTTGTTTTTTATTTTAGCCCAAAAAGTTACAAGAAAAAAAGAAAAATCTGTTAACCGACCAAATAGCGGAATCACAGCTTAATTAGGCTGTGATTGCGATGTTTGGAACGCACATCATGACACGTCACGAATATCATATCATAATCATCCGAAATCAATCGACACCGTCCGAATAATCATTTACAGCAATAAATGGAAAAAAATTACTTAATTTTCAATGTCGTGATTTTCCTAAACATCGTAAAAAGTTAACTTATCCATTTTCGTTAGCTATGTTGGTGGACTTTTTGAAAATGGCATGTTAATCAGCTGCTTCATATAATTCGTACTTTCAATTGAGATAATCCTAAATGCATTTTTTAGGGAATAAGGCCCGTTTTTCAACTCAGATTTTTTTTCCACATTCAAGACCTTTAGCACACCATCCGCTTGATAGTCATGGTCAAAATCTTGTAATGACTTTAAGGTAGTGGACCCGTAATAAGTTCGCAGCGTCCCGAAAGTAGTGAACTTTAACAGTGCTAACCAAGGTTTCCTAATGACTTTCATTAGGAAATATCTGTCAACGTTCTTAAGGTTCAAGAGTTCCTAAATGTTGCGGAACTTTTACGGTCTTCTACCTTAAACGAAGTCTTGAAATTTTTACTTTCAGAAACTGTATTGGACAACACTTTGCTCTAAATGAAGAAAAAGTGGTACTCTCCAAACTTTTGTACAAGTAAGTACTGTCGATATTGCTCAAGCGTCCACTTTTTTTAAGCGACTATTTTTAAGCGACCACCATTAAAAGCCTCTTATGGACTTTTTTTTAAATTACACAGTCGAAAACGGAAAATATATTTATTATTGAATCCTATGCTGTTTGGAACCCATTTGAATCGTCTCAATGGGACGATTCTAATTGTTTCGACCACCATTAAATTGGTAGCTCTTTGTCTGAGAGTATCATAGGATGCAGTAAAAATGTGGCATTTTATACTATAAAAAAGGCGTGTATACTATCAAAAGGCGTGTTTTATTTGATCATGATATTTTGTTTTCAGGGACCATTCCAGTTTGCGACCGCTTTTTTTGAGTGGTCTCCTAAATGGTCGCTTGACACAAGTTTTACTGTGCTTATTCTAATAAAATCTAATTGAAATGCTAATAAGGTTATCCTTGTTATACCATACTTTTATTGTTTTACACTTCAAAATATCATTCAAAGTAAAATACGCTCTCTAAAGAATATACATGGTGATTCATTATGACTGCTTCACTCTCAAAAAAGTTCTGATTCACAAAGATAGATAGCCTTATCCACAGTAAAACCACTGCAATCATCCTTTATTATTAACTGAAATACAAAGTGCAGGCAATATAGTCTCGCGCATATGCCACTACGCCTTCAAAAATTTTCTGGGTAGAACCCTTGGCTGCTGCATCACTGAAAAAAATGGTCCCATATGATGAAACTAAAAAATTCTTCTTCTCTGAAACTACTGTTATGGTTTTAATGCATGCAAATTTCTACATTATATATTAATATATTCATAGCAAAAATACTTAAAAATTAGTATTGATATACATAATTCTCTTACTTCATTATCCTATGTAATATTTGCGGAAGAAAATTCAAAGTGTATGCTCGACATGACGTCAATTTTGAGATATAAAGACGTCATGTCTCTATTGGGTGTTGGGATGGCAGAAGAACACATCTACACGTATGAAATGACCTTTTGTTGTCAGTGCCAAGTTGCAGCCTTGTGTTTAATTGATATTTTTGTTGCATATAACCACGTTGGCAGCATTTATTCATTTCTCTTGTCCGGTAAACAGATGTGCGGCTTTCGAAAAATATTTACAAGTTCAGCAGTCGTTTGCCTAGACGAGGCTGTCATGAAAAACACCAGTCAACTTATGACATCAAATATGACGTCATGATGTCAGCATTTTCCTGTAACAATTATCAAATAAAACATGACATGACTTGTTCATTCTCATGCATTTTTTGTTTCTATTTTCGAATAAAAAGTTCCTCTCTTGAGATAGATACTTTTGATAATAATATTTTAGTTTAGCACTGCCGCCTTCATCAGGTGTTCAAATCCTATGAAGCTAGTTTGAAAATAAAATATTACTATTCAAACGTTCCTATTTTGATGTACTCATTCATTGCGTTCGATTATTCTGTTGATATGCATTAATTTGATATGCAAGGATTAAATTTATCAAGTTGCGCAATATCCATATCAGTGATAGCAGTGGGGAATAAAACCATTTTATTATGAATTAAATGATCTATCATCAATAACTATATTAATGTACGCATGTAATTCCTCTTCGAAACCCATGTAATTTGTTGAATTGTAATGAGCTAAAGGATTTACTACTAATCTTTTGATATTCCTTTCATTCATTTCGGTAAATTATTTGTTTAGTCAGATGGTTTTGCTTGTTGGTTTGAATGTGGTTTTACGCCGCTTTCAACAATCTTTCAGTTATATCGCAGCGGCTGGAGCACCTCACAATGGATTCCTGGTATTTCTCACACCAGTACTGCCATTACATCCTTTCCTAGCCTCCAGCTGCTATCCCACATATGTCTACGATTATCAACCCATTGGTGGGAGAAAAATAGTCGGAAGATTAGTCGGATGGTATAGAGAAAGGTCAGCATGCACATATGTGCAAGCTAGTCTTACTCTTCATCACTTGTGTGGCCACTTTCATGGCAGAGTTATTTTTCATAGGCGTATCTAGGACTTTGAAATTTATACGCACTCAGAAGGCGACAACTTAAAAATAAATAGGATAAAGACGATATGTCTTTTTTATGATTTGAGCCTTGGTGAATAATCAAAACGAAACTACAGCTTGAAAAAGCTGTAGTTTCGATTTATGATCTTTCATCGGCGATATATTTCATCAGAGGATTGTTTCTTCTACGCACTTGCCTAAATTGCGTAATCGGAGTTACGCCCTTGTTTTTGAAAATTAATTCTAAAAAAAATTACCGAACTATTTATACTTTCAGTTACACCTTCAAGTTAGACCCTAATCACGAAGTCCGTCGTCGCCTAGCAGCAGTGATGCGGTCTGAGACTGGAATATATTTGTATGCTGAACGAAGAAAGCATTAAAAAAAACTGGTCAGAGAATGGAATATATATGTATGCTGAAAGAAGAAAGCATTAAACAAACTGGTCAGAGAATGGAATATATATGTATGCTGAAAGAAGAAAGCATTAAATAATCTGGGATGAGAATGCAATATATTTGTGACACGTCATGCGAAAAGGGACAATCTGGGAACTCTGTAAGATAAAGCTTTGAAAAGAGATTAGGTCCATCACCGATCAACCAAAGGTCGCCTTTTAAAATTCTTATACAGAAAGGTACAATGATCCTTCTAGATTCAAATAATTAGCCGAGTTCGAAAAGTTTCGACCATAGTCAGACTGCACAGTCTGACTCGGGTCGACACATTACGCGTCACCCAGATGGCCCTTTTCACTTGACGGCCACATAGGTATGCTGAACGAAGAAAGCATTGAACTAGCTGGACTTCTTGTGAACCTTCTTGTGTGGCATAAGACTTGCATCAATATCTTCACTGTTGAATAGCTATCTTCAACGAATAAATCTTGAATAAATCTATTTTTGTTACAATATGGGTTGTTTTGCACAATAAAAAGAATTATATTTTTTAACCCCTAAAGACTTTTATTATACCAAATCAGGTATACCTGTGTCGATTTTTTGGCAAGTTTTTGTTTAAACTTAATTCTATTTCCCATAATTCACAGTTCATTTAATTTGTAACAAATTGAAAATTACCGGGATCGGAAAACAAGTTTATTGCTTAAATTAATTCCTTTCCCGAGAATATACAAAGACAAATTATAAACAAGTTTAAGCTGTCATGCGGAGATAAGTTATTGTTTGAGTTTTCAGTAAAACAAAATATTTTTTATCTTATAACTATACAAGTATCCGTATGATAACAACCCGTATGATATTTTTTATGATATCACATAGTTATTTTTAGAACAATAATATCATACAGTTATTTTTAGAAACTAGCATTTAAGTTAGAAACATCGACTAAAACAAGACAAAAAGAGGTTATAAGATAAATATAATACGTACTAAGTGTATTGTATGAAAAAATATCTAACTCGGTTGTGAGAATTGGTAATTGTCTCGGCAGAGCCTCGACAATGATCAATTCTCCCAACCTCGTTAGATATTTTTTTCCATACAAAACACTAAGTACGTATTATATATATATCGATTGTGGTCCGTGTGCTGGCGTCCTATGTCCTCGGAGGCTAGAATGAAAATACAAAGTATTTGTTAAAAACAAGAGCACTCACCTACGGGTTGTTAATTTCGGCTTCAGATACTGGATATATATAATACATACTTAGTGTATTATATGGAAAAAAATATCTAACGAGGTTGGGAGAATTGATCATTGTCGAGGCTATGTCGTGACAATTACCAATTCTCACAACCGAGTTAGATATTTTTTCATACAATACACTTAGTACGTATTATATTTATCTTATAACCTCTTTTTGTCTTGTTTTAGTCGATGTTTCTAACTTAAATGCTAGTTTCTAAAAATAACTGTATGATATTATTGTTCTAAAAATAACTATGTGATATCATAAAAAATATCATACGGGTTGTTATCATACGGATACTTGTATAGTTATAAGATAAAATGCTAAAATCTTAGTCGAAAAAGGGGGAATTACTCTTAAAGATGCTTTCAGAGTTATCTCCCTTAATAGTCAGGATAGTTCTTGTGATGGTGAACACACATGCCAAGCTTCGTGAAGATATCTTCAATAAAACAAGAGATATGACCGAGTTTAAATCTTTTTACGCCATTACCTTACCTTCACTTACGCCAACATCAGCGGCAACGACGCCAATGTGGTCATAATACCTCAGGCTTTCTCAGAAAACAGACGAGCTAAAAAAGGAAAACAGATTATGTTTATATATTTTTTCCTAACGAGGGGTCAGTGCAATACTAGTGTAAGTGCCTATCAATATTTAGGCACTTACTATAGTTTTGCACTGACCTCTCAAGACGGTCTCCGTCTTCTCGCATAATGCACGATCAAAAGACCCGGTCACCTACCACGCCTCTTTACATCGATACGGCTAGCCGATTTAGTATTTAAACCAAGATAATAAAACTTTTTTCGGTCTCAACTAGGATTTTCTTAAATCAATTATTTAATTAAATGTAAAAACTTACAAGATAGCAGTAAGTTGTTATTTATAACAACTTATTACTACTATCTTGTTTGTTCAAGAATTAAAGCCAATTGACTTTGGTAGACAGTCCATTTACTCCTAAGTTGCTTTTTATGGATATTCGTTAATGCCCCCTTAGTCCCGAAATGCTTTGCCAGATATCATTGGGGTGAAGTTTATCTTTCAAACCACCTAGAAAACATTAAGTAAGAACCTAAATGACCACCTGGCGACAAATTTTCATTTTTTTTTTCAAAGAACAAAATAAGACCAGACTCAAACTGATCCATTTTCGAGTAAAGTATTAAGACATTGAATGAATGGACTTCATTTCTACTCTCTGGCGATCAAGAATTTCTGTTTTAGTCACTGATATATATATATATATATATATATATATATTTATTATATACTTTGATATTGTCTCTATGTATTTGAACGGGAGGAAAGTATGCAGTATTTTTTGATATTGTATACTTTGATATTGCACTTTAAATATATATATATTTTATAAGTTATATGGTTTCTTGCCGGGGTATATGACGATTTATTCCCGGCTGGAAAAATGATGTCACCCGAGCCGTAGGCGAGGGTTGACATCATTTTTACTGCCGGGAATAAATCGTCATATACCCAGGCAAGAAACCGTATTACGAATTTATTATACTTCAAAGTTTTAGGGCCAAATATCTGTCTTTTGCCTACTTTAGGCGTTCGTATAAACCGATTTCTTTTAAACCACCAATATCCCTTAATGCGCCCCTATGAAAAGTAAACATGTACAAAGTGACGTCATATATAGTTGTGACGTCACACAACTACACTCTGCGCTATTGTGATATGAAAGCGTTTGCTGGCTGAAACAGCGAGAAATTTGGCACTTTAAATGGACATATTTGTACAAATTCAAGGTATTTATTGAAATCTATATAATTTTTTATTTGCACATTATTAAATGACATCCTTTTCAACTGTATCCTAGTGTGTATATTTGGGTCGTGTTATCAGCGAAGCGAGAGAAACATGGCTGCCATTACCGTTTCGATTTTTTGTCAATGTTCACGTCGAGGCGCCTTAAGGAAACAGAGGTAATACCGGAGCGGCCGTAGCTATCAATGTTTGTCAGGTCATATATATATATATATATATATATATATATATATATATATATATATATATATAAAATTCAAGTAAACCAGAACAAGAATTATATAAATAAAACAAAAAACGACACTAGAAATCAATTTTAATAACGTGCCAACCGGTTTCGCTGCTGCTCATCAGGGCGACGTTAATAATTTAATGAAACGACGTTACCAACGTAACAACGTCACAACGTCAACGTCAAAACAAACATTTTCATATAACATTCAGTTTAGGACAAAATATATTTATAAAGTATTTTTCTTTTGTTAATCTAGTGGAAACATCATTAATTTTAAATTTATAAAACGGGAATATTGAGAATTTTGGGTCTTTTTTGGAACAGTTATCCAAATGTGAACTTAAAGGTAGCTGTCTTATTGATGGGTCCCTAATTTGTTGCTTGTGTATTGTAACCCTATTTCTCAATTTATCCCCAGTTTGTCCTATGTAAAATTCAGAACATCCATTACACATCAATACATACAAACAATTACTAATTGTACAATCCATGTTTTCTTTTGCATGAAAAATTTTATCTTTTATTTTAAAAACCTCTCCCTCAAAAATATATTTACAAAGTCCACAACGTGGTTCATTACATTTTTTTACACAAGGTTTTGAATGTGTTTCTTTGTATTCCGACTTGATCAAAATCTGTTTAAGATTAGGTAATTGCCTTTTACACTTGATAACTTTATTTTCTCTTAAAATTTTTGACATTATTTGGTCATTTTGCAAAATTTCAAAATTATTCTTAACAATCCCGTATAGCTCTCTATTACGGGGGTTGAATGCTAATTCATAGCAGATTTAATAAACTCTTTATTTTAGAAGGGTTAAAGATAGTTTTAGAAAATAACAATTTTAGTTTTAATTCGGCATATTATAATCAATGCAAAGGTACAGCCATGGGGACAAAGGTTGCGCCGACTTATGCTACTTTAGTACTAGGATTTTTAGAAGATAGAATGTACACAAAAATTCGACATTTTAAGAATGAAGAATTTGCGAACTATGTTTACAATCAATGGAAAAGATTCCTTGATGATTGTTTTATTTTCTGGATATACTCATTAGACGAATTATCTGATTTTCACGGAATTTTGAATTCTTTACATAAAGACATAAAGTTTAAAATAGACACAAGTTCAATTAAAATGCCCTTTCTTGATGTGCTGATATTAAAAAATGGTACTGAGATAACGACAGATATATATTTTAAATCAACAGATTCAAAACAGTATTTAAATTTCAAGTCTTGTCACCCAAAGCATTGCAAAATTAATATCCCCTTCTCATTGGCTCGAAGAATTTGTATGATTGTATCCGATAAGGCTATTTTGCAATGCAGGTTAAATGAACTCAAAGACATCTTAATTGAAAGAAAATATCCAATAGGAGTAATAGAGGCAGGAATAGAAAAAGCTATAAAAATACCAAGGACTTCTCTTTTAAAAGTAAATGAAAAAGAAGAAAATACAGTTTTACCCTATATTTCGACATTCAACCCCCGTAATAGAGAGCTATACGGGATTGTTAAGAATAATTTTGAAATTTTGCAAAATGACCAAATAATGTCAAAAATTTTAAGAGAAAATAAAGTTATCAAGTGTAAAAGGCAATTACCTAATCTTAAACAGATTTTGATCAAGTCGGAATACAAAGAAACACATTCAAAACCTTGTGTAAAAAAATGTAATGAACCACGTTGTGGACTTTGTAAATATATTTTTGAGGGAGAGGTTTTTAAAATAAAAGATAAAATTTTTCATGCAAAAGAAAACATGGATTGTACAATTAGTAATTGTTTGTATGTATTGATGTGTAATGGATGTTCTGAATTTTACATAGGACAAACTGGGGATAAATTGAGAAATAGGGTTACAATACACAAGCAACAAATTAGGGACCCATCAATAAGACAGCTACCTTTAAGTTCACATTTGGATAACTGTTCCAAAAAAGACCCAAAATTCTCAATATTCCCGTTTTATAAATTTAAAATTAATGATGTTTCCACTAGATTAACAAAAGAAAAATACTTTATAAATATATTTTGTCCTAAACTGAATGTTATATGAAAATGTTTGTTTTGACGTTGACGTTGTGACGTTGTTACGTTGGTAACGTCGTTTCATTAAATTATTAACGTCGCCCTGATGAGCAGCAGCGAAACCGGTTGGCACGTTATTAAAATTGATTTCTAGTGTCGTTTTTTGTTTTATTTATATATATATATATATATATATATATATATATATATTAATAATTTTATTATCCTATTTTCTGAAGATGCTAAAAACAAACTGACATAAATTTGATACGGATTTGATAAGTTCATCCGTATCCATTATTGATCATGACCTGTTGGCAAAAGAATAATCATGACGAAAGTTCGTTGAGTGCGCAACGAATAACGGACACAGAATAACATTTGATACGTTCTCCAGAAAAGCATGCCTAAATGACAATAGAATTGACAATAGATTTAAACTTAATTCTTTGAAAAACGGCAAAAAAAGGTGATTTCCAAAAAAGAATAAGATCCTTTGTAATAGGTTATGTAACAATTTTTTGACAACCAAACTTTTATTGAACTGAAATAAAAAAAAAGTAGGATCCCTTGGTAAAAGGACACATTGCTTGTTTTCAAGCAACTTCTTCTTTTTTCTCAATGTTTTCTTTATGATTTTGTAGTCTATTTTCAATTTTAGCGCTCATTGCATTAACCTTTGCATTTTTTTAAAATTGGATAAGTCTAAAGTTCATCGTTTTGAACTGTCTGGGTCAGACAACTATAATTTTTAAGGTGTCTTCATTTAGGCAGGTTTTCCTGGAGAACTGATCATATAATCTGTGACCCATTCCGCGAAAAAAGGACTATCTGGGTAGTGCGTAAAGTATTGACCCTAGTCAGACTGCGCGGATTGCGCAGACTGACTAGAGTCGAAACCTTTTGCACCGTGCTTATTTTCTGAATCTAGAATGATCAATCTACCGTCCAGTGAAAGAATTTTTGAAATGCGACTTCTGGTTGACCTATACTGAATCATATCTATTTTTTTTTCAATCATTCAGTTTTCAGTATTCCCGGAAGGTTCCTTTTCGCGTGACAGGTCACATATAGTATATGGGACACGTTACCCCGGTGTAGCTTGTCCCCGGGGATAAGTCTCTTCTTCCAAAGCAGAACTTTTGCGAAAACTTATACACATTTTCTATTTCATTATAATTATCACATGGTTAAAACCACGAAATTATAGAACTACGAATTCTTACCGTTGTTTATTGAAAATTGAACCACGCTTTTGAGTTCTAAGGCTCAATAAATAATGCAGCAGAGGTTTAACTCGTATGGATTTTCATTGAGCTTTAGAACTCTGACTAGTGGTTAAATTTTCAAGAAATAATGGTAAGAATTTGATATCATTATTTATCATGCCTTATTTTTTTTACAATTCAACTGGAAATAAACGCGGAGAAAAAAACGTCTAAAACAACGGCAGACTATTTTCTTCGACAATATACGTTCTTTTTCTACCAAATTCACCGACGGTAAGCAATGATATTCGACTGTTTCCTTTGTATTTGGCTCCTAATTCAAAAATGTAAAATAAACTAATTTGCACACATAATGCCCGGTCCCGATGCACTCACGGATGCATTGGGGATGTAAAACGTACGAAAACCGTTATATCCGTTGAAACGACGATTTGCATCTGTTTCTTACCCTGTACATACGCTCTGCATACGCTCTGTCCGTCGGCGTCCGTCCATTGTGATTTCATCCGCACAAAAAGTTTTGAGCCGCACAAAACTTGTAGGGGGGATAGACTATCCGCTAAGTACGATATATATATGCAAAACAATACTAGGAACAAACGCTACGTATCAAAAACCATCCGTTATACTTCCGCTGCGTCCTCAATCCATCCGTTAGTCATCCTCGGAACTCTTATCCGTTTTTGAACAGAGTGCGGAATTATTAGGTATACAAAAGAGTATATAATCTAGCATCTCACGATTTTTGAGGCGCGCCATGCAACACTAGAAAGGTAGGCTGAAATAACATTAAGAAAGCATTTGAACGATTGTTAAAATCCGAGATACTGGAGCTAGGTAAAATTCACTAGAATGACTAACGCAAGCAATTTCGCAAATAAATTTAACCAAATATCCCTATTTTTAAAAGAAAATATTTTTCTTTGACCTCCCTTCCTTGTTATCCCGATTTTTTGCCCCTTCACTTGAAATGCAAATGCAGGATTTCGGGTTCGGTTATTTTTTTTGAATTTTTGCCTATACTCTAGGAACAAGTTTTCATTTAATATATAGAATTTTTCACACCGAACTGATAAGCAGTATAAAGCCAAATAACCCGACTGAATTCATGAAAGACGTGAATAAACAATATACATATATATTTACTTTTAGAAGTGAAATCTTTGTATTTTTTTCTTTAGCCTTAACTGAAGTATACTAATATTAGATCTAAAATATTCTTCGGTGACATAATCAAATAAAATGACAAATTGATATACTGACAGTTGGGAGGACACAGACATATAGTGAAGAAAATTGCCGGGCAAAATTTGAAGGAAAACAACACTGTTTTGACAATATCTTCAATATACCCATAATCCGCTTTTATGTTAACTTCTTTTATTCATAAAGTGTGGTTAGTTTGTCGGTTTCTTACACCTTTGAATTGAACAAAACTATTCTCTGAATCTCCTTAACGTAATGAAATGTACATGATATTCTTTACTTCGTAACCAATACAAAGAAAGTGACGACCGTCACCACACAAGTTATAGTTGTTACAATCATGAACATGATGTTATCGCAGCTAAATCTGTGAAGATATTTCCAAATCTTTGTATGTTTCCATGTCTCGACTCTGCGGTGACCGGTGTGACTTTCAGCTCCGATCTTGACTGCCTGGTGGAATGATTTGTGGCAACATAATGGTGTATATACCGTAGATAGCAGCTGGTCACCGACTTTCGTCCCTTCTTCGTTCTCTTTGTCGTTATTAATATTGTTGGCTGCACTACTGAGGTGTTTTGTTTCATCAATTTCGTTCTGGCTTTCTATGACATTTTCTTCTTCATTACTTTTCTTTGGTATTATCAGCGAAAAGACAGAGTAAATGACGGTAAATAAGGCTAAAATCAACATGCACGACAAATACAGCACGAAATACGATGTTTGTTTAGATGTTTTGGGTAAATTTTCAGAAGTAATTGACGATAGTAAAACCATGAATGATAAGAAACTAGTAATTGAGTATGACAGTCTTTCGCCACAGTCTTTGGGTAGTAGGAATGCCATACAGTTTAACACTGATACAGTGATAACTGGACAAATTAAGGATGTTATGTAGTAAGTACTTCTTCGCTTCAGAGTTAAAACAAAATTGACGACAGAAAATAATTCATATTCCTCTACCTCCGCCCACGATTGAATAAGTTCCCACAGTCCGTTACTTTTGTAAAACGACGTATTGAGGTTTCCATCAGATTTTACAATAATTTTTACCGAACTTGGATCATGTGCCCACGTTGACAGCGACACTATACACGTCTGTTCATCAAATGGGAAAAATGACGGGTCTATAGAACAGGTTATCTCTGCCACGACTCCGGGCTCCCATATTACCTTCCCGGTATAATCAACTCCTATGTTTAAATTGTCGAAACCGATTTGTTTCATGTCTTCCTTCGAATATGTTGGTACAAGATCAGGAAGCCATAATTGTCTTTGTTTGTATATTGTTCTAGTTTTGTTACCATATTCCACTGGCTCCCATGCCAGTCGGCTATCTATCCAGTTAAAATGGACAAACATATTGATGTGTAGAAGTTCGTCTTGTTCGATAAACCTAATTATACTGTGAGGAAACAAGACCACGTTAACAAACAGCGGTTCCTCATCCGATATGGTAGGGATTATATTTTGGTTATAATCCCGTAACTTATCTATCTGCAACTGTGTTTCATTATTTGGCGACACACGTACCGTAACCATAAAAATCACAAGTATATATTTCACCCTAAAAACCATGTTCAGTTTAACTATTTTTTCTTCGGATGTATTGCCTACAGTAAATAATATCGTAAAATAGACACCAATCTCGATCAAAATCATTTTAAAATTGCTCACTCATCGCTCCATTCATTTATTCCAAACACTCAGTCAAACCACTCAAAAACGCTCAAAATGACTTAAATATAAGATCAACAACTTCTTTCAAAATGAATAAAACAAGAACTAAATCTTAATTTCACTGACATAATTGAAATTTTAATGGTTTAATACGTTCTTAATGAAATAGGAAGCTATTTATAGAACTTGAATGCATATTTTATTAAAGGGAGGTAATACATATCAATAATTTTGTTCAGGATCAACACATATGGGATTACCTTCTTTAAATTACACTCAAAACTAGGTCCTCTCACTCATTCAAGAACATTCCAAAATCGTTCCAAATTTATTCAACTTATCAATTTCACGATGTTATTTACTGTATATGTACAGACTTAGTAAACCTTTGATCTCTCACTCAAACTGGTAAATTAAAATCTATGGTGGAATAATTCCTATAAAAGTATTATTGCATAATTCATTCCAACTGAGCACTCCTGTCACTATATAGTCACAAAATAACATATTTCATCTCGACTATGATACTGAATGTTATTACCCGAAGGACTCGAATGACGGCGACCTTTCTGGAATTTCAGTTAAATGACAAGTTTGATTTCGAATCCAAATGTTGTAGCTCTACTGGGTGATTGAATCCCCGGTGATTGTAGGCTACTCATCCTTTCTGGCTATTCGTCTCCAACTAAGCGGTTGATAGTTGTAGACCAATATGGGATATCAGCTTGAGGCTAGGAAATGATGTGATGGTAGTACTTGTGCGAGAAATACCAGGGATTCCATTGTTAGGTGTTCCAGCTGCTACGATATAAATGAAAGTTATTTGCGGCGTAAACACCCATTCAAATAAACAATTCTCTCATTTTTCTGACAGAAATCTCATTGAAACTGGCTTAATCTCAAAGAAAAATTTAATTTAGTAAAGTTTTTTTTTGGGCTTGGTTCAAATCAGTTGTTAATGCCTATAACTGTATTGACAGTTACAACTGTTTCACGCTGAGCCATCAATTTGTTAAAATTTCCCACCAAAAATTCTTAATAACTTATTAGATTCAGATAAATGAGATATTTTTGCACATGTTATTCTTAAAGGAATTATCTCTTTGTATATACCTGGTAATTGTTAAAGACTGTTTTACATTGAATCATCAATAAAGGCATTTACTATAGTTTTGCAGTGACCCTTTCAATATGAAATGAGAGATGAATATGGTGACCACAAAATAAAAGAAAAACCCATAAATTACATCGATTGTATCAAATATTTATTTCTTTAAATAAACTAAATAATACATAAAACAATAGAAAATAAAGGTATAAACTATGGATACATTAACACGATATCACAGATATGAAAAGTACCACTTGTGAGTACCAAGATCGGCTTTACGCATACTTGAAATTGGGGGGGGGGGGGGGGGTCAGCACAACACTATTGTTAGTGCCTATAAATTTATAGGCAATAACAATGATGTAGCCCTGACCCCTCGATATGGATGATATAAAATGGATGGTCATCAAATACCAAATTGTTTACAAGAGTCATCTATTAAAAGGTAAAACCAGGCACTACCTACTTTTTATCTGTTTTAGAGGCTAATTTTAATAAATTTGGTATTTAATGATCACAAATTCGATATTCCATTTACAATATGACCTAAGCTATTGAGATAAATTCGACAAAGTTCTTTAAATTTGTCAACTAAAATTTTGCACCCTTGCCATATAATTCATATTATAAAGTAAATTTGACAGTTAGGGTTGCTCTTTTGATACTAAAATTAAATATGTGTATAAGCTGAAAGGAAATACCATCAGTAATACCATAGATAGATTTTATCACAAAATGTCAAAAAAAAATTCACAACATGACACAGACAGTTATAGTAATGTCTTGGGTTTCCATCAAAAACCAGTCATTGTAAAAATCGAAATGTGTTGATTAATTTTTCAACATATCTTTTAATATTTAAACCTAAATTACAAAGTATAGATTAATTATATTGATTTTATAGACAGGTAGAATGGAAACAAAAATGTATTTAATACTCAAGCCAATGACAGACACATAAATCTAAGAAAGGAATTATTTCATTTCGTACTTTTTTGTTTCAATTTTTTCTAATCTCTATGTCTACAAGAAGTATAAGGCAGTTCGTAATTTTGAGAAAGATAGATAAAAATATCATACTGGAATAAATGGTATATTCGTAGGTTCGCATTCCCTATTGTTAAGTTGCTAATATTGGCAAATATAAAACACTTAAAACAGTATAAGTAGAATTCGGTATTTTGACTCGTCGATTGTATAAGAAACCATTGTAATCACAAGTCACAATACCATATTTGAGTTATAAAACTTAGTAATCTTTCAATATAGAAAAAGAGAAAAATACAGATTTATTTTTTTATCATGGTGTCAAAAACTAGATATTACCAAGTCAATGATGAAATTCTTTTGCCTTGGAAGCAAAAGAAAAGATATTGTTGGCTAAGCGCAAAACAGCTGTAACTGCCTTTATGTTTATAGGCAGTTACAACTGCATTGCACCAAGCCATCAAATTATTCCATAGTCATATGGTTGTTGGGAAACCCAATTGTTGATTCTACAGCTTGGAAGCAAAAGACTTAAAATCGTTGGCTCAGTGCTAAGCAGTTGTAACTGCCTATATGCTTATAGGCAGTTACAACTATTTTGCACCAAGCCATCAATATGCCATAGTCATTTGGTTGATGGGCAACCAAAATGTTGATTCTCCAGCTTGAATTAAGCTGTAGAAATAATGTTTCAGGTACTCATCAACACTTTGTTAATTTTGGTAGTGATTCATAGCTTCAATTAACTAACTGAAAGAGTTGGGATTCTTCTTCAATTGAAATTCAAAAAACTAAGTGCAGTATAATGTTGTATTCACAGCATTCTTATATCAAGGTAATTTATCTTTAAAAGATTGTATAATCCATGTTTTCATGGCAACACAGTTTGTATTTCAATCTTAACAAGAGCCATGTCGGACATGGCCATCCCCAGCCATGAAAGCTTGATAGTAAACTGAAGCCTAATAGATTAAGGATTCTTTTGTGCTTTAAGAGATTGACCACCTACAAAATGTAAGTCTTTAAAATAACAAAGGGCAAAAACTGGAAAATTGTACAAGCAAGAGTTATAGTTAAAGTTTCAAGTTGATAGCTTTTATACTTTAGGAGATATGCTCCAGACAAAATCTAAGTATTAAAAATAACAAGGGCAATAACTCCAAAATTATGCAAGAAAAGAGTTGTAGTTCTTGTGCACTGATCTTTTCCTCCATGAGATCTATCCATCCATAAATTTTCAAGTTGATAGCTACTATACATTAGGAGATATGCTCCAGACAAGTTTAGTGACGGAACCTCCGAATGACGGACGGAGACATGATTACTACATCCCTTCGCCGAAAACTGCGGGGGATATAAACTTGTAACACACAGAAAATAATTGCTTACAATCAGCAAACACACAAATCTTAAGCTGCCTTTAAAACTTCAGTTTAAACAAATCTTTAGCCATATTTAAACATCCCATTGGACCAAGACATTGGAAATATTAATCATTACTTAGTTTATCTTGAAACTATTCAGTTTGAATAAGGTTTTTATCACACATTAATTCCTTATCCTGTTCAATTTAGATTGATTGATTGAATGGAGTTTTACACTGCTTTCAACATTTTTTCAGTTATATTGCGGCGGCTGGAGCACCTAACAATGGTTTCCTGGCATTTCTCTCACCAGTACAACCACCACATCCTTTCCTAGCCTCCAGCTGCTATTCACATAGGTCTACGATTATCAACCCATTGGTGAGAGACAAAGTCAGAAAGAATGAGTGCCGCCATCAGGGATCGAACCCGGGACCCTGTTCAATTTAGATTTTGTTTCAAAAAGTCACATAGTTTTTGCCCACAATGATGAAGTAGACAGCATGCAGTGTAGACTATGATCAGACTGCATGTCTGTGCATGCTGATCTTGGTCAATACTGTCTGCCAAAGCTTTATGTATAGCAGGAATATGATGTGAATAGCTTGAGAAAGGTTAAGCATGACTCTCCCATGAAACCTTCAATGTGTTAAGACATTCGGAACATCATTCGGCCATTTCTGTAAACTGCAACAGACCTCGGATGTATATAAGGCAGATGGGTGTGAAACAATATTGTGCATCTTGTTAGGCGTAAACAGTGCAAGAAAAACTAGTGGGAAACAACTGGCGCCATCATTAGATATATATCTTTTACAGTAAATAATGGCTGAAAAATCTTAATTTTTGAGAATGACGAATCATTCTAAAAAATTAAGATTTCACAGCCGTTATTTAAGAATCTAAAGATATTTATTTAAGGATACGATAGTTTCACATCAGTGACTTAAACAAGTAGCGTTGTCGACATCGAATGATTTCACTCAAAGTATGGAGGGCTAACGTCATTTTAACTGACGTCATCGATTTTTTCAAGGTTTGCCTGTAATTTTTGAAAAATAGTCAGTCTATGTTTGTCCGAGGTTAATCGTGGGATTGGTCAAGTGGTGTTCCAAATGTTAAGAATGAGAAAACATGTGTATACCTTCTCATGCTGTTTGCAGAGTTTTTCTACTGCACAAAAAGCTTTTACAGTCATTAAGGTAGTGGACCCATAAAAGTTTTGTAATGTCTCAGAAGTAATGAACTTGAACAATATTAACCGAGGTTTCCTAATGATTTTCATTAGGAAACCTCGGTTAAACACTGTGAAAGAATATGTGGTCAGAAATGTTGCGGAACTATTGCGGGTCCACTTCCTTAAAGACAGCAATTACTTATACACATAGGCAATCACAATGGTTTTTACACTGAGCCATTAACATTCAATCTGATCCAAGCCTACACTGCTTCCTACAAATTGTTTGTGAGAAACATTCAAGAGGCTGACCAGTTAAAATGTTTCTCTTAATGACAAATTGTTTGGAGAAAAATTTGAATTTAACAGAATAAGGGTTAAAACGTGTGCCCCCTACCCTTTTTTCAAAATTCACTTTCATGAGAAGCGGATTTCTTGACTGGGAATGCCTTTGTAGTGATTTGTTTTGAAAGATAGAACAATAATTCACTGAGTGAGCAACAAAAGCTATATTTGCACTCCAGGCTTCACTTTTTGTGAAAAATATAGCTTTTGTTGTTCTCTGAATGAAAGATTAATCAATACATGTATCACTTTGAATTAATTTGATTGAATGGAGTTTTACGCCGCTTTCAACATTTTTAGTTAAATCGGGGTGGCTGGAGCACCTAACAATGGTTTCCAGGTATTTCTCTCACCAGTACAACCACCAAATCCTTTCCTAGCCTCCAGCTGCTATCTCACATAGGCCTACGATAATCAACCTATTAGTGAGAGACAAATAGTTGGAAAGAATGAGAGCCCCCTTTGAGGATCGAACCCAGGACCTCTAGATTGACAGTCTGACGTGCTAAGTAACCAACTGCGCTATGTATAACTTTGAAACAAACAGATAGCCTGTATTTCTACTTCACAAATCAAATATATAATCATTTCTATTCTTACAAATGGAATTGTAAAGAAAATGAGTGAAAAACATAAATTTAGTTTTTGACTTTCATGTCCTTATGAAATAACAAAAACTTGTTTAATCTTCATCTGTGCAATGAAAATGACTTTGGTGAGGATGAGTTGGGGCCCAAAACCCTCTGACCACACAATCTCTAGTTAAATGCCCCTTCATATTTTCCATGGAAAACAAATCTTCTTATAATAAATAATTTTGCTTTTTATAAGCAGTATTTATCCCCGTGATCAAAGGCCTGAGATTCAGGGAGTATTTCTGTTTTCAAACAAAATATTTTGTTATTGAATGCTCAAACCTTATGTTGTTTAAACTCATTGGAATCGTCTCATCAAGATGATTCCAATGAGTACCAACAACATAGTATTTAGTTGAGAAATAACTAATTAAGATTGTCATGGCTTCCTATCAGGAACCTAAAATTCTTGTTTTTTATTCTTTAAAGGTAGTAAAACCATAATAGTTCCGCAACATTTTGGAACTCATGATCTCACAATGTTGACCAAGGTTTCCTAATGATTTCACTAGGAAACCTTGGTTAACACTGTTAAATTTCATTACTTTAGCTTTTATTTCATTTCTGAAACACTGCGGAATTTTTGCGGGTTGACTACCTTAATTCACCAGTCTTAACTTTCTTTGTAGGTCGAAACAAAGAATCAATTCCCTCGTTCAAGGTTCTCCCTCTTCTGTTTTGCTGATTTAGGTTTTTCACTATTTGGCGAGTGAGATCTCTCTCCTTGAGAAACTGTCGGATCAGCATGAGTCATTTTTAACCTCACTTCTTCTAAAATGGATTCCGCAATTCCAACTTGATTCA
Source organism: Fragum whitleyi (assembly GCA_948146395.1). Classification (NCBI taxonomy): domain Eukaryota; kingdom Metazoa; phylum Mollusca; class Bivalvia; order Cardiida; family Cardiidae; genus Fragum; species Fragum whitleyi. Next base: position 12,209,927 of record OX411554.1, read on the forward strand.
GGGATTGAGAGAGTTTACCTAACATATTATTGGCTTCAGTTAAACTGTCAGTTGTTTTCGTAAGTGTATCCATGACAACGACATGAGATTTGGGTTCACTCTTAACATCTTTTTCTACTTCACTAGCTGATTGTTCAGTAGCTTCTTCAGGTTTAACACTGTCTTTGTTTTCTACCTCTGGTTTACTTTTATTTTCCACTTTTTCTGATTTGGTTGTTTCAGTTTTATCACTAGATACTGCTGTTTTTGACTTTTTGTTATTTGCTGATGCTACGATACTCTTGGCAGATGAAGTTTGTGCATTTGGCATAGATTCCCTATTCCCTGATTCTTGTTTACGATCGTGTACTGTATACAACGGTGTGCTGTGTATACTAGATCGGTGCTGTGCTCGTGTTGGTGAGCCAGTTCTACGTAAGGCACCTGTTGGGACATATTTGGGTTTATCGGCAGTGTTTTCTTTCACTGGGGATACACTACGACTCTGACGAGGCACAATCGTGTTTGGCCGTGTACCACAGTAAAGTATCGTAAAGTTCTTTAGACTTTGTAAAGGCATCAATGGTAGATTCTTCTTACTTTTCTCAAATGCTTCTATGGAAACAACTGCAAGACAGAAATATAAAACAATAAAAGATTTGAACCTCCAAAATTTACCATTAGGATGATTCATGAAATCTTTGCACAATTCATTACACCATACCAAAACTGAACTTATTAAATTGAACCAAAAAATGTTACCTTAATCATATACCTACATCAATAATTGCCTCAAATGGCACTTTTTACTCCTTGAGGAAGAGCTTTGTGCAAAAATATTTGAAATTCATCCATAAATGTAATTATAACACAATGACGTGAAATGCATGCTAAATTATATGAAATAAGAAAAATTTACATAGAACTTTATTCACAATACACAATTCATATGCCATGGGTTTTGCCATGTTCACAGAAAATTCTCCCCATTATTTTACTCTAAGTAATCCTTAGCAGGTATGTTGATGCTTTTGATGTCATATAATTTAATTTCATTTCAACATTGATGTCAAGTCCGATGAGGAGGGTGTGTGTGGAAGGGTGGAGTTATATGCAAATCAAACTCCTAGGGCTGCACCCTCATATTTTATCTTTTGCGCATAGTCCTCCTCCTCCATCAAACTTTATTCATAGCAAATCAATGTGAAAATGAAATTTTTCCATAAGTAATGTCCAAAGGACAGATTTTTATCCTTGATCTTGAATGTGATCTTTTCCTTTTAGATATAGGTGAGCACACCTACTCATTGATAGGAACACAATTGTTGTGAATTCATTTTGAAATAAATGCAATCCAATACAATCAAGAACTTTGATTGGTTTAAATCGTATCACATGGGGTTGCACTTTTATTTCTGTATTAAATACAATAAGTATTTCAGGAAAAACCCAGACCATTGATCTGCAAGTCTAGTGTTGATAATCCCTCATTGCCCTTTCATAACCCTTCATCGCTATATGATCAGTTAAGAATTGAAATATTTGCAAAAGAATTTTTGATTACAAGCCTTCAGTTCTGATTCTAGGCCGCCATTTACATACAGCAATTCGATGAAGATCATTAGGCAGCGTCCTCAACCTGGCTTAGTCATGCTGATTTTGTTTTAAAATAAAGCAGTTCTATCCAGAAAAAGACTTCTGATTATAAATACCCTTAGAAATGTCAGAGTTGTTGTCTTTTTGTGTCAAATTTGTAAAACTTTATTCCAGCAAACTCAAATAGTGATATGACAATTCATGTTTAATATATCATCTAAAAAATAATCTTGTGTATTGATCTATATGCACAGAAAGTGGATTTGAACCTTTTATTATATATGCACAAAAAGTGGACATATACATTTTATCATTTGGTCAAGTATTTTAATTGTTTCTTACACGAAGATCTAAAGGATTGCAATTATAAGGGCTGAGGTGTTATTTTACTGTATTTATTGGAGTTTTAATTGCAATTGCCTTAAAAATCGATTTTCTAAGGCAATTGCACTTGATACTACAATAATAGCAGTGAAATATACACTCATTTCTCTAATATATATAAGAGAGCTTTGCAGAATGACCAGGGTAAAGAAACTGCAATAGCTCAAACTTTTACTATGCAGTAAATAATAATATACCATACTCTGCTTATATTTTTAGGAATTTGAGTTCCACTTGATTTTATACCAACATGGATGATGAAGTATTTTTGTTTCATAAATAATTGCACTTTTAAAATGTAAAGATGAAATGATTTAGTAAATTTGTTACAATAGCAGTTTGAAAGGCTACCAATCATTTTAGGTATTCAAATTTTCTCTTTAAGTAATAAAGGTACCTTAAATAAACCTCTAAATATTATGTTTTATAGGGTTCCTGGTTAGTCACGTTTTAAGCATAATGACATAAATAGTACATAGTTCAAAAGAAAATTATTTTACACATTTTGTTCTAAAGTTCAATATTGATAGACAACTCTGACCTTGACTGATGACCATGACATTTTACCATGTGTATGAATGAGCTGCACTTTCATGCAGCACACCAGTGTCCCTGGTTCCAAGGTTAAGTTTTGACAATTGACCTTGACCTTTAGAAATAAAATTGATCAGTTATCTTCATACCAGACATGAGCAATGTACCTCAAATACCTTTGAAATTATAGATGAAGGTTTAGGTATTAGTAACTAGTAGGTTCAATGAAAGCTAATATTTTGACCTTTACCTGGGTGACATAATGCTTCCTGGTTGCTAGTCAGCTAGATTAATACCAAATATCAGCATTGTAGATTTAACAGGTAAATGGTTTGTTTAATTTTAGGTAAAGTTTGGGGCAGATAGATAGATGGACAGGCATTTAGACAAACACCATTATAAATCAACCCATAGATGCAGGGGCTAAAAGAAGAAAACTATCTACAAGGAAAGCACAAACTACTTTGTAAGATAAATCTAGAATGGTGTACAATTGTACCTGACCCTTCATGATATATTTACACAATATTCTTGTGCCAGAGCACTGATGTCATAAAAGTTCCAACAGAGCTCCATGCTCTAATAACCCCATCCCTGTCTTTGGATGTCTAGATTGACCGTTTTTCCTATGATATTCAGAAAATTTGAAGTCTCCTATAAGCGCCCAACCCCACTAAATCAATGGTACAATGATTTCAACGGAGATAAATGAAACTTTTCCCAACAAAATGTTAAGCTTTGGTTAATTCAATGATTTCATGTAAGATTTTTCCAGTGTACAGTGAGCCCTAAATTATTCAAAATGCCTGTATTCATAACCAGAGATTTATGTTGACATGAAAGAATGGTAAAAATGCAGTAGCATTTTTGGCCATATCCACATGTTAACTCTTGTCATGCTGAACCTGGAATATTCCTGCATAGACAGGAGGTATGGACAAAGATCAGTCTACACAAATGTGCATTCTGATCTTAGTCTGTACCACCTCATGTTCCCTGTTTAAACCAGAAAATTTTGAAATCATATTTTTCAAAATAAATACTGACTCCCAGTCAGCATATACACTGCTTTCAGTACTTTGATATTAGCGCAATTTTACAAAGGTTTTTTTTTTTTAAGCATGACAAGGGTTAAAACTGTAACTTGAAATTTGCCCCGACCCCCTGCTAATAGAAACATGATGATTCTAATAAACCCATGGAGTATGTTGTATTAAAGCTTTGTTTCTTATTAAAATAGTACTCTTTGTCTAATATTCAACAAAGTGATTAACAAATATATATGTCAGTGATTAAGAAAATATAAAGTTACAAGAAAGATCTTATAAAAAGTTAATTTCTGCATATGATTATGCCATTTTTAGATTGATAGTATTAATAATGATGAATAGGGTGTAAGGCATGACTTATGTTCAGGTAAAATAATAAGGGTAGATCATGCACATGTGTACAAATCTTATGCACAAAATGAGTGAACATGTGTTTACACAAAGGGTGGTGCATATGTGTATTGTGTGTACATACATAGAGCTTCCTCAACAACACCCGGGATCACATCTTTAAGAGCTTCACAGTTACAATGGAGGGCTGGGTTTGTGTTGACCTCAATTAAGTGGACCTGTCAATCAAAGAACAGCAGTAATTGGTCAGCTTGTGGCAGAATTATTGATTAGAAGTTAAACTATAGTCTATATCAGTAAACTTTGATACAGTCTTAAAACTTTGGAGAATTTTCCCCTTTTAAATGGATAAGATTTGAAAGAAAGTGTGGGCTTTACTTTAAATGTTTACATTTTTAACTTAAAATTCATTTTGAAAGTTCAGGACGACCAAATATTTACAATATTTTAAAAATGGTTCCTGGCTTCATATGTGCACTTCCATCAAAGCCAGGAACCATGTGAACATCTACATGAATAAATAGTCCTCTTATAATCATTTTCATAAAAGATTAAAATAAAGTGTGTTTAAGACTGTAACAAAATGAGAATTAACAAACCAGAATTAGCATTAAAACTGTCAAACAAGAGAAATTCAAAACTTGTGCCATTTATATCACAGACAAAACAATAATCCTAAATTTGAATCATTTTAAATCTCATCTATATTTTTTTAAAATAAAACAACAAAGTATGTGTATGAAATATCATAACAACTCTTGTTAAAAGACTAACAAACATTTATTTACTGAATGATGACATTTCCTTTCCAAAAGTATTTTTCACTTTGGAAGCCAATTCAATATAGCACAAGCTAAGAAATCAACAATTTTCAAACTACAGATATTACGTAAGTGGACAAATATTAAATATACTACGATGATGGTTTTCTAAAACCAGATCTAAAATAAGATTCCTTATTGTCTGTAAAATTTAAGAGTTAAAAGATCAATTTAATCCTTATTTCAAAATAATCCTTTCAAAGTTTTTTTTAAACAGGCAAGAAATGAAAAATCTATGAATTTGCTGAATGCACAAAATGAGTAAAATTTGATGACTAATTTTCTTTTTGTTACAATCAGTTTTACACAATATCTGTAGTGGAAAAACAAGGTAAAAAGACAGAACAATAAAATTGAACAGCTAGATTTCAAACATCTACAACAAACAGACGTACATAAATAATCGGCAATGAGACCCGGTATCACTTCTTTCTGGGCGGAACATTTACGTGAAAGGCAGGGGTTCACGTTTATCTCAATAAGCCATGTCTGAAAGAGAAAAAAGCCTAGATTAATGGACAACATGGTGACTGGTATAAGTACTAGCTGTTAATTGTTGAAATCCTGAAATATGTTTGACCTGAAATATGGAAAACAAGATACTTTAGAAAATATGGATAAAGTTGTCTTGTTTTTTTAAATTAATATCATGGAAATTGTAGTTGCAGTGAATAATTTTTAAGTCATAACAAAGAAAAACAGCATGGATTAATACCATATACTGCTTATACATTTTGGAATCCTCGGCTATTATACTGAATAGACCTGGGGCACGTTTTACTAAAGATTTTACGAAAAAATTGATCTTCAGGCAAAAACAAACATCGTATCTGGTGTTTTCATTGGTTGTTAAATTCTGTATTGCAATTTCATTAGAATCGTCTTATAAAGACAATTCCAATGAGATGATGCATTGCAGAATTCTACAAATTAGTTACTACTGTGGAAGCAACTTTAATATTTGACTTCAGCAAAAATTGAACATAGGTTGTTTTGTACAAAAGGTCCCTGGGGAATAATACTGGCATAGCCATGAAAGCATGTTATTTTGCATGTTGGTTATATAATGTCACAAACATTTGACATTTAAAAACCTAATCACACTGTATGAAAAGGCTATTCGGATTCATTCATGAGTGTGAATAGGTTTTTAATTTTGTACCTCCATGAAGTTTAAAAAAATACTCTCTTCTTATCTTATAATTTAATATCATAAAGCAAACATTGAAGAATTTCTCCATAATGGTTTCTTTTGGGAGTACTTCGCGCACATTTTGGGACTACTTTACGCCGAGTTTAAGAAATGGCTGCATACTAAAAATTGTTTTCATTGAGGAATAAAACCAAATTTTCAGACAATCAGAATGTACGAAAATGGATGGAAACTAAAATTATTATAGTTATGTACAAATAAAATGCTTCTGTAAGCCCTGATCCAATGCAGTAAACTGTGAATATTGAAATCATCTTTTAACTTAATTCTACAAAAAATACATGAACATAAAGGTTTTAGGCATTTAGTGTTTATTATGCTGGCACATTATTTAATCAATGAATAAGACGAATTCACAATATAACAGTACGTAAGTTCAAATGATTTTCAGTGATACATTAAGCAAATCATTTGAAAACCAATAAATACAGGGAAAAAGAATGCCAGGGGCCCAGTTGCCCATGGCACCTAGATTTTAGGCTATGTCCCTAGATTTTTTTGGGAAAATGCCAATACCTCAAATGTTATTTAAACTTGGTAGTCTAGGCCCCTAAGTTAGAATAATAAGTTGCTTTCCCTGTAAATACCTTTTTCTTTTCAAAATTTTAAGAATATGGATTATTAGTAAGCGAGCCTACTTCAAACTTCTAACAGTTTGACCTTGTAAAGAAACCTTGACCTTGTAAGATGATCTTGACATTAGTACATTTGCTCTTAAAAAAAGGAAAAGTACACAGTTCTGGACAGAGTGATGTACAGACATTAGGACAGAAGGATGGATGGGCCAACAAGCAAGGGTGGCGAATTTGGCAAAAATTGACCATGGCAAAAAAATCTGAAGTAGGTAATATACTCAGGGCCTGAGATTATAAACTTTTCTCATGCTCCATTCGGAATTTGTTCAAGCTTAGAATCTAAAAAGATTGAATATGTAAAAAAGATAATGTTCATAAGTTTTTATTTTTAACAAATAATGAATATTATTCTAATATTCATACACTTATTTAATCAAAATACTTATATTACAACATCTTCACGAGTCAAGGGGGTATCGAATTGATAAGATCTTCTCGAATACCCCTTGACTGAATGAATAGGTATTTTCTGTACTATTTATTTTTAGCCGGCCAATCAAAAGGTCAAACGCGATTTCTGTGACTGCCAATCAGAGAGCTACTTACAAACGACATCGGTACCTTTTAATCCCTATGGCAACCTGTTGTATTCCGACGACTGTGTAGATAACCCTTCATTCTTGGATAAAGAAAATGCATCGCATCGAAGACACTAACTTTTTAGTACGTTTTTATTCGATGACAGATAGATTTATAAAATCAACAAAATATAAATCAGTTCCTTTTTTATCAGAATTATAGGAATAGTAAGACGAAAGTTTCCTCATTGTCCACCGTGAGTGTTTCCGAAGCTCTCCAACACCCCCCCCCCCTTTTAAATTACATCAAAAATGTGAGTTGGGAATTCAGACATTATCTTTCACACATTTTGTATTTTTGCCGACTAACAAAAATAACATGAAATGATTTTGAGTAAATCTATCCCCCATATTGTTCCATAGAAGAACCTACTCTCTTCCCTCCCCCCCCCCCCCCCACCCCCCCCCCACCCCCCAAATATGTATGAAATAAAGAATGATAAAATTAATGGCCAGGGTTTCTTTTAATTGAAAGCAAATATATTCCTATACTACATAGAATATAGTCAACGGGCGGCAAAACTACTCAATCGTAACTTGAATAAGCTGTAGCCACGAGATTTTGGACTACCCCACATTAAAACACGTATATATCATATATATTAGAGACAAAAATCAAATAATCCCTTTTTAATTACAAATACATGTGTAATTCGATTTGGATTGGACATTGTGCGTGATTGCTTTGTTTTAAACGTCGTGAATAAGTTGTTTCATAGCAAATCTAAGTTTTAAATTTATCGTAACATTTGGACTACCTGCAATATGGGTAATATTCAAATTAAAATTAATTCAAATAAATAAACAAATAAATAAATAATGAAGACAAATTATGACAATTAACAAATAAATTGATTAATTCTTCGGCTCCCACAATATTCTCACACGATATTTATTTTACACAGATAGAGGATTTTTACTAAAAATTGTTCTATTAATGTCTTTCTTTATTCATTTATTTTCATATTTTATTCTCTTTATTTCTCCTGTCATTTAATGTGTTTAAAGAAAAGTCTGCTGGAAAAGAAGGAGAAAAACTCCCGAATAAAAGAATTCATATGAAAATTCAAGTAAATTATCATTTCTAAATTATTTCTATTTATAAGACGGCTTAATTATTGAATTTATTCCAATTTTTAAATTTCGCGTACTTCAATATAGATGCATTCTACTATATTGGAGTATGCCACCGATAAGGTCTAAAACATTGAAAAACTTAAACAGGTATTGATTGATTAAACAACTTGAAAATTCAAATAAACATTGTACAATCGTAATACAATGTCATCGAGGGTGAAAAAGAAGAATTTGAGAACCTTTCAATGTACCATGAAATTATTAAAAAGATATGTTGTCATTTGAACAGATATAGGAATTTCGATCAGTTTTTGTGATTGTGTATTTCAGTCTTGCTAAGTGTCACAATTACCTAAATCTGAAGGGGTTAAGCGCAATTCTAAGGGTTAATTTCACATCTGGAAAGTAGCCGCGGGGTATATTGATCTAACATACCTCCCGCTGTCGGACCTTTTTGTAAGAAGGTTACTGATTGGTCCGCCTCGTTTTCCGTTCTGTGACGTCACACGTACAGAAATTACCCATTCAATCAGCCAAGGGTAAGATAAGTAAAACGTTTGTAACCCTTGGCTCGACAAGATGATATTACAATGGAATCACAGCTTTAATATCAAGTTGAAATTTGACTTAATTCTTAGTTGAGCAAGAAAAAGTTTACTTTATCTTAGGCCCAGATCTTATCAATAAGGGGGATGACTTTATCAAATACTCATTTGATACAATGTAAAGGAAAGGGCTGTATCTTTGTAATCAAATCAAATTGAATGCACTTTTATATCAAAAGGAAACCAGAGATGTTGGTAAAACATTTATACCACGATAGGGGCAGGTTCTTGGCCTATTCTTTGTCTATCAACATAGAGCAATAACTCTAAATATATGATAAGTAGAATTATGGTTCTTACTCACTGCACTCCTCCTCAATGATATCCATCGCCCTGTGACATTTCATGATTCTAGCTTGCATACTTTTTAAGATATGCTCCGGACAAAAAAATGGTCTACGAACAGACAGACAGACAGACAGACAGACTCACCAACTTACCAAACTACTAACAGGCAACCAACAAGTGCACAGCAATATACCCCCTATTCTTCAAAGGGGGTCATGACACAAATAGAATATGAAAACAAAACAATATTGAAACATGATGAGGGAACATTTATGCAAGGCTGGGGCCTCACCACAAACATCTTTGAACATCCAAATTTTGCAACATCTAAAACAAAGAATGACTTATTAAAGTTTTCACATATAATTGACATACTTTTACAATGTTTTACATGGTAAAATACTTACAGCTGTTCAAAAGAAGCTTAAATCAAATAGGCATTTTTTACCAAACAAGAGGCCCAAGAGGGCCTGTATCGCTCAACTGGCTTTCAAATCTTTAGACTTTCATTAAATAAAGCTTACTTTAAATGAATACATTAACACTCTGAAATCTCCTAAGACCTAGTTTATAATGATTAACTGGTTCTGGTCCATATTGCACCAAAATACTCAATCACAATGAACCTGCATCCCTTTACCCATCTTATTAAAACATAAGGTTCAGAAGGAGATGTCTTTCAAAGATTTTGGACTCAAAATAGGCCCCGTCTGCCACACCCATATTTATGGACCAATCAAAATTTCTTGAATAATTTAAGTAAAAAGTCACCAAAGAAACATTCTGGTAAAGTTTCATCAAAATTGGCTGTGTGGTTCCGGAGGAGATAATGTTAAAAGATTTTGGCCTCAAAATAAGCACTGCCCTACCAAGCCCAAATTAATGGACCTATCAAAATTTAGCTAATAAATTTTGAAAAGAGAAACTCAAGGAACATTCTGGTAAAGTTTCATTGAAATCAGCCAAGTGGTTTAGGAGGAAATGTCAATCAAATATTTCGGGCTCAAAATAGGCCCTGACCTGCCAAGCCCATATTTATGAACCAATCAAAATTTAGCAAAACAATTTAAGTAAAAGGTCACCCAAGGAACATTCTATTAAAGTTTCATTGAAATCGGCCCAGTGGTTCAGGAGGAGATGTTGTTCAAAGATTTGGGGCTCAAAATAAGCCCCACCCTGCCACTCCCATATTTATGGGCCAATCAAAATTTCTTGAATAATTTCAGTAAAGGGTCACCCAAGGAACATCCATACCAAGTTTCATTGAAATCGGCCCAATGGTTTGGGAGAAGAAGATTTTTAAAAATTTCAAAGTGAAAAAATGCCACGCCCTGCCACGCCCATATTTGGGGGCCAATCAAAATTCTTTTAACAATTTATGAAGAGGGCCACCCAAGGATCATTTCTACCAAGTTTTGTTAAAATCCACCCATTGGTTTAGGAGGAGAAGATGTTTAAAGAAAAAGTTTACCCACGTACGGACTAACTGACGGACGCACGACGGACACTCCGCCATGACAATAGCTCACTGGCCGAAGGCCAGTGGAGCTAAAAACCTGAAGTACATATATGTGAAAGAATATGCTACTGAAACTACCAAATAATCTAAGACTTTGAAAGTCATCATTGACTCTTGCAATGCTGAACCATAAAACTATGCATGTACATATTCATAGGAAGTATAGTTAACAGCATGGTGAAATTAAAACGTGAATAATTTTTGTACTGATTTTCAAATGAAATGGAATGAGTGGGAGGAGCAATTTTCAATGAAATTTAAGGGAAGTAATTGGAGAAATTGATTGGTATCTTAATATCTCCCTTTATTAAAATCTACATTCTTTTGTGTTTATGTGTCTTCGTAAACCAAAAAGACACTTTAAAACTCATACAAGTAAATAAAATTGTTGAGATATTTAACTGATTTGAATGAAATGTCAATCATTTTGAAAGATTTCGAAATTGTTTTTAAACGATTAAGAAATATTACACATTTTTTAAAGGATTGATTGAGTGTTTAGAATGAAACATGATGTGTTTGTGAAACACGAATGCCCCCGTAACGGCATTTTTTTTTCAAAGTTTGACCTTGACAGATGACCTTGACCTTGTCACATGACCTTGACTTTGGTACCAGTGGATGCGGATCATTGAGATCTATCATCATGCCAAATATTAGCTTTGTATCTTGAATAGGCTTGAAGATATTGGCAAGGTTAAGCTTTCGGGTTAAGTTTTCGGACGTTTGACCTTGACAGATGACCTTGACCTGTCACATGACCTTAACTTTGGTACCAGCGGATGCGGATCATTGAGATCTATCATCATGCCAAATATTAGCTTTGTATCTTGAATAGGCTTGAAGATATTGGCAAGGTTAAGTTTTCGGACAGACGGACGGACAGACAGACAGACGGATGGACAGACAGACAGACAGACAGACGGACATGAGTAAAACAATATGCCCCCGATCTATCGATGCGGGGGCATAAAAATGGAGCATTAAGTCAGCATTTAAGAATGCTTTGGATTAAGGTGAAAGTCAATTTTTATGATGTATAATCTGAATATACTGTAAAAATTCTTATATAGCCCTATGTTTTAATAAACCCCATCCCCCTTTTCGGAGGTTGAAATCGACCATTTTTGATGTGATTTTACAAACTATTGAAGCCCCTTATAAAGGCCAATACCAACAAAATCATAGTCACTAAAACTTATACAGAGATTTTATGCACCTTTTTCCCAATCAAATGCTAATATTTTGTGTGCATGATGTTTAATTTTGACCGTATTTTCACCGTCTTAACAAATATTGATGGCTCTGCAAAAACCAATTGTAATTTCTTATATGTTTACAGGCAGTTATAACTTTTTTCCACTGAACCATTGATATGTAGCATAGCCTCTTGTAAAAACAATGACCTATTCCTTTCTTATTGAAATACGATGATTCTACCCTTGGGTTCTATTAGAGCCTTTACAGTATGTCTGATACTAGATTTCTGTTCTACTTGTTGTTTTACAAGTCAGAGATTTGAATTGAAATAAGTTTAATAAAGAAATATATTTGATCCAAATGTATATGTAATTCTGGAAAAGTATTTTATTAAGTAAAATGTGGATTAAAACAAATATTTATATATATTTCTTTCATTTTTTTTACAAGTGTGTATCTTCTTTTGAAAAACTGAATTTTTACATCTTTTTGTTGTGGTCTATCATAAAAAGAATAAAGATAATTAATTTCATAAAATAATTAACAAAGGTTTTATTTAGTAATTAAAAAATCTGAATCTAAAATCTTTTATCTGAAAACCCTAAAATCTTGATTAGATTTTTCAGAAGCTCACTCAAAGAATGCAAATGCAGTCTGAAACATTTTTCATAAATACACATGTATAAATTTCTGTGAAAAGCCAGCATTTTAAACTATTTATTTCTGACATACCAACTATAACTCACAGTACTTTATTGAACTTGCTTCTTCCAAATATATTTAGGGGAATTTCCTAAATGCCAAATTTTCAATGAGAAATCCTATTTCCAAGATCCTATATATAACAAGTTAGATAATCTATTACCAGCAGGGGAGATAATCTCACCTTCATATCCGTGTCCACCATGAAGTCCAAACCAAACAAATCAAAGAAGCCAAGACGTGCCTGAAGTTTGTGTTTCACACTGTTAAAACAGTGAATCATTATCTTCTGCATCTGTTTCTGAAAATCAAAATACAAAAACTTGAGTAATGAAGTAAATTCAGAGCTTAAACAATGTTTTATCGTAAAATAATATAAGTACACAGTATAAAGAAAATTAAAGCTGTAAAAAAGATACACCGCCATGGAAATGTTCTAATATAATATAATATAATAATGTACTATATGTTATTGAATTAAAGACCAAATCTTCTTCAAACTCTACATGACTATGTGGTTTTCACTTCATTATTTATATAATCATTACGTACTGTTGATAGATTAAAGAACCAATCTTCTTCAAAATCTACATGAATATATGGTTTTCACTTCATCATTTATATAATCATTACCGTATTTCATCCATAAATTCGGACACAATAAAATATTTTTTTTTTTTCATATCTGAATTCATGGATAATTAATTAAGCCCGTGTCCGAATACATAAATAAATCCTCAATGTCAGGGGAGAACACTCATTGCTGACTTCCGCAAGTAAATTCGCCGACCATTTTGATAAGTGTTTGACTTCCTTATTTTACCAGACGATGGTAATGTGATGTCAATAAGTGTTGATATTTTTTCTTTATCAGACGGGCGATCACTTATTTCGGGCGAAGAAGGCTGAATTTATTAGATGAATATTTGCTCAATAAATTATTCCCCATTCTCGAGATGTTGTTTTATTCTCTGTTTACAAAAATTCTTAAGTTCCGAATTCACAGCTGTCACCTAAAGATCGTAACTGCATGTGAACAAGCTCTTGTTACGACTTTATGACAAGTAATAAAGAAAAAACAGACAAGAAATAAATCAAGCTCTCTTTACAAATTACAATGATAATTCAAATTCAGTCCCGTTTGATTAAAAAACGTGAATAAGATTATTCAATATAGGCTGTGTATTTTTGGATTAAGTCCAACCTGTCACCAAATTAATAAAGTAATCTCGGTTTCTCAAAGTTAAATCCATCAACAGAGCCAAATAAAGCGAGTGAATTTATCCTCATTACAAGGAGGGTTTGACATCTCATGAGGTTAAAAAGCGTGTTCGACGAATGCCAAGTCAGGAAGCTACCCAAAAAATAGCTGAAGATCTGGTGTTGGCGCCTTTGATCACCCGTTCTCCCTCTTTGAAAAATAAAATGTTCTGGACGCTTTACTCTGTGACGAGAATGAAATGTTAATTTTTCCTCTATTCGCCAGAAAGCATCTCGGACTTAATTTTGGATTATGGAATAAAACACGAAGTACCAGTATTTTTTTTCTTTGTATAAACATTGCAACAATCTTCCGTATTTTTTTAATCAAAAGATTATATTATTTCAGACAAATATCACGTGAAATCATTAATTTGTTGCCCCTTTAAAATGAAATGACGTTATAACAACAGACATTATCGTTATCAGTTTATTGTTTCGTATTGTCTCAGATTGCTTCTCTCGCAAATGGTTTTTAATTAGACCAAGAAAAATTACTCAAACTTTCATACTCTTCGACATGCCAAAGCCATTGTTCCAACAGAAAGCAAATTGGGAAATGATTAAGGATTACAGAACAATAAGTGTGAAATTTTAATCATGTCACTGTCAGGTAATTGATCCAATGTCGAAACATGTGTCTATTGTCAGTACCATGTATCAAAAAGCCTATATATGTTTACCTGTTGATGACACTTACCTCCGACGATCACCATTAACGGTCACGATATTTGTTGCTTCTATACTTTAAGGCCAATAATCAGTGTCCGAAATCATAGATTAATTTCCGATGGCGATTGTCCGAAATAACAGACACAAAATAAAATATTTCATGAAATTATTAATGGTTTCCGAATTCTTGGAGTGTCTGAATATATGGACAAATTACGGTACTTACTGTAAATGAATTAAAGACCCAATCTTCTTCAAATTCCACATGAATATATGGTCTCACTTCAATATCTATATAATCATTACTTACTGTAAATGAATTAAAGACCCAATCTTCTTCAAATTCCACATGAATATATGGTCTCACTTCATTATTGATATAATCATTACTTACTGTAAATGAATTAAAGACCCAATCTTCCTCAAATTCTACATGACTATGTGGTCTCACTTCATTATTTATATAATCATTACTTACTGTAAATGAATTAAAGACCCAATCTTCCTCAAATTCTACATGACTATGTGGTCTCACTTCATTATTTATATAATCATTACTTACTGTAAATGAATTAAAGACCCAATCTTCCTCAAATTCTACATGACTATGTGGTCTCACTTCATTATTTATATAATCATTAAATCTGTCCATACTCCAGGCAGTCTCTTCTTTCAAATCTTTATACAATGGATCTTTCTTCTGTACAAACTGCAATGCATAATAATGATAATTGATTATATATATGTGACCTATCATGCTAAAAGGGACCATCTGCGAACTCGGTTAAATAAACATTTGAAAAAGAGGTTGTTTCTAGTACAAGTCAACCGGAGGTTGCATTTTAAATATTCTTTCACAGGAAGGTAAATTGATCATTCTAGATTCAGAAAATTAGTCAAATGCCAAAAGTGTCCACCCTAGTCAGCCTGTGTAATCCAAGCTGTCTGAAAAGGGTTGACACTTTACCCACTTCCCAGATGGTCCCTTTTTGCATAATGGGTCACATAGTAAAAATGATTTAAGTTCAAATAAGTTCCTTTCTATTTTACCAAACTGTCCATTTAAAGTGCTAACTTTCTTGCAGGTTAAGCCAAGAATCACCTTCAAATATATCATGACATCGCAGGATGAAGTAGTGTGACGTCACTGCTACCTCTGATGTTATTACATATTTACTTTTCATTTAAGCACATTTGGGGATATTGGGATTTTCAAAGAATTCGGCGTATATCATTTGCCTTAGATAGGCAAAACAGAGATATTTAGTCCAAAACTTTGCAGTTTAAAATTTTTAAATATGGTTTCTTGCCTGAGTGAATGACGATTTATATCTGGCATTGAAAAAAATGATGGAAAACCTAGCCTGCGGCTGTGACATAATTTTTTCAAGTTGGGAATAAATTGTCATATACTCCGGCAAGATACCATATAACTAATAAAATGATCTGTTGTTTCATTTTCTTTCAAATGACTATTACCAAGGTATAACTGCTTCATTGTCAAAACTACAAGTAAAACTATGGAACTTGAGTTTGAGCATTTTTTCTAGTTTAAGTTCTTTGAGTAGATGCATCTTTGGATAAGATTTTTTTAGTAATTCTTTAATTGAAATCATCTCTTATAATATCAAAATGCAACCAAAGGGGCATCATACCAGACATAAATTAGAGATTGTCTTAAGTGTACTTATACCCAACAAATGGAACAACTGATATTTTCATGGAAACTCAAAAGCCAATGGACCATCACCCAAATAGTATATGCATGGCTAGGTGGTATTACTGAAAAGTTATTTCCCTAGAATTATGAAAATTTGTGATTAATCACGTAAAGATTTAAGTGATCACAGATTATAATTTATCAAGATATATAGAAAAAGATAGCTTCTACAGAGAAAATAATGTGCTAATGTCTATAAAGCTAGCCTAAGAAGACCAAAAATAGTTAAGCATGAAATTTCAATGCAGATTTTCTATTTAGCCCAATAGCCTATCAAAACTCAATCCAAACCCACTATCATGTCTTCTTTGTTGCATGCATCAAAAGTAGTGTTGGGCAATCGGTTAAATATCACAATCAACTTTTAGTTGGGAGAGAGAATCAACCAATGATTGAGTGCACAATCATTTTTTAACATTTTAATACAGCACCCCAGTATCATATAGGCAGTTACAACTGTTTCACACTGAGCCATCAAACTGATGTCAGTTTTTGAAAACAATTTATATAATAGCTTTCATATAGGTGTAATCAATTATGAAATTTCTTAGTCAGTTATCCCAATTGGAAGCCCAAGCCAACTGATAATCTATTATAAAAGATTAATCTGCCCATCACAAATCAAAAGGCGTACTACGAAGACTAACCTGATTGGTTAAATGAACTCCTAGATTCTGATCGTCTGTGTCATATTTCAAACACGACAATCGTACATAACCCTTGTGGTAGAGGACAAGAAATGGCACTGTGGATCCTATCAACATATACGCTCGGACATCGAACTTTCGACCATCAAGTAATAATGGATTCATTATATATCTGAAATAAAACAAGAGAAGCATACATGGATATTTTGATAGCAGCAGCTGGGTCTTTGAAAGTGAATAAAAAGTTTGATTTAACTAGAAAGCCATGAATGGCTTGAGTCGCTCCACAGGCTTGAAATTCTTGTAAAGCAATAAAAGTTATGACTAGACTTTAAGATATTTCGGATTCTACTGATGTTGAAAATGATAATTGATACTGTTATTAGGTTTCTTTTGTTAGGCTTGACAGCAGTTTGACCTTGATATATGACCTTATAACATGACTTAAAATACACTTCCTTACTTTGCAGGGTCATCTGCGCTATATTTAAGTACATTTTCAAAATGTTCTAATGCTGCTGTCAACTTTTAAATACTCTATATGTATTTTGTATTAAGCGACCACCCATGGGACTGCAAAAAAGGTGGTCTCTTAAGAGAATGGTCGTTTAAAACACTTTTTTAGTTCAAATAATAATGAACAAGTAAAATGCAGATATGGCTTCACTTGAACTAAATCCTATGATGTTAGGACTCATAAGAATTGTCTCACCAAGATGATTTTAGTGAGTATTCAAATAACATGATTCAATTAAAGTAAAACAAGAGATGTTTGTAAAACATTTATGCCCTTCATAAAAGCAGGGCAATGGGCTTTTCTTTGTCGATCAACATAGGGCAATAACTAAAAAAAAATATGATAGAGTTATGGTCCTTATGCAATGCACTCTCCTCAATGAGATCTATCCACCTGTGAAGTTTCTAGTTTCTTGCTTGCATACTTTTTGAGATATGCTCCAGACAAAAATGGTCTACATATGGACGGACAAGTGCAAAGCAATATACTCCTTCTTTTTCGAAGGGGGGCATAAAAATGTGACAAAAAGCATATTCTTATGCACTTAATAGAGGTTGTTGCTTGAGCAAGATCGATGGTACGAAAGGAAAGGGTAAATATTATGCAAATCTGACCTTTGAACTATTCTATTCATGAGTGGTTTCCCTGGTTTTTGTTGTTGTTGTTTTCTCTGCTCTCTTTCTTCCAATAACTGTAATATTGCCTCTTTTGTCCTTATAAGGAATATTCCCTTCCCCTGGTTCATTCCTACTGGTTTACATATCCATATTTCCCCTTCTGAAATATACAGAAACATTCAATATAAGAGATAATTACAGTTTATACTAATTCATTCAGTTTGATTACAACTTAAGCGTTGGCTGAAAGAGTTATTTTTGAACATTCAAAAAAGTTTTTTTTGCTAATTCCCTTTGAGAGAGCAGTGGCATAAACCCACATCTATCAAGTTTAACAGCAGGGTGACTAAGGGATGACTATTAAGTGTTTTGCCAATAAACACATCCCAGCCACAGTGTGGCTTTAACCACAGACTTCCAGGTCACCACTAAGCCACCAAGGTTGACTAGGAAATTTTAGAAAGAAATGTGGACACATAACAAGATGGAATAATGTAGTGTGAAGATATAGAATTTTTCTGAATTCTTTCATACAACTTAGTAGTTTGAAAGAACAAGAGGACCATGATGGTCCTAGATCGCTCACCTGAGTCTCTTTGACCCCTGGGACATCGCAGATGTCAAAAAGGAGATCATTTCTACATAGGATCAATACCATGGAATAATTTCAGCCAAGAGCAAGAAGGATGTGCTTTTCACTTTTTGATTCTATGTTAAAAAGGATGCACCCATCATGCTCAGATGAGCTAAAAGCAATGTGCCCACATGGAGCCTAAATATGACCCCTGAGGGTCTTGATATGAACAGACTTGGTAGGGGCCCACTAGATAATGCTACATACCAAATATCAAAGCTGTGTGCCCCCTGGTTTCAGATTGTTTTTAAGATTTTCACTCTTTCATTCTATGTAAAAACAAGAGGGCCTTTGGCCCTGGCCTGCTCACCTGAGTCAAAGCACCTAAGGGTAACTTGCATTACTTTTGAAAAAGTTATTGAACTGTAACAAATTTATGTGTAAAGGAAAATAATCTTATGGTCAGACCAGTAAGATTCCACAGTCTCAGTTTTACTATTTCTGTTTGAAAATACAAGATCCAAAATGGAACTGTTATCAGTCGTTGGTTTTTGCATGATCATTTTACAAGAGAATATCTGGGATAACTTTAGTAATGCGCAGCTGGTGGCCCAATAGTTATAATTTTAGCTCTCATAATTAAGGTCTATGAACTGATCATCCAAGGCATAATAGCTTTTTAAATTAAGTTCAATGAGCTGATTATTCTATATCAAATGAAAAAGTAGGAATTCTGGTTCAGTAGAATTTTTAACAATTGTTAAATTTACCACAAAGCACTACCCCCTCCCCTTGGGTCTCTGCCCCTGGTGACAAAACAATCATGTCTTTATCTATTTTGATTAAAGTATTATGAGCTGATGACTCATGCCAAATTTAGAGCCTGTAAGATTCCTACTTCATCATCAGAAGAAGGTTTAAAATTTCAAAACTGACCCGAAATACTACCCTCTCCCCCAATGCTCTTTACATGGTAGCCGAACATTCATGGTTATAGCTATGTAAAATAGGATCTATGAGCTGATCATCTGTGACAAATATAAAGGTTGTAGGGATTCTGGTTCAGAAAAAGAAGAAGGTTATGGATTTATTTTTTTTAACAAAGAACTATCCCTCCCTCGCCCCCTCCCCCGGTGGCTCCGCACCTGGTGGCCCAACATTAATGATTTTAGCTTTTCTAATTATGGTCCATATTCTGATCATCCTTACCTTTTTTCAAGTCTGTATGGCACATGGTTTGTCAGAAGAAGAAGGTTAAAGATTTAAGAATTGCTCTGAAAAGCTACCCTCCCACCCCTGGTGCTCTGCACATGGTGACCAAACAATAATGATTTTAGATATTTCAGATAAGGTCTATGAGCTGATCATTCATGTCAAAAATAAAGGCTGTAGGGATTCTGGTTCATCAGAAGAAGACAGTCAAAGATTTCAAAATTTTCAACATAGCACTACTCCCTCCCCCAAGATGATCTGCACCTGGTGGCCCAACAGTCATGATTTTAGCTATTTCAGATAAGGTCTATGAGCTGATCATTCATGTCAAAAATAAAGGCTGTAGGGATTCTGGTTCATCAGAAGAAGACAGTCAAAGATTTCAAAGTTTTCAACAAAGCACTACTCCCTCCCCCAAGATGATCTGCACCTGGTGGCCCAACAGTCATGATTTTAATTATTTTTATTAAGGTTTATTGTCTGATCATCCATGCCTATTTTCAAGTCTGTAGGGCTCCTGGTTCCGAAGAAAAAGAAGGTTTAAGATTACAAAATTTACCCAAAGTACCACCGTCTCTCCCCTGGTGCTCTGCACCTGGTGGCTCAACAGATATGATTTTAGCTATTTTTATTCAGGTCTATGAACTGATCATCCATGCCAATTTTCAAGCCTGTAGAGCTCCTGGTTCCGGAGAAGAGGAATGTTAAAGATAACAAAATTAACCCAAAGTTCTACCCCCTCCCCCCTGGTGCTCCGCACCTGGTGGCCCAACAGATATGATTTTAGCTAATCTAATTCAGGTCTATGAACTGATCATCCATGTCAAATTTCTAGTCTCTAGGACTCCTGGTTGAGGAGAAGAAGAATTTTTAAGATTTTCTTAAATTTCACCTTTGGTTGCCATAGCAACCAGGGTTTTTCATGGATTTCAATTCTTTTAGCTTATTTTGAAGAGGACCACCTAAGCAACATTTCTGTAAAATTTGGTGTTAATTGGCCCAGTAGTTTAGGAGGAGATGTCGTTTAAAGAAATTGTTGATGGACAACGACCGACGGACGGAGGCCGGACAAAAGGTGATCACAATAGCTCACATGAGCACTTCGTGCTGAGGTGAGCTAAAAAGGGTTGCACCTGGGTGGACCCCAAACATGATCCCAGGATCTTGATATGAACAAACTTGGTAGAAGTCCACTAGATGATGCCACATACAAAATATGAAAGCTGTCTGCCTTCTGGTTTCAGAGAAGATTTTTGAAGATTTTCCTTTTTACCCTTTGTGCTCAGAAGAGCTTAAAGGGATGCCCCTGGGCAAAGCCCAAATGTGACCCCAGGGTCTTGATATGAACAAACTTGGTAGAGGCCCACTAGATGATGCTACATACCAAATATGAAAGCTGTCTGCCTTCTGGTGTCAGAGAAGAAGATTTTTAAAGAGCTAAAAACAAGGCAACATTACCTTATCTATACTAGAGGCGCTTGAGCACCTGAATTGTTCAACAAGCCTTAATTGAAATACATCTTTTAAGAAAAAGAAAAAATCTAACATAAAAACACCAAAAAGAAAGTTATTTCATCTTGATGGATTTCTTCATCTTTCATTTTCTTAAATTACAAGGCAAGCAAAGAAGACCATTTAATACTTATTTCTTTGCATTTCTTAAATTCTTCTTGAAATATTGAGACATAAGAGAAAGATTTGTTGATAAATAACAATGGCTTACCTTTGTAAACTTCTAAAAACAACTCTCTATCTGACTTCTCATCTAATTTATAAGTTTCAGGATGAAAATCAGACATTTTCAACCGAGGTAATCTCCCTTTGGTACTAAGAGTTACCCGCTCATATTCCTTAAGACTGTTGAGTAGACCGAGTTTATTTGTGAGCAAATGTGAGTTGGGAATGTGGTTAACCATCTGTTCACCTGAAAATAAATAGAAAATACTACATTTAAAGTAAATAACATGATAAAACTCTGAAAATTTTAGGAACACATTTAATGATAACCTGATTTCAAAGAGAAAGAGCAAGAAACAAGATGTGTTTGGAACACTATTATACCCCAAAAATGGGATTTTTTCTGAAGTTCAATCACAATCATTGATGAAATGTATGTAAAGATTGAGATATATCTTCATATCAAAAATCAGCACTGTAACTTGAATATTATAGAAGTGATAGGGTCACAAGTTAAGTTTTCCATTTCTTACAGACTTATTGTCAGTAACTGAAACATAGCTGAGAATGAATCCAAGCATGCCAAGGCTGGTGTCGATCCCATACCTACAAATAATATGAGCCTATACGTGACAATTCCAACAATTTGAAATGTTAGTGAGGTGCAAACATTGAGCAGCATAGACAGACACATACTATAAATATAAAGTCACCCGATTGTCAACAGATACTTTGAGACCTTATCTATCTACTAAGGGCATAGTGAATACTTTGGTCAGACTGTGCGGATGCACAGGCTGGTTGAAGTCTTTGCTTTGCGCACATATGAAATTAATGGAAATCTCATGCACGGGCTCATATTGAAATTATTGGTTTACAAGACCAATATCCTAACCAAATTCTGTGCATCTTCATACAGTTAACAACATTGTGAAATTGACATGATAAATGATTTTGAATCATTTTGGTCTGAGTGTGTGGAACAAGTTTTGAGTGTAATTAAAGGTAGGAAATCCAATATTGCTAAATTTGTTCAAAATGAACAAAATTAGCAATATTTATTACCACCCTTTAAAAAAATATACCTTCTTTACTGTTTTGTTGTGTCTTCTTGGACCAATCAGACACTTTAAAATCAGCATCAGCCAATAAAATTGTAGAATCTTTCATTAATTTGAAAAAAATGCTGATTGTCTTGAATGATTTTGCAAAGTTTTCAGATGATTTTGCAGTGTTTTTTATTAATTTGAGTGAGTGTTTGGAATGACTGAATAGAGCATTTAAGTGATTGATCTAGAATGATTTTGATCGAAGTGATTGTCAATTTCACGATGTTGTTAACTGTAACTGTTTTTAAATGAGACAAGTTTTCTACCTTCCCTGAAAGCCCCATAGTTTATTTTACTTTTACACTCCACCCACTTCAACTTAAATCTCTCGTCAAACTTGTCTGTGATTCTCTTCCACCCTAACCCAGTTAGTGGTCCTTCAACCCTGAAAATAAAACATAGTTTACGGTAATAAACTCCCTCTGTATAAATATTATGTAACAATTGTGTTTGAAATCCAACAAGGTAGAAAATTGTTACAAGATATGCTTATAACACTGATGGATTTTGACAGGAATTAGGGATTTAAATTGAAGTAAGAAATCAACAAAGGGTAATTGCTAAAAATATAAGCTAGGTATTAATGTTTTTGTAGACTGCACACCATAATCATGAGAGGAATATAACTGCTAAGTTTCAAGTCAATCAAACTCAAGGTGACAAAGTTATGCTCGGGACAAAGCATTGGACACCGCCTGCCGGACATCCAAATGCCAGACGCCTGGATTCCAAGGTTGATCTCATAATAAGTATAAAAATCACCAGGCCTGCTTTTCAGGATAACTAAGCGCTTGCAGGGTTTGCAGGAACTGTACAGTACACTATAGTTCCATATATAGAGTATCCAAACTGCACTTGAAATCTTTTGGCTATTCCATTTATTGGGCTTTTTACCAACAAGAGTTCCATTGACATGGGAGGTGATGCTGCAGGATATGAATGAATGGTGAAAATATTCTCCTGTTCACAAGATGAAGAATATTCTTTAAAAGTATCAACCAAGTCAATCCTTTTCATCCACAAATGTAAAAGTTGTTTCACAGGAAATTTTTCTGTGATGTGGCACAATTCAACTAAAACAGGACCATCTTTGCCTGACCAAATGATCAAACTGCACATGACTGTATGATTATAAACAATATATGAAAGTTCATGAGAATCTATCCATGAGTGTATAAGTTATTGCTTAAACAAGAAACTTTTTAAAATAGGTTAATCAAATAAGCTTACATAATTACACATTACAAATACTCTGCAGAAAAGTTCAAAAGACTTTAACATTCTATAATCTGCAAAATATTCAAGAACTTGTTAAAGAACTAGTTCTACAAGTTCTTGAACTGCCATTTATTTTTCAAGACCCAGTTCTAGAGCTTTTTCGTGTCCTATTACATCCAAGAACTAGTCTCGACTTTTTTGCATGGAGCATTTCATATCATGAGTACAAAAAAAACTTAGGGGGTTCTTTCCTGCCTTTCTGCACATATGACATTTGTAGATTTTTTCCACATCATCTATGTCACAGTTTAAATTTTGGTCACTTGCTTTTTATGGAAGTACATTATATGTGACCTGTCTCACAAAAAGATATCATAAGGGATCTTTGTTAAATAAATATTTGGAAAAGGAATAGATACAGAATAGACAAACCAGAAATGAATTTCGAAAATCAATGTTTTTAGTACAGTCTAGCACTGATTCCTCAAAATGAAAAGTATTGACCCTGGTCAGTCTGCATAGATCATAGTCTGCCCAGGGTAAAACTTTTAGCACTTCCCAGAAAGTCCCTTTTTGTATGGCAGGTCACATCATTTACTTACAGTGATACCCCATTCCCTCCTCCCACGTAGAAAGATGGGGTCATGTTGGTTGGCAGACTGCACGCAGGTAGTTTGGTTGGTCGTGTGTGATAGCCCGGTGATTTTTTACCTCCCTTTTTCTTGTTGGACTCAGACCCGCTTGTTTCTTCAGATATCTCAGTGTTCTCCGGGTCTGAAATATACAATTGTACATTCATGCATGAACATTTTACCTCACCTAAGGTTCAATAGAATTTGTTTGTATGAATACGGTTTTATGCCACTATCAACAATTTTTCAGTTATATAGCGACGGCTTGCACACCTAACAATGGATTCCTGGTATTTCTTACACCAACACAGCCGTTACATCCTTTTCTAGCCTCCATTTAATTTTATTAAATAGTATTTATTTGTTTGAATCAGGTTACATACCACTTTTTAACAATTTAGCAGCAATATTGGGGCTGTAGCATCTAACAATGGTTTCCTGGTATTTCACACACAAGTACTACCATAACATCCTTTCCTAGCCTCCAGCTGCTATCCCACAAAGGTCTAAGATTATCAACCCATTGTTTGGAGACAAATAGTCAGAAAGGATGATTGCCAATGTCAGGTATTAGACCCATGACCTTTAGAATTACAGTCAACAGCACTACCAACTGCGCTAAGACGGGGGCTTTGTCACAGCGGCCTCATTTTATAAAATGTTTTTTTTTACCCAAGGTTCGATAATTGACTATTTTAAATAAAAATACTTAACCAATGCTCAATGAGTTCTAAGTTGGCTGTATAAACAGATAAACACTTTTAGCTGTATATTCTGAGTGCTAAAAGAACTAAGAATGCTACAGGAAAAACTTAGAGCATGAAGCAGCATTTAATATCACTTTTTATATCTTTTTCCATCTTCAAGATGCTGGTAAACTATTTTTTATCAAAAACTTAGACTCAGAAAAGGAAAGCAAAAAAAAAAAACCAGGTTTCCGAATAAGTTTAAAGGTAAGTTGTTCAGTATCTTGATATAGTCAATATTGTTACAGCAACCACTTCAATTAACCCTTTGCTGTTTAATCCCTGCTTTTTACGTCCCTGTAACTTTATGATTGAGAAAACCCTGTGAAAAAAGAAGAAATTACTTCTAACAAGCAATTTCTTCTTTTTCCACACTATTTTCTACCCTACCCTACAGAATGGTTATTTTTTAAATTAAATCCACTTTAAATTTTCGTCTGCAAAACCTTTGAATTTGGACAGGTCCAAAATTTTGTAAAACAGGAAAGTATTATGAGACTGACTTTATTAAGTACCCACTATAAAAAACTTCCTTCACCTTAAGCAAAATCTCTGTAAATGTGGTCTTTCTTAAATGATCATTTTTTTAATTTTTTAATTTTATGTTGTTGGAACCCGTTAGAGTTGTCTCAATGAGACAATTCTAATGGGTTTGAACATCATAGGATTCCGATAGAGTCATTTATATATTATGCTATCAAAATGGCCTGTCTTATTTATTATGAAATGTATTAAGCTGCCATTTCCATGAGCGACTGCTTTCTGGTGGTCCCAAAAGTGGTCGCTTCAAACAAGTTTTACTGTATTTTGTATTACTGTGGAGGATACCCCCTCCCCTATCTAGATTGATATTTCAAAATCTTTCAAGCTAGGTGGTAGTAAAAAAAATTTGGTTAATTATCTAAACAGAATTTAAATTTACCAAACAGGTTGCTGAGTATTGATGTCACACTTCTGGTTGGATAATATCTGTTAGTCATTGTTCTTTTTCAAATTATATACATTAGCACTGAGACTTAAACATGCTTTCAGCAACATGTCACAATAGTATATATATATATATATTAGTATGGGTAAAGACTTTAAGTAAAAATGAGGAAAATAATTCTAACAAAAATGCACTAAGAGTTATCAACCTTGATAATGAATATATATTCCAATATTCAAGTGAATGACTTTGGTACCCTATAATACCTCACAGGCACTGTTTTAAATTTGACACTCAAAAAATTTATTCCACATATTGTTCCAACATTTACAATTATTGTTAAAAGTTTTAGTTTGTGTTTATTCCATGTCGCTCTCATTAGTTACAATGGTTAAACTGCTGACTATAAGTATTTCTTTTTGTTTTTACCAGTGATTACCCCTTTCCCCTTAATAAAATATAACATAATCCAATCTATAGAAAACTCTTTTCCCTTTCTCAAATTATATCATCATTTTGTAACGTCATTAATTTCTTCACCAAAGCAAGGCAAAATAACACAATCATGGCAATCAGGCTGTATAATTGTGCAGACTGATCACTATCCACCATTTAGATAGTACTTTGTCGAGGGTAAGGGTTAATACCCAATCTACTCTACAAGCCATTAAGTCCTTCCAATGAGTGAGCATTAACACTTGAACTTACAGATTGAATCCTGTACCTTTCCGACAAACTATATTAAACATGTATAGTATATTTTCATTTCTTTTCTTCAATATGTATTATCCATGATTAATGCCCTGGCAGGGCGGAGCCAAAGTAACGGGTCGTTGCACTTAAGGTTAAGGGAAATAAGCTATTATCTATAATAACTTACTTCTAAAGAAAGTCGGTATAAATAACTCGAGACCTAAAATCGTGGATTGGTAACCAAATCCTCGTAACTTCAGCTTAATCAAGCTGAAGTTACGAGGCCTTGGTAACCAAACAATGAAATGTGTTCACTCTCTCTAAGTACGTGAATCCTTTAGGTTTTAGGATACAGTTATTTGCACGCGTAAACGATGATAACGGACTAAAATTTGAAAGAACCCAAACTATGGAAAAGTAAACTCGCCAAAATACGTCACGGTTAAGCCCCGCCCTGCCAGTTCATTTATTACGCAGAATACCTTTGAGAAAAATGCAATACTACCTTACAAAATCATTCATAAACTATACCTGAAACCAGCAAAGGTAATGTGTAAATGGTGATATTTTTTTCTTTAAAACCTATGCTACAACTGTTTTTTCCAAATTGTATTTGAAAGTTAAGAAGAGAGTAAAGTATTTCAACAAAATCACTCACAAGAATCAATATTGACTTTGATATGAATTTACAATAATGTGTTTGACCTTCTAGTTTTCCATTAGCCAAATAAATCCAGTATTTTAATGACCTTGAAATATATAGCATTTAATACAATACCAAAAAATTTTTCCGAATGGAATAGAATTAACATTTTTAAGATAAAACACTCTGTAACTATTTCAATATTTCGGCAAAAATCAACACTACTACATAATAATATCAATTGACACAGCCATTTTATTTTATCTCATAAAGAATATCCTTTAAAAGATAAAATAGCCGCCGGCATAGCGCAGTTGGTAGCGCGTCAGACCGTCATTCTAGAGGTCCCAGGTTTTGATCCCCGACGGCGGCACTCATTCTTTCCTACTATTTGTCTCTCACCAATGGGTTGATAATTGTAGACCAATGTGAGATAGCAGCTGGAGGCTAGAAAAGAATGTGATGGTTGTACTGGTGAGAGAAATACCAGGGATCCATTGTTAGATGCTCCAGCCATTGTGATATAACTGAAATAATGTTGAAAGCGGTGTTAAACTCCATTCAATCTATCAATTAAAAGATAAAATAAAATGGCTGTCTCAATCGATATTATTATGTGGTAAGTTAAGATTTGTTCCATTTTTCTTGAAAAAGGCAATTTTTGCCAAAATTTTAAAATACAGAGTGTTCTATTAAGTGTATAGCATATAAATTTGAAAAAGGGAGGTAATTTATAAGATATCTGGTACTATCAATTTAATTGTTTGTTTTCATATCAAGGGTTGGGCACAAAACTATTGAAAGTGCCTATTAATTTAAAAGGACTTACATTAGTATTGTGCTTTACCTTCACAACAGCTTTTTGTTTCACAAACACTTGAGGCAGAGCATTAAAGTTATTAAACACGGTGTATAAGCATTACTTCCCAATTAACAACAATTACAAGGGAAGCAACTTTACTTTGTGTAAAAATTCACTCAGTCAAGAGGTATGTCTCCCCTAAACTTTGAGCTTAGAATGAAAATAAAAATATATACCATATGTTTCTTTTGTCATATAGGGTAGAATAGGGTCATGTTTCTTTCTTTGTATTGGGTTAAATGCGACTTTAAGCAGTATTGCATTTATATATCACATGGCTAGTGTTCCTACAACTTGCTTCAATTCCACTGGTTTCTTCCAGCAGTGCAAACACATTATTTCATCTAAGTCATTAATTGTAACAAATCCCATCTTAGGCACACTATGTAGCATTGTCCATTCTAGAAGATGAATTTAACTTTTGGTTGTCATAAATGTCTGATGAACGATGTCCGGGGAACAAAATCAAGACTCAGGTTTGAGAGTTGAACTTGTTCAGCATTGAGCTGGTATACTGAACATAAATGTTATGCAAAGATACATAAAACAGGCATATCGATAGTTTCAGAGATAGCAATGTCTAGACAAGAAAATATGAAACGCTGGACTGATAGGTGGTTATACAAAATAAAGATGGCAATAATAAATGAGCTAAACAAGAGGACCAAGATGGTCCTAGATCCCTCACCTGAGTCTCTTTGACCCCTGGGACATCACATTAATAAGATAGGCAGATGTCAAAAAGAAGATAATTGCCTAAGATCATGGAACGTTTTCAGCGAAGAGCAAGACAGATATGCCATTTTGCTCTTTGATTCTATGTAAAAAGGGATGCACCTGGGCGGACCCCAAATGTGACCCCAGGGTCTTGATATGAACAAACTTGAAAGAGGTCCATAAGATGATGCTACATACTAAATATGAAAGCTGTCTGCCTTCTGGTTTCAGAGAAGAAGATTTTTGAAGGTTTTCCTATTTTCACCCATCATGCTAAGATGAGCTGAAAGGGATGCGCCCGGTTGGAGCCCAAATATGACCCAAGGGTCTTGATATGAACAAACTTGGTAGAGGCCCACTAGGTGATGCTACACACCAAATATTAAAGCTGTCTGCCATCTGGTTTCAGAGAAGAAGATTTTTAAAGATTTTCGCTCTTTGATTCTATGTAAAAAGGGTTGCGCCCGGATGGAGCCCAAATATGATCCTAGGGTCTTGATATGAACAAACTTGGTAGAGGTCCAATAGAAGATGCTTCGTACCAAATATGAAAGCTGTCTGCCTCCTGGTTTCATAGAAGAAGATTTTTGAAGATTTTTGTTTCTTTACCCTTCGTGCTCATAAAAGATAAAGGGATGCACCCTTGCAAAGCCCAAATATGACCCGGGGTCTTGATATGAACAAACTTGGTAGAGGCCCACTAGGTGATACTACACACCAAATATTAAAGCTGTCTGCCATCTGGTTTCAGAGAAGAAGATTTTTAAAGATTTTCTCTCTTCGATTCTATGTAAAAAGGGTTGGGCCCGGGCAAAGCCCAAATATGACCCCAGGGTCTTGATATGAACAAACTTGGTAGAGGTCCACTAGATGATGCTCCATACCAAATATGAAAGCTGCTTTCTGGTTTCAGAGAAGAAGATTTTTAAAGATTTTTTATATTTGCACCCTTTTTGTTAAGGGTAAAAGGAAAGTTAAGGGTGGATTTCATTTATTTGAACAACTTTGGTAGAGCTTGACCCAAGGAACATCCCTGCCAAGTTTCATCAAGATTGGCCCACTGGTTTAGGAAGAGAAGATGTTTAAAAGAAATTGTGGATGATGCACGACGGACGACGGACATTCTACGATCCCAATAGCTCACCTTGAGCACTTCGTGCTCAGCTGAGCTAAAAAAACTACAGTCAAAAAATCTAAGCAATACCTGTTGTCATTGCTGATGTGTATCCAGACATATCTAAATCTTCAATATCATTTCTTTCAGTATCTGGGTTTTCAACACTTAAGCCTCCATTAGCGCCTTCATTAACACCTAATTTATCAACAATAACTTCAGGGTCAGCATCATGTTCAGTAAAATGTTTAGGTATATCAATAGATTTGAGATTTTTGTTTAGAGACTTGCAGAAATGATCTCCGCTGATACTTTTCTCATTAGTTTCATTTTCACAATCCCCTAGTGCTCTATTCCCATCTGGGTGTGACAAAACCGATTGTGATCTAGTTTTCAAAGTCATTACATTTTTATCGGCATGACTTTCACTGAGACTGCTATAACTTCTTGGTGTTGTTCCTTGAAAAGTTGCACCCCGCACATGTTTTTTCTTTGTCAATGAAAATAGAACTAAAACTACTGATTTTTGTCTAGGCTTGTCACACATTGAGGTCAATAATCAGGTCACTTCCACTGCATCCATCTATGTCTATGAAATATCATTTTCATCATTTAGCATTTACATGCACTTTATTACTAAATTCACAAATTACTTAAGTTTCTGTTAATAAGCTCATTTAAAAGTTTTAAAAAATCACAAACCTTTGAACCGAAACTGAATACAAGATTAGATTTTTTCCTTTTTCATTATCAAGTATTACTTATAGAGCTTTATCAGCCTTAAAGACATGGATGTGGTTAAAAATTATATACAAGTTTCTAGATTAGAAGATAGATATGATGGACATGTTTGTACAAAAAGGGATTTGAATAATTCAAAATCAATCCCTCAGTTGAATGAACTTTTAAATAAGTTCTTATTCATGAAGCTTAAATTATGATCTTTGGACTAACTTAGGAATCGCCAATTGGTTGATGATTGTAGACCTATGTGAGATAGCAGCTGGAGGCTAGGAAAGGATGTAATAGTAGCACTGGTGTGAGAAATACCAGGAATCCATTGTTAGGTGCTCTATCTGTCACGAATATAGCTGAAAAAAAAGTTGCAAGCAGCGTAAAACTCCATTCAATCAAGCAATCAAACAAACTTAGGATAATAAGTTGTCTTTGTTTACGCTATACCCTTTATATAAAAGTACATTACCCGACTAAAAGCTTTTATACAACCCCGGAAAAGGGGCTGGAGGCTTATTAAAGGTTACAGTTGTTAGGACGTGGAAAATGGCCAAAAATGCTCCTGCAAAGAGTAGAAAACACTGTCTGTAATGAAGAAAATCCTGGGTTTCAGCATTTTCCTCATTAAAAAACAATTCTTTCTCAAAATCTTTCTATATTATTTTTTGCGGACAAGTTCATTTTAATCCGGGACAAGTGGAAAATCACACTTTACTTGGCCAATGACAAGTGGAGAGAATCCATGTTTCCATATCCCTGTGCTATAGCTTATAGCAGTTAAAGACCTCTTCAAATTTTCAAGTGAATTTTAACAATTTCAATACTTCAATTATAAATAAAGGAAGTAATATGCAATTTGATATATTCTATTTTATGTGTTGATATCAATTCATGATAGCAGTATTATAAAGAGCATAATTTCTGTAAAACAAATTTATGTAATTTGATCATCATGCAATCTTCAGACACTTTAATTCCAAAGTTTCATATTTATGTACATGTCCTCTGTCTGGACTTAAGGAAGTGGACCCACAATAGATCCACAACTTTTCGGAAATCATGAACTTTCACAATGTTGACTGGAATCATTAGGAAACCTCCGTTAACACTGTTAAAGTTCATTACTTCCGAAACGTTGTGGAACTTTTACAGGTCCGCTAACTTAATTACTTCTTACTTCATACAGTAAACACTGGTTGTTCACCACAAAATGTTCCAATTAGGATTATAATTCACAAGCTAAATAATTTTTTTGGCATGATACTAAATAACTTACGGTACCTGAGATAATATAGCATAATAGTTCCCAAGTTAATGTCAAAGAAAACTAGACTGTCGCAATACACAATAAACCATGTTATAGTTCTATTAATTTTAGACAAATTGACACTTGTTCTGTTTGGTTTGATTTGTCTGCCGTAGACTTATTTATACATGGTACTTTTGCACTAATACTTTCTATTCTTTGATAATATTAAACCTATTGTTAAGCCAAGTAATCTTTACATTGTTAAATTCAATTTGCACTTTCAACTGCTTATTATAAACCCTTGAATCTTCTTATTATATACTTTGAAGTCTTCAGGGAAGGGGGGGTTTACACATTTAAGTACATTTTTTCTCTTTATTTCATTTTTTCTTTCTTTCAGATATTATTTTTCTTAACATTGTTGTAGGTTTAAGTTTAGTTTATTTGATAAGACAATGACTTTTGACCAGATACCCTAATTTGCAGTATTGAGACCAGAGAAAGTTGTGTTTGAAGTTGGATTTAAAGTGAAATAATCCAAATATAGTTTCGTTTTTTGACGTCCTAAAGAGACATATTTTTACAAGTCAGACCTATCTGGCTCCAAACATAATTTTAAAGGCAATGGCTTGTCTTATGGCAACTGATAGCATTATGATGTTGTTCCTCTGTTCATTCAACATTTCGATCTGTACAAAGTCGCGCCAAGATACATAATTCCAAAAGCTATGAAGCAGTAGTACAATATTTCCTCTAAAATAAGCACTCTCCCTAATAGTATAGCACCCCTACATTTTTTACTAAGGACCCACTGCCTAAACTTTTGGAACTTTCTGAGACTTGTACTCTAATTTGAGGTGAATTTCCTTTAAACAATCATTTGTGTGATTGTTTAGAGGAAATGACATCTAAAATTAAAGGGAAATGTGCCTAAAAGACACCAATTTCAATGATTTTTAAATTAGAAAATGCATACAAAATAAAAGCTCCAGGACCATGTTATGTATAGCTTCCGGGAGCGTTTATTAGGAGAAACACAGTATTTCATTTACAACAAAGTGGTGCACTACCAGAGGACTGTCCATTGAACCTGTTCAAATTACATGCATGTTTGAGAAGGATTTTACATCATTAGTTTGCCATTGATGTCTTAGCTAGCACAGAAATGCTATTGCAATGCATGATGGTTTTTTATTACAATTACTATTAACCAAACATTCTCAACAGTTGAACCTGTTCTAATAACATGCGTGTTTTAGAAGGATTTTACATATTTTGCGATTGATGTCTTAGCTAGTATAAAAATGCTTATCGCAATGCATGATGGTTTCTTATATATTACAATTACTATTTACTAAACAATTAACAGTTATCAAAAATTTCACATTATTTTAGACAAATCTATTGTTAAGTCAGTGTCAAAAAACTTACATAGATCAGTATTATAACTAATATTTGTTCACTTTTGTATGTGATGATTATACCTACTTGCCAAAAGTAGTAAGCTTCTGTCAAGTTAGCCCCCCCACCCCTATTTATTTGAAATGAGAGCAATAAACAGCAGCATCCTTCAAGTGCACATGTAACTGCAAACTTATTTATGTATTGTATTGGACTCGGCTTCTATATGTCAGAGCTCAGTTTTGAAGAAAAAAACACCTATATTGAATAGGGTAAAGAAAAGTTAAAAATTAGATCAAATTATTCAATAACAATTCTAGACCAAATTATTTATTGATGACACACATGGTTTCAATATTGATTTTTTCTGTTCATTCATTGCAATGAATTTACCATTATTATCATCAACCTTTTTTTTTCCTGAATGAATGTTTTGTTTGTTCTTTTTTTATTCCTGTCTATTTTATCTATGTCTTCAACTACATGAAAATATCTATTTGTAACTAAGTCTTAACCCTTGTCATGCTGAATTAAATGTTGACCAAATTACAGTTATATCAAAGTGGTGAAGGCCCTGAAAGACGAAATTGAATGCCAATATTTTCATTGTAAATTACAATTTTTTACACATTTCTTGTCGAAATAAAATAAACATGTGGTGTAGACTAAGATCAGACTGCACTAATGTGCAGGCTTAGCTTTGTCTACATCTCCTGTTAGAACAGGAATATTCCAGGTTCAGCATGACAAAGGTTAATAATTGAAAACAAAAATATAAATAAATGTAAAAAAATAAAATTTATAATTAAATGTCAGCTGGCAATCCCCATTTTGTTAAAAAGCAAAAGATAGGGTCAATACTTAAAATGCTTTTTTGTCCGCCAAAATTGGTTCGAGATCAATATCATTTCACTCAAATGCTCACAACTTAATTTAATTTTGCACTTCGCGAGTGAGATCACTATAAAAAACACCATGCTAGTTAGCATCATCACAAATATCACATTTTTTTCTTTAAAAGGTAAAAAAATCCATTCTTTACATTTGATTGGAAATAAATATATTCATATATACACAACTATGTTGAACTAGTGAAATAATAATGCCTTCGATTTTGACTTCAATAAATAATTCCTCCTTCTGGATCACTCTTTCCAATAACACTAAATTGGCAAATGATTATTACTTCGCACCTGAAAATGTTCATATACTAATATGAATACTGGCTTGTCTTTTAGTAAATTATTGTTGTTGGGCAAGCAAAACCACGTTTTTGATTGTTTGAATGGGGGGTAACCACTTATAACAATCTTTCAGAAGTAATAATGCCTTCAATATTGACTTTAATAATAAGTCTTCTTACTAGACCACTCTTTCCAATAACATTTCATTCAAAAATAATCATAACTTCACACCTGAAAATGAACATAATTACAAAAATGATTGATTAGCAGCCTGTCTTTTATTTTATTGTCTTTTTTAAGGGCAAGCAAAACCATGTAACTTCAGCTTGGATAAGCTGGAGTTACAAGGTTTTGCTTGCTGAAACTCATAACACTTATTCATTTTAGTCATGGATTGATTGATTGAATGGAGGTTTTGCCGCTTTCAACAAATTTTTCAGTAATATCGCAGCGGCTTAGTTAGGTGCACCTAACAATGGATTCCTAGTATTTCTGTCACCAGTACAACCATCACATCCTTTCCTAGCCTCCAGCTGCTATCTCTGGTCTACAATAATCAACCAATTGGTGAGAGACAAATAGTCGGAAAGAATGAGTGCCACCTTTGGGGATCGAACCCAAGACCTCTAGATTGACAGTCCAACGCGCTACCAACTGCCCTATGATGGCAGCTTTTGAGTCATTGATTGTAACAAAAGCTAATATAAAGCTTACAGATTTCAACACTCTTGAATATGCACTCTTGAATCGTTAATAATTGCTGTGCACATCTCAGAAAAAGAAGCACTGACTGTGGTGTAAACCTAATGCAACCCAGTTCTATAACAGTGTATTGACTTAGGCTAGCTATATATTAAGTGTTTCATTAATAATTTAACACTCCCAGTGACTATTGGGTTTCAACCTTGGAGCTTCAGGTCTCAAGTTGAGTCAGAGTCTACACGACTTGGCCAGCAAGGCATACATTGAAACGCACTAAAAACAGTTTATCACCTGTCCTTATTTTAATGCCGGGTAGAATATTATTTAACCTTATGTCATGCTGAATATAAACCTTTGGTAGAGTTTCATTAAAATCAAAGTGATTAAAGCACTGGATGCACAAGCTGTGAGTCAATATTTATTTGAAAACTTGATTGTTTCATTATTGATAAAAGTTTCATTATTGATAAAAATAATTTTATCATTTTAAGTTTTTCTGGTGAAACCAGACTGTCACAAAGCAGACTAATATCCCCTACAAGTGCTTGTCAATAATGAAAACCTATTCTACATCAAAGGGCCATAACTATGGCAAAAGTCAATTGATCATAACCTTAGTTTCACTTGAACATCTCTGTTTGATACTGATCACATCTGTAAAGTTTGAATACAAACTGCCAATTAGTTGCTGAGAAATTGAGGGGACACGAAAAAGCTACATACTGACTCACAGATGGACAGACTGACAAACTGACTCCTATATACCTTGAAAAATTTGAAAATCATGTGGTATGGACTATCATCAGAATGAAAAAAATGTGCTGGCTGATCTTTGCCTACACCTCCTGCTAAAGAAGAAATATTCCAGGTTCAGCATAACAAGAGTTAAACAATCAACAATACAGACTCTAGGGTTGCTAAGAAGCTTGTAAATACTAAACAAATTCTTGATTGATTTTCAAGTACATGGGGTAATTCTGTCATTGATCAACAATCATTCATGATTATTCGCCCAGGTTCTTTTACAACTCTTAATTAAGAACTCTGCTTTTAAGGAAAATACTCTGTGAGGTCATGCAGCGCAAAACTATTGAAAATATATATAGTGATCACTAAGTGTGAAACATTTGTTACTGCCTATATATTTATAGGCAGTTGAACTGTTTTGCACTGAGCCATCAACATGATTACTGCCCAATTTTATATGTGCCAGAGCAAAGCCTCTGGCGAGCTAAATATGTGCATCTCCACTGTCTGACCGGAGTCTTCACTCTACAGATACATTAGAAGGTCTTAAACCCTCTTCCAATGATCAGTCAATTGTTCTTATAGAAATGTGCCCATGTCTAGGCTGCTAAATGTTTGTGCCTGGCACACACATGAAATTGTTGGAAATTCTACCATATAGACTCCTTTGAATGATTTAGTTAAATGACAGTAAATTGTTATAAAGATTCCAACAGTTTGCATGAAATGCATGAGAAGAACAGCTAGACTGTTGCAAATACTCCCATACAAGTGCTTCTCAATAAATAAAAGCCATTTTCTATCGAATGGCAATAACTCTGTCAACAGCCAATGATTTGTAACTAAAATTTCCCTTGCATATCTCTGCTTGATACTGATAATTAACTGTAAAGTTTGAATGAAATAAGTTGCTGAGAAATAGAGTGGACAGGAAAAAGCTACAGGTGGACAGATGGACGGACTGACCAGTGAGCTGACTCCTATATACCGGTACCCCCAAACATAGTTTTAGAGGGATACAATTATGTCCATTACTATGACTTGTTAAGTGTGAGAATAAAATTGCAGAAACCATGTACCTACCTTGGTGCTTTTTATTCCTGCGACCCATTACAATTAAGTCTACATAATAATCATCCAGTGAAATGATGGTTTGACATCCATGTCCAAACCTCTCAGAAACTTTCTGTTGCTTTAACAAAAACATGTGGACCTTACAAATGATAGCTTCTCAGAAAGGTACCATTGCTGTCATCCTTGCAATGTCCAAAAATCCTAGGATTCGCAATCTTTTCATAATATAACTTCTTTATAAAATCAATTTAAACAATTCCGATGCTTGTCGAATTGTTATCCTCAAATTGTTTGTTTCAAATTATTGTCTTCTGTCATTTTATGATAAAGTAATAAAATTCTAGAAATAAACTCATATTTTAATCAATCAAAATATTGAATTTGAATATGACATCATTTAAACTTGACTTGTAATCCATGTTATTTAGCAGCATATTAATGTAAACATTAATAAATGATACAATTATTACTGTATTTCCCCTTATAATTGTGCCCTCCCTAATAGTAACACCCCTACAATTTTTTACTAAGTAAACCTACTTCAAATGCCTAAATTTTAAGAATTTGTTGAGATTTCTTCTCTAATTTGATTTGAATTTGCTCTAAACAATCATTTATATGATTTTTTAGAAGGAATTTACATCAAATTATAGGGAATAGGGCCTAGAAGGCATAAGTTTAATGATCTTTTTTAATCAGAAAATGCATGCAAAATAAAGGCACCCTGACCATGTTATGTATAGCTTGTGGGAGCATTTTTTAGGAGAAATACGGTATGTATCACATAATCACAAGCACTGTTATAATATTTCACTTGTATAATTCTTTTTCAAGAAGGATGTTCTAAATTCAGAAAATATCCATTCAAAATCAAAGCAATCACTGCACTGAGATTTTAAAGATGACAATAAATCATAAATTTGCCAAGTTTGAACAACTGTGTTTTAATAATCATTGACCCGACCCCTTACTTCAAATATTGAAAAATTTTACATCTGTTATTTTGTAGGTTATGGATCTTACTAAACTGATACAAAATTCTGTGACAAATCATAAACATGGGTTCAGATAAAAGGGAGTTGAAAGTCTGTCTAAAATCTTTATTTCACAATGAAACCCTATGTTGTGGGTACTCATTAATTTGAATCGTCTGGCTGAGACGTTTCAAATGAGTACCCAAAACAAAGGGTTCAAGTTAGTACTTGGGAAAAATTTGATTTTGCAAGCCAAAATACTCCCTCTATCTGTAGCTCTGATAAAGAGCTGATTTCATAGCCCGTAGGACTGTCATTCTAGAGGTCCCGGGTTCAATCCTGGATGGTGGCACTCATTCTTTCTGACTATTTGTCTCTCAACAGTGGGTTGATAATCCTAGACCTATGTGAGATAGCCCGCCGGAGGCTAGGAATGTGATGGTTGTACTTGTGAAAGAAATACCAGGAATCCATTGTCAGGTGCTCCAGCTGCTAGGATATAACTGAAAAAAATGTTGAAAGCGGCATAAACTCCATTCAGTCAATCAATGAAACCATGAATTTAATCTGAGGAAAATTTCTAAAAGAACTGCCGATGATTCCGGAGTACCTCTGATTTAATCCACAAAACCAACAAGGGAGATAACTAGTCTCCCATAAATAAACTTTTTCTTTATGGTGAATCAAGTCATATAAAAAGTGAATATTTTGTAAGCAACTCTTGTCTCATTCTAGGCAATAAGTCTCAATCAAAGAAACGTACAAACTTTCACAGAATGCCTGGAAGAAATAATTCCTTGATATATTAATAATAAAGATTTATAATACAGTCTCAGTATTTGTTTATTTTTATAATTTATAGAGAAATTTAGGATGGGTACTTTCTTTTTACTGGCTGAGTATGCAACAATTTTAACAGTTATTATTTAATGGTATGCAGTTTTTAAAATCATTGTCGAAATTATTGTATTTGAAAGAGATTTTGCGGTCTAATTTAAGTTTGTATTCATATAACTTTACACAATAAATCTTTGATCTAATATTGTCAAAAATTTAAAAATAGAACAAATAACAATTGGGTTAGCCTTTACCATCAGCAGAAAATATATTTAGTGAACATGCAGAGGTATAAAAAAGAAGGGGTAATGCAAATCTAAAACCTGATGTTGTGGATACTCTCAATGCGAAGATTCCAATGAGTGCCAACAACATAGAGAATTTTTGAAAGTGTAAATAAAATATTCTAATATAATTGCAATCCAATAAAATAAAGAATTCTGATTGGTTTAAATCACATCACATGGGGAAATCCATTGCACTTTTTATACTCCCGTCGAAGACGGGACGTATTATGGGATCACCCGTGGCGTCCGGCGTCTGGCGGCATCCACTTCTTTGTCCAGAGCATAACTCCAATGGACTTCAAACTTGGCAATTGTAATCTTCTCATCATTACAGAGTGCAGTGCACAAGAACCATAACTCTACCTGGCCTATTTTTTGAGTTATTGCCCTTTGTTGTTTTTCAGACTTGAATCTTGTCTGTAGTATATTTCTTAAAGTATAATAGCTAGGATCATGAAACTTCATGGGTGTATAGATCTCACCAAGGGGGAGTGCAGTGCACAAGAACCATAACTCTATCTGGCCTATTTTTGAGTTATTGCCCTTTGTTGTTTTTCAGACTTGAATCTTGTCTGTAGTATATTTCTTAAAGTATAATAGCTAGGATCTTGAAACTTCATGGGTGTATAGATCTCACCAAGGGGGAGTGCAGTGCACAAGAACCATAACTCTATCTGGCCTATTTTTTGAGTTATTGTCCTTTGTTGTTTTTCAGACTTGAATCTTGTCCGGAGTATACCTCTTGAAGTATAATAGCTAGGATCATGAAACTTCATGGGTGTATAGATCTCACCAAGGGGGAGTGCAGTGCACAAGAACCATAACTCTATCTGGCCTATTTTTTGAGTCATTGCCCTTTGTTTTTCAGACTTGAATCTTGTCCAGAGTATATCTCTAAAAGTATAATAGCTAGGATCATGAACTTTCATGGGTGTATAGATGTCATCAAGGGGGAGTGCAGTGTACAAGAACCATAATTCTACCTGGCCTATTTTCTGAGTTATTGCACATTGTTGTTTTTCATACTAGAATCTAGTCTGGAGTATATCTCTAAATGCAATGGTAAGGAGTGCCCAGCGCAGCGGATAAAGAAATCCATATATTTGTCTTCGTTTGTAAATAATCTGTCTTTTCTAAATGTTGAAAAATTTGAAAATTAAGTGAGTTGCCGGAATAATTATCACAAATCCCTTGTCTTAATTTAAAGTAACTTGACCGTAGAATTTTTTGATAAGGTTTGTTTAAAATGTGGCGGGGTAAGTGTTTCGGAACGTTCTAGACATCAATTGAGTGCTCGGAATTTCGATTTTTAATTGTTCTATTCGAAATCTTCAAAAATACCGAAAGACATAAATCAAATACTTGTCACGCTGAAAGGGAATGGTTCATTCTTCCATGTGCTTTATTTTCATCGGTGAAGACACTTCTGTGCCCCGTGAGATAAGAGAAAGAATGGACAGAGAGAAGCTTATCCAAGCAACTGTAGGAACGTCAATTGCCTAATTTCAGGAAAAATATTGGCGATTTTCTAGGGGGCACCTCTCTGAGAACTTTGTTTTTTCACCATTCAGTTTTACCTTTATACAAACCATAGAAGCACTGTTTAATTACAGGAACACTGAATTCACCCTTCTTCCATGGCTAACCAGCCGTGACAAGCTATTTCACACAACATCAAATGCCTCGATTTTCGACAGCGTCACTAGCGTCATGTACTGTGCCGCCTCCTGATACCCATGTAATTTTGTTTGCGTTCGAAATGAATATACATCGTTCAAATGCTTTAGGTTTTGGCAAGTTTGAGCATATAAAGTGTCCTGTTAATATGAGTATACTTTTTTCACATAGCGATAAATCAATGATGATTTATTGACCTAATCCGGATTGAACATTGAACATCCCTCGTAGACCAGCAATTTCAAGTGAGTGATCAAAGATCAATTTTACATTGAAAATGATAGGAGATAATGGTTTCTTGAACCTCACTCTTTCTTGCAGAACTGCAGTTTTATGGACTCATCACCATTATAAACAAAAGTCTGAGGAACGATCAGTACACAGTAACACTATGGAGTAAAAAGCTGTACAAATCATTGTAGGAACAGAATGTGCTCATATGGAGTAAAAAGGTTTTGAAAGCATTGTAGAAACAAAAATGTGTGCTTAAAACAAAAATATTGCCTCTGAAAAGACCAAAACAGCAAAATTTCAAAAGTTTGACCTTGACAGATGACCTTGACCTTGTCACATGTTATTGACCTGCAGATGTGTATCAATGAGATCTTTCATCATGCCAAGTATGAGCATTGTATCTTGCATAGCCTTGAATAGAGGTATTTCACGTAATTATCTCCCTTGCGTACTCTCCAGTCAAATTTACATAACAATGCAAACGAGGGGGCGTCCTTCTTTTCTCCACTCTTTATTTCATTGAAATTTATCCGAATAAATCAGTCGATTTCAACTATTAATAAAATAGATCTTTAATCTTTTATAATTCAAACCAATACTTAAATGTCATTAGAAACTATTTCAACCACTTTTAGTAATTTTTATGTTTAAATATTGACAAATATTGACGTTTGATTTTAGTTGGGTGGAATGAATTACAGATATAACTCTTCAGAGTTTATCCACTTGATGAATTTATATTTGGTCGAAACAGATATCCTTCATTGAAAATCTACCGTTTTGAGAAATCACTTCAATATGATAGTTTGTATGGATTTCTTTCATTTTGACTAATCATTTTCATTATTTCAATACTAGAACTAGTCATTGTTCGTCACAAATCAATCGTAATTGATTTACTAAAACATACAAAAAAAGAGAGATTAAGATAAAGAGATAATAAAAACAGACAACAAAAACGGCAGACGACAGAATGCAAATTCGACACATGTTTTTTCTCTCTCTTTAACGAAAAATAAAAAAAAAAACACGAAACCATATCGAGAGTGAAATAATGATAATGATAAAGGGGAGAAATAGTTCGAAACCATATCGAGAGTGAAATAATGATAATGTGAAAAGGGGAGAAATAGTTCCACCGTAGGTTTATTATTACGAGTTGCTATTCCATTTTAATAATTATTCAAATTTGAACACATACTTACATTGAGAAGGGCTTTTAAATACATTGAAAACGTGCATTCGCTGTTTCGAAATTAATGATTTGTAGTTCTGAATTTCACTTGATTTCTTTTCGCACAGTCTTTTTTTTAACACTCACCTCTTACGAATCCAATTAATTTTCCAAATTCATGAATTATTGAACGCATTATTTAGATACCCCTTTTATGGATATATATTGATCTTGAAGATGTGATAGAAGTTAAATACGATTATGTAATACCATATGTCACATACGACGCTTAATTGTCACCGGTACATTGTTTTTTTAGCGCACGTGTTGTAACTTATAACTGCTGCCTTAGTGTTTTACCGCTCTTTGATCTGGGGTCTATGGCATATTGAAAAACCCTTTCTAAAATCATAAACAAACATGAAGATTAAATTCAGCCCTACATCTTCTAACGCTTAAGTTTTATCAAGCAATATGAAAAACAACAGTGCTGCAAGGGGCTTGTGCTAAAATATTTCAACGATTCTAAATGAGTATCAGATATATGGCCCCTATACGATAAAAACATTAATCTAACTTTAACTAAGTCTGGTCTTTCGGTGCTTTTTTAAAAAGAATACCACGTATTTATCTATTTAATATTATCATTAAATATTTCCTTAGTATGAAAATTTCTTGTGAAAAGAAAAAAAAAACAAACAAAAAAACGCTGTTGTGAATAGATAACATTTTCACAAAGAAATATAAATTGCACGGTCAAAATACATTGTATCACATAGGTCTACTTTTCCTCAATCATGATTCACAGAGTGAAGGATCGTCAATGTGTTGGTTTCAGTTTTCTCTTTGCCACGAAGTTTCAACAGCGCAATATCACAAACAATCTATGAAACGAGGTGGCGTATTTGGTTGGATTATTCGCTTAAAGATTTATTTATTTATTTTATTTTTTATTATTACTTTTTGCAAGAATACATTTCCTTGTCTCAGTGTGTTAATAACGATGTGATGGTAATAATGTTTTATACAAAGAAATTACTATATAAAGAAATGATTGAGAAGGCTACGTATTTTTTTTATTTATTTTTTATTAATACATGTATTGGTATTTTAATGAAAAGAGCGAAATAAATGGTAAGATCTGAATAAAAAAAAGAGAATAATATACGAATAAATATAATTCAAAGACAAACTTTGATGACAAAATTAAAAAAAAGGTCAGTACATAATTACCAACAAGAAATATAAAATACTTCTTC
This sequence comes from Fragum whitleyi, assembly GCA_948146395.1. Lineage (NCBI taxonomy): Eukaryota > Metazoa > Mollusca > Bivalvia > Cardiida > Cardiidae > Fragum > Fragum whitleyi. The sequence goes on from OX411554.1 coordinate 12,253,550, forward strand.
ATAGGTCAGGTACGCGAAATAGAGTTAGATTAATATAAGTTAATCAAAAGCAAAAAAATAGAAAAATGACAAAAATAAGCATGAAGAATTAAAGCATCAAAACTACATTCTAATTATGTGTAAAAATAACTTTGATTTCGTATATAACGAGGAGTACTTTGTGGTTTAAAATACATTATTTTTCTATAAACTATTTCTGTACTAAAATGACAATGCCCCCTCGTTTGTATAAGGGGCGGAGTCGACAGGTTTCCGCGCATGCGTAGACTTATGTGAAATAGGTCTATTATAATCGTTAACTTTCTTTATGAAGTTTTGCAGATAGAATTAGAACAACAGACAAATGGACAAAGGTAAAACAAGTATGCGCCCTATCTTTTCAAAGTTGGGACATAAAAAGAAGGAAGTATCACTTATAGTAAGCAATAAATGCTTTCTTTACAATATTTAAATCATAAGATGATGGATTTCTTAAATAAAAATTATACTTAAATGACCAAATACAGTCATGTATATACCGGTCTGCATTTTTTAAATTTCAGGTGTGTAAAAATAGGTTAAAGGGTTTTGTTAATGTATATTTAAGGATTTAGCAATTATCATTGATCACCAATTGATCCCAAAACTAGACCTTGAGTATAAAAACCCTTAACTAGAACCAACTTTTGTTGATCTTCTAGAAATGACAAAATTTGTGTTTGTTTGTTTGTTTGTTTGAATGGGATTTTACGCTCTGTCCATAGTCTGTACTTAATAATACAAATATCTTGACATGGTTTGTTCTAAATTATACAATCTCTCTATCTATGGTTGTACTAAACAAGTACAATCTCTCTGTCCATGGTTTTCCTAAATAATACAATCTCTCTGTCCATGATTTTTACAAAACAAGTACAATCTCTCTGTCCATGGTTTGTACTAAACAAGTACAATCTCTCTGTCCATGGATTTACTTAATAATACAATCTCTCTGTCCATGGTTTGTACTAAATAAATACAATCTCTCTGTCTATGGATTTACTAAATAATACAATCTCTCTGTCCATGATTTTTACAAAACAAATACATGTACAATCTCTCTGTCCTTGTTTTGTACTAAACAAGTACAATCTCTCTGTCCATGGATTTACTAAAAAATACAATCTCTCTGTCCATGGTTTTTACAAAAGAAATACAATCTCTCTGTCCATGGTTTGTACTAAATAAGTACATTCTCTCTGTCCATGGATTTACTAAATAATACAATCTCTTTGTCCATACTTTGTACTAAGTAAATATACTCTCTCTGTCCATGTTTTGAACTAAATAAAATTTTACTCCTCTCTCTGTCGATGTTTTGTACCAAATAGATATTGTTTCTTTGTCCATGGTTGGTACTACATAAATACAATTTTGTTTTTCATGGTTTGTACATTACTAAATTTCTCTATCCACATTTTGTACAGCTCCCAGGAATGTTATTCGGGGATATTTAGTATTTTTTGTATATTTCCTTTTAGCATATCATTTAAGGTAAGTGTACTTTAAGCAGAGATTATTTCAGAACATAGTTTATTTCTTTTTAATTTTTTCCTTATATGGACATTCTAAATTATAGTTTCTTTCAACAATATTGTTCTTGTGTAATTTAATGATGAATTAGTGAAGGCATTGGATTGTAACTGATTGTTACATAAGATAACACCAATGTTAAGCCATTGACCTTGAAGCTGCATGAAAATTTCTTTCAAATAGCACATCTTCTCATGATGGTGAACAATTATGCCAAGTTTTTTTGAAATCCATCCATAAATGAAGGAGTTATTGACAGGACAAAATTGGACAAACTGACAGACAGGCAGACTGGCAGATGGGCACAATTACACACCCACACTAAACTTTAACTGATACAAATATGTATCGCTCATCACAAGGGGGGGGGGGGGCTTGACAATAAAAAGTACAGCACTAATGTTACGTTAACCCTTATTCTACTGATTCTAAATTTTGTTTAAACATATTGCTTTTTTGGGAAACATTTTTATTTATCTTCAACCAGTCTAGCTAAAAAATTTCCCCCGATTACTTAGTAGTAAGCAGACACTGTAAGCTAAGATCAGACTGCACATCTGTGCAGGCTGGTCCCACTCTATACAGTCCGCCAAAGTTTTGTTTTCAGCAGAAATGTGCCATGAAAAGAATTTGAAGTTTATAGGTAGTAAGGTCTGTTTCTGTCTCAAATATATTTACTTTTTAATTCTTTCGTTTAACATTTACACCTTGCAAAATCTTATGAATTTCACTTAAAAACCAATGCAAGATGATAAAATTTTACACTGGTTAAATAAGACCCTGCATTGACACAGTAATGGTCTATTATCTTAAAACAGCAGTAAAAAAAAGTTAAAGATTAGACAGGGTTTTAAGGGAGGCAGGTTTTCGAGTCTGAGACTCAAATAAGTAGCCAGGACCCTCAAAACGATCTGATATGAGTCCCAAATACCCTTTTGGAATCAACATCAGAAAAGAATTGAAGACTGTTTAAATATAGTCTTCAATTCTTTCTTGAAGTCAAGCTCAAAATAGTCAATATAAATCCAATCCTAACCTATTTAGTGGATATTGAAAATGAGCAAATTCATATCACAAGTATTGTATGGTAGACAACTCCTGTAAAATATTGCATTATATTACAAGATTATTTCCCTTTGATAAAGATTTTACACATAAATATCATTGACACATATTAGGAAATATCTGAAAATGCAAAGATTTGTGGATAAGAAAAGTAAAATAAAAATTTGTTTAGAAAATATGAGAAGAAAATATGTCATCAATAATTCACAGTAAAAGGGACTATGATATACATGATATAGGTCACCTTTTAAAAGCCATCATATAATCCTTCTGCTTATTCATCATACACTGCTGGGTTTTTTTTCTATTCATCCTACACTGCTGTTTTTTTTTTCTATATTTTTTATTTTTTCAGAAAAATGCTAGTTTTTAGCTCCACTGGCTGAAAGCCACTGGGGCTATTGTCATGGCGTTGTGTCCGTCGTGCGTCCGTCCGTCCGTCCGTGCGTCCGTGCGTCCGGTCGTAAACTTTTTCTTTAAAAAACTACTGGATGGATTTCAACCAAACTTCACAGGAATGATCCTTGGGTGACCCTCTTTCAAAGTTGTTCAAGACATTTTGATCCAATGAAAAACATGGATTTAATGGGCGTGGCTAATTTCCAAATATGGTGAAAAACGACTTTTCTCAGGTTCTAATTGATGGATACCAATTAAATTTTACATGAATTATCCTTGGGTGACCCTTTATCAGTCTACAAAAAATTATTGTGATCAGATGAAAAATATGTATTTTATGGGCGGAGGTCATTTCTCTATTAGTTATAAAGTGGAAACTTTGAAAATCATTTTCTCAGAATCTAACTGATAGATATCAACCAAATTTTACATGAATGATCCTTGGGTGATCCTTTATCAGTCTACCAAATATTATTGTGATCAGATAAAAAATATTTATTTTATGGGTGGAGGTCATTTCTCTATATGTTATATAGTGGAAACTTTGAAAATCATTTTCTCAGAATCTAACTGATGGATATCAACCAAATTTCACAGGAATGATCTTTGAGTGATTTTTTACCAGTCTGCCAAATATTATTGTGATCGGTTGAAAAATAAGTATTTTATGGGCGGAGGTCATTTCTCTATATGTTATATTGTGGAAACTTTGAAAATCATTTTCTCAGAATCTAATTGATGGATATCAATCAAACTTCATTAGTATGATCATTGGGTGATCCATTATCATGCAGCCAAAAATTATTGTCATTGGATGAAAAATATGTCTTTTGTGGGCAGAGGTCATTTCTCTATATGTTATAATAGTGGAAACTTTGAAAATCGTTTCAACATCAGAAGACCACAAAATATCTAAAAATATAGTCAAAACTTAGATTTGCTATTACAAGAAATTCAAGCCTGTGGAGCGACACAAGCCATTCATGGCTTTCTAGTTTACCATCCAGCACTTACAGCCGAGCGTAGGCACCCGTAGGCGGTGCTCTTGTTATTAAGACAAATGGTTCATTTGCTTTTACAGATTTTTATAAGCCCATCGAAACACAGGACTTATTATGTAATCACAAGTTGAGTCTGTGTCTGGGCGCATGCATGGCTTTTCAATGAGTACTCGCTTGTATCATAGGTCAAGGTTACATAAATAATCCATTTTTTTAAAAAAGTATAAGTTTTGTCCATATTGAAAGTAATTAGAGAGGACAATTCTTGGTGAGTTTTAATTGCAAAATAAAGTGAGCCTGTGTGTGACATTTCCAACAATTTCATCTATGTGTAATCTCCAAAAATTGAGCTGCCGGGACAACCACTCAGTGCATTGAAAATATCCTTTAACCCTTTCCTGTTTTACAAATTTTGGACCTGTCCAAATTCAAAGGTTTTGCAGACAAAACTTTAAAGTGGATAAAATTTGAAAAATAAACATTCTTTAGGGTGAAAAATAGTGTGGAAAAAAAAAGAAATTGCTAGTCAGAAGCAATTTTTTCTTTTTTCACAATGTTTTCTCAATCATAAAATCACAGGTACGTAAAAAGCAGGGATTAAACAGCAAAGGGTTAATTGTTAACAGAGACAATAGAATAGGTCTGTAACTATCTATTAAGGTAGTGAACCCGTAAAAGTACCGCAACATTTCAGAACATATGATCTTTCAAAATGTTAACCAGGGTTTCCTAGTGTAATCATTAGAAAACCTTGATTAACACTTTAAAAGATCATGACTTCTCAAAAGTGTGAAACTATTACAATTCCACTCCTTAAGAGCACCATGAAGATGTGTAATGGACAAACATTGAGCTGTCTGAACAACCACACAATGTATTTTACTATCTCCTGACTGAACAGAGAGAAAAGATCTGTATCTATCTTTTAAGAGAAGACTTTGAACAGACTGTGCTGCTGCTTAGGCTGATCTAAGTTTTCATGGTGTGCACACAATTGTTGGAAATGTCACACACAGTCTCAAGTATCTAACTTGGTATATGTTACAACAGAGTTCTTGGTTGACCCAAAATTATTTTCAATAGCTTATAGCCAATAGCTATACACCCAAATGTTGTATTATGTTCCAATGGATCAAAAGTATTTCTCAGCTTTTGTCTGGAGATGTGGCTAACAAGCTGTTGAAAATATATTTTATTCTTCAAATTTTTTGTTGAATCAGAAAATTGCATTTGTTTTATAAATCACACTGGTGCCAATCTTACATTTATTAGCTCCACTGGCTGAAAGCCACTGGGGCTATTGTCATGGCGTTGTGTCCGTCGTGCGTCCGTCCATCCGTCCGTGCGTGCGTGCGTGCGTCCGTAAACTTTTTCTTTAAAAATCTTCTCCTCAGAAACTACTGGATGAATTTCAACCAAACTTCACAGGAATGATCCTTGGGTCACCCTCTTTCAAAGTTGTTCAAGAAATATTGATCCAATGAAAAACATAGATTTAATGGGCGTGGCTTATTTCCAAATATGGTAAAAAGTGACTTTTCTCAGATTCTAATTGATGGATACATGAATAATCCTTGGGTGACCCTTTATCAGTCTACCAAAAATTATTGTAATCAGATGATAAATGTGCATTTTATGGACGGAGGTCATTTCTCTTTATTTTATATAGTGAAAATTTGAAAATCATTTTCTCAGAATGTAAATGATGGCTATCAACCAAATTTTACTGGAATGATCCTTGGGTGACCCTTTATCAGTGTACCAAAAATTATTGTGATCAGATGAAAAATATGCATTTTATGGGCGGAGGTCATTTCTCTATATGTTATATAGTGGAAACTTTGAAAATCATTTTCTCAGAATGTAATTGATGGATATCAACTAAATTTCACTGGAATGATCCTTCAGTGAAGATCTATCAGTCTGCCAAAATTTATTGTGATCGGATGAAAAATATGCATTTTATGGGCGGAGGTCATATCTCTATATGTTATATAGAGGAAACTTTGAAAATTATTTTCTCAGAATGTGATTGATGGATATCAACTAAATTTCACTGGAATGATCCTTCAGTGAAGATTTATCAGTCTGCCAAAAATTTTTGTGATCGGATGAAAAATATGTATTTTATGGGCGGAGGTCATTTTTCTATATGTTATAGAGTGGCATTTTTGAAAATCATTTCAGCATCAGTAGAACCCAAAATATCTTAAAATCTAGTCAAACCTTAGATTTGCTTTATCAAGAATTTCAAGCCTGTGGAGCGACTCAAGCCATTCATGGCTTTCTAGTTTAAAAATTTCATCCACACTTGCTAAAGACTTCTCACATTAATTAGGTAGAAATGAGGCTAAGATTGCCAAGGTACTATCCATGTTCCAAATTGGGTTTTCTGCACCCCAGCCCAAAAGCTCCACCTAAAGAATTTTGGCGTAAAAACTCTTTTAATCCTTTTAGTGTATACGCAAAAACAAGAAGAATTTTTCGAGAAAAGCAACATGCATAAATGTATACATGATGCGGAAGAATTGAATGTATGTATGTTAACCATTACTAAATTTCCTGCTCCCAAAACTTAAACCTTTATAGTAGAGTATACAAATGTTTTTTTCTTCTGTTTTTTTTTTTCATATAATATGCAGATTTTCTATATGCTATAGGTGAAAGAATTATGCATATGTACGACGGAAAAATCCCACCTACTGTCTTGAACAATTTTTCAGGGGTTGGAGCTTTTTTCGCTGGGAAAAATCCAAATTTAGAAGTTTATTACCCTATAAACTGTTTGCAAAAACTTTGTATACAGCAGGGAATTGGAACATGCCTTGAGCAGCAGAAGTACAGAAAAATTTGGGGTAAACCCAGTCTAAAATCTTTATTTCTCAATGAAATCGTATGTTGTCGGTACTCATTGGAATCACCTTGATAAGACAATTCCAATGAATACCGACAACAAAGGATTGGTTTGTGTGTGCTATATTATTGAAATATCTCAAATCGAGAATACCCCCTCTGAGCAGGGGTGTGGAAATATGACTTTTCTCCACCTGCTAATTGACAAGTAAAAGTCAATTTGCTACTTGTCCAGGATCAAAATGAACTTGTTCACAAGAAAATGAATTGATAAATATTGTGAAAACATTGTTTTTAAAGAAAGAAAATGCTGTAACCCAGCATTTTCTTCATTATAGTCAATGCTTTCACCGCTTTGATACAAACAATAGGATGCCTTTTCTCCTAGATCCTTTAAATTATCACTGTATCAAGATTTCCTCTGGTATTTACATGTTCACGGATAAGTGCCAGCAAGTGGAAAAGCCCCTGTTGGACAAGTCATGCATGGAAATTCAACACCCCTGATGAGCAAGATTAAAAGTGGTAATTGCTTGAGCAAGTACTTGAATTTATGGACTATTTTTTCATAAGGATATTGACCAAACCTTTTTAGACCCCAAAGTTTCACACTGGCAGGACAAAAATATAAGGATTATAAATAAATCTATGACCATTAATCTGATCAAGGATTAAATGAAAGGATATAACTATGAAGGATTATATTTATTCCTTGATCTAGTATCAGACAACAAAATTTTGGGTTGAATGGGGTTTAAAGCCTCATTTTAACATATTTTCAGAAATATTGCCTGCCTGCTGAGGCACGTAACACTGGATTCCTTTGATCTTCTTGCACCAGTACCATTATTTACCATATTTCTCCTAATATATGCTCCCAGGAGCTGTATATAACACCTTCAGCAAACTTTTCTTAAGTATGCATTTTCTGATTTAAAAAATCATTAATCTTATGTCTTTTAGGCCCTTTTCCCTTTAATTTGAGGTAAATTTCTTCTGAACAATCATATAAATCATATAGGGGAAATTCACATCAAATTAGAGAAGTCTCAACAAGTTCTTAAAATTTAGGCAATTGAAGTGGTTTTCTTAGTAAAAAAATGTAGGGGTGCTACTATAAGGGAGGGCGCTATTATTAGGGGAAATATTGTACATCCTTTCCTAGCCTCCAGCTGCTATCCAACAAAGGTTAACTATGATCAACCCATTGGCGGGAAACAAATGGTGGGGATCAAACCATACTTATCAAATAGAATAACTATATGTGAAGTTATTTCAAAATCCATTTATAAACATTGAAGTTATACCCAAACAAGACCAATTTTGTCACATGACCTTGAGCCATGACCTTCATCTATGGCACATACAAAAAACTCTTCTCATGCCACACTTTTAGTGTGACATGTTATTTTGAAAACAATTCATATAATCAGATTTGATCCAGACACAAGCTGGCCAGGGTCTTTACTTTGTGCACATTTGAAATTGTTGGAAATGTCATGCACTGGCTCAAATGTAATAGAAGTGCCCTGAACATGACTTTGTCACTTTACCATTATCTGTGATTCACTTAACCTTCAGACGCAACCTTCACTTCGGGTTCCCCGACAGACTCTTTCTATTAAACTTGTACTCACCAATAGTTATTTTCAAATCGATCAATAAATATAGAAGTTATGCTCTGGACAAGAATGGGACACACACTGACACACGGACGGAGGTAACTCTATATGCCTATTGCCATTTCATGGAGTGGGGGGGGGGAGGGTAATGAAAATGTGTCACGTGACACCAGATGACCACATTATTGTGTTGTTTCTAATTTCTACCAACAATTTTATATTTAAGAATACAGCGGGGAGACAAGAGATTCAAATAAATCCCTACCAAATACATTTTCAGGTACAAATAAGAGAGGGGGGGGGATAAAAAGTCCATTGTTAAATCTTTATTTCTCAATGAAAGCCTAAGTTGTGGGTACTCTTTTGAATTGTCTTGACAAGACAATTCTAGCAAGGACCAACAACATAGGGTTTGTGCTATAATTATTGAAATACTTTTATCCAAAATACCCCCTCTATCTGTAGCTCTGATTATGAATTTTAGTTTAAACTCCCTGAACTGATAGATTTTTTTTGGAAATTTAGATAAGTTTTCAGACTTCTTATTGTAACCTTGCTATCAGATTGCTTTTTTTTGTTGTTTTTGTTTTTTGTTAAAGCTCTTGTGAAAGGCTAAGAACTTGAGCAGCTTAAATTTTTTTTTACCAATTTTCAATGAATACAGTCTACTGCAGGATATCTGAAAGAAAGTTTTAACTTGTATTCCTATAATAACCCAATCATTTTTAATTTTTAATTTGATTTTCTCCATGAAGATGAAATAATTTGACTACAAAATGTTGAGGGCTGACACCCTCTGGTTCTACCTCTGGTGTAGACAATAGCCTTTTTCTAGTGAGGCCAATGGTTTTTGAGATTCATTGTTGTTTCTTGAGTCTTAAATGTGTCCCTAACGTCGTAATAACAGCTTGTGTTCGACTCTAATCCAGATTTACTGGCTGTAAATAAGCTGTGGTTACGATAATTTAAAATTTGGTCACACAACATCAATGTTGTGAAAATAAGCTCAGGCTGAATACATCAAAAGCCTGAGAGGACGCTTAGATGAGGGTAATGCAGTTGCAAACATGGGCAAGTGTTCAGGAGAGGGGCATGCAAATCTACAGAATACCAAAGTAGCACACATTTTGTTTCAAACTCTAGGTTAGATAAAAACAACTACAATCAAGGCAAGCAAACTCAAGTCAAACATTTATCAACCAAAATCCGACACCAAACAAATAAAACCCATTTTACTTGTATTTATTTAACGCAGACGACAATTTTTATCAGCAAGCGTTCATGTATACATCGTGATTTGATTCAAACAGTAGGTTGTTTACAAATGGCTACCCAAGCAACCGAGTATGGAATACCTGTCCAATTCCACTAATAAACCAATAATTTTCTAAAAATAGCAACAAATCACGATTATATTGCACAGAACTTGAGAAAATTGAATAAAATTAATTGGCACTTACCCCCTTCTCCCGTCTCCTTCATGTTTAAGATTCAATTAAAGAACACTGAATTGAAAATTGATCCCTGGTATTACATTGTTTACATTACCGTATGGTAGCAAGTGTAAAATTTATACTGTTCCAAAAAAGTCAGGCAGAACCAATATACCCTTTGTTCTAGTTGTAGTGGTCAAAACTTCAGATACTGTGATATTCTAAAAATGAACCATAGGGACATCTCTCTGTGAATTGAATAACCAGCATTTCGAGGTTTTAGTGCAAAACTGTACTAAGTGTATATACAATGTATATACACTTAGTACAGTCTTGCACTGATCCCTCAGGTTAAGGGGTCAGTGCAAAATTGTTGTAAGTGCATATTAATGTGACACGTCACACGAAAATGGACCATCTGGGAAGTGCATGGAGTGTTGACCCTTGTCAGACTGTGCAGACTGACTTAAGATAAACACATTTCACACTTTACTTAAATTTCCTAAAACCTAGAATGATTTATATACCTGCCTGTGCCTGTGAAATCATTTTTGAAATATGACCTCCAGTTGACCTGCACTGGAACCAATCTATATTTTCAACATTTAATTTATGAATTTCCCTGATGGTCCCTTTTGGTGTGACGGGTCACAAATTTGTAGACTTTTACTATAGTTTTGCACTGATCTATAAAATTGAAAAAAGGCTGCTTTTACCCATTACAAAAAAATGAAATACACTTGACCAAATTTAAAGAGCTTGCAGAATAAAACTGCAGGACAATAGAATATTATCTACGTTTGCCTGTCTGCACGGATAAAAGTGTGATATATATACAAAATGTGCAAAAGACAAAAGTCAGACTTCTACTTTCACAATGTTTTCAAAAACTTGTCTTTTTGATGTGTGAGATTTAATTAAATTTTACCAGTTTATTTATGTTAAGGCATGTGTGGATCAATAACTTTTCCTAGGGAAGGGAGGGGGGGGGGGGGGTTGGAAGAAGGGCTGTCCATGATAAAATGTAATTTCTTACAATCTTTTTAACATGGGCAAGCAAATGTTACTACACCTTATTCAAACAGGAAAACAGGCCTTAATTACAATATCCTTCCTGGGGCTGTTCAAATTTTATCAGGATTTGTGAATTTGGTGGCACTGGCTTCTGTCAAGGGAAAAGGGGCCTTAACAACAATTTCCGTGTGACTGCTCTAGAGTTCTCAACCCAAGACCAGCATGCAGCCTGGCCTTAGCCCTTACAGCCAGATTCTTCATAGTTTTGGGTGGAAAGGCTTGAGCAGGACTGGTTAAAATCTCCAAATAATGTCACAGTGTTAGAAACATGATTTAAATGTGACCCATCACAGGAAAAGAGACAATCGGGTAAGTGTAAAAAGTGTCGACCCTGGTCAGACTGCGCGATCTGCGCAGACTGACCAAGATCTAACCTTTTCCCAAACTACAAATATTCTGAATCTACAATAATTATTCTTCCTTTCTACGTAATAATTTCAGATATACGCCTTTTGGGTGACCTATGCTGGACCCAATAATTTTTACAAATATTTATTGTGCGGAGATTCCAGATGGTCCCTTTTTACGTGACAGGTCATAAAATCATTTGGATAAGTCTTTTTGAAACTGTCTAACAAAGGATGATGATAACTGATTGGGAAAATACTTATGATACTATATAATCATATTTGATTAAAATATACTTAATTTTAAGATACGATCCCAAACTAGGAGGTGGCTGGTTAGAAGTTAAAGCAGGTACACTGTATATTCATGTGGTAGGGGAAATAATTCTCATAAAACAAAGTTTTGAATTTAAAATGGTTGTTTCCCTTCTTCCATTTTTCAGCATCTCTTATGATCGTAGAGCCAACTTATTTCTGATCCTGAGTGGATGTTGTTGCCCGCAATATCAAAGTATCTCTCAGATACCAGCTCTAGACTGGTCCAAATATCGACTATCAGAATAGTCTAGAATAGGCTATTCTGATATTCGATAGTGAGACCAATCTACATCTGACCTGAAATCGGACCAGAAATAAGTTGGCCCGTAGATTAAGTGTACTGCTGACAAGGACATGAAAGTATAAGTTTATTTTGATTGGTCTGCAAAAAGTTTTCTGAGTGCCTATATTGAATATTAGTCCATTATTGTTTGTGAATTCTTAGAAAAGGCATCGCTGACAAGCAATACAACTACATTATCGTCATTTTATCTTATAACTATACAAATATACATGTGATAGTGTCTGTGGCCTAGTGAATAGAACGGTGGCTTAGAAAAGGCCTCTGGAGCAATCCTTACCAGACCAGCGGAATTTTCTGAGCATAGACTTTACCCCGCATTGCTCCTCTCTACCCAGGTGTTTAAGTTGGTACCTGTGAGAGTTGTAAATTAACCCTTGCCATGCAGGATAAATTTTGGCTAAAAATTCGATCAAAATCAAAGGGCAAAAAGCACTGAAAGTCAAAACTGTAGGTCAATTTTTATTTGAAAAACTAAATCTATTGACAATTCTGGTTTGAAAGTGAGAAATAGGTGGTGAAGACTAACATCAGACTGCACATATGTGCAGGCTGATGTTTGTCTATAGCTCCTGCTAAAGCAGGAATATTCCGGGTTCAGCATGACAAGGGTTAAAAGGCTGTGTCAGCTGAAGGCGCCAAGGGTTATTAGCCAACCTGCAATTCAGTGATCAGGGGGGAAGGGGGGTGTTTAAAGTGCAAATTAGTGTAAATATGTATAATGTAAAAACAAAACTATAAGTTTAACTTCAACATGATACAGCAAACAGTGAAAATTTACAGGCTCAAACTGACTACTCATTGAACTTATTAGGATTAGCAGCTGCTGGCCATTTGTTTGCTGGTGTGTTAATTTGTTGAGTATGTACAGTTAACAACATCATGAAATTGACAAGCTGACTTATGTTGGAATTATTTGAGAATGAAATTGAATGAGTGTGTGGAGCCAGTTTTGAGTGAAATTTAAGGGAGGTAATCCAATTTGGCTAATTTTGTTCATCATGTTACCCCCCCCCCCCCCCATTAATAAATTATGCTTACAGTTCCTATAAATAGGTTTTATGGCTTCATTAAAGTATCATACGCTTCCACTCTTCAATAAAGTCAGTGAAATGGCATTATTTTTCCTATGGATATTTATTTTGAATGTAGTTTTTGATCTAAGCTTTTTAAGTGAGTTTGCAGCGTTTTTGAATGGTTTGAGTGAGTGTATCGATGAATGATGAAGCGCTGAGTGAGCAATTTAGAACTGTTGTGATCAGAATGATTGTCATTTTCACAATGTTATTTAAACGGTAATATTGAGAAAAATGACAGGGACTCATGGTAAGCTGCACCAGCAGAGACAATAATTTTTAAACACTATTGATAGTAGAAACAAATCCTCATCAAAACAGATAGCTGATTTGTAATGGATTAGGTACCATGCTCTTTCCTCAACAAATTAATTCTGTAAAGGGAAATAACTTGTTTAAAACAAGTTTAGTCACATTTAGTTCCCTTGCATTAAAATTTATGCTGGATTGATCACAAATGAATTGTTTGAATGAAGTTTTACGCAGCTTTCAACATTTTGACAGTTATACCTTGCCAGCTGGAGCGCCTAACAATGGATTCCAGGTATTTCTCTCACCAGTACTACCATCACATCCTTTCCTAGCCTCAAGATGCTATCTCACATAGGTCTGCAATTATCAACCCATTGGTGAGAGACAGATAGTCCAAAAGAATGAGTCCCCATTGGGGATGGAACCTGGGACCTCTAGACTGACAGTCTGACGCGCTACCAACTGCGCTATGACGGCGGATGGATTGATCACGAAGCTTAGATTCAGTATGAGATACTGTACATAGCCTTTAAAAAAATTCTGTTAAAATGGTGAGTGGGGGTAAGGGGTAAGGTCAAAAGAGATCTTACAAGCCAGATTCTTATTGCCCTTGAAGGAAAAAGCATTGAAAAACATTCAGGAAAAACAAAGAAATTGCTTGTAACAAGCAATTTCTTCATTTTCCATAATGTTTTCTTTTTGAAAGACAATGAGTCACCAGCTAAAATTTGTTGTCTGCAATTGGACAAGTCAAAATTTTGTCATCTGGTTGTCATCTGGTTGGGGTTTCAACTCTATTTCAAACTTGGGGGAAAATTAAGTGTCTATTATTGAGAATATGTTAATTCAAATTATGACTGGCAGATAAGAGGTGCAAAGCAATATGCCCCCTTTTCTTTGAAAGGGGGCATAACTAGTTTAATGTTACTTTCAACAATATACTAAGTTCAATGATTCACAATTGGCTGGAGCACCCACCCTTTGATTCCAAGTATTTACCATCAAATCTGGTCTGAATCCCATTTTAAAAAATGTGTATGGGGACGTAAAAAATTGTTACAATAATTGCATGTGAAAGGTTAAACTAAACAGTTAACTAAATTAAATGTATCCAAGTTTCATTTCATGGGCTGAAGGGTCGATTAAATATTCAGCGTGGTCGTGCCTGATAACTAACCATAAATGAACAAAATTCAGTGGGGCATGCCAAGAATTTTGAATCATCAGTCGAATCGACAATTTATCATGATTTGCAAGCTCTCCTGTGAGAATGATGAATCTACATCAAAGAAAAGCTTTCAAACATATTTTGTTATTCATCCTTGCATAACAGATGCTATCTTTAAAAGCAAATTGAACAAACTCAGATAAAATCTTCCAACTTGCTATGAAAAATATATTTATGGCCTTTTAGTTACTGTGTGTAGTAGACTATAGCAAGAAATGACTCCAAACAAAAAAAAATATATATAATATATAAATATACATATTATGTGACCCATCAAGCCAAAAGGGGCCATCTGGAAACTCCTTAAAACAAACATTAGCAAAAAAGAATAATTCCTATGGGTCAATGGGATGGTGCATATCAAAAAAAACAAGTATCTGGTGTTGTATGCAACACATGAAGTCCCCTACCGGCTTCGTTTGTCTCAATGTTTTCCCACGCCAATTCTATCAGGGACGTCAAAACCAGGTCTTGTTTTGGAAAGGGTTAAACAAGACTTACATGAGTTGTTGTCTCTGCTGTGCCCACTATACAATTCATGCAAGCAATAGACAGATGCAAGAAATAGTATCAATAACAGTTACCTTGTCTGATCCAAGATGTTTTTCTTCAGTCTTGTTGGTAAGAAATGAGAACTTTCACTGGAGGTGATTAATCTTGCTGCATCACCACCCTGACTAACATGGCTTATAATTTTTTTTTACATTTTAAAACAGGTTTCATCAAGTTAGCTTGCTTAGTTATTAAGTTATTGCAGGATCCATTTTTTGCCATATTTTTACTATTTCCGTTACCATAGCAACCGCACTTTTTGTCAAAGAACAAAGATAAAATGATGTGCATAATCTACACATTGCCATCTAGTCATATACCAAGTCTCATCAAATTAGCTTGCTTACTTATTAACTTATCGCAGGATCCAATATTTTTTGCCATATTTTCACTATTTCCATAACCATAGCAACAACAATTTTAGTCTAAAAACAAAAATAAAATGATGTGCATAATCTACACATTGCCATATAGTCATATACCAAGTCTCATCAAACTAGCTTGCTTAGATATTATCTTATCGCAGGATCCCATTTTTGGCCATATTTTCACTATTTCTGTAACCATAGCAACCTCAATTTAAGTCAAAAAACAAAAATAAAATGATGTGCATAATCTACACCTTGCCATCTAGTCATATACCAACTTTTATCAAAAACGCTTGCTTAGTTATTAAGTTATCGCGGGATCCAGATTTGAGCGGACAGACGGACGGACGGACGGACAGACGGACAGACGGACAGACGGACGGACGGACGGACAGACGGAGGGCAAACCTATAGTCCCCTCCGGTGTTAACACCGGTAGGGGACTAATTATACTGGAAGATAGAATAATTATTGTAGAATCAGAAAATTGACTGAAAGCGAAAAGTAGGCCCAGAGTTGTTTCTTTATGCTTATTTATGGGACCTGTCACACAAAAAGGGACTATCTTGGAGATACAAAAAGTACCCACCTTGGTAAGACTGCGAAAGCTTGTATAGGTCAACCAGGTTGAATTTCAAAAAAATCTTGCACGGGAAGGTAAATTGATCGTTCTAGATTTGCAAAAAAGCAAATTTTGTGCAATCGGCATTGTCTGACTAGGATCAACATTTTTCGCAATACCCAGATTGTCACATATACCGGTATATATTTCTTTTTTTTCTCCACAAACAATAAGAAATGAGTTCATGACTTCCAAAATGTTGCAGAACTATTATGGTTCCACTTCCTTAAGTAAATTTGCAGTTCTAAAATCAGAAAATCTACCCTGATTGAAAGGTATAACCTTTGCCAGTCTATCCAATACAATTTGAGTTGAAAACATGCATTATTCATACAACAAGAGCACAGCCTGCTTGTGCCAACAAAGGGGCATAACTTACATAAAATGCCATCAGAGTTATCAGTCACAGAGGATCCTGTGACATAGTTATTTTGATAATAAAATGAATAATAAAATGCTTAATAATAATAATGTTCAATAATATAAATAAACATTTGATAAACTTCATAATAAATTATAATGATAAAATTAATATTCAGCAAATGAATAATTTAAAAGGCATTGAGAGAATTGAAGTATTATGTATAAATTGTATATAATTTTTGTAAGTGTGAGAGAAGTGAGAAAGGTTTAATTCTTTTGATATTTTTGTTCTTTTAATTGTAATTTTCTTTGCTGTAACTTGTAATGATTAAGACTTAAGGACGATTGCTAGAATTAATTTTCTGAGATAGATTTTTTTTATTTTTTCATATTTTGTAGATTAAAGTATGCCGATTGCAAAAATGGAAAGAAAAAAGGGGGTCACCGAATCAGATTTTTCGTAAAACGTCATAGAAAAGTCATAGGTATCGAGTAAATTTTTGTCCGATATTTTCACCGATTTTCATTTTTTGGTAATTACATAAAACCACAACACAATCAAATCAAATCAAACAACTCATATCAATATTGTTTTAATTTCATAGATAGGAAGTTATTTGCACTGAATATAATACACAATTATCGATTGAAAGGAAAAATAATGATTTTTAAAAGTTTTTGTCCCCAATGCGTAAAAACTGGTATATCGAAAATGAACGAAAATATTGTAAAAATTTATTACTTTTGATCAAATTTCTCGAAAACCCTGAGATAGAAAATTTTATTTTTTCTATATGTTGTAGATAATTATATGTTCGTGTGGTATTGACATAAAAAAGGTATGATCACCGTGCTTCTTTTTTAGAAAAAATGAAAATTCTAGGTCACCCAGTTTTGACGCTTAAGATAAAAATCATTCCAGATTCTTTTTCTCATGCCAATTTTTATGCGCAGAATCAATGGTATTCAATCCTTCTTAAATTAATCGATAATGGGATTGAATTCCTCAACAATTAGGGTATCACTTTGTTTTGCGTCAACGAATCCCAAGATCAAATCATATGAAAAGGTCAAGGTCATATGTCAAGGCCAATGTTACATAAATCACGCAAAAATCTAGTATTTTCAAAAATCTCCAAGCCTGTTTAAAATAGAATACTCACATATGGAATAATAATTGATTTTGTCAATAGGCATCATCAAATTCCCTGATCAAAGTCAAGGTCATCTATCTCGCTCACACCCCCATCTTCAAATAGAATTTCAAATACACCCAGGTCTGTTAAAAAATAATCCAAACATTGAAAATTAAAAATCTGACAAGATCAAATGACAACGGCAGGATCGTTTATCAAGGTCAACTTTTCAAAAATTAACCCCGTCAAAATGAAATGCGACGGTTACATGTAGATATCGGATATACGACTGATAACGTTGTTTGATGTCTGATTATGCGCGGGAACGTTAACGTCGCAAATACCTACAAAACGACGCTGACGTCATATCCTTTATCTCTATAAAATAAAATGGCTGCGGTAATTTATATAATTATGTTTTAGTGATAGGATTAATAAATCGTCTTCATGAAAGCATTTTTCGCGAAATATAGAAATTTAGAGGGGTTTTGTAGTGTTTTTGTTACGTCCAAGATAAGTGCAAGTTTGGAGCGCATACTCCTTTTTGAAGAGTTCGATGCGCAAAGATGTTGCGCAGGAACGAACTCCCGAAATCGTCCTTAAGTCAAAGCCTAAGTAAAATCTTTCACTTATTTGATTTGATTAATTCCAATTTGTTAAAATATGTTTAATTCAGAATTTATTAATAAATCTGATTATTTCAAGATTATCTGTTGAATAAAATTCCTATAAGGGTCAATTTTATAATAGAAGTGTTTTCGCACCTTTTTTTTGATAATGTTAACTTGGATTACTTATCTGTTTTAACTTGCTAATTTGTACCATTAACCTACATTGGCTTAAAACATTACCTAAATATTATTGGCTATTTTGTGTAAAGTATTTTCATTGGTTACTTTAAGTAACAGTTCTTGTCTATATATTGGGAGAAAAGAAGAAGAAGAGAGGAGAGAAGTTTGAGAGTTTAGGAAAAGAGTTGGAGAGAGGAGTGTTTTTTTTAGTCTGGAACATTCAGAATATTTGTAATTGCAGTTAAATCATTATCGTTAAACAAAATTCAACTAAGAAACTTATTATGAAGAAATATTATTTGCTTGGAAATTTCTATACTTTGACTTAATAGCTGAATCATCAATTGTAAATACTGTTATTAAAGTGGATAGAACTGTGAATTGCCAGTCTTAGTTGGTTCATCCGAAACTTACTCTGTTCTCCAAACGGTGGAGAATAAAATAAAATCGGAGTGCAGAGGACCCCTGAGGTGATAGTGACTCTTTCGACACAAACTAGCTGCCGCTAAGGTTTGCCTGGGCTGCTGATTCCCCAACGTTCAGTGCCTGGTACCTGTCTACCTACAACCCAGATGTACCAATTACGTAGTGACCTAGTTAATATGTGCTGAGGAAAGGGCCCGCTGTCCCATATCCCCCTTGATAGTCTGGATAGCTCTTGTGATGATGAACACATTATGCCACGTTTCATGAAGTAATCTTCAATAACAGCATCAATGATGGGTCTAGCAAAAAGGGACCATCTGGGAATTCCGTTAAATAGATAATTAGAAAACTGATTGGATCCAGAATAGGTCACATAGAAGGTATATTTCAGAAATAATGACATCGGCAGGCAGAATAATAATTCTTGATTCAGAAAATTAGTAATATGCGAAAAGTTTTTATTCTTTTCAGTCTGCACAGGTTGCACGTGTGACTTGGGTTGTCACTTTGCGAACTTCCCCGAAGGTACCTTTTGGCATGATGGGTCACATATAATCAAGATCAACCTTGTCACACCTATGCTAGTTAACAACGCCTAGGTGATGACAATATCTAAATTGTATTTTCTCTGAAAACAGCCAAGCTGAAAATGCATTCTTTTAAGTTATCCTCTTGATTGTGTGCCGGCTGCTCTTATAATGGACAATAATGTACCATGCCAAGTTTCAAGCAATTTATAATGGCCTAGGGTTCCCATGCCCGACTTGTCTGTTGTGGGCTTATATACTTGCAAACAAGTACAATATTCTAAGCCATTTGACCCTGAACAAGTGTATACAAGGGCAAATCTTGGAATGGTATAACATGGGTCTTAGAGATAGATTATCCAAATATTAAATCAAAGGGTAGAAAACATTGTTTTAAATGATAAAATGCTGGGTTCCATCATTTTCTTCTTTATCATCAACGTTTCCTCAATATCTATCTATATTCACTTTTTGCACAAATGTTCATTTCATCCTAAAGAAGTAGAAAATTCTAAAGACCTTAAATCTGTAACTGAAGCCTATTTGAAAATAAATGTTAGTCTGTTTCAAACCCACACAGGACAAGTAATATTGGAATTTTAGGTTAATAAGACCCAAATGGGCTCACCACTGAGCCAAAGAAGAATTTCCTGACTATTTATATTACTGACTATTCTGCTTTCCCGGTGTAACAGTGTAACGTGTCCCCCTGGGTAACCTGTCCCCCCCCCCCCCCCCCCCCCCCCCCTGGAAAACATTAATTCTTATTAAAATTTTAATTTTTCATTCATGCTATTTAGTATAACTCTAAATCAATTTAAAAAATCATATAAAAAGTATATCTATATTTTTGAGTGGTTTTCAATTTTTCAAACCAAAATATAATTTGCTTACTATGATTTTCTCATCAAATCAATTTTTAAATTTTTTTTTGATTATTATTGTTATAATAGTCAATCTTGGTATTTCATGCAAATATTTGAAAGTTAAATGAAAAAAATATAAAAAAAATAAAACTTTAGTGGGGGGACATATTACCCCGGGGTAACCTGTCCCCGGGGACACGTTACCCCGGGGTAACCTGTCCCTCTATTCAAAATGCTTTTAGTCATTTGATTTCACCTTCCAGTCATTCATTTTTCTTAAGAAATTATCAAATGAAATTCATTGAAAAATATTTCATTCATTTTTCTTAATATTGATGCTTTTTTAAAGAAAAATCTTAGCGCTTGCACTTTTTTAATTTTTTGCAATATAACTTTTGCAATATCTAAATTTTTTTAGATTGATTAATAGCATTTATTAACATATCATGTTAATATTGCAGTTTTCATAAGAAAGCAACATGACAAATCATTCAATACTTCTTCTTTTGAAAGGGGGACAGGTTACCCAAGCCAGGGTAACATGTCCCCCTATTCCAAAATTCTTTTTTTATGAAAGATATCACCTTCCAGTCATTCTTTTTTATTTAGAAAGATATTCTTAGAAAATTTCCTCAAGGGATATGTATGTTTAAATTTCCTTTTTTGTACCTTTTTAAAGAAAGATCTTAGCACTTGAATATTTTTTATTTTTGCATCATTTCAATTGATTCAGAGTCTGTTATTAGATTGAATTGTAGCTTTATAAAACACAATTATCATGTCAGTAGTGCAGTTTTCATAAGAAAACAACATGTCAATTAACAATATGTTAAAACTCATATTTTGGAAAGGGGGACAGGTTACCCAAGCCTGGGTAACTTGTCCCCGGGGGACAGGTTACCCCAGGGTAACCTGTCCCCCTATTCCAAATGCTATTTTTCATTAAAGATATCACCTTCCATTTGTTTGTTTTTTTTTCATTGAAAATGTATGGTATGATATACTTTGAACATTCCCTCAAAGAATGTGTATGTTAAAATATATTTTGAAATATGTTCCTTTTCAAGAGGATTCTTAGCCAGTGCAATTTTCTTATTATTTGCATCATTTTAATTTTGTCCAAGTCCATGGTTTAAATGATACAAAGCTTTATGAACGTATAATGTTAATACTGCAGTTTTGATAAGAAAACTACACTACAAATTCATTCAATACTTCTTCTTTTGAAAGGGGGACAGGTTACCCAAGCCAGGGTAACATGTCCCCGGGGGACAGGTTACCCCGGGGTAACCTGTCCCCCCTTTTAAAATGCTTTTTTCATTAAAGTTATAGCCTTCCAGTCATTCTTTTTTATTAAGAAAGATATTCTTAGAACATTCCTCAAGGGATATGTATGTTTATATTTCTTTTTTTGTTTCTTTTTAAAGAAAGATCTTAGCACTTGAATATTTTTTATTATTGCATCATTTCAATTTGTTCAGAGTCTGTTCTTAGATTGAATAAAAGGTTTTTAAAACACAATTATCATGTCAGAATTGCAGTTTTGAAAAGAATCAACATGACAATTGACAAATTGTTTAAAACTCGTATTTTGGAAAGGGGGGCAAAATCATGCTTTTGAATAATTTTTCTAAAGACAAGATCATTCTTAGATATGTCCATTGTCATGAATACATTAAACAATTATTTTTCTAAAAAAGAAACCAGTTTAATTATTATATATACTTATCATGAAAAATATAAAAATCCTTCCGAACTGAAACAGTTCGAAAAATAGATTAAAATTGCATACAGATCAAAGAAAGAGACTTGTAACACATAGAATAAAAATTTCTTGGTAAAAGAAATGTGACTAAATATAGTTTTACAATATCTGTAGGGGGGGGACAGGTTACCCCAGGGGGGGACAGGTTACCCCGGCCGATTTCTAGGGTAATGTGTCCCCGGGGACACGTTACCCAGGGGACAGGTTACCCTGGGACACCGGCAAGGTTAAAGTTTGTCACCCCATTGATGCTTATAATGCCATGGCATACACCTACACCAATGATGACATTATTAGTTATACGGTTTCTTGCCCGGTAATATGGCAGAAGGTGAGGGTTGACATCATTTCTTACTGCCGGAAATAAATTGTCATATACCCAGGCAAGAATCCATATTACGAATTTATTACGCTTGAAAGTCTTAGGGCTAAATATCCATCTTTTGCCTATATAAAATTAATTCTTTTATACCTCCAATATCCCTTAATGCACCCCTATGAAAAAGTAAACATGTACAAAGTGACGCCAAATATAGTTGTGACATAACACTACGTAGCACTCCACAATGTTGATATGAAAGCGGTTCTTGGCTAAACATGCGAGAAAGCACTTTAAATGGACAGTTTTGTCAAATGTTTAGGTATTTATTGACATCTATATCATTTTTCATTTGCACATAATTAACTGCATGCTTTTTAACTGTAGCCTAATAATGTGTATACTCGGTCGTGTTATCAGCGAAGTGAGAGAATCATGGCTGCCATTACCGTTTCGATTTTTTGTCTATGTTCACGGCGAGGCATCCTTAGGAAACATTAGAAATTACAAGGGAGCAACCGTAGATATCAATGTTTGTCGGGTCAGCATTAACCAATGAAAATGCTAGAATTTTCTTTGCAGTTTAATAATAGCTTGCCTTTTCCCCCCAAAACAACCAACCTTAAAACTAATAGGAAGTACGGATTATATTTATCTTATAACCTCTATCTGCCTTATTTAGCCATTTTTCTCACAGAAATGGAAGTTTTAAAAAAAACGGCATTGTGTCATTGTTCTAAAAATATCAATGTGATATAATACCGGATGTCATCACACTGATATTTGTATAAATAACCCCAATTTAAATGGCAAGTATAAACCACCATACAAACAATCGATAAATGAGGATTTAATGAAGTCATGATTTTGTAAATTTACACAAAAAATACACACACTTGAAAAATTTTAGTGTTCGTAATTAGCATTTTTATTGCGAATTCAGTGTGGGGAAATCCACGAACCATAAGGCAATAATCTCAAGATTATTTGCGTTAATGCTTATTTATAACTTCAAACCAAATTTAATAGCAATGCATGTAAATTTTGAAATCGAGTGTAAAATACTTCATTCCCTTAACATATTATTCAATAAGTCTCAAAGATCTGTCGCTACATTTAAGGTGTGTTAGATTGTCTATCTAGAGGTCTCGGGTTTGATCCCTGATGGCAGCAACCATTCTTTCTGACTATTTGTCTCTCACCAATGGTTTGATAATCATAGACCTATGTGAGATAGCAGCTGGAGGCTAGGAAAGGTATGTGATGGTTGTACTGGTGAGAGAAATACCAGGAATCCATTGTTACTTACTTGTTACTCCAGCTGCCCTGATATAACTGAAACAAGAGGGCCGTTGGCCCTGGGTCGCTCACCTGAGAAAAAAGCTTCATTACCTAGGTATTTCCGTGCAACCACAGAAAAAGACATTTTCACTTTTTCAATCAGATAACATTTGAAATAATCCTTCCCCCCCCCCCCCCTCTGCTCCTCCCCTGGTCATTATTTATTTAAGCTTTTTCATAAAAGGTCTGTGATCAGCTAATCTATGCCAGATATACAGGCTGAGTCTGAGACTTTTAAAGTTTTCTTTAATGAGTTGATCGATCCATGTCAAATATAAAGGCTGTAGGGATTCAAAATTCTCAACGAAGCACTCCCCCCTCCCCCAAGATGCTCTGCACCTGGTGAATCTACAGTCATGATTTTAGCTAATTCAATTAATGTCCATATGCTGATCATCAATACCAATTTTCAAGTCTGTAGGACTCCTGGTTCATTAGAAGAAGTTTAAAGATTTCAAAAATGACCCAAGGTACTACCCCCTCCCCAAGACACTCAGCACCTGGTGACCCTACAGTCATGATTTTAGCTATTTTTATAAATGTCAATATATTGATCACCCATGACAATTTTCAAGTCTGTAGGGTTCCTGATCCAGGAGAAGAATAAGGTTAAAGATTTCGAAATTGATCCAAAGTGCTATTCCCTCCCCCCTTATGCTTCGTATCTGGTGGCCCTACATTCATGATTTTAGCTTTTTTAATTACGATCCATATGCTTATCATCCATGCCAATATTGAAGTCTGTAGGGCTCCTGGTTCATTAGAAGATGAAGGTTAAAGTTACAAAATTTTCACAAAAGTACTTCCCCCTCCCCCCTGGTGCTCCGCACCTGGTGGCATTACAGTCATGATTTTAGCTATTTTTATTAAGGTCTATGAGCTGATCCTCCATGCTAATTTTCAAGTCTGTAGGGCTTGTGGTTCAGAAGAAGAAAAGGGTTAAAGATTACAAAATTTTCACAAAAGTACTACCCTCTCCCCCCTGGTGCTCTGCACCTGGTGAATCTACAGTCATGAATTAAGCTATTTTTATAAAGGTCCATATGCTGATCATCCATGCCAATATTCAAATCTGTCAGGCTCCTGGTTTAGAAGAAGAAGAAGGTTAAAGATTACAAAATTTTCACAAAAGTACTACCCCCTCTCCCCTGGTGCTCCGCACCTGGTGGCCCAACAGATATGATTTTAGCTATTTTTATTAAGGTCTATGAGCTGATCCTCCATGCCAAATTTGAAGGCTGTAGGGCTTTTTATTCATCAGAAGAAGAATTAAGGTTAAAGATTACAAAATTTACCCAAAGTACTACCCCCTCCCCCCTGGTGCTCCGCACCTGGTGGCCCAACAGATATGATTTTAGCTATTTTTATTAAGGTCTATGAGCTGATCATCCATGCCAAATTTCAAGGCTGTAGGGCTGCTTGTTCAGAAGAAGAAGAATTTTAAAGGTTTTCTTAAATTTTTAACTTTTGTTGCCATAGCAACCAGAGTTTTTTTTCCGATTTCAATTCTTTTAGCAATTCTTAAAGGGGATCACCTAAGCAACATTTCTGCCAAGTTTGGTTAAAATTGGCCAAGTAGTTTCGGAGGAGATGTCATTTAAATAAATTGTTGACAGACGACTGACAATGGACGCAGCACGGACGCCGGACAAAAGGTGATCACAATAGCTCACTTGAGCATGTTGTGCTCAGGTGAGCTAAAAATGTTGAAAGCAGCATTAAACTCCATTCAATCAATTTAAGGTGCACTAAACAATATAAGAATTAACTATAGTTATGAATAACAAGTGCATGTCGTATTGCGATGCAACACAGGAGTCCCCCACAAAAAATCCTTTCTTATAATATATCTCCTACTTATTAGATCTATAACTGTATACAAAATTCGAAGTTGCTAGCACATTAGGTTTTGAACAAAATGTCTCAAACAAAAATATAAGAGTAAAAACAACCAATGGCAAAAACTCCAAAAGTGGGCGGAGAAGAATGATTCTTGTACATGCCACTTGTCCATAATCTATAAGTGTACCAAGTTTGAAGTTGCTAGCACTGATGGCTCAGGAGATATGGTCCGGGAAAAAATGTCAGGATAAAAAACAACAACGGACAATAACTAAAAAATTGGATGTGGCAGAGTAACAGTTCTTGTGCATTACACTTCTTCTCAATGAGATCTACCAGTGTACAAAGTTTGAAGTTGCTAGGGCTTATGGTTTAGGAGATAAGTACGGGACAAAAATGTAAGGATAGAAACAACAAAGGGCAATAACTCAAAAAGTGGACATGGCAGAGTGACAGTTCTTGTACATGACACTTGTCCTCAATGATATCTATAAGTGTAGCAAGTTTGAAGTTTCTAGCACTTATGGTTTAGAAGATATGTTCCAGACAAAAATGTAAAGGTAAAAACAACAAAGGGCAATAACTCAAAAAGTGGGTGTGGCAGAGTAACAGTTCTTGTACATGACACATGTCCTCAATGAGATCTATACGTGTACAAAGTTTAAAGTTGCTAGCACTTATAGTTTAGGAGATATGATCCAGTAAAGAATGTAAGACTAAAAACAACAAAGGGCAATAACTCAAAAAGTGGACATGGCAGAGTAACAGTTCTTGTACATGACACTTGTCCTCGTTAAGTTCTATCAGGGTACAAAGTTTGAAGTTGCTAGAACTTATACTTTAGGAGATATGATCCGGACAAGAATGTATGGGTAAAAACAACAAAGGGCAATAACTCAAAAAGTGGGTGTGGCATAGTTATGGATCTTAAACATGACACTTCTCCTCAATGAGATCTATAAGTGTACAAAGTTTAAAGTTGCTAGCACACATAGTTCAGGAGATATGTTCCGGACAAGACTGTATGGGTAAAAACAACAAAGGGCAATAACTCAAAAAGTGGACATGGCAGAGTAACAGTTCTTGTACATGACACTTCTCCTCAATGAGATCTATGAGTGTACAAAGTTTGAAGTTGCTAGCACACATAGTTTAGGAGATATATTCCGGACAAGAATGTAAGGGTAAAAACAACAACGGGCAATAACTCAAAAAGTGGGCGTGGCAGAGTAACGGTTCTTGAACATGACACTTCTCCTCAATGAGATCTATAAGTGTACCAAGTTTGAAGTTGCTAGCACATATGGTTTAGAAGATACAGCCCAGACAAAAGTGTGACGGACAGATGGACAGACGGACGGACAGACAGAAACAAGCAAACCTATAGTCCCCCAACCGGTAACCGGTGGGGGACTAATAACTTGCTCATCAATGGAAACCATAGAGCCTATATGACATGATTTCAAACAAGAGCACCATCAATTGGTTCCTACCCTTGGCTTTTAGGTGCTGGATAGTGGATAAAATCCAAGTCAAAGAAGGGACATAATTCACACAAAATCTAGAGTTATTTACCTTTATAGTAAATGTTCCTCTTTTGATAGGGAACATGTGTGCCAAGTTTCAAACTAATACCATAACAAGAGCACCCCCTATGGGTGCCTACGCTCGGCTGTCTAAAAAGGGGCATAACTTGCACAAAATGCATCTAGAGTTATCCCCCTTGATAGTATAGGTTGCTCTTTTGATGGTGAACATGTGTGCCGAGTTTCAAGTGAATGCCTTCAGTAGAACCAGAGATATAACAAAATGTCAAAGTTTTCACACAACGACGACGACCACACGGAGGCTATAGCAATACATCGGGTTTTCTCCGAAAACAGCTAAGCTAAAAATTCTAATAGAGCTCCATGCTCTAATAAAACCCCATCCCTCTTTTCTGATTTGGAAATTGGCCATTTTTGATGTGATTTTAAAACCTCTTCAAGCCTCTAATAAAGGCCCATACCCACAAAATCAAGGAAACTAAAAATTCAAGACACCTTTATGCACCTTTTCCACGAATCAAATGCTTATATGTTGTGTGGATTTTGTTTATTTTTGCCCATTTTTTCACCGTCTTAACACATATCAATGGCTCAGAGTGAAACAGTTGTAACTGCCTATATGTTTATAGGCAGTTACAACTGTTTCACACTAAGCCATCGATATGTAGCGTAGCCTCTAATAAAAGCCCATCCCTTTCTAATGAAAATGCGATTATTCTTATAGAACCCCGGGGGTCTATTAGAGCTTTAACCATAGTACAAAAGTTCTCACAATGACAAAGTTTTCACTCATTGATAACGACCATCACGCCAATGCCAGGGTTCCACTCTTACTACTTTTTATCACCAACCAAAAGAACTCATAAGCCCAAAATCTTGCAGGTCCTTCGTGATAAAAACAGGTCCTCTATGGAAACACATTTCTTCTTTTTCCGTAATGTTTTCAAAAGGGCATGAAAAAATATTGGTATTGGAAAAGTAACTTTTTTTCAAAACTGTACAAGTTGGGAATATGGCACTTACCTACAGGCCTTAAGGACCTTCAACAAGGTAGCTTTTACCAGTCCTCCCTTAAATCTATAGGCCTGGGGCCCAAGGACTGGTGTAAGTGTTGATCCCTGAGTGCTTTTGCACTTTATCTTATAACTATACAAGTATCCGTATGATAACAACCCGTATGATATTTTTTATGATATCACATAGTTATTTTTAGAACAATAATATCATACAGTTATTTTTAGAAACTAGCATTTAAGTTAGAAACATCGACTAAAACAAGACAAAAAGAGGTTATAAGATAAATATAATACGTACTAAGTGTATTGTATGAAAAAATATCTAACTCGGTTGTGAGAATTGGTAATTGTCTCGGCAGAGCCTCGACAATGATCAATTCTCCCAACCTCGTTAGATATTTTTTTCCATACAAAACACTAAGTACGTATTATATATATCAAAGTCTTTACTACAAGATGACCATGGTGGCCCAAGATCACTCACCTGAGTCTTTTTGACCCCTGGGACATCACATCAATTAAATAGGCAGATGTCATTAAGGAAATAATTTTGTAAATAAGAAAAAAAACTGTGGAATGTTTTCAGCAAAGTGTAAAAAGGATATGCCAGGGCACATACAGCCCTTGCATGAACATATGGGCATATAATGAACAAACTTCATGAAATACAATTAAATGAGACTATTATGAAAAGTCCCTGCCTTCTGGTTTCAGAGACAAACCTTTAAGATTTGGTCCATTATATCTATGTAAAATAGGGTGGATTCATTCAGAGCCCAAATATAATCCAAGGGCATGACATGAAAACATTGGTAGAAGTCCACAATATAACATTACAAACAAAATAAGGAAGAAATCTGCCTTTTGGTTTCAGAAGATGATTTTTGAAGTTTTTTAGCTCTTTGAATCTATGCAAAAAGGGTTGCACCAAGGTGGAGCCCAAATATGATCCCAGGGTCTTGATATGAACAAACTTGGTAGATGTCTACTAGATGATGCTAAATATATGAAAGCTGTCTGCTTTCTGGTTTTCAGAGATGAAATTTTTTAGAGATTTTCACTCTTTAACTCTATGTAAAAAGGGATGCACCCAGGTGGAGCCAAAATATGACCCGAGGGTCTTGATATGAACAAACTTGGAAGAGGTCCACTAGATGATGCTACATACCAAATATGAATGCTGTCTGCGTTCTGGTTACAGAGAAGAAGATTTTAAAGATTTTTGCTTTTTGATTCTATGTAAAAATGGTTGTGCCTGGGTGGAGCCCAAATATGACCCGAGGGTATTGATATGAACAAACTTGGTAGAGGCTTACTAGATGCTGCTACATACCAATTATGAAAGCTGTCTGCCTTCTGGTTTTAGAGAAGAGGTTTTTCACAATAGCTCATCTTGATCACTTTGTGCTCAGGTGAGCTAAAAACAGCCTAGAGTATGCTGGAAAGATATTGTGTAGCTTGGCAAGCTGCGAGCCACATAATTCATTAAGTATTCTGTCATTATAAACAGAAACCATGAGGATGCAAGCAGTCGTCATAATTATAATGAGCTTTTTGCGGAGACTTGGGTTAGTAATAAATAATATTGTGCACACTGTAAATTGTTTGTAATGTCATCGAAATACTTAAATGACATTGAAGTTGAAACTGCCATGGTCAATATATTATACTTCTGGTCGAGGTTTAAAACTTTTTTGGATTTTTTTTAACTTCACACTAGCAGACTGTCAATTATTTCAGCTTGAAAATTCCAATTTTTTTAGGGATGGATGTAATATAAGAGATAGATAGATAACTAATTAACAATTAATGACATTATTTTTACTACAAAATAGTTTAAAAGAAGTACAATTCAACTTAATCACAGATAATATATCACACTTTAAAAGGACATGTTAAAAAAAAGATAAATAAATCAAAGATGACTAAATATATACCAATACATCTAAGCTTGCTATTGCTAAATGGCAAGAAAATACTGTTTTACCAATTTTTTTGGTTTGTTTTGTTTAAAATCATATTCTACAGTGGAAACAAGAATAGATAGACCACAGGCAATTTACATAAACTCACCTTGTGTTCAGGTGAGCAGAAAATGCCTGCTAGAAAAGAGGGAAATTAATATTCAAACAATTGTGCAAAGATATGTGGTAGAGTTACGGTTCTTGTGCACTGCACTCCGTATTCAGGAGAGGGACATAACTGCCAAGTTTCTAGACAGAGTTATGCTCCGGCCAAAGAAGTGGACACTGCCTGCCAGCCGGATGCCTTCTTTCAATGGGTGTATAAAAAGATTAGGAAACTCAAACTTTTTTTTATCATCCAAAATAGAATGCATTATAGTAAATCAATACCAAAAATGAGAACATTAGTTGGGAAATAACCAAATTGGTTTACTACTTCTAAGGTCAAGGTTGCATCAGTAGAGGTCAAAGGTCAAAAATATAGTATGATCCAATATTGCATACAAAGATCTGTTTTAGAGTTTTGTTTTTTTACAAACACGTTGCATAATTAAGACTGACACAGTACTTAATTTTTGTCATAAAGACATGACCAAAAGTTATAAAATTATGACCCGTTAAATTTTCAACATTTTATAGCCTACAGATTTTTTCACACATCATATTTCTACTGAATAAGGATTTTTTTTCCAAGCTAATGGTTGAAACAACTAATGGCATTATGGGCTAACAGTTTAGATAAGAGGGGTTAATGCAATTTTAAACTTTTATTTCTTGATGAAACCTATTGTTGTTGGTACTCATTTGAATCGTCTCGACGAGACGATTCCAATGAGGACCAACAAAAAACAGTTTCTGGAAGGAATTTCAAATATTTCAATTTGATAACAAAATTAATCCATCCATCTGTAGCTCTGTATGAAAGGGATACAGAAACTGCTTCATCACTCGGAGTATTAATCACACAATTTATCTTTGGTATTAATCAAATAGGATACAAATTCAATTAATGAAATATCACAGTACAGCACGCCCAAACAGGTTCTATAAAACATTATATTTTTAAGGGTCTGGACAAAAATATTGTGAATGCCTGTATTCATATAGGCACTTACAATAGTTTTACTCCAACTTATAAAGTTGAGGTTGCTTTTGTAATATTGTAGAAAACATCAATACAATGATATTAACCCATTTTAAACCACAATTGAAAGCGGTTTAATAAGGACAAAAGGACCATGATGGTCCTATGTCGCTCACCTGAGTAAGTCAACTCATAACTTGTCAACCATGTTATAAATACCAGAGATTGTTTGATGTGCATTAAGGGTGGTTTTGAAAGAAACAGACTTTAATTTCATCCTACAGCAATTAGTTTGTTTTTGTTTTTTTCTCAAATTTTCAACCTTTCTGTTACCATGGCAACCAGAGATATTGATGGAATTAAATTCTTTTAACAATTTTAGTAGAGCTACACCCAAGAAACATCCCTGCAAAGTTTAATCTTGATTGGCTCGGTAGTTTAGTAGGAAAAGATTTTTTTTCAAAGATTTTCAGCAATTTTTTGTCTTTTTGTTACCATGCAAATCTTTTTGATGAAATTAAATTCTTTTAACAAATTTGGTAGAGCTTCACCCAAGGAATATTCCTGCAAAATTTCAGCTTGATTGTTTAGGAGAGGAAGAATTTTGTCCAAGATTTCCAGCAATTTTCTGCCTTTCTGTTACCATTGCAACCAGAGTTTTAGATTAAATTAAATTCTTTTAACAGCTTTTCATGATCTCCAACCAAGGAATATACCTGTGAAGTTTCAGCTTCATTGGCCCAATGGTTTAAGAGGAGATGTTTATAGAAATTGTTGACAACAGACGATGGACGGATGACGGAGGGTCAGTGATCACAATAGCTCACCTTGAGCTTTTTGTACTCAGGTGAGCTAAAATTAGCAATTGTTAAGTGCAAGACAGTTGTTACTGCCTATAAACATAAAAGATATTTTCAAATGTTATGCACTGAGCCATTGATAAGAGCCATTAAAAATAGAAAAAAAATGCAGATAAAGAGAAGCATATATACAAATTGTCCACTATCCACACAAAAAAACCTTTTAGCAGATTTTTTTTTCTTAACATGACTGTCCTTTTAAGGAATTATGCCAGTGCTTTAGATATGAATACCCTTTAAATTGAAAAATAAAATCAAGAACCACATAAAAAGAAGTGGTATCTATATGGGACATTATATGTATGTTTTGATGGACAATTTTAGGGAAATTTCACACATATAGGGCAAAAACGATTCAACAGCAAAGACTACAGAGAGAGATTACAGGTAGATGAACAAAAAGGCATCAATGATTCTCAGCCATGATTAATGAAAATCTAGGTAATACAAGAACTACCTGATATGTAAACTTGGATCTGTGTTAATTATCTGAAATTGTAACTTTGTACAGCAAACCACCATTAGTGAACCAAACTGGACAGGGCTTGTGCTAGCTTTTCAAAGTCAGAGGTCATTGACCCATAAACTGTTATTTCTAGGGGTAAAAACAGCTGATTAAGGAGTCAAAAGAGTTGATATAATTGGTAAATATTTTTTTGGTTTTGCTTATGAATTTCTTCTTCACCTTCATATCTTTATAAGAGATTCATATGAATAGAAATCTCTTATAAAGACATGAAGGAGACAATTTATTCTAATAGATTTATAATCTGCAGCAGTTTTAATATGCAAAACTGGAAATCTAATGGGTCAAAAAGACCACTACTGATTGAAAATTTAGGGGTCAAAATCAGATATTTTCACATTTTTGAGGGTCAAACCCCTGGTTTAAGTGTTAAACAGAAACCCTACTGAATTTTCCTTATGTGAATGTTTGTCTGTTGTTCGTGTTATTTTTTTTGGTTTTTTTTTTTTGATAATTGGAATTAGTTACATTCACCTTTAACAGCAATACTTACCAAAAATGAAAATAGAAAACCTTGAATAATAAGATGTGTTTTTTAAACATCAATGACCCTTCAACTGCCATTATTCAGAAATTTCCATCATATCTCAGCTTGAAATATAAACACTATATCCCTTACCAATCAAAAGTTATGGCCAATGTAAAATGTGGGACAAATGTGCAAACAGATAAACAAAAACAATTTCCCCCTGCTCTATTAATGTGAGGGCACAATAAAAATGTCTCCTTTCCAGCCCATTCAGAACCCATGTAAATGTCTGTACTGAGGATAGCATTGGGAACTGAATTTTAACTTTCTAGCCCAGAAAATCAAGTCAAGGACTTAAAAAAAATTCAAAGCCTTAATATATTCACATTTTCAACAGTCTTACAATCAAATAATCTTCAATGTAAAATCAAAATAAAATGCATAATGGTCAAACTTAACAAAGTAACAAGGATGAATACTGAACAAAACAAAACAATTACTAAAACTTCCACCACCCTTGACAAAAATACAATTTTAGAGATAAATTGTTATAATATGACACATGTCATGAGAGTGAAATTAACCTGTTGAATATTTTTGATATTACACGGGTGTCATTACACTAGTGGAATAACTATGCAAAGGAGCAAAGAACATATAGTAGTGTTATATTTTCATTGTGAAAATGACGTCATAACCATTTGCTGACGTCATTTCGCAAACGGCATTATATATTTCGTATTTCGCAAAATTATTTGTATCGATAAATTTCTGAAATTCATTCGAGTAATCACAAAAATTCAAGTCATATTATAAATAGAATATGAAATTTGTGCTCATAAAATACCGAATTTATTAAACTCGTCATCTACAAAAGATAAAATCTAGGCGCAGCCTCGTTTTTATCTGTTTATAGATGACTCGTTCAATAAATTCGGTATTCAATGACCACTCATTCAATATCCGCTTATTAAACAAGAGGATCATGATGGTCCTATATTGCTCACCTTCGTGTCCTTGGCTCCTGCCTTACCAAATTAAATTGCGTTTTAAAATAATTAAATGATAATAATGGGCCCATTTTTCTGCAAAATCATAACTGTTACCTACTACACTATAACATTATAAACTCTTTTTCAATATTTAGGGAAAAAGCCTTCTTTAAGAGATAATACAGAGATATGTTCTAGTTACACTTAATATTGTTATCAAGCAGCCAAATCGATAAATGCATCAAATGTTTTGCAACATACCATTTCTCTGACATGAGTCAGATTGTTACAGAAATGTATAGGGATTTTCAGTATCCTGTGAGAAAGATTGAGCCAAATCTGTGACTTCTAGAGCCAAACTAAGATTTGACCTTTTGACCCTTTTTTGGACCCTATTATTTACCCCATATTGACCTTGATTTAAAACCTTTGAAGTATTTCATAGAGCATGACTCAATTTTGTCAAATTTTGATCAGTAGTTTCAGAGAAGATTTTATTTAAGATTGGACCTTTTGACCCCTTTTTTTGACCCCATTTTACCCCAATTTAAAATCTTTGAAATATTTTAAAGGCATTACCCAAGGATCATATCTGTGGAATTTGGTCAAAGTCTGTTCAGTAGTTTTAGAGGAGAAGGTTTTTTTTTGTAATTGTTAACAGACAGACGGACGATGGACATCAGAAATTGGGGGGATCCCATTAGCTCACCTTGAGCTCAGGTGAGCTAACATGAATCAGACATATCAAGCAACGTAGGTCCTGATTTTGCTTGCAGACTTTGTAAATTTTACCCATAATTTAATTATGATTCATGTTGTAATTTGACAATTTTTCCATACAAAATAATGGTAATTTTTTCACAAAAACAACATGATAGATTTTTAGATGCTTTGAATTGATCTACTTTAACACAATTGAGCCAATGCATGACAATTCCAACAATTTCACTCATGTGGGTGCTCCAAACGTTGAATAGCTTAGACAACGACACATTGCAATAATGATATATGCTGACTGCAAGAACAGGGATTCAGACCTTATCTCTTATAAATAGCATAGTGAAGACTCTGGTCAGTCTGTGCGGCTGCACAGGCTGGCCAGAAGCTTTGCTTTGCACACATTTGAAATTGTTGAAAATGACACACACTGGCCCAAATCATTTTAACAAAGGTGTTGCAAAGCACAGACAGAGATCAGCTGAGCATAACTTTGCTTTTGCTGTTAAGACACTTGCAAATAGGAAGTGTACCTTAACTTTTCAGTTTAAAACAGAATGACAAGAGAGGAAATGCAGAAATAATGGAACATGTCTGTGAAACACACTTGCCCAAAATGAACAATTATCAATTGTGATCTTGATATTGCCTAAAGTTTGTTTTTTCTTGCAACCTCTAGTCATAATTAGACGTGTTACAAATTACACATTATTCTTTTACATATTGCGACCTACTTACTTTAGAGTTTAATATTGGAATGTAAGGCTTTTGAGACAGACATTTGTAAAACAATATGCCCCAGACCAATCTAGTGGGATAAAAACATAACAATAACAGGGAACCATCAACAGGCACCTTTAGAGTCTGTCTGTACAGAGGAAGTTGACTGGGAACCAGCTATACACTCATCACTTCCTGTAGACTGTGCCATCTTTTTTTCTAAAGAAGAACTCTCACATGATGATCCTGAGGTAGAATAATCTGGACTCAGTCTGGTGGCTGTGGCAGGAATTGTGCAAGGCTTACTTTCATTTTCATCTTTTGGTAAAGCATTTTGGTTTGTATCTGAAGAAACTGTATCATCTGACATTGTTGTATCAAGTATGTTATTTTCAGTTTTATCATCCTTAAAAGCAAGCTGAGGTTCATTAGTTGTAATGTATTTTTGGTCTAGTGTTAACTTTCCTATATTACATATAGTCCTTTTAACTAGTTCATTTGGTTTGTCTAGTGTATCATTAGAAAATTCTTCAAGATTTTCTTTTGTACTAGGATTTTCTGTACATATCTGACATTGATCAGCCTTTAAGTCTGGATCTGATATAGACCCAGTTCCTTGTTTCTCGACATCTGCAGCCAAGACTGGACTAATAGCTTCACCATTGTAAAGCCCTCCTAGATATATCCCTCTATTGTCCAAGTCAACAAGACGTCCAGACCTTGATAAAGTATCTCTTATATCAGTTTGCATTATTTCATCAGATTCAGGTCTACCTGCACTGGTTTGTGCTTCATTGATTTCATCTCCAGCATCAATAAAATCCATATCTGTTTCATCAAGGTCATCAGAACCTGAAGAATAAATAGCACAAAGTTCTTATTTTCAACGAATCTGGAGCACCTGAGAATCGATCCTTGGTATTTTTTTACCAGTACTACCATTACATCCTTTCCTAGCATCTAGTGTTTTGTATGAATAGAAAAAATCCAAAGAGGTTGGGAGAATTGAAAATTGTCAAGGCTCTGCTACATTAAGATATATAGTATTTAGTGTTTTGTATGAATAAAAAAATCTTACTAGAACTTGTGACAGAATGTGACTTTATACCCCCCCCCCCCAAGTGTTTTGCTTCAAATTTAAAGATAACTCTTGAACCTGAGGGATTTGAGACCTCTAGATTGTATATCTTTCAAAACTTCAACACGTGAAAAATGTTTGTAAACAGTTTCAAAGCCTTTGAAGGAAACTGAAAGAGGAGTTTGCAACACAATATCACTAGAATATGTGTCCAAAGCTATTCAAGGAAAACTGATTAAAGGGACTGAAGGTGGACTTTGTGACACAAAATTACAAGAATATGTGTTTGTAAAGAAAAAATGTCTTAAGTTCAAGGGAAGATAATTCTTGAACCAGGGGAAGTTGAGACTGCAAAATTGTGTATTGCAAAACTTCAACATGTAATGAATGTTTGTATTAAGTTTTAAAGCTATTGAAAGAAAACTAAAGGAGGAGTTTGTGACAAAAAAAAATGACTAGTTTATGTGCGTCTTGCAAAACTTTAAGTTGTTGTCAAAGTTTGTATAATGTTTCCTTACTATTGAATGAAAACTGAAGGAGGAGTTTGCAACTCAAAATTTGTAGTATTATGTCCAAAGATGGATGGATGGACAGACAGATGGACAGAGGGATGGACAGACAGGCTGATTCCAGTATGCCCCAAAAACATTTCCATGGCTCAGCACGAAACAGTTGTAACTCTCTATAATCATATAGGGAGTTACAACTGTTTCGCGCTGAGCCATTGATTTGTTTTGTGGGGGTATAACAAGGTTGGGAGAATTGAAAATTGTCGAGGCTCTGCTCCACTTAGATATATATAATACGTACTTAGTGTTTTGTATGGAAATAAAAATCTAACAAGGTTGGGAGAATCGAAAATTGCCAAGGCTCTGCTACACAAAGATATATAGTATTTAGTGTTTTGTATGGAAAAAAAAATCTAATGAGGTTGGGAGAATTGAAAATTGTCGAGGCTCTGCTCCACTTAGATAGATATAATGTGTGTTTAGAGTTTTGTATGAACTAGAAAGCCATGAATGGCTTGAGTTGCTCCACAGGCTTGAAATTCTTGTAAAAGCAAATAAATGTTTTGACTAGATTTTTAGATATTTGGGGTTCTACTGATGTTGAAAATGATTTTCAAAGTTTCAACTATACTCAGTTCCAAAAGAAAGTGTGCACTTTCAAAATTCAAATATCTCGAAACTTACTCAATGTACCGTCACAATATTTTGCATGACAAACCCGGACACTATTGACCATCGATATTTTGAGAAATAAGGCATAGGGAACTCATTGACTTTAGGCTAGTAAAGGATCACTGTTTTTGAGTGATTTGCTTTTGTATCCCACAGTCGGTGAATAACTTTTTGGAAACGCATTCAGTTCAATTTCTGTGACCTACCTTGTAATAAATTCACATCTGAATGACAATTGTACACTATAAAACAACGTAGGTCGACGTACTAATTTCGTGTGTGAGCGAAAATTAATTCCGTTCGAAGAAAGCTGTCCATAAAATTGAATAAGCACTCATACTCTAATAAATATCGTATGTATACGCTTGAGCTTCCTCTGTTACGTATAAACTTATATTGTATAAGGCTATTGCAGCGTTGTATCTAATGTTATTGACCAATCAACGTAGCGATTTCTAACGTTGGTGCAGGTGTCACGTCTGAACGTAAACTCAAACTTCTGTTTGGAAATGGTAGGGAGTCCCTTGTCAAACTAGGATATACCATTTAAGCAAATTTCTCCTTACCAGAAAAGAAATTCTAGAAGGGCAGATCTCAACATCATAGGTGCTGAAGAAGTGCCCACAATATACGCAACTTTTTTCGAAATCGGATTTCACCCCTCATTTCTAAAGGATAATATCTAAAACATGCAAAAGATTTTTCAAGCGAGAATTCCTTCAACTTTACAAAAAATAAGGAAAACAAAAAAGTGAAACTGCACACTTTCTTTTGGAACTAAGTATATATAAAAACCTCAAATCAAAATAATTTTTGGCTACATGATAATAGATCACCCAAAGATCATAGCAAAATTGTTTGATTGATATCCATCAGTTACTTTCTGAGAAAATGATTTTCATAGTTTTCACTATTTAACATATAGAGAAATGACCTCCGCCCATAAAATACATATTTTTCATCCAATCAAAATACTTTTCGTCGCACTGATAAAGGTTTACTCCAGGATCATTCCAATGATATTGGGTTGATATCCAAATATTAGATTCCGAAAAACTGATTTTCAAATTTTCCACTAAATAACATATAGAGAAATGACCTCTGCCCATAAAATGCATATTTTCCATCCGATCACAATGATTTTTTGTAGATTGATAAAGGGTCGCTCAAGGATTATTCCAGTGAAATTTGGTTGATATCCATCACTTACATTCAGAGAAAATGATTTTCAAAGTTTCCACTATAAAACATATAGAGAAATGACCTCTGCCCATAAAATGCATATTTTCCATCCGATCACAATGATTTTTTGTAGACTGATAGAGTCACTCAGGGATCATTCCAGTGAAATTTGGTTGATATCCATCAGTTACATTCTGAGAAAATGATTTTCAAAGTTTCCACTATATAACATATAGAGAATTGACCTCCGCCCATAAAATGCATATTTTCCATCCGATCACAATGATTTTTTGTAGATTGATAAAGGGTCACCCAAGGATCATTCATGTAAAATTCAATTGGTATCCATTGATTAGAATCTGAGAAAACTCACTTTTTACCATATTTGGAAATTAGCCACGCCCATTAAATCCATGTTTTTCATTGGATCAAAATTTCTTGAACAACTTTGAAAGAGGGTCACCCAAGGATCATTCCTGTGAAGTTTGGTTGAAATTCATCCAGCAGTTTCTGAGGAGAAGATTTTTAAAGAAAAGTTTACGACCGCACGCACGCACGGACAGACGGACGCACAACGGACACAACGCCATGACAATAGCCCCAGTGGCTTTCAGCCAGTGGAGCTAATAAAAACAATATAACAAGGTTGGGTGAATTGAAAATTGTTGAGGCTCTGCTCCACTTAGATATATAATACTTATTTAGTGTTTTGTATGAACAAAAACAAGAGGACCATGATGGTCCTATATCGCTCACCTTCGTATCTTTGTCTCAATTAATAATCGTCAAATTTTCCAGCAAAAGTAATAATTGCATTGTAAAAAAAAATTTGATTTAGTTTTCCCATATGGCATTGATCCTCCCCATTTTTAATTCTGTTTAATCCTTGTGACCTGACGAACATTCTGACCAAGTTTCATGATGATTGGACCATATTTGTAGCATCTAGAATGTAAAGAAGAAAAATGTCATAAAGGCCTCTTTTCCAGTGATATGGCATGGATCCTTCCCGTTTTCGATAGGGTTCATCCTTTTGACCTTTCAATTATTCTGACCAAGTTTCATGATGATTGGACAATATTCGTTGCCTCTAGAGTGTAAACAAGGAAATTGTCATCAAGGCCCCTTTTTCCGTGATATGGCACAAATCCTTCCCATTTTCAATAGGGTTCATCATTGAGTCCTTACAAACATTCTGACCAAATTTCATGATGATTGGGCCATATTTGTTGCCCCTAGAGTGTAAAGAAGGAAATTGTCATTAAGGCCCGTTTCCTGTGATATGGCACAGATCCTTCCCATTTGCAAAAGGGTTAATCCTTGTGACCTGCCAAATATTCTGACCAAGTTTCATGAAGATTGAACAATATTTGTGGCCTCTAGAGTGTAAACAAGAAAATTGTCATTCAGGCCCCTTTTTCCGTGATATGGCATAGATCCTTCCCATTTTCAATAGGGTTCATCCTTGAGTCCTGACATACATTCTCACCAAGTTTCATGAAGATTGGGCCTTATTTGTTGCCCCTAGAGTGTAAACTAGAAAATTGTCATTAAGGCCCCTTTTCCTGTGATATGGCACGGATCCTTCCCATTTTAGATAGGGTTCTTCCTTGTGACCTAAAGAACATTCTGACAAAGTTTCCTGATGATTGGTCCATATTTGTGGCCTCTAGAGTGTAAACACTTAAATTGTTGACGTCTGACGACGAATGATGTACGACGGACAACGGACATTCAATGATCACAAAAGCTCACCTTGAGCACGTTGTGCTCAGGTGAGCTTAAAATCTTACGAGGTTGGGAACATTGAAAATTGCCAGGCCCTGCTCCACTTAGATATATATAATATGTATTTAGCGTTTTGTATGAAAAAAAAATCTAATGAGGTTGGATGAATTAAAAATTTGTCGAGGCTCTGTCGAGACAATCATAAATTCCCACAACCTAGTTTTAATATTTTTTCATACAATACACTAAGTATGTTATATATTTATCTTATAACCTCTATTTGTCTTGTTTTTGTCAATGTTTCTAACTGAAATGCAAGTTTTTAAAAATAACCATTGTCATTGTTCTACAAATAACTATGTGTTATCATAAAAAATATCATACAGGATTCTATCACACGGATATTAGTATAATTATTCGATAAAAGATCATAAGGAGTCTTTCTCATTCATTCACTGTAAAGCATAAAAAATATTTGTTAACCTGATTCAACATTACTGTTGTCTCCATCAGAAAGTTCATCTTCTATTCCTGCATTATCAACATCTCGCATCTCATTAACAAGATCTTCTTCAACAATATTTTCATCTAATATATCAGGAGTTGAAGCATTTATGACAGGAGATAAAGAATTTATGTCAGGAGATTCTTCTTTTGCTGATGTAGTAGAGCTTTGTATCTGTTTGTTCAAGTTACTTTTCTTCAATAGTTTCTTTGATTTCTGTACTGAAGTTTCCGAGTCGGAGTTTAAACTGTTTCCACGTATAATAAAGTTTGTGATGTCATCTTCGTCATCTCCTACTGCCTGGTCTTGTTGATCATTCTGACTCGACGATTGTTGTTGGTCTATGGAAAATACAGACTTTTTGCGTGGATTAAACTTTCTTCTCTTCCATCCATGTTGACTACAGTGACTGAAATATTATAAAATAGTGATTCCTATTGAAACAAAACTGTTGCAAAGCGGACTAATACCCCCCTCAACCCCCCCCCCCCCCCCCCCAGTACAAGTGCTTGTCATAACTCTGTCAAAGTCTATCAGTTGTTACAAAAATTGCACTTGCAAATCTCTGCTTGATATTAATCACAACTGTAAAGTTGGAATGAAATCCGCACAATAGTTACTTAGAAATTAAGCGGACATAAAAATGTTACAGATTGACGGACTGACTGACAAGCTGACTCCTAAATACCCAACAAAAATAGTTCATGGGGTAATAAATAGTGATTCCTATTAACCCTTGTCATGCTGAACCCAGAATATTCCTGTTTTGACATAAGGAATAGACAAAGATCAGACTGCACACATGTGCAGTCTGATCTTTGTCGACACCACCTGGTATTACTTTTCAAAACAGAAAAGTTTGATGATTATATTTTTCCAAACAAATGCTGGCAAAGAATAAATGGAACCAGTGCTCTCTGCACTTTGATTTAATACAATTTTGCTCATTTTTAGCTCCACTGGCTGAAAGCCACTGAGGCTATTGTCATGGCGTTGTATCCGTCGTGCGTTCGTCCGTCCGTGCGTACGTGCGTCCGGTCGTAAACTTTTCTTTAAAAATCTTCTCCTCAGAAACTACCTGATGGATTTCAACCAAACTTCACAGGAATGATCCTTGTGTGTCCCTCTTTCAAAGTTGTTCAAGAAATTTTGATCCAATGAAAAACATGGATTAAATGGGCGTGGCTAATTTCCAAATATGGTAATAAGTGAGTTTACTCAGATTCTAATCAATGGATACCAATTAAATTTTACATGAATGATCCTTGGGTGACCCTTTATCAGTCTACAAAAAATCATTGTGATCGGATGGAAAATATGCATTTTATGGGCGGAGGTCATTTCTCTATATGTTATATAGTGGAAACCTTGAAACTCATTTTCTCAGAATGTAACCAATGGATATCAACCAAATTTCACTGGAATGATTCTTGAGTGACCCTCTATCAGTCAACGAAAAATCATTGTGATCAGATGGAAAATATGCATTTTATGGGCGGAGGTCATTTCTCTATATGTTATATAGTGGAAACTTTGAAAATCATTTTCTCAGAATGTAACTGATGGATATCAACCAAATTTCACTGGAATTTTCCTTGAGTGAACCTTTATCAGTCTTCCAAAAATCATTGTGATCGGATGAAAAATATGCATTTTATGGGCAGAGGTCATTTCTTTATATGTTATATAGTGGAAAATTTGCAAATCATTTTCTCAGAATCTAATGTTTGGATATCAACCTAATTTCACTGGAAAGAACCTTGAGTTACCCTTTATCAGGTTACCAAAAATTATTTTGATTGGATGAAAAATATGCATTTTATGGGTAGAGGTCATTTCTCAATATGTTAAATAGTGGAAACTATGAAAATCATTTTCTCAGAATGTAACTGATGGATATCAATCAAACATTTTTGGTATGATCTTTGGGTGACCCATTATCGTGCAGCCAAAAATTATTTTGATTTGATGAAAAATATGCATTTTATGGGCAGAGGTCATTTCTCTATCTGTTATATAGTTGAAAATCATTTTCAACATCAGTAGAACCCCAAATATCTAAAAATCTAGTCAAAAAAATTATTTGCTTTTACAAGAATTTCAAGCCTGTGGAGCGACTCAAGCCATTCATGGCTTTCTAGTTTTTATTCAGCATGACAAGGCTTAACATAATTATCAGAAGTTAATGTTTTACTAAAATCTAAACAATTGATTTGACTAGTCAATTTATTTACATAATTTATCCTAATAAATAATGCTCCAAGGCACTAAACAAATTCTGGAAAAAAGATCTTTTATTTTGTACCCATTTTCTGCAGAAAAATATCTACTAAAATGTTGATTTTTTGCTAAAAATATTGAATACCCATTGAAACTTACACTGTTGAATCATAATTTTGTTTCAAACAAATTGCCAACTTATGGGACCTATTATCCATGCAGCCTGCCTCAAGTTTTTCCTCAAAAATTAAGTTGAAAGCAAGTAGTTTAGGCTAAGATCAGACTGCACATCTGTGCAGACTGATCTTAGCCTAGACGTGCAGTCTGATCTTAGCCTATACTCATTCGGAACTTCACTCGGCCATTTCCGTATAATGCAACAGACCTCGGATGTATGTAAGGCGGATGGGTATGTAACAAAATTGTGCATTTTGTTAGGCGGAAACAGTGTAAGAAAAACTAGCACTGTAGATTTATAT
Source organism: Fragum whitleyi (assembly GCA_948146395.1). Lineage (NCBI taxonomy): Eukaryota > Metazoa > Mollusca > Bivalvia > Cardiida > Cardiidae > Fragum > Fragum whitleyi. The sequence goes on from OX411554.1 coordinate 12,297,256, forward strand.
ATTTTACAGTAAATAACGGCTGAAAAATCTTAATTTTTGAAAATGACGAATCATTCTCAAAAATTAAGATTTTTTCAGCCGTTATTTAAGATTCTTAAGATATTTATATTAGGATACGAGGGTTTCACCTCAGTGACTTAAACAAGTAGCGTTGGCGACGTCGAATGTTTTCACTCACAGTTTCGACAGCTAACGCCATTTTAACTGACGTCATCGAGTTTTTCCAAGGTTTTCCCGTATTTTTTAAAAATAGTCCGTCTACGTACATCCAAGGTTGATCGTGAGATTGGCCGAGTGGTGTTCCGAATGAGCCTATACTGTCAGCAAAGGCTTTATGTACAGCAGGGATATATAATGAACAGCATGGGAAGGGTTTATAATTAAAACATGTAGTATGAAAAGGTAAAAATACCTTGAAGGTAAATGATATAAATATTCTATCAAGTGGTTTTGTAGTGAATGAGATGTTATCAAACATTATAATTGTCAAGTTAGAATGAAGTCTCAAAGGTGATTAGTTCTCATAATTGTCCACCTTTCCTTTCATTGACAGATTATTGACATGTGGGACAATGTTCAGGTATTAATTCTACTTCAAAATGGGTCTGCGTGATATTGAGACATTCAAAATTTTAATATACAAAATTCGATTGTGACCTCTAACTTTCACCTTTGTGATCCCAAAACAACAGGACACTTCCATGGGTTATGGGCAATGATTGTACAAAATTTCCTGATTCTAGTTAGATAGATTCTTGAGATAGAGTCTGGAGACTAATTGGTCTATGGACAGACAGACTGACTGAATGGACAGACAGACAGAGTTAAACCAATTTACCTCCTTGTACTCCATAGGAGGGTGGGGTTGGGTGTAATAAAAACAGAGATTTCACTAAGGTTAAAGTTTGTCTGACGGCCTATACCTTAACATCTATGCCAGGGACATCACAATAAATTGACTTTTTGTTAAAAAACAAAGTGTATTTGAGAAGCAATAATTATAATATCCCTCAAATCAAATAAACTACAAAAGTCAATTTTTTAAGGATTGAAAGAATCTTATGAAGTAAAGGGTCATAAAAAAAACGTTTGTCATGAAAAATGACTTTAGTATCCACATGTCCAGCGATCCGTTGAGCTCCCCGGGGTGAAGAAGATCAGTTTTTATTCATATACTCTTAAATATTAAACCTCCGATAGATGGGACGAGCCACGTTGGCAAATGGTGTTCATCTGGATGCATGGTGGCGTGAAATTTGAATATTTTTATGTATAAAAAGTGACTGAATTTTAAATGAAATGATAAATTTATGTATCATATGAAATATTTGGAGGGAAAAATGGAGCCTTTACCCCCTTAAGCCTTTTTTTTTTCATTTGCATTAAGTCGTATTTTGAATTAGAGACTACTCACATAGCATTTACACATTTACTATTAAACTTTTATCATGATGTGATAAAAAAAATCAGAAAAAGGATTAACTGTTTGATACAAGCAAATAATTCTTTCTCAATTGTTAGTCATCATGCTGAGTCCTAATAGTAATTTTATCACATAAAATTGCTTTCTACAATTTCTACCTATTTTGACCAATCAAATTTTAACCATCTGACCTGTGTTAAGGTTAACAAAACAGTATTAGTGTGAGCAAACTTTTAACAAGCAACAAATCTAATATCTTTTCCACAATTGTTCTTCCCATTTAAAAATTCATGGATTTCTTACTGTAAGCTTGGGCTCCCTTATGTCATAATTTGGGAGTGTTCAGGATTCCTTATTATTAACGTAAGTCAATGGAGTTTTTTACTAAGAAAGTGGGACAAAATATTGGCTTCTTCCGAACTGAAAATATCCCCCTGAAATTGCCATTTCCCCCAACATAAATCAATGTTCCAACTTTTATCAATGTTCCAACTTTTAAAAGGTTCTCCAGTAGGAGTATTTATATTAACAATCAAAGACCTTCAATTATCAGCTCATGAACTGCTTCTAAAATGTTTATTGAAATATTTTCATGCATTTTCAGTATTCAACCAAAGTATGAAAATACACAACTAGAGAATTTTCCCCTGCAACTTCGGCTCAATCGACACATTTTATCCAAAATAAGGGGGCCCTGATTTCCTTCCCTTATGCATAAAAAGAACCATTGGAAGTTAGTTTTGTCCCCTAGAATTTGCACTGACATGTGGTGCTTTTGATAAATATATAAAACGTATTTAGTGTTTGTAAGAGAAAAAATATCTAACGAGGTTGGGAGAATTGATCATTGTCGAGGCTATGCCGAGACAATTATCAATTTTCACAACCTCGTTAGATATTTTTTCATACAATACACTTAGTACATATAATATCTATCTTATAACCTCTATTTGCCTTATTTTTGTAGATGTTAACAACAGAAATGCAAGTTTCTAAAAATAACCGCATTATATCTTAGTTCTAAAAATAACTATGTGATATCATAAAAAATATCATACGGGATGTTATCATACAGATATTTGTATAGTTATACAAATATAATAGTAATATAAATATAAAAATATAAATATAAATGTATAGTTATCTTTATTTATAAGATAAAATGTAAAGTCCAAATGACCAATGTCTGTATGTTTGTGATAGTAGAATTTAGGTCCCTCTGTGCTCTGGGCATATATGGTATGAGAGAAAAAGAAGTGGATACAAGGAGATTAAGGTTCATACGCCCCTAGCTCTTCTACGAATAGACCTTGGTTTTTTAACATGCCCATTGTAAAGCACCAATACACGCGAAGCTACCTCTGGGTTTCTTACCAGTTCACTTCTAGTTGGGTGGAGGACAGCAAGTATCCCTGAAAATTCCCGCCACTTTCCGGATTCGAACCTTAGGATTAGTTGTCCGGTGTCTTACCACTAGACCATCGGGCCGCCCCAATATAATTTTTGCAAAATTACATTAAAATCAAAGTACTGAAAATACTTGATGCACTTGTCAGCCTGAGCCTATCTGCAAAAATCTTTTTGAAACTTTTGTAGTCTGTAAAAGAAAATCAGGAGGTAAAGATGAAGATCAGACTGCAAATATGTGTAGGCTGATCTTTGTCTTTACCTCATGCCAAAGCAGGAATTTTCCTGGTTCATTACAACAAGGAATAAAGTAAGGGTTGTAAAATGTGTTGATTAAAGAGTGGTGATTAAATTGGTGAAATAAGTATGTACTTCTGTATTTTTTAAAAAGATCACTTACTATAATTTCTTGCTATCTTAACATCAAATCAAATTAGAAAGCTTTATGTGAAATGGAAAATATTTTACATTTGTATGCTTCACTGAATTTTTATGTGTTTTTAAAAAGAGTAATTTTCAACTGAGACCTTTTAATGCAGTTGTCGAATGCATGATAAGATTTGCCTACGGCAAGTTTTTAAATCCTTTTACTAGTTTGAAAGATTAAACTTTTTAAATAAATATTCTATTTTTCTGTAATTTTAAATTATTTCAGTTTTTCTTTCAGCAGCTTTTTTTTTATAGGTGAACCACGTCTTCATTGACTGTCTTGATGGGTGAGTCCTTCATACTATTGAAGGACCCAAGTTTGAGCTCCAAAATCACGGACAAAACACCCAATAAGCAGGCCCAGTTTATCGCCATCGGCGACATACGTCGACAGTCTGGTTTACCGCCGCAGGTCGATTTCTGTCGACAATTAATAGTGGGGGTATTTGTGTAATAATTACAAACATTTAAATCACACAGGTATCACCGTTTCCGCTTTTAGCATGAAAACAAGGCTGTCAATTTAGTTTTTGTAATTTTCTGCAGAAAATCGGCAATTTTTTTTCATATTTTAAAGCTTTAACAATTCAATAAATCTGAAATCTTTGCTTGATCCAAAATGGCGACACACCCGCTATACTACCCAGCAATTTGCAGAAATTGCTGTAAATGACAGCGAAAATGACATGCCAGCTGGTGAATTTGATTAAAGAAAGTTCTTCTGATGGAAGTTTGAGATCGGAATCCAGCGATCAGTCAGGTGTGTATTATGTTGCTTTTTCAACCCGAGTCTGAGTGATATTACTATTTGCAATATCTGCAAAAAATATTTTAACCATATTTGGAACTTCCTTATTTAGAAATAACAAATTGTATTAGAATGTTTAAATGCTTTCAATGTTAAGGTATGTATTATCAAGCTGTGGAAAATTTGAACAAGATATCTCAAAAAATAAAAAAGTTATGCCAATTATAGACACATATGGGAGTAAACCTTGCAGCTTTTCAGAATAAATTTGGCACTGAAGGCTTTGTTTCGCTACAAAATTGGCGCTGAAAGGGTTAATATTTTCAAAATGATTGATATACTAGGTGGTTGTCACAGAAAAAGTGCTGTAGAGCCAGAAAGTATTTGACACTAGTCTAGTTTTAACATTTGGCCTTGAGATCTGAGCTTTACCGTGGAGCTTTCTGAATTTTTTTTTTTAAAAAGCACATCTAATCGGGATAGAGAAGGATTGTGCCAAGTTATTTCAAAATCCACCCATAATTGTAGTACTAAGAGTCTGGACAAAATTTTACAGTCTTACAGCACCAACATGGAGCCATCATTGTGAGAACTATATCTCACTCACCCTTAACAGGCTTGACAAAAATTAAACTGAATATAAGAAGAACTAGACTGCCACAAAGCGAACTAATACCCCCAAACAGCTGCTTGTAAATAATGAAAATCCATTTTCAATCAAAGAACAATAACTCTGTCAAAAGTCAATGGATTGTAACCAAATTTTCACTTGTACATCTCTGCCTGACACTGATCACATTTGTAAAGTTTCAATTATTTGATGAGAAATTGAGTGGGGAAAAAAAGCCACAGACGAAATGGACAGATTGACCATCAGACATACAGACAGACCAACCAATAATCTGTCTCCTATTTACTCTCCAAACATAGTTTAGGGGGTATATTAAAACAAATCACTATCGCTTCTTTTCTTTAAAAAAATCATCTCCAATAAAATACCTTTTAAGCGATTTTGAAATTATGAAAAATTTTCTTTTATTACCAAAACTTCATAACTACAGCTTTTATCAAATTGATGTTACAAGGTTTTGGAATTGTGACAATATGAATTATTCAATAATCTTCAAAGGCTTACATAGTACAATTTGGTACAATTTGGTAAACAATTACCCACCTACGGCAAATTCCTTTCAACCATGTATCAATTGATTTAAAATGGTAAGTTTCATCGTAGTAACTTTTGGCGTTGAATCTATAGCTATCAAACACTTGGACTTTCCCATTGTTCCACCGAGCACCGATTGTCTTTGGCCCGTCACCTAGCCAGATTTCAACATGCGTCATATTGTGGGGCTGCTTCTTTGCTGAAATAAATAACTTACAGTTTAATTTGTGTCAATCAAGATTCAAGCATTCTGATAGGCTGACAATAGTCATAAATAAGCAAATATAGTGAATGTCAAAGGGAAATAAATCTTGTTGTAATTCAAGACAAAGATATGTCTCTGTGCAGGCTGATCTTAGTCTATTTTTTTTCCTAAACCTTTGTGTACAGTGGAAATACCCAATGAACAGTGTGAGAAGACTTGAATATATCCTGCCTGAATAATATTCAATGTATATACAATGTTTATCTTATAACTATACAAATATCTGTGTGATAACATGCCATATGACTTTTTTATGATATCACATGGATATTTTTAGAACATTGACAAAATACAGTTGTTTTTAAAAAGTAGCATTTCTGAAAGGAACATCGACGAAAACAAGGCAAATAAAGGTTAAAAGATTAAAATGATATGTACTTAGTGAATTGTATTCGAAAATATCTTACTTGGTTGTATGAATTAATAATTGTCTTGGCAGAGCCTCGACAATTATCAATTCCCCCAACCTCATTAGATTTTTTTTTCATACAAAACACTAATTACATGTGCATATTATATATTTATACACTATAGTATAGTCTTCCACTGAACCCTCTATCTTACCTGGAATTTTTATATAGGATATCTATACAAAAATGTGCAGCACATAACCATTAATACTAATCAATTGAAAATTAATTTTATGTTATTTAATGAAACAATAAACTTAAAACCTACATTTTGGATTGTTATATGTTGCCGATACAAATACCAAATCACCCGGTCTCATCTCTTCCTCCTTCACTGATATTGGTAATGTATCGTACATGTACGCCTGGTTCCACGGACCAATCATGAATCCAAAATCATCAGCTAGGTCACGCATGACTTGCCGTACCAAACCACAACAGTCCAAGAACAGATTGGAGCGATATTCTGGTGCTGTGAAAATACCAGATTATGATATTTAAAGATAACTGAGTAATTTGACAAAAAAATTTTAGGATACTTATTTCATTATATACTTTGATATTATCTCTATGTATTTGAACGGAAGGAAAGTATGCAATATTTTTTGATATTGCCTACTTTGATATTGCACTAAGATTACTTTCACATGCACAAATGGACTGGACTACTTTCAGGTTGCTACCACACTGAAGTCAACATAAATTCACCTTATCATCCAGTCTTTCCATTTTAATTTTTGGAAAAATTGTACTGGCAGTCTAAAGAAATAAGTTTGAGTTTCTTTGAATTCCTAGATAGCAAAACAGTGTTGTTTTTCATCTATTTAAGACTTTTCCCCCGAGAAATCAAACACTACATCTCCAATTCCCTTCTCTGTTTTTTCCAAGAGCCCCCCCCCCCCTCCCCCTCATTTCTTCCAAATCCCTGTTTTAGTTACTCCTTAAACTATGTTATACTGTAATAATGTTCCCATTTAATCACGCACATTCCTTTGTGTCTATCAAAATTCCAGAACCTTTCTCTCTCTCTCTCTCTCCTCATCTTTCTCTTTTATCTCGTCTTTCACTCCATCCTGTCCCTAGTGACTATCGTTAGTCAGGTCGGATATCACGTACACTGATTCAGTTCTTGAACATGAAAATGACTAGAATAACAAATATTCATGTTTTTATCAATATATTTATTTCACTTTTATTCAAAGTAAGTCGAATTCAACACATATTAATTTCAACATCGAAAATGAAAATCGACACAAAATGTCCGTCGTCTTTTTTGTTTACATTGTCACTTCATAGCAAGGATGTATTCATCCTAACATAAAATTACAAGAAATGTTTTTTGCGGGAAAAAGAGTATGACATAGACATTTTCTGAAATAAGTCTACATTTAACTAAAATATTGTTCTTTAAGTATAGGTGATGTAAAAAATTAATAAATAAGAAGTTAAACAATATCAAAATATACAATAAAAATAAAATAAAATTGAATTTAAATGGGAACATATTATGTCAGACTCGTTCTTTTGACATAGATGCCCTCGCAAGCTCGGGCAACTATGCAAAAAGAACTTGCCCAACACAATAAATTCCCATTTGAATTCAACTAGAACTGTCGCAGAGCAGACTTATACCCCCCACAAGCACTTTGTCAGAATGCAAGTGCTATTAGTGCAGGATGTGTTTGTAACAAATATTGAGGTCATATGCAGCATTTGCATGAAGTCTTATGATTCAAAGGTCACATTGTCCTTGAGTTAGAGCCTAGAAATGAAAATTGAACAAAAATTGACTGTGACCTTGACCTTTGTGACCCAAAATCAATAGGGCATGTAATTGAGTCATAAGCAACATTTAAAATAAAGTTTCATGATTCAAGGTCGCTTGGTTTTTGAGTTAGAGTCTGGAAATGAAAATTGAACAAAGGCTGACTGTGACCTTGACCTTTGACCTATGGGACCCAAAAACAAAAGGGCACTTCCTTGGGTAAGAAGGAACATTTGTATAAAGTTCTATGAATGTAGGTCACTTGGTTCTTGAGTTAGAGTCTGGAAACGAAAATTTAACAAAGGCTGACTGTGACCTTGATCTTTGACCTATGGGACCCAAAAACAATAGGGCACATCCTTGGATCATAAGCATCATTTGCATAAAAGTTCATGATTCTAGGTCACTTGTTTCTTGAGTTAGAGTCAGGAAATGAAAATTGAACAAAGGCTGACTGTGACCTTGACCTTTGACCTATGTGACCCAAAAACAATAGGGCACATCCTTGGGTCATAAGCATCATTTGCATTAAGTTTCATGAATGTAGGTCACTTGGTTCTTGAGTTGGAGTCCGGAAACGAAAATTGAACAAAGGCTTACAGTGACCTTGACCTTTGACCTATGTGACCCAAAACATAAGGAACATTTGTATAAAGTTTCATGATTGTTGGTCACTTGGTTCTTGAGTTAGAGGCCGGAAATGAAAAGGTCTATGGACAGACGGGCGAATGGATGGACAGACAGACAGACATGGTGAAACCAATATACCCCCCTCTACTTTGTAGGTGGGGGTATAATAACCTCTTACATGAAGTAATTTGAATGAATGATACAACTCTCAAAGTATTCAATCAGGGGTGTGGAAATGGGAATTTTCTCTACTTGTCCCCGGACACGTATGAGATGATTTTTTACTTGTCCTGGGTCAAAATGAACTTGTCAGTGAAAAAATAAATGGATGAATTTTGATTGATTGATTGATTGAATTGAGTTTTACGCTGATTTCAACATTTTTTCAGTTATATCCAAGCGGCTGGAGCACCTAACAATGGATTCCTGGTATTTCTCTCACCAGTACAACCATCACATCCTTTTCTAGTCTCCAGCTGCTATCTCACATAGGTCAACAATTATCAACCTATTGGTAAGAGACAAAAAATAGTCGGAGAGAACGAGTGCCGTTGTCGGGGATCGAACTAGGGACCTCTAGATTGACATTCCGACACACTACCAACTGTGCTAAGAGGGCGACTAGATGAATTTTGAGAAAACACTGTTGTTAATGAAGAAAACGCTGGGTTCCAGCATTTTCTTTATTCACAACAGTATCATCTCCCATTGATTCATGCATTAGGATAGTTAATATTTGAGATCTATTTGTTACCCTTTTAGATTAAGCCTGATATTTACTTGTCCATAGAAAATGCACTTGTCGGCTAGTAGCAAAACCCATGTCGGACAAGTCGGGCATAGGAATTCCACACCCCTGATAAAATGATTAATTAAAAGAAAGAAGGAATAGTATAAAACAGAAAACCTGTGACCTGCGATGTAAAAAGATCTTTTAAACCAAGCAATTTTCAAGTGCCAATGTGACACATGAATAGGCAAACAAAGGCATTCTGGGTCAAATTTGTGCAAACAGTACATGCTAAATGTCTTTAATGAAGATTTAATTTCTATTTATTATACAACCATGGGGTCTTGAATCTACATACCGGGTCATGAAAATGGGATCTTTCAATAAGATAAAGTCATAAACTATTCCAATACTAAAGAGTATGATAAATAATGTTGCCAGTGTAATCACAGACTTTCAATTTGGTTGACTCATGAAGCAAATAAGCTAATTTTGATGGAAAAAAAAATAAAAATTAATTCTTGCTTAAATCAGCTTTTCTATTAGGAAAGATTCTTACTGTGTTGACCAAGGGGTGTGGAAATAAGACTTTTCTCCACTTGATCTTGGACAAGTTAAAGTCGATTTCCTGCTTGTCCAGGATCAAAATGAACTTGTCCACAAAAAAATGAATTGATATTTATTGAGAAAAACATTGATTTCTTATGTGGAAAATGCTGTAACCCAGCATTTTCTTCATTAAAGACAATGTTTTCTTCCCTTTAATACAAACAAAAGGGGGACTTTTCCCCTAGATCTTTTTATTACTGTATTAAGATTAGCTCTGGTATTTACTTGACCACGGACAAGTGGCCTAGAAAAATGTACTTGCCCGCGAGTGAAAAAGCCCGTGTCGGACAAGTGGGGCATGGGAATTCCACACCCCTGGTTGAGGTGTTGCCTTAACTTTTGTTTCAATTTTAACCAATCATAGCTACAGATAAGTCTAATTCAAACTTATGACCTTGAGCTGCATTCAACCTTGACCTTGGGGCTATCTTAAAATGTCCTTCAAATTTCACATCTATTAATGATTGAAAACAATTGTGCCAAGCTATTTCAATATCCATCAACAAATGTAGGAGCTAAGCTTCAGGATTTAACATTTGACCTTGAAGCTATATGAAAATTTTGTTCAAATAGCATATCTACATATAAAGGAGAACAAATCATGGGTTCGGCGCAAGACCGTAGTAAGTGTATATACAATTTATGTACAATTACTATGGTCTTGCTCCGAACCCTCGAAATGTGCAATGTTATTTCAAAATCCATTCATAAATGAAGAAGAAGTTTTCCAGACAAAAATGGATGGACAGACAAAATAACAGACACACAAAAACGCACTAACACTGAGATAACTATGTCCTGCTCACCGCAAGTGGGCTCTACAACAATCAATAGGTTGATTTTCTAAATAATTTGAAAACAAACTCACAATCTGGAGGCCATTATTTTTTGCAAAGGAATATCCAAAATACTTTTAGCTAGCTGTACATTCTGATAATTCTACAACGAACTCAGTCTGGAGGCCAGTATTTTTTGAAAAGGAATATCTGTACATTAGAATAATTCTACAACAAACTTACAATCTTGGGGCCAGTATTTCTTTGCGTAGGGATATCCAAAATATTTTTTAGCCTGCTGTATAAACTTTCTCCGCAAGGCGGCCATGACCTTGGGATCTGCTTTTCGGAGTTCATTTCTTCTGCGTAAACGTCTTGCATGCTTCAATTGTTTCTGAAATGAAAATTCGGTTATAAAATGTAATAATATAGGAATTTATGGAATATAATGTGGATAATACAAACTGCACTTTGTATCAAGCCTTTGCTGTTTAATCCCTGCTTTTTACATGTCTGTGATCTAATGATTGAGAAAACATTGTGAAAACAAGATGTGTTTGTGAAACACGAATGCCCCCGTAACGGCATTTTTTTTTATCAAAGTTTGACCTTGACAGATGACCTTGACCTTGTCACATGACCTTGACTTTGGTACCAGCGGATGCGGATCATTGACATCTATCATCATGCCAAATATTAGCTTTGTATCTTGAATAGGCTTGAAGATATTGGCAAGGTTAAGTTTTCGGACAGACGGACGGACAGACGGACAGACAGACAGACAGACGGCCATGAGTAAAACAATATGCCCCTGATCTCTCAATACGGGGGCCTAAAAAGAAGAAATTACTTCTGACAAACTTCTTTCCACACTATTTTCTACCCTACTGAATGGTTATTTTTCAAATTAAAACAGGAAAGTGTTAATTATGTTAGCTCAAATAGAAAATTTTGTCCAGCCATGCATTCAGGATGCCAAACGGTGTGAACTGTTTGCAAATTATACCCAGCTTTGCATGCAAGTACACCTGCAAAGCAGGGTATAATTTGAAAACAAATTCACACTGTTGTGTCATCCAGAAAGCAATTTACAGATTTTCAAAATTGGTGTTTTCTGATTAACTCATATCCTGCCGAATCAATTTCAAAAGCGCTAATTTTTCATACATTTCAAACAGTCTGACTGATGTTTTTCTGATAATAAGTAAGCAGAAAGAATGCAGTGCAGACCAAAACCAGACTCACTCACTACAGTACTTCTGAATTACCTGATTTTTGTCTATATTGCCTACAAAAGTTTTCTGTGGTGTTCATTTGCTGAATAGCACAGAAAAAGTTTAGTATTAAGACACTAAATTGGATTTACACAATGATATATGGACAGACAGAAAAGGCAAAATCTTTGACTCAATTAGCTCTATCAATAAGTTGGCTGAACAAGAGCACCGCCTACAGGTGCCCAGGCGGGGCTGTTAAGTGCTGGATATTGGATAAAAAATCTAAGTTGAAACAAGAGGACCATGATGGTCCTATATTGCTCACCTGCGTAAGTCAACTCGTAACTTGTCAGCAATGTTATAAATACCAGAGATTGTCTGATGTACATTTAGGGTGGATTTAAAAAAAAAACAGACTTTAATTTCCTCCTTCTGCAATTTGATTTTCTTTTTAATTGCAAACAAAGTTATTGATGGAATTGAATTCTTTTTTCAAGTTTAGAAGACCTAAACCTTAAGAATATCCCTGCAAAGTTTAAGATATGTCGAATAGTTAAGGCGAAAATTAACCTTCTCTGATATTTTTGGCAATACTTTGACATTTCCAACACCATGGAAACCAGAGATTTTGATTGAATAAAATTATTTGAACAATTTTGGTAGAGCTTCACCCAAAGAACAACCCTACCAAGTTTCAGCTTAATTAGCCCAGTGGTTTAGGAAGAGAAGAAGTTTTCCTAGGATTTTCAGCAATTTTCGTCCATTTTTCAGCCGTTCTGTTACCATGCAAACCAGAGTTTTTTAAGAAAAATATTTTTCAAAGACTTTTGAAGAACTTCACCAAAGAAACATCCCTGCCAAGTTTCACCTTGATTGGCTTAGTGGTTAAGGAGAAGAAGATTTTTTTCTAAGATTTTCGACCATTTTTGAACCTTTCCGTTACCATGGAAACCAAAGTTTTTGATGAAATTAAATTATTATAACAACTTTTGAAAAGCTTCACCCGAGGAACATCTCTGCCAAGTTTCACCTTGATTGGCGTAGTGGTGTAGGAGGAGAAGAATTTTTTCAAAGATTTTCGGCCATTTTCGGCCATTTTTGAACCTTTCTGTTACCATGGAAACCAATGTTTTTGATGAAGTTAAATTCTTTTAACAACTTTTGAAAATCTTCACTCAAGGAACATCTCTGCCAAGGTTCAGCTTGATTGGCCTAGTGGTTTAGGAGGAGAAGAATTTTTTTCTATGTTTTTCGGCCATTTTTCAACCTTTCCGTTACCATGGAAACAAGAGTTTCTGATGAAATTGAATTCTTTTAACAATTTTGGAAGAGCTTCACCCAAGGAACATCTCTGCCAAGTTTCAGCTTGATTGGCCCAGTGGTTTAGGAGGAGAAGAATTTTTTCTAAGATTTTCATGATTTTCAGCCTTTCTGTTACCATGGCAACCAGAGTTATTTATAGAATTAAATTCTTTTAACAACTTTTGAAGAGCTTCACCCAAGGAACATCCCTGCCAAGTTTCAGCTTGATTGGCCCAGTGGTTTAGGAGGAGAAGATGTTTATAGAAATTGTTGACGGACGGACGGACGGACAGACGGACGGACAGACGGACGGACGATGGACGGACGACGGACAGTGAGTGATCACAATAACTCACCTTGAGCACTTTGTGCTCAGGTGAGCTAAAAAGGGCATAATTTGTACAAAATGCATCTAGAGTTACCCCCCTTGATAGTATAGGTTGCTCTCTGTTGATGGTGAACATGTGTGCCATTTGTTTCAATTGAAGGCTTTCAGTAAAACCAGAGATATCACAAAATGTCTAAATTTTTGTGCAATGACAACAATGATGACACCAAGGCTATAGCAATACCTCAGATTTTCTCCTGCCTAGCTAAGAATGAATTACCATCTTATCTTATAACTATACAAATATCCGTGTGATAACATCCTGTATGATATTTTTTATGATATCACATAGTTATATTTAGAATAATAATATCATACAGTTATTTTTAGAAATAGTTAGAAACATCGACGAAAACAAGACAAAAAGAGGTTATAAGATAAATATAATACATACTAAGTGTATTGTATGAAAAAATATCTAACGAGGTTGTGAAAATTGATAATTGTCTCAGCAGAGCCTCGACAATGATCAATTCTCCCAACCTCGTTAGATATTTTTTCTCATACAAAACACTAAGTATGTATTATATATATATGTCTTGGCAAGCATCAGTACCATGTACATATATAAGGTCATAGTTCCATTAGTTAGAGATAGTGACAGAAATCAATCAGATTGCTCGCAAAAATTGTTTACCAATTAGTGACGCAATGCAGTTGCAATATACATATTTTAATGACTATATATTTTTTACAGGTATATAATTTTGCAAGTATATATATTTTTCTCATCATTGTCCATTTACTGATTTACATGGGACCATAATTTTAGAAAACTAGTATGGTAGCTTATTTCACTAGTTAAGCTCAGGTATGCGATTGTATATTTTTTGCGCATCTTTCTCCGATTATTGATTGACATATGGCCACAATTTCATTACCGGTTTGCATGACAAGATCAGATCAGCTTCGTCATTTCTCTGTAATCAATACAATCACCGACTGCCTGGAATCAACCCACAGAACACTTAGAAACAACCTGATTTCTGTGTTGAATTTTGGTCTGAACATTTTTGTATTCAGTCTAAACTATAGGTCGCTAGTTGTAAATGAATTGGTAAGTGCAAAATCATTGTTTAACCCTAAACCCTTGTCATGTTGAACCCGGAATATTCCTGCTTTGGCAGGAGCTAAAGACAAACATCAGTCTGCACATATGTGCAGTCTGATGTTAGTCTACACCACATGTTCTCACTTTAAAACCAGAATTGTCAATAGATTTAGTTTTTCAAATAAAAATTGACCTACAGTTGGTACTTTCAGTGCCTTTTGCCCTTTGATTTTGATGAAAATTTATAGCCAAAAATCATTCAGCATGACAAGGGTTAATTATCATGCTGAAACCACAATATTCCAGTAAGAGGTATAGACAAAGATCAGCACATGTGTGCAGTCTGATCTTAGTCTATACAACCTGATTTTTCAGTTAAAAAATTGTTTTTGAATAAATTACATTACATTATTCAAATTCTACATTGCTTAAATTGTATTCTGAGTTTAATGGTCCATATTTGTAAACGTATGGATCAATGCAAAGACAATTTGTTTTATCCCTGTCCAGGGGTGTGGAAATAGGAATATTCTCCACTTGTCCATGGACAAGTAAAAGTTGATTTTTCTACTTGTCCAATATCAAAATCAACTTGTCCACAAATAATAAATTGATAGATATAGAGACAAGAGCCGTCGGAGACGGATTATGCTCCCCGAATAAGGCATTGTCACAAAAACAAGAGCTATGTTGGACATGGACATCCCCCGCCAAGAAAGCTTGATGGTAAACTGAAGCCTAATAGATAAAAGATTCTTTTGTACTGTCAAACATTTGCCTCCAATAAAATCTAAGTAATAAAAATAAAAAAGGGCAATAACTCCAAAATTATGCAAGCAAGAGTTGTAGTTCTGGTGTATTGCACTTCTCCTCCATGAGATCTATCCACCCATAAAGATTCAAGTTGATAGCTATTATACTTCAGGAGATATGCTCCAGACAAAATCTAAGTATCAAAAATAACAAAGGGCAATAACTCCGCAATTATGCAAGCAAGAGTTGCAGTTCTTGTACACTGCACTTCTCCTCTATGAGATCTATCTACCCATAAAATTTCAAGTTGATAGCTATTATACTTTAGGAGATATGCTCTGTGGTCAGATTTCATAGATTGCTTAGATTAAATAAGGTGTTATCTTATACAGCAAACATAAAGGTAACAAACATTAAACCCCCCTTTTGCATGACATATTTTCAGACACAAATTTCAAATAGTTTATGGTAATTGGCATCTGATTTGCCACTGAAATGTGAAATTTCATCAAATTCTGAGCATAAGACTAGCAGAAATGAAAGAATAACTGTATTTTACGCGCTAGCTTAAAGGTAACAAACATTTAGCCCCCTTTTTCCATGATATATTTTTTTTTACGTTAATTTCAAATTGTTTATGGTAAAGGGCATCTGATTCGCTACTCAAATATGAAATTTCACTAAATTCTGACGGTTAGACTAGGAGAAACTTGGGAAAAACTGTTTTTTACCTTAAGTCCCCTTTTCCTGTGACGAGGCCTCAAATCCAAAAACTGTCATAGATGCATCAACACTATATCATAAGAAGTTCACATGGTAAGTTTCATTTGATTTGGCCCAAGGGTTATGGAGAAATAGGTGGGGACGGTCGGACGGAATAACTATGTTACATGCTTACGTAAAGGTAACAAACATTTAGCCCCCTTTTTCCATGATATATTTTTTTTTTACGTTAATTTCAAATTGTTTATAGTAAAGGGCATCTGATTTGCTACTCAAATATGAAATTTCACTAAATTCTGACTGTTAGACTAGGAGAAATTTGGGAAAAACTGTTTTTTACCTTAAGTCCCCTTTTCCCATGACGAGGCCTCAAATCCAAAAACCGTCACAGTTGCATCATCACTATATCATAGGGAGTTCACATGGTAAGTTTCATATAATTTAGCCCAAGGGTTATGGAGAAATAGGTGGGGACGGACGGACAGACGGACGGACGGACAGATGGAAAACGGACGGACGGACGGACAGACGAAGCAGCGGCTATATGCTCTCCCTTCGGGGAGCATAAAAACATTGTTTTCATGAAAAAAATGCTGCAAGCATTTTATTCATTAAAGACAATGTTTTCTACCCTTTTATAGAAACATTAGGATAACTTTTCTCCTGGGTATTTTTAGTACTGTTCCAAGCTCTGCTCTGGTGTTAACTTGTCCAGGGAGAAGTAGCCTAGAAAAATGTAATTGCACACAAGTGGAAAAGCCCATGTTGGACCAGTTGGGTATTGGAATCCCACGCACCTGCCTAATTTGTCATGTTGAATAAAACCCTTGGCAAAACTTCATTAACATCAAAGTGCTTAAAGCACCGTTTATGAGACAAGAATTTTTTTTTTTTATTTTTAATTTTAATTTTCTGGTTAAAAAAGAAAAATAAGCTAGTTTAGACCTTGAAGAACAGACTGAACATAGGCGCAAGCTGATTTTTGTCTAAACCTTCTGCCAAAGTAGTTAAGGAATGGTCTAGGTTCAGTATGACAATGGTAAAATTGTAAACTAATTGGTGAATGCAGCCATTGTTTAATTTTAGTACCTATTATTTAGAGTGCAGTGTGCAGGAACCATAACTCTATCTTGCTTTATTGTTTAAGTTATAGCCCTTTGTTGTTTACTAAACTTGAATTTTATCTGCAGCAACACAGTCTCAATGTATTATAGCTATGATTGTCAAAATTTCAACATCAAAATAGATCTAGTCACAGTAGTTTGTTTGTTTGAATGTAGTTTTACTTCGCTTTCAACAATGTTTCAGTTATATCGCAGTAGCTGGAGCATCTAACAATAGTTTCCTGGTATTTTTCACATCAGTACCACCATTACACCCTTTCCTAGCCTCCAGCTGCTATCCCACATAGGTCCACCATTATCTACCCTTGGATGGAAATTGTTGGAAAAGATGAGTGCCACTGTCTGAGCTTATTTTGAAGATAGAGTACAGTGCACAAGAACCATAACTCTTCAATGCTTGTTTCTATCAGTTATTTCTCTTTGTATTTCATACTTCAATTTTTTCTTTATAATAAATCAAAGCCATGATCGTAGAACTTCAACCTTATAATACATCCAATATCAAGGAAAAGTGCGGCGCATAAGAACAGTAACACAAGACATAGGCCAGCAAATGAGAGAAACAAGCATTAAAGAGTTATTGTACTTTTCTTTGTTGTAATCTTGACTAAATGATCAAAAGATAAAGGACATGTACATGTAAAGTTAAGTGGCACACGACTGCGACATATCGATGGCTCAGTGTGAAACAGTTGTAACTGCTTATTTATTTATAAGCAGTTACAACTGTTTCGCGGTGAGTCATTGATATTAAGTAGATATCAAGAGAAAACATATCAAGTACGGAAGTTGAAGTGTTTTAACTGAATCCCATCAATATGTTAAGCAAAGAACCCCTTGTATTCATCCTGAAATCAGATCACTTTTGATAATCTCTTTGAATACAAATCCATTTCCATAATTTCACAGAGCTTACTGACATTTGAGCTTTGTGGACACTTCCAACAATTTCAATTGATTGATTGATTGCATGGAGTTTTACGCTACTTTCAACATTATTTCAGTTATATCGCGGCGGCTGGAGCACCTAACAATGAATTCCTGGAGTTTCCCTCACCAGTACAACCATCACATCCTTTCCTAGCCTCCAGCTGCTATCTCACATAGGTCTACGATTATCAACCCATTGATGAGAGACTTATAGTCGGAAAGAATGAATGCCGCCGTCGTCCAACAATTTCAAATGTGCAAGGGACACAGAATTAAATTGAACATCATAGACAACCACAAAGGCAAGGGTGTGGAACTCCCATGATGCTTGACTTGCCTGACATGGGCTTTTCTACCTGTGGACAAGAACATGCTCTTGTTTGTTTTTTTGTTCTATTCTGACTTTTTGTAGATGAATTCATTTTCATCCTGGACAAGTAGAAAATCATCTTGTACTTGTCATGGGACAAGTGGAGAGAATATGTAATCCGGTACCTCTAACAAAGGGCAATAAGAATATTATCTTAAAGAAAGATAAGACCTTATATTAATCTACTAAGCATACAGTGAAGACTCTGGCTAGACTGCACATATGCACGGCTTGCAACAGAAATTGCCTTGAGTACATTGATAGCTCAGTGCCAAACAGTTGTAACTGCCTTTATGTTTATATGCAGTTTAAACTGTTTCACACTGAGCTATCAACATGCAAAAATGTTGGAACTGTCACACACAGGCTCAATTAATTTTCAATAGAATACCATGCAACTCCCCTCTTAGGTTACATCATCAGGGGTCAAAACTATTATTGAAACCTTCAGTTTCTTCAATCTTTCTGAAAATATTTGTTTCATACGCGACAAAGATTTCCTCTTTAAATACGGTTACAATATATACCCAATATATTTTGATAGGGAAAAGGGAAACGTAAAGTCAAATGTCTTGCTTCGACTCTATGGGCAACTTGCTCTACATGATAAATTCTGACTCAATCTCTTCTTCAAACTTGCTGAAAATTGCATGCCATTAGTCAAATGATTATAGTTAATTAAGATTGTTGTCTGCAACTTGTTTCAATTTGGACTGGTCTACATTTTTTTGATATTGTAATTGATTCAGAGGTATTAATTTTGGATATTAATTTAACTTACTTCCTCGGTGGCCTAGTGGTAAATGCACTCGACCCGTGACCTGGAGGTCCGTGGTTCGAGCCCCACTGTCGCCGAGGTGTGTTTATGGGCAAAACACTTAATAGCCAGCCCCAGTTCACCCAGCTGTAAAAATGGGTAGCAGTGGGTTTAAACCACTGCCTCTCTCTCGGGGACGTGAAAACATCAGGATTGAGCGTTCGAGAGCGATTCTATAAGCTTAAGCTTTCGTCGTAATCGAACTAAAAAATAAATTAGTATAAAACTTACTTCCTATAAACTAGGTCTGATGTAAGCTGTTTAAGCTTCAGATGACCTCACTCTAATGTTTCTTCCGAAGTCTCGGTACAAGAAGCAATTTGAACGGAATGACCTTGACCTTTCTTGATGACCTTGATATAATTCAATTCAAAATGTGCTGACGAAATAATCAAAGATGGTATGAGAATGTGTACTGACAGGAAAGCAATCCAGGGCCATCTTGGATATTTTGTTTATATATTGAAGTGGCACCAAAGGTATTTATATGCCTTTGATCAGCTTAAGTGTGAGTTAACAGCTATTGAAACAAAAGGATTTTTCACATTGATGTAAACTACAAGACAAATGGTTTAAAACTCATAGATATTGCAGAAAAACATCTGAAGAACAACATGTGTCAAGAAATGTCAAGAAGTCTTTGTTGAACACCAATGCCCCTAAAAGATGGGGTTTTCTTTCAGATTTTTTTCTCCACATACAGTGGTCTCGCGATAACACGAGCACACACGGGACCGACCAATTTTCTCGAGTCATCGCATGATTCGAGTTAATGCCAGTAAGCAAAATTATCATCTTTGAAAACGTTTCACTTCTTTTAAAACCTACCTTTGCATAGTTTGTCATCAAAATATGCAGTACCTATGTAAAATACTCCTCGAGGAATAGTTTTACGAAATATATTACTCTGATTTAAAACGATTTGTAAAATCAGGCGATTTAATTTGGTCAAATCGTAAGGGTTCAAAAGAGAAAAATCTACAAAAATCGACGAAGGCGTCGGCGTCAATGTTAGTAGTGTCTGTTCTAAGTGCATAGGCCATTGAAATGACAAAAGGTTAGATTTGGCAATTTTAATGAGATGAAGTATAACAAGCTTATTATTTCTTCCTTACAATATTTCGTACCTATCGTTGCTGAATGACAAACTTTTATCAGCCAGAAGAAAGGCTAGGTTGCAAGAATTCCTTCTTTTCTCACAATGTTTTCCTAAGAGCTAACTTCCTCTGTACCTAATATGATTAAGTTTTAAGGGTCTTAAATGTCATCTTTTGATAAAAAAAGAAGTTTCCAAACTTTTAATATTTTTTTCTGGAATTAATCAAAAAGTTTTGTTCAGCAGATAACAAAATTAGAAGTGAAGCTGGATTCAAGACAATTTAAAAAGACTAATTTTTCATTTACCACGTTTTGATACCGAACACTGTCGATTGACGACAGAAATATTGAAACTGCAGCTGAAAAATATGTTGTTATGATGTTTCGGTGGGCAATCGTCAATATATTTCGTTATAAAGGTGAATTATTTGCTGAATTACTCACGAGGATGATAGTCTTTAAAAAATGATAATGAACAATTATTCGAAAAGAATGTACATTTAAATTATGAATGTTTCAAAGTCTCTTTATTATTTTCTGATCATTAAATTCCCGTCATTTACACCCTAAAATGAATAAGTGTGACATACAAAAAGGTGTGAAAACAAGTTGTCAGCGTCGGTGAGACCCTGTGAAAAGGCCTGAAGGTACGATGGGATGAAATAACAAATACGCCCTGTAAGTTAATTTTGATGCAAAACAATAGATGTCAAGTAGGTGCGAACCCCTTTGCTCGAGAGAATGCAGTAAAATTTGACCAAGGGACTGAGATTGCTGTTCGAGCGATCGAGCAATCGCGCGTTCGAGTAAGTGCAGTAATAACCAACAAGAAAATAGAGTAAGACGCGTCGGGACCTGAAGGCGAGCTCGAACTTTCGCATGAATTCGAGATTTCGCCCTCTCGAGGTAACGCGAGACCACTGTATTTGACCTTGAAAATGACCTTGACCCTGACTGATGTCCTTGAATGTGGTACCAAAAGCAATACTCAAGTGAAGACTTGCTCACTTACCAATCAAGTAATATAATGGGGAATGGGGAGGGGGGGAGGTATAGTCTTACTGATAAAAAGCAACTCCTTTCAGTATTAATTTCTCATGTATTATCTAATACCCTATTTCTTAAATGATTCATATGCAAGATTTTGTATCAATTTGCATAAGATTTAATGATATTTGTACAACATAATTCTTATCATTTTGTCCATTCAGGCCCTGACTTTTTATAACAAGAGGGCCATAGCGGCCCTTAATCGCTCACCTGAATTAACAATCTAAAAAATATTCAAGGTATTTCTAAGATTAAACCCAATGACCTAGTTTTTGACCCCACATGACCAAATTTAGAACTTGTCCAAGATTTCATCAAGATAAAAATTCTGACCAATTTTCAGGTTGTTTGGGCAAAAAATATGGCCTCTAGAGTGTCCACAAGTTTTTTTTAAGATTTGACGCTGTGACCTAGTTTTTGTCCCCACATGACCCAATTTCGAACTTGTCCAAGATTCTATAAAGATAATCATTCCGATTAATTATCAGGTTGATTGGGCAAATAATATGGCCTCTAGAGTGTCCACAAGGTTTATCTAAGATTTGACCCCGTGACCTAGTTTTTGACCCCACTCGACCAAATTTCGAACTTGTCCAAGATTTAATCAATATAATCATTCTGACCAATTTTCAGGATGATTGGGCTAAAAATATGGCCTCTAGAGTGTCCACAAGGTTTTTTCTAAGATTTGACCCTGTGTCCTAGTTTTTGACCCCACATGACCAACTTTCGAACTTGTCCAAGATTTTATCAAGATAATCATTCTGACCAATTTTCAGGTTGATTTGACTTAAAATATGGCCTCTAGAGAGTCCACAGGGTTTATCTAAGATTTGACCCCATGACCTAGTTTTTGACCCCACTTGACCCGATTTCAAACTTGTTCAAGATTTAATCAAGATAATCATTCTGACCAATTTTCAGAATGATTGGGCTAAAAATATGGCCTTTATAGTGTCCAAAATGTTTATCTAAGATTTGACCCCGTGACCTAGTTTTTGACCCCATTTGACCCAATTTCGAACTTGTCCAAGATTTTATCAAGATAATCATTCTGACCAATTTTCAGGTTGATTGGGCTAAAAATATGGCCTCTAGAGAGTCCACAGGGTTTATCTAAGATTTGACCCTGTGACCTAGTTTTTGACTCCCTTTGACCCGATTTCAAACTTGTTCAAGATTTAATCAAGATAATCATTCTGACCAATTTTCAGGATTATTGGGCTAAAAATATGGCCTCTATGGTGTCCACAAGGTTTTTCTAAGATTTGACCCTGTGACCTAGTTTTTGACCCCACTTGACCCAATTTTGAACTTGTCCAAGATTTAATCAAGATAAAAATTCTGACCAATTTTCAGGATGATT
The DNA here is from genome assembly GCA_948146395.1 of Fragum whitleyi. Lineage (NCBI taxonomy): Eukaryota > Metazoa > Mollusca > Bivalvia > Cardiida > Cardiidae > Fragum > Fragum whitleyi. Next base: position 12,319,802 of record OX411554.1, read on the forward strand.
GGGCTAAAAATATAGCCTCTAGAGTGTCCACAAGGTTTTTCTAAGATTTGACCCTGTGACCTAGTTTTTGACCCCACTTGACCCAATTTTGAGCTTGTCCAAGATTTCATCAAGATATTTATTCTGACCAATTTTCAGGATGATTGGGCTAAAAATATGGCCTCTAGAGTGTCCACAAGGTTTTTCTAAGATTTGACCCTGTGACCTAGTTTTTTACCCCACTTGACCCAATTTCGAAGTTGTCCAAGACTTCATAAAGATAATCATTCTGACCAATTTTCAGGTTGATTGGGCTAAAAATATGGCCTCTAGAGTGTCCACAAGGTAAATGTTGACGACGCACGACGCACAAAGGACGACGGACATCAAGTAACCCCAAAAGCTCACCTTGAGCACTTTGTGCTCAGGTGAGCTAAAAAGTAATGTTAATGTTGAAAAAGATTACTGCCACTCAGGGGTCAGATAGCACCGTCTAGGGAGCGAAAAGTCCAAGTCAAAAAAGGGATGTAACTGTTTACAAAAATATTTTCTGAGTTATACCCCTTGATAGTCTTGATAAACTCTTGTGATGGTGAACAATTGCCAAGTTTCATGAAGATATCTTCAATAACATTAATGATATGACCAAGGTTAAAGTTTGTCATGTCAATGCCTATACCAACAACAACGCCAACGATGCCAAGGTGATGACAATACCTAGGAGTTTTCTCTGAAAACAGCCACACTAAAAACTTTGAAATAAATTGTAATGGCAACCACCTTCATGATTGTAAATGATTTCCCAGCTCGAGGCTGTGGTTTGATACATAATGATGGACTGATTGTCTATAAACAGTCTGTTTGAAGTGGCAAGGTAAATGACATAATTTATTTTCATGTAGATTATCTAAGAAATCTTTCACATTGTCTTGTGATGAGAAGTGCTGTGATCTTCTTTTGAATGATATTTAGATCATAAGTCATAAAAGGACACTTATTATCTCTGGTCTTAAGGTAGTGGACCTGTAATATTTTGGAACTTATGATCTTTCACAACGTTGACTGAGGTTTACTAATGAAAATCATTAGGAAACCTTGCATAACACTGATAAAGTTCATCACTTCCGAAATGTTGCGGAACTATTATGGGTCCACTACCTTAATCAAGATTTACTTAAATCATGAACACCAGTACTCATTTTACTTAAAGCTGTTATCTGTTTGTCAATTTCTAAGTTTTCCATTCAATTTTGTCTGCTAAAAGACATGTAACATTTTCTGTATTTCAAATGTGTGATACTTGTTGCAGTATGCTTGTCCATCCAGGTCAAAGGTCATCAGTCAAAGTCAAGGTCACCCTTTAAATGCAAATTTAAAACTTTAACACAGTGTTCATATCCTTAGAATTGTAAATTGTAGAATCTGCATACATTTGCTTGCAACAAGACCTAACGGTTGATTGTCAACTTCAAGGTCATCAGTAAAGGTAAAATGCATTTTTTTCAAGGTCAACTTGTGAGAAATTGAAACTTTGATATTGGATATTATATAAATTTTGAAATTGAAGTGTCATAAACCTTAACATTTCACTCATCGCTGTGTCAGTGTGAAACTATTGTATCTCCGGTTTACTAAATTTTACAGGAGGCAGAAAAAACTTTTTATCTTTCTTAAATTCATTCTTATCCATATGAAATTTGGATTAAGTGATGATTTCATAACTTTGAATAAGTTGTTTTGACAGAAAACATGATCTTTTAAATATTTTTTTAGTTTTATGTGAAAATGTCACTTACAATAGTTTCACACTGACTTTTGGAGGACTTTCATATTTTTTGCTGGGAGTGAGACTATTGTATGTACATCCCTTTTTTATTCTTCAAGCAGTAAATGATAATCATTTTTCATTATGAACATTTTTATGCCCCCGATAGGGAGGCATCATAAATTTGACTTGTCCGTCCGTCCGTCTGTCCGTCCGTCCGTCCGTCATTCCGTCCAAAAACTTTAACATTGGCCATAACTTCCTTATTACTTAACATATTCGCATCATACTTTACCACAACATTCCTTGGTACATTACCTTTCTGTAGGCACATACTTTGGTGACCTTGACCCCTGGATGACCTTGACCTTCAACATAGATTGGCCATAATTTAAAATCAAAGCGGTGTCGGGGGCATTGTCATCTTACAGTGACAGCTCTTGTTTTAGTGATTTAATGTTATTTCAACAACTTTAGTTTTTCAAAAACAGTGACTATGTATTATTTCTTACTTCACTATAGCTTTGGCTTCTATATAAGAAAAGAAATTCAGAAAAAGAGCTTAAACCTCTTGAATATCACCTAATGTTACTTTAAAGTGTTTCTATTTCATTAAAAGATCAAGTATTAGAAAAATAAGAACAAATGAATTGAAAAAAATCTCCAAAAAATTCTAGAGGAGCTTTTCAGGGATGAATTTTAGTTAAAATACTATGGATTTCGGGAAGAAATTCATAAGAAAGAAGAATACTTTCCAAGTTTTCGGTAGAAATTTACAAATTTACACATATGGAGTGAACAATATTCTTTTGGTAAATCCCAAACACATTGGAACCTTACATTAGCATTACATAACAGGGTGGTTTTAATCAATTTCACTATGTATTGACAAGGGATAGATTATTCTGAAAATCCCGGAGACAGAAATTTGTCAAAAATTGACTCATTCAGACATGAAATGATAAAATAAAGGAACCAGATATTACAGAAACACTGAAAACTACATAAATGTACCTTTTATGATCATGATTAAGACAAGTCAAGCCCTTTACAAGTGAAAATTTTAATTAATTGAATGAGGTTTACAGCTACCAGTAATGGTATTTCAGTCAAACTGTAGCAGCTTGAGCATTTAATCATTGCTGGTATTTCTCAACAACCTTTTTTCCAAGCCTTCAACTGCTCGTCCTACTTAGAATAACAATTGTCCTCCAACCAATGGTATGAGATACTAGGTATTGACTACTGATAAAATCAAGGAACTCATGATCAAGAGACTGACTCCATCTCTTCTGGACTATGGCCACTGTTTCAAATTGACAAAAAAATGCAACAGCTGCGGCCATTAGCAGAACTAATTCATAATGAAAGAAAATAATATGAAAATTATTATAGAGGTAGCTGACCTAAAAAACTTCAAGTAACGCCTAAATTTTAATATAATTAAACTAAAAATGTTTTTACAGAGCCAGCTCTTCTAACTTTGACAGAAATCTAAGTTTTTCATACTGTACCCTCTGAACTTTGACACTTCTATGGCTTTAAATTACATGCAGCCTCCTAAAGTCAAACCTTCCATATGAAATCTAACATTTTCTGTACTATTGGTCTACATTGTTAGGGAAATACAATCAACCTCATCATTTATTAAGAATAGTATCTGACAAATTTTGATTTTCCCTGTGCCTGCCTTGGAACAGAAAATTAGAATGGGCCTAACTGACAAATCTAAAGAGATTGATAATTAATAAAGATATTTTCATGTCCAAACATGAAGAGATTGGAAGCATTTTGTTAAACTGTTGTCCATCTATCTGAAAACTTAACCCCAAACTTGACAATTCAAATCATTTCAAGGCTATTCAAGATACATTGTTCATATTTGGTATGACGATAAATCTCAAGGATATGCATCTACAGATACCAAAGTCAAGGTAATTGTGATAGGGTCAATGTCATATTCAATTTTATATGTTTGCAAAACTTAACAAACTAGAGCTGCTTGATTTGCTCCACAGGCCTGAATCGACTGATTTGATGAGAAATTCAGTGAATGAATAAATGAATAAATGAATAAATGAATAAATCAATCAATCAATCAATCAATCAATAATTTGATAAATTTTGATTTGAAGTAAAAAGTATTTTTCAGAAGTGCCACATGCTGAACTATTCCTGCAAAGAAAAATTGGAGATTGACAAATAACACATACAAATTCGACCACCGTCTGTTACATACATATTTTTATCCAATCACAGTAATTTTGTGCAGCCTGCTAATGGGTCAACAAAGGAACATTTGGTTTAGATCCATCAATTAGATTCTGAGAAAATGATTTTCATAATTTCCACAATGTAACATATAGAAAGACATTTTTTATCTGATCACAATAATATTTTGTAGTCTGATAGAGGATAATTCCAGTGAACTTTGGTTGATATCAATCAGTTATATTCAGAGAAAATGATTTTCTTTGTCCCCACTTTATAACACAGGGTTTTTTCTGCTATCTCTCATGGGGCCCAATAAAGGCCCCATTCCCCATTGAAAAGGCCCCAAATTTTTTCCCAATTTTGAGAAAAATTTAATGAAATGGATTTAACCAAACAACATTTTTCTGACATATTTGTAAGTTGGGAGTATGAATATGTGTTTTGTTAGCTTTAAAAATTTTAAGAACAAGCTTTTTTAAAGAAAATTTTTACATTACAAGCAAGAATTAACCAAAACAATTTTACATGAAAACATCCCCAAATTGCATTTCGTCGATATTTTTTTCCCAAATGAATGCTAGGGGCCTTTCCCAAAGATCTTAGGAAAAGCCTTGTAACATAATTTATGATTACCTTTGGCCAGTGGAGCTAAAAACTTCTAGGTTGCTAACCACTTAATAACTTACAGTACAATGTTCTTAATTTTGTCTTGATGATGAATCTTAATAATACATGTCTGAAGATACCAAAGTCAAGGTGGCTTTACAAGGTTATGGTCATACATTTCGAAAACTTTAACAAGCAATTTAACATTTACAATTTCTTTAAGTTTACCCACGTTTAGTATGATGATAGATCCCAAAAGATAATCATCTGCAGGTACAAAAGTCAATGCTATTTGACAGTTCAAGTTCAGATAAAGATCAATCTCCTAAAAAAACTGAACCAAAAAAAAAAAATGTCAAGGTATTTAGATTGCTCTCTTTGAATTGGGTTTAATGATGCTTTGAACAGTTATTTGTCCATATCCTGGATGGAGCACCTAACCATAGATCACTGATATTTCTCTCACCAATCCTACCACAGCATCCTTATTGAGCAGAACCCCTAACTGCTCATCCCACTGGTGGGAGACAATTGTCAGAAAGGATGTGTCGCCACAAAATATCAAACCTTTGATTCATGATTAGGCACCGACTGTAATGGTGGCTTATGACAGCCTTGGCCATTTATAATACACACGCTTACTTTAGGTTTGATCTATTTAGATTGTGTGATTATAAGTATGTCTCTATTCAGTGCAACCATGTGTGGTTCATCGTTGGTAAAAACTTGTGTCCAGACTAGGATACCATATTGATGAATATTTTGTCAACCTTATGTCTATTTCATTGTTTACTTTCAAGTCAGAAATCTGACTCAGGCTTACATTCAATTGCAAATTTGTAAATTTTAATGGGGTTTAACACCACTCTCAGTTACATCACGGCGGCTGGAGCACCTAACAACAGATGCCTGGTATTTCTCACATCAGTACATCCATTACATCCTTTCCTAGCCTCTAGTTGCTATCTCACATAGGTCTATGATTATCAACCAATTGGTGGAAGACTAATAATCGGATAAAGTATGAGTGCTGTCTTTAGGGATCAAACCCTTGACCTCATTATTTGGAGGCACACATGCAACCAATCGCACTATGACAGTGGCTCATTCAATTGCAAAACATTCACTTAGAGTTACAGACTTAATCATGCATGTTACCAAGGATATTGATTTCCAAGCATCAAATTAAATTATATCAGCTTGACTTTAACTATACCAAGGTATTTACAGGTAACTCTGCTTGAAATGAAACATGTATTTAAGTATGTATTTCAGTCGAATTTAAGTCTCACAACAATATCCCATCACTGCCATTTTAAGGAAATTTCAAAATATTTGACTTTGAAAAAGACCTGGACAGAAAACCTTGACCTGATACCAACAGAAAGGTTCTGTCACAAGCAAAACCCATGTGATATATGAACGCTTTATTCCCAGCCAATCAAAAGTTAGGGCAAGTGAAAAAGTGTGTTTTGGGGGGAAAAAACAGATAGGTCAAAATAAATATGCCATTGATCTATCAACATGAAAAGTTAATTTCATGGTCTCAATCTCAACAGAATCTTTTTCTGAAGCTATGTCATTAATAACATCTATATAATAGATATTGACTCTAAGATAACAACATATTTCCTTGACCCCCAGATAATGTTATCCAGAGCTTGCTATTTAATCCTTTTGCAAATGTTTTGAACAAATTTAACATGTTTAGCACAAGGATATTTCATTAAATTTTCTGAAATCCCCACTCTAGTAAAATTAAGGGAATTGATTCAAACAATTCCTTCATTGTGCAAGTAAGTTTCGAGATAATCAAAATGACTGTGTATCCCAACAGCTAATCTGGCCCATATTTTACCATAGATCTGAAATATGTACAAGAAAATCAGGCTTTGTTCTTGTGCAGTTAGTACAGATTGATGCACTTTTAACTTAGAAATTAAGAAATGTCTTATCAACCCTTTTACTTATGGCATCTTTTATAAAGACTGTCAAAATGTTTAAGAATATTCTAGGAAAGAATCTAAAAAAGTACATCTTAAACATCTTTTGAATTTTTTAAAATTCTTTAAGAAAAAAGTGCACTGTATTAATATGGGGATGTTCACATGTGAAGTTTCATTAAATTTGGGTTATGGAGAAATTGTTTAGGATGGATGCATACACAGACAGAATGAGACAGACAGACAAAACGGCAGCTATATGCCCCCCTCCTTTGGGAAGCATAAATAGACTACACACCTATTTTGTTCTTAATTTGAGCATTATTCTTTTCATCATTTGATTTGGTCACAATTGTTATAATGGGCCAACTGAGAGATAAACCGCTTGAGGCTGGGATGGGATGTTGTACTAACAGTGTCTGTGGTCAAGAGGTAAAGGGCTGACTTTGAGATCAAGATGTCCAAAGTTGATCGCCAGCCATCAATCCTTGCCTAGGAAGTCAAAGGTGCTCCATCAAATAAGAAAATATAAGTATTACTGAAATAATGATTAAGGTTGGACTTTACCTCATAAAACTAGTAAGCAAGCCTGGCTCCCAGACTATCAGTTAGTGTTAGTTAAAAATAAAGAAGGCACACAGCCACTCATGTTTTACTAATTCATCCTATCAAATTATCTCCCATTATATTCTCTAAAACTGACCACTTTTAGGGCCAGTCAGAGGAATATAAGCTGTAAGAAACTTGAATTTTGCTTGAATTCACAATACTTCAGATCAGTGATACAGATTAAAGTCTACTAGTAAACAACAATAATTATGCCCCCTTCAAAGAAGAGGGGTTATAGTGCTTTGCACTTCTGTCGTTCAGTCTGTCTGTAGACTGCTTTTTGTCTGGAGCATATCTCAAAAAATATGTAAGCTAGAATCATGAAACTCCACTGGTGGATAGATCTCATTGAGGAGAAGAGCAGTGCACAAGAACCATAAACCTACTCCTCATATTTTGTGAGTTATTGCCCATTGTTGATTGACAAAGGGGCTATTGACCTGCTTTTATGGGGGCATAAATGTTTTACAAACATCTCTTATTTAATCTAAAATCCATGTTATTCTAAACATCTGTAACAAAGTGTCTTACATCTGGCTAAAATGGAGTGATCTTGGACAATTAAACCTGTATATTTCTTGATAGCAGGAGGAAAATAAACACAATCTCTAATACATCAATTAATCATGTAAACGGCAGTGAAAGAGTGCAGGAAAACACAAGAGAGTCCAGGAATTTGAGACTCAACTTCATTTTTTAGACAGGACTGCTTTTGTAAGTTAGGCATCAACTCATAGTTATATTGATCAAATACAGTCGTGACGCGTTTATACGGACGTCATTTATCCGGAATATTCGAGATCCGGAAATTTTTTCGTGGGAACGGGTTTTTCATTCACAAATCTAACACTTTAATCCGGATATTCGCGTTCCGGAACCGGAATGAAAATATCGGGAACGGAATATCAAAAAACAGTACAAATACGTTTATGTAATCCGGATCAAGGGTTGGTCGGTCTAATTAAGACCTGTCATAAATTCTATCTGTCCCGACCTATTGTCAAAGGATTAGCGAGTTTATCTGACTGACTGCATGACGCGTGCCGATAAACATTAAAGGTGGCAAAAATCAAATGCAGACAGTTTTCACACTTTACACATCGTGACTTAATTAGGGTCGCGCGTCGAGATAACAGCGTGTCAAGTATGGTTCTGTCCAACGATTTCAGACATCCGAATGTACGCATCGAAGTCCATGTCCCTAGACATCGGTAAATCAACTGTCGGGGATATCCTGAAAGCCAGGGACAAGTGGTTGGCCCTATCCGACGACTCGCCGAACCTCCTCCGCCACAGAAAACCTAAACATCAAGAGCTTGAGGATGCCGTCTACCTCTGGTTTACAGACATGACATCTCACCATGCCGCAATCAACGACGAAATGATGCTTATGAAAGCAAAGACTCTCGGCAGCCAACTTGAAATCGCCGACTTCTCCTACTCACGAGGCTGGTTACAGAGATTTAAGACACGACGGGGTATCAAACGAAAACTTTACCACGGGGAAGCTGACAGCGCCGACCAGACTATCGTTGAAGAGGGGCGATCTAGTCTGCAGAGGATCCTCGCAGACTACGATCCGAAAGACATCTACAACATCGACGAGACGGGACTGTTCTACCGACTTGGCCCGAACCACACACTGGCGACGACAAGCGTAAGGGGGGTAAAAGCTTCCAAGGACAGAATAACGGTCGCACTTACAGCCAACGCCACTGGTGACCATAAACTAAAACCATTCGTCATCACGAAAGTACAACGACCAAGGTGTTTTGGAAAGACCTACAATCCGCAGACCTACGTTCATTACCGACACAACAAAAAGGCCTGGATGACTGCTGACCTATTCACCGATTGGTTGAAAGACTTCGACAGACAGATGAGATTGGCTGGACGCAGTGTCATCCTTCTTGTTGACAATGCAGCTAGTCATTCTCAGGGCGATCTTCGACTCACGAACGTCAGACTACACCACCTTCCCCCGAACACTACTGCCCATATTCAGCCCATGGATGCGGGAATCATCAAAGCGTTTAAGGCCCACTACCGAAAACAACTGGTGAAACATTACATTGACTGCGCCGAAGAAAACAAAGACCAGACCGTCGACCTCAGACAAGCCCTACATATGGTGAAAATAGCCTGGGATTCCGTTACACCTACTACCATCCAAAACTGCTACAGACACGTCAATATTTTACCAACTGCTGACCAACACACAGACCAAGACGAAGACGATCTTCCACTGATAGAACTTCAGCGCCTTATTCGCCAACTAGCACCCGACTCAAACAACCTGACAGCAGAAGAATATGTACAGATCGACACAACTGAAGATACAGGGGAAACACTCGACGACACTGCTATCCTGAACATAGTTTCTAAAACTACCGACGAGAATGACTGCGACGAAGAAACCACTGAAAACGACCCGCCCCGTCCCGACATTACCCTACAAGAAGCCAGATCAAGTCTACAAACAGTCATTTCGTATTTTGAGCAAACAACAGCCGGCGAGACCAACGACAACACATTACAGACACTCTGGAAATTGTCAGAACAGATGAAAGAGAAGAGTATTAAAGAAAGCCGACAGAAAAAGATGACCGACTTTTTTTCCAGATGAGCGACAGAGACACACGAGCCAACAAAAAAGTCCTTTTCAGGACTACCAAAAACCTGAAAGTACGTCCTTGCAAAATTGTCGCAAAAATGAAAGATAATTCTTTCAAAATTGTCGAAGTTAGCCCCGAAAGTCTTTCCCAAAATTGTCTATAAAAGCGGTCCTTATTTATAAGGTCACAAACGATTCTTGAAAGCAAACTCTTTCCGAATTGTCACAAAGAATAAAGTCAAACGGCCCCAGTCCCGAAAGTACGTCCTTGCAAAATTGTCAAAAAAAAACAAAAGAAAAAAATTTCTTACGAAATTGTCAAAACCTAGCCCCGAAAGCCTTTCCTTAAATTGTCTATAAAATATTCTTGAAAGTAAACTCTTTCAACATTGTCATAAAGAATCAAGTCAAACCCCCAGTACCGAAAGTACTTCCTTGCAAAATTGTCTCTGATCTTAAATATGGCTCTTATCAGCCTTGCGTTCAGGAAGACAAAACGGTGAAAACTGTTTGTGAATTTTACACGTTGACTTGCGTGGAAAGCGGGATACTGAAATTCGCAAACAGTTTGCACCGTTTTGTCTTCCTGAACGCAGGGCAGGGCCATAATGCTTTCTGACAACGAAAAATATATTTTTTCGAAAATTATCATTAACCAGATTGGTGCCCATAGGCATTTCCAGTAATATTCCTTCCCGGAGTAAATGGCCTTTTTCATGGCCTCAAATGGCTTGTTCCATGACATTGCTACAAAGCTAATTTCTTTCAAAAGTTGTCATAATCGAGTCAAAAAGAGTAATAAATAGACAAAACAACAACAAAATAATACTTGTAATTTATAAACCATTTTTAATATTCATTTTTTAAATTCACAAACATGTTCAAAATACGATGTATGGTACTTTCTCTTCGCATATCACCGATTTTCACGTATCAGTAGTTCTCATGACGCACCAGATCCTGAAACAACAACAACAACACAAAGTTTACTTTTTGCTAATCCGGAAAAACGGTTGCTCCGGACACCCTATAAGGAAACGAAAGTGCCCGGATTAACGCGTCACGACTGTAACAATATTTCGACAAACAAACGAGTAGGGTTATCATTCTCTGTCAAAATTTAAGATTTCTAAAATACAAAACTTCTTGCAGATAAGATTTGCTTGTAAGCAGCAGTCTCTTCTTTTCCAAAGTTTTTGTCCAATAATAAAATTCTGAATCCTTGCTTTTATATTGACTCCTTAATTTCATAATTTACTGAGTCTGCTAAACTCTTTACTTACAGAATTAAGACTTGGTGTCAAACCCTGGAAAGTTATACAATGCTATTGATTTCCACTTTTACTAAAGCTCTTCAAAATAAGTTCAGAAAAATTAAATGTTTACATGTCACACAATGTATTTAAAAAATGGAAATCCTGAAAATTGTGGAACTAGGAAAATATTGTTAATATCTGAAAATTTTCTTCAGAAAGAAATTTGAACAGACAGAGTGGCAGACAGACTGATATTGTGATTAAGCAAGAACAATTGTCCTTCATTTCTGGACATAAGTAAAGATTCTAATGTTATAGTTCTGCAAGAAAGAGTGAGGTCCGAGAAACCGTTATCTCCTATCATTTTCAATGTAAAAATGATCTTTGATCACTCACTTGAAATTGCAGGTCTATAACAAGTTTATCAACCCAATGTGAAAGTATTGTATGTACACTGATAATCATCTAGTATTGAAACCAATCTCAGAATTAAACTATTGTATCTCCATCTACACATAGATCTTGAGTTGTTATGTTTTCAAAATGTCACTATAAAAGCATTGAATATATAAGGTAAAGTAATTGTATAAGATATCTCTTGAATTTTTTTCAGAATTTTGAGAAAAAGCTTTTTATCAAATATCTCCCTTTTCACAATATTGATGAGGACCATATGTTATATACTTGAATAAAAGTATTTACATGATGCTGTATTATATTAATTAAGTCATTTTAATGCAGTTTGTTGATAAAGGTGCAAATACAATAATTTCATTCTAAAGAATATTGATGAATTGTTGGTGTGAAACTATTGTATGTCCACCTATGGAGATACAATAGTTTCACACTAACAAATTATTTAGGAGTGGACTTACAACAATAGGCATAATATTTTTTAAGGTCACTTATAGGTAGATTTCCAACATTTTGTTTCTTGTACTGATGTAAACCATGAAAATGAGTTATTATATGCAAAAAAACAATTTTTGAAAAAAATGGAGTTACAATAGTTTCCTACTGACACAGCGTCATGTTATGCTGTTGATGCAAAACATTTTCAATGATAACATAATCAACAGCCAAGGTCATATTTTCAAGGTCAATTATTTACACCATAAAATATGCCAGCATTCTATCTCAATAGTTAATGCTTAGTAATATGTCTTATGCTTATTCCATGTGAGAAGATCTTTCTGTTGCCACTAATATCAAGAATATTAGTTTAGGTCAAGGTGATTTTAATTATCAAGGTCAAATTTGTGTATTCATTCTATGTGATAAGCATTTTTTAGAATCATACCTCCATGAATTAAAAAACATTCTTTTCGTCAATTCACTCATTTACATGAAATTCTTTGAATTGTCGATAATGTATTATAAAAACCTTGTTTTTCAGATTGATCCAATTTCGAATGACTTAATGCTGGAATGTTTTGAAAAATCTACTGAACAAGGTAGCTTGAGAAAGGGTTAAATGCATATTTTGTGAAAGGATTGTGGGGAAAACTTTCACAGAGCAGAAGATATGCATTTTAAATGACTGAAATTGATCTATTATCATAAGATATTGAAATTTTATGCATATTTGCCTTTTCTAGCTGCGTCATTTCACAATTTTTATATGTTCTGCGGCCGACATTTAATTTAGTCAGTCTTATTTCTTAATAGGTAAATTTCTTGAACTATAGAAATGGGTTTAAATACCATTCTCTTTGGTCTCCCCCACGTATATAAGATTCGAAACCTTAACGCTGTGTGTCTGTCCATGAATTTAAAGCGAACAAATACATGATCAATACCAATTAACATATTTATTCTACCAAGGTATTAATAAATCTTAAATATTATCTAAACAAGAGGACCATGATGGTCCTATATTACTAACCTTTGTATCTTTGTCTTAATTAAGAATTATCATATTTTCCAGCAAAAGTTGTAATTGTACTATAAAGATTCGAGGCCTCTAGAGTGTAAACAAGAAAATTATCATTAAGGCCCCTTTTCCCGTAATATCAAATTTGTCCTTCCTATTTTAAATAGGGTTCATCCTTGTGACCTGACAAACATTCTGACCAAGTTTCATGAAGATTGGACCTTATTTGTGGCTTCTAAGATTGTAAACAAGAAAATTGTCATTAAGGCCCCTTTTCCTGTGATATGGCACAAATCCTTCCCATTTTCAATAGGGTTCATCCTTGGGACCTGACAAACATTCTGACCAAGTTTCATGAAGATTGGACCTTATTTGTGGCTTCTAGTACGTAAACAAGAAAATCGTCATAAAGGCTCCTTTTCCTGTAATATCAAATTTATCCTTCCCATTTTCAAAAGGGCTCATCCTTGTGACCTGACAAACATTCTAAACAACTTTCATGAAGATTGGACAATATTTGAGGCCTCTAGAGTGTAAACAGTTACACTTAAATTGTTGACGTCTTGAAGTCAGATGATGCACAACCAAAGAAGGACATTCAATGATCACAAAAGCTCACCTAGTGAGGTGAAGTGCTCAGGTGAGCTAACAAGATTAAAAATATTGACTATATTCTTGATTACATAATTGGAGGATATTTAAAACTTATTGTAAATTTACATTATTTAGATAATATTGATTATATAAGTCAGGACTGCTTTATAGATCTTTTCTGACAATCAAAAATACAATTGACAACTTGTACTATTCATGAAACCCAATGTGCAATGATGACTGATGCAATGCATGTCAAAAATTCTAACATTGGGCAACTTAAAGTTAGCAAAGTAAACATCTAGTGCGGTTTTATTGACTTCAATCTGACCCAAACTATTCAGATGAATAAAAATCTGATTATTCCTACTCGGCTTTGCACGTGCTTTCATAGGAATGAAAAAAAAACAATATTGAATGTATTTTACATTTTGTTAATTGATAAAATGTGTCAGTAATTGTTATTTAAGCATTTTTTCCACAGAGGTCAAAGTAGGGTCAAATTAACCAGGCTATAACAACATCAAAATTTCAGGTTGTCTTACAACATCTATTTTTCATTTAGTTTTGTTTCACCAATTATTTCCTCTTCTATTAACCCTTTCCTGTTTTACAAAATTTTGGACCTGTCCAAATTCAAAGGTTTTGTAGACGAAAATTTAAAGTTGAGCTAATTTGAAAAATAACCATTCAGTAGGGTAGAAAATAGTGTGGAAAAGGAAGAAATTGCTTGTAAGAAGCAATTTCTTCTTTTTTCACAATGTTTTCTCAATCATAAAATCACAGGCACATAAAAAGCAGGGATTAAACAGCAAAGGGTTAAGTACTCATATCAAAGAACTGAAAGCCTTAAAATCCAAAGGTGTAGGGAATCTTTCTTTCAGAAAATTAATTCATGAAAAACCCTCCCTTATAAGGGGACAAAAAGGTGGTGTACGCTAAGATCAGCCTGCACATATGTGAAGGCTGATGTTTGTCTATTCCTCATGGCAAAGCAGGAATATTCTGGGTTTAACATAATAAGAGTTAAGTTATAGTAACAACATCAGAACTTGAGGTTGTCTTACAGCATCTTTTTTTTTTATTTTTATTTAGTTGTTTTTTTTTGTGTTTTTTTTTTTATTTTACCAATTATTTCAATTGCTCAATACAGGATAACCCATTTCAACTTAATGGAATTACTTCAATGGTAAACATTTGTTAGCTCTTGTCTCTAATTAGATTATAATTGTTTAGAGAAAATTAAGCTCAAATTAAGTGAAGAAAAGCTAAAAGACATAAATTTCAATTAATAATTTGCTTCAGAAGATGTGTAATAAATAAATCGCTAATTTATTCCCAAGCTTTATAGTAACAAGGTTTTTGAAGGAAACTGACGAAACGCTCCCTACCAATGTCTTGGATTGCTAATGGGAGCATTTATTAGGATATTAGTGCAGTATGGTATGTCCACAGATGTAACTGACAAACAAATGGCCTCTCAATGATTTCCATTTCCAATCTGCCTTCTATCCTTACTCAGGGAGCATGGCATAACTTAATTCCACAAAACTTTCTTTTATTTTATTACTTTTAAATCAAAACCTAATTTGCAAAAGCAAAATAATAGTCACTATTGGCCAGAAGGGACTTTATTCAACATTATTACTATAAATATCAAGGACATCAGATCAGGTCAAGGTCTTAATTATGTAAGTGTCATTTTATGAAAACAAGAGGAACATGATGGTCCTAGATCGCTCACCTGCATCCTTTGACCCCTAGGACATCACATTAATTAAATAGGCAGATGTCAAAAAGGAGATAATTTCTACATAAGATCAATACCATGGAATGTTTTCAGCCAAGAGCAAGACAGATATGGCTTTTTGCTCTTTGATTCTATGTAAAACAGGATGAACCTGGAAGAAGCTCAAATGTGACCCGAGAGTCTTTATATAAATTAACTTGATAGTGGTCCATTAGATGATGCTACATACCAAATATGAAAGCTGTATGCCCTCTGGTTTAGGAAGAGAAGATTTTAAAAGATTTTCACTCTTTGATTCTATGAAAAAAGGGTTGTGCCCGGTTGGAGCCCAAATATGATCCTAAGTTCTTGATATGAACAAACTTGGTAGAGGTCCACTAGATGATGCTACTGACCAAATATGTTAGCTGTCTGCTATATGGTCTCAGAGAAGAAGATTTTGGAAGAGTTTCTTTTTATACCGTTTGTGCTCAGAAGAGCTAAAAGGGATGAGCCCTGGCAAGGCCAAATGTGACCTCAGGGTTTTAATATGAACAAACTTGGTACAGGCCTACCAGGTGAAGCTAGATACCAAATATGAAAGCTGTCTGCCATCTGGTTTCAGAGAAGAAGATTTTTTTAAGATTTTCATTCTTTGATTCTATGTAAAAAGGGTTGCGCTCGGGTGGAGCCCAAATATGATCCTAAGTCTTGATATGGACAAACTTGGTAGAGGTCCACTAGATGATGCTACTGACCAAATATGTTAGCTGTCTGCCATCTGGTTTCAGAGGAGAAGATTTATGAAGATTTTCATATTTTCACCCTTTTTGTTAAGGGTAAAGGGAAAGTTAAGGGTGGATTTCATTTATTTGAACAACTTTGGTAGAGCTTGACCAGGGCAACATTCCTGCCAAGTTTCATCAAGATTGGCCCACTGGTTAAGGAGGAGAAGATGTTGAAAGAAATTGTGGACGACGCATGACGGACGACGACCAACTGACGACTGACGATGGACATTGTATGATCACAATAGCTCACCTTGAGCACCTCGTGCTCAGGTGAGCTTAAAATGCTATTTTGAGGCTTCAACTATTCCTGGAATTCTAGGGGTCAGCGCAACACTATTGTAAGTGCCTACATTCATAGGCACTTACAATGGTGTTGCACTGACCCCTTGAATTATTGTTTTGTATATAGATACAAGTAAGATAAGAATTATTTAACTTTTTAAAAGTTTTACTGATGCCAATTTTAGTGTGCTTGTATGATTCTAAAATTATGTCCCTTTATGTATATGATTTGTTTCAAAATTATGTTTTGGTTATTACAGACAACGGCCATATAGTTGTAAGCTCTGCACTTAAAGGAGCTTGAAATGGATTCCAATCGATTTTTTTATATTGCTCCTTCTTGTGTGAGCTCAGGGCCAGAGGTTATAAAACTTTTTTCGTTCTCAACTGAGAATTTTCTCAAATTAAAAATTTAAATAAAAGCATTAACATATAAGATAATATTTATTAAGTTGTTATGTGCAACTTATTTGTAACAACTTATTTATATCATCTTTCATGTTCTTAAGTGTTTAAACAGAATAAAAGCTTAATCTCATGTTGAAATTTGAGAAAATTCTCAGTTGAGCCCAAGCAAAGTTTTTTGGCCTTGGGCCCTGATCTTTAATCCCTCTCAGCATTTTTTCCAGACCCCATCTTCTGAAGACTCGGCTCAATTAATCATTTTCTGTCTTTGAAGTTTGATGAAACCATTAGCTTTAATTGCACTCTCACAACTATTTTTAACCCTTCTTTCTTCACTAGAGATTTCCCTTGCTTTGATTAAAGAAATAAAACATATTTCCTGATGATTCATTTTGGAATGGTATTTTAAGCCATGAGTGTGGAATTCCTATACCTGACTTGTCTGACACGAGCTTTTCCACTTCCGGACAAAAACATTTTTTCTAGGCCACTTGTTCTTGGAAAGTAAATACAAGAGCAAATCTCAATACAGTATTAATAAGATCTAGGAGAAAAGTCATCTTATAGTTGGTATTAAAAGAGGAAACAAGATGTGTTTGTGAAACACGAATGCCCCCGACACGGCTTTTTTTTTCTTCAAAGTTTGACCTTGACAGATGACCTTGACCTTGTCACATGACCTTGACTTTGGTACCTGCGGATTCGGATCATTGAGATCTATCATCATGCCAAATATTAGCTTTGTATCTTGAATAGGCTTGAAGATATTGGCAAGGTTAAGTTTTCGGGTTAAGTTTTTTCAAATTTTGACCTTGACAGATGACCTTGACCTTGTCACATGACCTTGACTTTGGTACCAGCGGATGCGGATCATTGAGATCTATCATCATGCCAAATATTAGCTTTGTATCTTGAATAGGCTTGAAGATATTGGCAAGGTTAAGTTTTCGGGTTAAGTTTTCGGACAGACGGACGGACAGGCAGACAGACGGACGGACGGACGGACAGACTGACGGACAGACAGACAGACGGACATGAGTAAAACAATATGCCCCCGATCTCTCGATACGGGGGCATAAAAACATTGTCTTTAATGAAGAAAATGCTGGGTTGCAGCATTTATCTTCATTAAAAACAATGTTTGTCTCAATATTTATCAATTCGTTTTTTGTGGGCAAGTTCATTTCGATCCAGGACACGTAGGAAAGTGACATTGACTTGTCCATGGACAAGTGGAGTAAAGTGGCATTTCAAAAATATTGTCATCATTCTGTAAATCATTTCAGTTTGGATTAGTCATTATTACAATGGATTAAAAAGGATGTTGCATTTAAGATACATCAGCATTTTTAATCTACTCACTTTTATAGATAATTGACATTATATAACTTGAAACATTTAATCATAGGCAAGCTGCAGTGACAATAATTTGGTAACCCTAGGCTGAAATAGTAACACTAACTGCTTGTCACAGCCAGGCCATACCCTACCAGGTATAAAATAATGCAGTACAATGGTGTTGAGAGTGGATTATAAGGTGAACCCACAAAATCTAAAAGTAAACCCGCCAAATTTTGTCACAGACAGGCAATACCCTGCCAGGTATAAAATAACGCAGTATAAAGGTGTTGCAAGTGGTTTCTAAGGTAAATATTGACTGTCCTTTACTTTATTGTCGATAAAGTACACTGAGACAGGGAGATGTCCCATCCTGTCACCAATATATGATCTCAACAATAAACTCTATATTACGCTTTACACGCCAAACAACATTCTTACATTTTAGATTAATTTATATCTATAGATATTTAGCCCCAAATTTGCAAAACGAAAGTTTAGTGGTAACCCTCTGCTAGTGATGGGCAGATTACTCTATTATAATCGATAATCAGTTGGTTTGGGCATCCAATTGTGATAATCGACTAAGAAATTTCATAATCGATTAATCAGTTCCTAACATTTAAATGAAAGCCATATATTTATATTTTGTTTACGGAACTAACATCAGTTCAATGGCTCAACATTAAACAGTTTAACTGCCTATATATGTTTATAGGCAGTTACAACTGTTTCTAGCCATGGAGTCTTTTGGTCATGAGTTTTAACTAAACTGTCATATTCTTTTCTTCAAAGGAATTATACTGGGAGTGCTGTATAATTTTTTCTAAGAAACAATTATACAATCGATCATTAGTTGATTTACTCTTCCAACTAAAAAACGATTATTGAATGTGATTTTACACCAATTGCCCCACATAAACCTCTGCTTTAACCATTATACAGTTAAAAACATCGTGAAATTGGCAAGATAAATGATTTAGGAATGAATTTGCATTGAGGTTGGAAAAGATGGCAGAGCAAGTTTTGAGAGAAATTCAAGGGAGGCAATCCAATATAGCTAATTTTGCTCAAGATGAATAAAATTAGCAATATTTATTACCTCCCTTTAATAAGATATGTTTACAGGTTCTATGAATTGCTTTCCATGTCTTCATGAATCCATCATTGGCTTAGAAATTAAATTATGTTACTGAAATTGTGAATTTTATCACCTGATATTTATTTTGAGTGTAGTTATTAATCTTATCTTTTTTTAGTCATTTTGGAGCGCTATTGAATGGTTTGAGCAAGTGTTTGGAATGAATGAATGGAGCAATGAGTGAGAGATTTAGAATGGTTTTAATTGAGATGAATGTCACTACCGGTATCCACATCATTAACCCCAAGGTTAGCACTAAACTTTTGTTATGCAATCTGGCCTAGGTGTTTCGTTTATTCTGTCATTTCATACTATCTAATACTTCTAACATCTTGCAAGACAAATGCCTATATAGGACAAGAAATGTATCACAGACACAGATGCCGGCATAATTACTTAATTTTTACCTGCGACCAATTTGACCTTCACCAAATCAAACATGTCAAAGTCTAACAGGCTCTCACTTTCTTTAACACATAATAGACAATTTTTTCCAGCAGCTATTTTTTCCGCAGCCATTTTTCAGGATGCAGATGTCTTAGTATCCAGTAAGAATTGGCCAATGAGACCTCAGATAAACCATGCAGGATACCAGAAACTTGGTTGCTTTCAAAAATCATAGTTGAAAATCCTTGTGGTTTTTATAATATGCCCATGAATTGATATTCTTTTAACAAAAGTGCCAAAGTCACAATACATGCCACCATATAATTGCAAGGCAGAAAATCACCAAACTATGCCAATGTGGGTCAGGTGACTCAGAATATTCGGTGAAAGTTTTGACTAATTCCATAATTGTAGGAATGTGCAGGGTTTGACACTAGCTTCTTTTTGCCACCAGCCTGAAGGACCTGTTAGCCAAGAATATTACAGGTCCTCCCTAATAACAACAGGTTCTGCATGAAGAACATGTTAAATTAAAGCAATTTAGGGGATAAATTACAAGGAAAACCCTGTTGGAAAAGAAGAAACTACTTTTGACAAGCAATTTCTTCTTTTTCTACAATGTTCTCCATTTTGGTGATGCAACTTTTAGTATTGGAAAGGCAATTATTTTTCAAAACATGACAGATCTGAAATACTAAGCACTGCCATTCACTATAGGCCTGCAGGACCTGCAGCCTGGTTACATCTACCAGTCCTCCCTAAAATCCACAGGTCTCAGGACCAAGGACTGGTGTTAGTGTTGATCCCTGAGGTATTGTGTTCAGAAGATGTATGGACACATACATACTGATGTTGGAACAAATAAACAGTTGGAGAAGATGATATAAATATACCATCCTTCGGCAGGATATAAAAATAAATTAAAGGTGTGAGTGGTAGAAACTACATCAATGACTCAGCATGAAAAAGTTGTAACTGCCTATAAGCATAAAGGCTGTTTCAACTCTTTAGGCTGATCCATCAACACATATTTTTTTGTCCATATATATCTTTCATCAAAGCTCAACTATAATATTAATGGCTCAATGCCAAACAGTTGTAACTGGCTACAAACATATAGGCAGTTACAACTGTTTCACACTGGGACATCAATATGGTCATAGAAATTAGTAGCTTACAAATTACAATACTTTGTTTGCTCAATGCCCGTTTATTCTTCATCTTGGCTTCACACATGAAAAGCATTGGGTCTGGTTTGGTTTAAACCAATTAATTTTACATCGATTGGGAAGCAAGTTCTTACAACTTAGATTAATCCCCCTTGATTCTGCTTCCTGGAAAATTTACTAGTACTCACACCAATGTGAGAGCCAAAAAAAATTATGGACAGCTGCTCCCGGGAATCAAATTTCGGCCATTTGGGTCGAGAGATTGACACTCTACCTCTAGACCATGGACACCACACGCATTGGGTCAGGGATAGATAATATGGGGCCAATGACTCCACGGATAGGCGATGGGAAATAACTGGGTAACTAAGCAAAGTATAAACAACACAGATTGAAATTCTTTATAATTCTTTATTGAACATCCTTTCTTCTACATGTTTATGTTTTTTTATAATCTTTTTACAATTTTTTCTTTCATTTTTTTATACATTTTAATTTCTTTTTTACATATCTATATAGTCTTAATACCCTTCTATTCATTTATCTATTTCTGTTTATTCATTATTTGTTTTTATTTTTTATATTTTTTTTTTTTCAAATTTCACATAATTATCATCACAAACAATACATAAGGTTATTGTACCCGTACAAAATAAACAGTTCTTTCTCTGCGTGGGTAGTAATTAAACAACCAAGAAAAGCATCAAGGAACCCGAGACAACTTCTCTAAAGACTTCTTTATAACTCCTTTTAAACAAAAACGTTGAAAAGCCAAACATATCTAAGATCTCTTTTTGCATCTTTTATCCAATCTTTGAAAAACCATGGTTACATTTTTGAGATAAGCCTGATTTAACCACAAGAAAGCTTCCCCAAAACACTTAAAAACATCCTGCAAACATCCCAACTATCCCCTGAAGCCAAATCTGCACCATCTTGATCAATTTCTTGGAATCTTTGGTGTAGCTACTGATACATGGAATTATCTGAATTTTCAAGTAACATATTTCAACAAAGCTAAGATAATCCCTATGTTGTGGGTGCTCATTGGAATCGTCTCATCAAGACGATTCCAATGATTACCCACAAGATAGGGTTACACATCCAGTAATAAAAAAAAAATGTATTATCATCTCTTGTCTATTCTTAGATCATGAGATCTAAGCACATGAAAGCCACAAATCAAATTCCTCAATATTCATAAAACTCAATTACAAGTTTGTTCTCATTTGGAGTTCCCCCAAAGCTACTTCAATATACTCACATTAAGCCAAACTTCAAACAAACATCTATTGTTCTTAATTAGAACTTCGAATTTCAAAGGAAAGCATAAGCGCCAATGTAACGGCAAGCTTCCATACCATAATCCTTACATCCTGGTTCTTTATGCAAATAAGCATTCATAAGAAACACAGTAAAAGTGCGCTTTTATAAAATGTTACTTATTTGAGAAACCTCCATTTAAATTGCTAGAATTGAAGCTTATCTTCACACTTTGGGTTGAAGCCATTGTTATCTAGGCTAATCCGAATTTCTTTTTCAAGAAGACATTCTGTTGTATGTTAATTCAGAGTTCTGACACCATTTAAATATTGATTTTTTTTTTTTGGAAGGGTGTTTTTATCTAATTATATGGCACTATGAAAGAATGATATGATAATGCTTTCATTATACTGTTTTTGCATTATGATATTCTTCTCAAAGAAAAGCAAAAACCTGGGACTTAATTGGTTGTCATGTCAGCAATTAATGGCTCAGTGCAAAACAGTTGTAACTGCCTTGATAAACTTAAAGGCAGTTATATGCTGTTTCCCGCTTAGTCACTGAAATATAAGACATAGCGATCTTATATACATGTGCACAAAATAACAAATAAAGTACACCATTCGGTAATCATTCATGAGCTGTCCGACACACAAAGGCGATTAATTATCATTAATTTAAAACATTTTCCTCTTATGGACAAAGTTGAAGAACAAATCTCTTAACTAGGAATACAAAATTGTCTTATTCTAAAAAAATAAATATTTATTACTCACTTTCAATAAACATCAGAATTATTCACATATGAATGCATAATTTTGCACGATCTTTCTATAGAGCAAAAATTTATGTATTAGAAAACTATGACCAAAAAATAAGATAATTTTCACTTAAACATTCATTAGTTGATTATAAACATACAAATAAATCTTAATAAAGCTAATATAGACTTTATTTTCATTAGTTATTGGTGCAAGACTGTCATAACAGTATATATACATTTATTTGTTTTGAGGCAGTCTGCTTACATGTATTCATAAAATTATTAAACATGTAACAAGTAATTCATAATCCAAGATGATTAAGCAAATTTTCTCCAAAGGTAATTAATCCATCTTTACCATAACCCTTTTTCAAGACAAATCTTTGTAAAAAAATAAATAACTGTTATAAAACATCTTAAAAGTAAGACAATGTTGACCATACCAAAATTAATAGATGGTACCACTTATACAATACCAAACCATTGACATCAAAAAGGCCAATAAATGATTATTTACCATCTTTTTCAGTTTGTCCTCTCTTGCTGACATTGTTCTTTAGGGCTCTTTCAAAAGTCTTTTCTCAATATCCTTGAATCTTGAACAATTTTGTATTTCACAAAAAAAATAGAAAAAAATAAATTCAAAAATATGTTTGCTCAAAAGCTTTTTTTTGTTTCTTGTGCAATCTATTGCTCAAATATAAGTTTTAAGTGCATTGCTAGTTTTTTTTTTAATTCTTTACTTCAATTTGATTAATTATTTCATTTTTATTTACTCTTTAAGATAATTATACTTTCAATTTCGGTCATAAGAGGAAGGACTTGTAACGACCACAAAGAAAAAGGTCTCTAAAATTTACATAATAAATGCAAAAATATGATGATGATGGCAGTTTAGCAAACTGATTATTCCATATCAAAGGGACTGTCAGCTTTGGTGGTGATATTTTGTCCCTTCTGGTTACAAGGCTACAAAATAGAAACAGAATATTATTGCATTAATACTCTTCATTTATTCAAAATCTCTGCAAGGTTTGCTTTATACATAGACTGTAATGAAATACCATATTTCTCGCAATAAGCAATACAAGAAAATTTGAAAGCCAGAGCAAGACTTTTCCCAAAGACATTTGAAGCAAGGTGTTTGTTTTCTTATTTGTATTTTTGAGGATTGTTTTATTTTTATATATATATTATATATTTTTTTACTCTTTTTTTACAGATCTTTACCTCAAACTGAAGATTTTTTTCTCTTCTTTCATGAGTTCAGAAGGGAAAGCTCTCTTACTACAAGAAATACAGTTATTACTACTGTAACAAGATTTTAAAATTGGACTGAAAATATACAGCAAGCAGGTTTAAAGACTGTTTCGAAATGGAGTTATGAGTAGTCATGAGATGAAGAAACAGTCAATATTGCTCAAGCTTAAAATTCTTTGCTTAAAGTGTTTCCAAAGAAAAATAAAGTTTTTATAATGGCCCATTTATCCTAACAATAATGTGTTTGGTAATGTTTACTTTTTTAACACTAAATGAAAGAAGTAAAGAGATGTTAATATGAAATGATATAAAAATGAAGCAGTATGAAGCCATCACAGCTGATGTGGCTGATGATTGAAAGCAACTAAATGAGTACACAGCATGCTTAAGCCTCTCTCTTATTAATATTCATAGCAATTACCCTTTACAACAAATGATATATCTTGTGATTTGTTAACATTGAAAAATACACAATAAATTGCTAGAAAAAATAATGATTAAGTTAATAATAATTACAAGGAGTATAATTTACAAGCCACCATAAAATGCTGTTTTTAATACAAAATATTTGGTACTCATTATAGTAATGATTAGCAGTTCTTCATTTCATTAAACAATTGAAAGCTTTCAGTTACAATCTAAATAAAATTTCATTGCCAATAATAATTTTCAAATTGTTCAAGTATGGAGTAATTTCATCATTGTTATGTGTAGTATTAGTATTATCTATTGTAAAGCATACCTAGTACAGGCTAAAATTCTAATAGAGCACACATTTTGTTGTGAACAATTCATTACAAAACCACTTACTATAACTAATAGTGGGAAGGGAAAAAATAACTTCAATAGTGGAGATTCAGTGGGTTATGAATGGGGAAATTATCCCTTATCTCTTCAATTTATATACCAGCTGCTTAAATTTATAGCAAATTCCAAGTAACTTCTTGCAAATAACATATTTTTTATTTAAAAAAATATATAGAATTGAACTAAATGATTAAAATTTTGTCATAAAAGTTGCAATTGTATGAAAATATTTGTTGCTAGGGTAACCAAACAAAATGCTATGTTATTTTTCATATTTTTGATGTTGAGACAAGGGTAATTACATTCCATCATCCCACTATAAGTCTTTAGAAGAGTTAGTTATTTTCAATTACATGAGCATTAAACCACACATTATATCTTCATTACATGCTAGTAACCATGGCAACAGTGCAAATATAGTATAATAAACCTTGAAGATCAGGGTGAACACTGGGTTTGGTGCCAAACATCTTGCATATTCAACAAATAAGGAACATAGGATAGGCACACAGCTGTATTCTCTACATGTCCTGTCTATTTGATAGTCGATTGGTACTTTCAAGAAACTTCAACCCATAGCTGATGGATATATTTCTCTTGGTTGTCAGATGGTTGATGAAGAGAAGATATGATGTTTGCCACAAGGAAATGATTGTTTAATTTTCCAGAACCAGTCTCCAAGGGCAACATCATGGTGCAGGATGGAATACTTCTTCCTATGGCAGAGGACTATTCCTTGGACTGATTTGTCATCCCCATCATGTAGGTAGGATATCTGGAACAGCAGGACAATATCTCTAAAAGCACACCATGTGGTAACCTATCCTATGTTCTGATGATATCCAACGTTGTAATTTTACATTATTTGTCTGTGACTAGGCTGTTCAGAATGTATATATACATAAGAATTGCAGTATATTTCTACTTTTTCTGAAAAGAATATAATTTCAAAACAATATGACAGGTGGAAGCAAACGTGATAATAGTGAGCTTATTAGTCATATTTCCTGTAAATGAAATAATGTTTCAAACATTTATCCTAAACTTGATCATCTCTCGCATATATAGCTACACTGAATATTGCTGACTTAAATAACATTTGGGTATTGCCGACTATATCTATATAAAAATCTGAATATTCCTGAATTCACAGATATCTGAATTTTGCTGAATTTACCAGAATCTGCATATTGCTGATTTTCTTAATCTTATGATACATCTATCAAATAATAAAGTTAAAGCTTGCAATACATTTTACTATCATGATAATCGGAAAACACATACCATCCTGTTATGTACCCCCCCCCCCCCCAAATATCTGTTACAATTAAATCTATGGTTATCACAGACATTCTTTGAATATTTTTAAGTATTATCATAAAAATACGAAAATTTGTTTATTCTTTCAATTCACACAAAATTGTATTGCAACAAATTACATGTAATATTTGGTCTTCATACTCATTGACTATGAAAAAGTGATATTCAATAACATTTTTCATTTAATATATTTGATCATTTGCAGCAAAGAAGATGCTGTCTATAAAGAGCTTGACAAACAGGAAAGAGTAAAGTTTTGTAGGCGTAAGATAGCCCAAGGTTTGTGTCAACATTATAATGTAAATACTATGTTGTAGTGAAGAAATGGTGTAAAGATTGTGACCTAGTTTATCTAGCATATTAAATATCATCAATAATTTTTCACTCAAATTGTAATAAAATCCTTCTTATAACTTAGAGGGAGTGTGGGACCACGTGAGAATTAGTACAAGGACAAAAAATTTTAAATTCAGCTTTCTCAGCATTAACAGAATTAAGCTTAGGTTACAAGAGCACCATGTGATTGCATTATGGGAGAAAATTGTACCACAATGATTCCCCTAGCTTGGTAAATGGATGCAGCATAGGTTCTACATTATTGCAGAGGTTTGGGGATGTCATATCAAAACTTAGAAGGCGTTTACACTGTATGTTTAAGCAGATGTGAAAAAGCACATGTGTAAAAGCGTATCTGTCTTTTTGCGTTTACACTGTATGCTTTTACATATCTGCTTCAGCTGACCTCGGTCATGACTGTCAGTCATTATCAAGATCAAATAGTGTATTGTATTACTGGAATGATGAGGGAATACTATATCGCTAACCGAAACCAAATGTATATTTGAATTATTTAATTTTATTAGTGTCCATCAATATTCGTATGCTCTGATTAGCTTTTAGCAATGAAAGCAATTTTGAGTATGCAGCTATTTTGTAAACTTCCGCGAAAAGAAGTTCAATTAAAAATAAATATTATTATTGACTAATTTTAACAATTGTTGCTTCACGATATTAAGATATGAAGAGAATATATCTTAATTTCATGAAGGTATGAAACAAAAAATTATATCACACTCATACATGAATCCGCTTTGCGTATTCAAACAGTGTGATTATGTTTCTAGTTTTCTAGTTCACACCCCAATGAAATCAACAAATAGTCTCTTCATCACTTGAATGATAATAAAGACATTGAAATATAGCTCAATTAATTTATTTGCATCCTTTTCTCCAGCTTAAGTTGTTTTTAACCTGGAAAATGGTCACAGAATTTTCTATTTCTGTAATTAATCATTTGATCTCTTTTCTGAACATTTGTTTCACAAAATATTTTATTTCTAATTTAATTCGAGACTGAATGGCGGGGGAGTTATAAGAACTTGATCTAACTAAACTGAACAAATTGAAAGGTATAGAATTATTTTAAAGGTGATGAGATACAATTAAGTACAGTAGAAAGACAATTCTTAATTAAGTTGCGCCACAAATATTCCTGACATATAGACTGACTATGGTCAATATGTTCTGCAATATCCTGATAGGTCAGTAAATTGCAATGGGTATTTAAACATTTTTTTCAGTTTTATTATTATAATTATTTTTCAATATACTAAGTACCACTGAAAGAACTTATCTATTATATGGTAATAGGTTAAATTTTCTCCCTGGTCATTGATGGAATTATATTTCACAAAATGTTGGTATTTGACAGGCTTTCTGAGAGAGCCGACCAGCAATTGTTTATTTTATCAGCTTATCAGCAGGTCATCAGAGGTATCAATGGCCATTTCGGTATTGAAAAGCAGACGGAAATAGAACATGTTCTATTTCGTATGTTTTGCAGATCTGTTAACAGAACGCTCATTATCTGGGGGTTTACACTGCATGTTTTGACATATATGAAAAAGCAGATGTGAAAAAACGTACAGTCTAAACCCCCTCTTAGAGTTCATTTACTTAGATAGCTTAAATGGCAAATTTCACATATTAGTCATAAAAAGTCTAAAAATTGGAAAATCAAGAAAACTTGAATGTTTCTTGCTTTTAACAACAATGCTAATGATAAAATATAATAATAAATAAATAATCATAGCATGTTTTACAGAAGTGTTACTGTGTACTTAAAAGAGCAAAATATGTTTGTCCAAGGACTTTTGGAGGGCACTGTAGTTCTCTATGAAGTTTTCAAATGCATTTGAATTCTTGAATCACATGGTCAATTGCATTTAAATCAAGAAGAATTTTTATTGATATAATTGGCATTCAAAATGAAAATGATTTGCAAGCTACAAATTATAGTATTTACATTTTATTCACAGAAACCTTCTCTTTGTTAATAATTAATCATAAATGTTCTCAATATAAGATGTTTATTTAAAATATGATTCATGCCTGAAACAATCTTATGGTAGTCAATGACATGTTTGATGATGCCAGGAAATTACTGTAAACGGCTTTATATTGGTGGTGTCCACATTTGGAGGTTTTTCGGTTTTGATTTATCAGCGGTGACTTATTTTGGCACATTTTGCATGTACCGCCAAAATAAAACTCTTTGTCTAACTTTCCTTTTAAATACTTTAAAATGACGAAAGTATTAGAAAGAAAATTTTCTAGAGTAATCCAACCGATTTATAAACTAAACAATAGATTGTTTTCACACCTTTCGCGAAAGTTGTATTTCGTATACCATTTTTTCACAGATTTTTTGCCAGAATTTCATAAAAAATAATTTACTAAAATATACATCACGCGAGACTACATTGCCCTTATTAGAAAGGAATTTTTCATTTATTAATGACAAGTATTGGCATTGGATTAATTTTGGCGCATCATAGCTTGACCGCCAATATAGCCAAAATAAAACCACCGCCAAAATTTCCCCATTTACAGTAGTCTAATTACTCTTGTATCGTAAGAAAATGATTTTTGACAATTTTGTATGGAATTACAAAATATTTTTATGGTATTTATAGGGCATACAAATGCTTGGTGACATACATTGTTGCTTGAATAGACAATAAAGATTGATAATTCATTATTGGACATAAAGTTTTTGGACATTAACTTTCCATGAAAAAGCAGAAAAGGACAAACATTTTGACTAATTTTTAGGAGAAAAGACATAATTTCGACATAAAGATTGTTCCTACTGAAGGTCTTACAATATTTTTTTGTTTGGGCATAAACCTTCTTCATTGAAAGTCTGAAGATCAAGTTAAGATTTTGACAGAAATTTTCACTGGAAACAGCACACTTTTATCCTGAACATGTCGATTTCCACAGGTACTTACTTCATAAGAAAGGATTTAATGATTACTAGTAATCAAAGACAATATACCAGAGAAAAAATACTCAAGACAGAAAACCTAGCAGGCTGACTATCTTGACCCTTCAAAGAAAAACATTAAAGAGAACTATACAAATACTATATATGGTAAAAGTCACAATAGATTGTATTTTATGGGTCTGATGACCCAGGACATGTGAGGGACAGTGGAGATGCACACAAATGTACCTGTCCTGGGGCTACAGGTGCATCAAAGAGATGACCAGTCATTGCCCAGACTGTGTCCTTAACTGACCAAAACTGACCTCTGGTCACCTCTACCTAACCTATTGACACAAATTAAATGTTTGACAACAAAGTCAGAAACCTTTGAAAAAATTGATATGCTATTTTATGTCAATACATACTAAAGTGGTACTCCCAATAAAATCAAACTGGAGATGTCCTTTTTTATTTTTCATCTTTTTAAACATTGGGAAATATTTTATTATGTCAGTAAAGACGAAAAAAATCTGAACAAAACAAGAACACAATAAATTCTATTTATACCTAAAGAAATACTCTGAATAATGGTTTCTTACATTAATGGAAAAAGTAAGAGTAGAATCATTTTGATTGTGTTTGTTAAATTTTATTACATCATTCAAGGCACAGAATGAGTCTATAAACATTTTTCCTAAATTTTCAAACATGTTTTAAACCAAAAGTTAGTGACGCCATCAGGGTGAAAGAACATAGAGTTAAAAGCTATGAACAAATTGTCAATTTCACTTTAAAACCTTCTATGTACAGCTTGAGCAAAGCTTGAGTAACAAGGTTTTGGAAATATGATGATGAAATAACAGGGTGGGATTAAAAATATCTTTCAGAAATAATAATTGTGTATGATTTATCTTATTTCAACACCTTTTTAATTCTGATTGAATTGAGTCCCATTGTTTGGAAATACAGTGATGCCAAGGCTCCGTCTATTGTAAATCAGACTGGATTATCTAGTTTTAATTTCCAATCTTTCAGTTGTTTGGCGATGACTGTAACAGCACCTAACATTGTATTCCTGGTATTTCTGACACCAGTACAACTATTACATCTGTCATCCTTTCCTAGCCTCCAGCTGCTATCCCACATAAGTACAAATATCAACCTATTGCTTGGAGGCAAATAGTCTGTAAGAATGAGTGCCGCCATCGGTGATCAAACAAGGGCAATTTAGATTTACTGCCCAATGCACTGCCGAAGTTCTGCACTATGATGGCAAAATTTCAGAAAGAGAAATGCCTAAGTATGGAAGTTTGTGACTAATGGCATATCACCTTACAGCAGATGAATGTAGCTATCTTGTCATCAAGGTCAATTTTATTGATTTCCAGACGGAAAATCGTTCAAATCCCCATCATCTTAATTAACTCTTTACCTGCCGGTCAATCTACAGGTACATCTTTATTAGTTATTGATAGAATTGTGGTTAGAAAATAGGATGAAAAAAGTTTTACTTTTCCTCTAAATTATTTTCATAGTTATATAATTATGTTAGTCCTTTTGTATACTAGAAGGGAAAAGCTTTCATGAATTACTTTTTTTTTCTTACAAAACCAATGCTTTTAAGTCAATATCATGATTTACTTTTATTCTTTCAATGATACAGCCCCCTTGAAGACTTGTCATAATCAATTATTTCTTTTTACAAAACCCTCTTTACTTTTTTGGCAAGTAACTTTTATTTTCTTCCCAACCTATTCCATTTAAATAAAAAAAAAACTTTGACCAATCAACATTTTTGTTCTTTCTAAATCTGTCCATGATTTTTTCATTTATTTATTTTTTTTTTTTTTCAATTTTATTATCATTTATTTATCTATTTTTTTTTTATGGGGGAGGGGGGGGGGGGGGGTGTTAGAGCTTTTCTTTCAACCCACTTGAAAAATTTCGCATAGACAACACTTTTCTCTAACATTACTTGTTCTTCCAAACCCCTATCCTCTTGAGCTTTAAGTATTGATAATTGTTCTTTAATTTCTCTTTTAACCAAATGCCCTTTTATGGGGGGAACCACTACCTCTTTTTCAGCAACAAGTCCATGAATAAAGTACTAGCTGATTGCTTAATTTCTGCCAACAGAAAGCATTAATGCTGACAAGCATGAAACAATTCTAACAAACCTAAGACTGATGCCTAAATAAACCAGATAATATGCCAGAAGTATGAAGTTCTTCAAGATTTGAAGTTTAAGTGAATCTGTGTATTTTTTTTTTTTTTTCACTTCAAAACTCATGTCATATGGAAAAGGTTTAATGCCAATATCATTATTGAGTTACTAAAATCCTCTTTATATGCCAAACATGGTGTGGTGTAGTGTGGTCAAGCGGTCAAGCTTTAAAGCGGTCATCAATCTACCTGCAGGTTGGGGTCAATGATTGACAAGATATCATCTTCTAAACCCTTCCCCAACTTTCTAGGAGTCTGTCAGAAGGAACAATTTGATGTTTGAAGGTAAGAAGTATCTATCAGGTGAGAAGTATCTGAGAGCAGTCAATATTTGACTTCTACAGAAATAATAATGTTTTAACTCTACAGCAGCTTTGATTAAAGCCAATTTTTGACTTATACAAAGACTTTGATTACATTCAATGTTACAGCTCTACAAAAAACTGATAGCAGTCAATGTTTGACCTTTAAAAAGACTTGAATTTCAGTCAAACTTTACAACATTAATGTTACAGTCAATATTTGACCTCTACAAAGACGGATAGCAATCCGTGTTTTACAGCTATAAAGACTTTGAAAACAATTAAAGTTTGACTTCTACAGAAACAAATAACACTCAATACTTTACTTTTACAAAGACTTTAATTTCAGTCAATGTTTCACCTTTACATAAACTTTGATTACAGTCAATGTTTGACCTCTACAAAGACATATATCAGTCCATGTTTCACAGCTACAAAGACTTTGATTACAGTTAATGTCTGACCTCTACAGAGTCTCATAACAGTCAATGTTTCACATTTATAAAGACTTTGATCTCAGTCCATGTTTTACCTTTACACAGACTTTGATTAGTGAGTTAATGTATGACCTTTGCAAAGACTTTGTTTACAGTTAATGTCTGACCTCTACAAAGACTCATAACAGTCAATGTTTCACCTTTACAAAGACTTTGATTTTGGTCCATGTTTTGCCTTGATACAAACTTGATTACTTAATAACTGGCCTCTGCAAAGACTTTGATTACAGTTAATGCAAGACCTCATGTCTAAATCTTGGATTTTTATTTTATTAGCTTAATTTGATTGAGGACTGATGTGATCATATATATATTTATGAATAATTGTTTTAACATTAGAGTGTATATTATTACTATCAAAGACATATCTATAGATTCAAGTATTCTTAATCAGCAGATCTCACAAAATACCATCGGACAAGCAAGATCTTTACTAGACATGTCAGTAGGACAGGGCCGTACTTCAAGAAATTTGTTACATTGTACATATCATGTCTCATAAAATTATGTTAAGAAAAATGTCTCATTTATTAAATGAGACTGGTTTTCTTAATATGTAAGCAATTATACTGACAAACTTCTAATATTTTAATTTGAAATGGAGTGATATATCAACAAAATGCTTCCTGGACAAACATTTTGAACAATATAGTACTTCTCATTAGATCTTCAATAGATAATTTTTTTAAGAGTTAAAGACAATAAATCAAAATCAAATGAAGTTCAAGATGCTCATTTAAGCCTCCGAGCATTCATGACATTTATAGTGTGTTCCTGCATTATGATTAAATATTTTTCTACTTTCATGCTTTTGATATCATCATAGATATTTACTGATATATTCGATTGATTGGATATAATTTTGACTTTTTAGAAATAACAAAATCAAGGGTTGAAAGGTTTATAAACTAGGCCAAATTTTGGTCCATGTATTATTCAGGGAATACGATAACAGCATATCCAAGTTACTCATTCAGATAGCCAAACTGAAAGAAATTTTGCTGTTTCATTTCTTCATTAAATTTCTATCTCATTTTTCAAGTGTAACAAGAGCCAATATGTCATAAAGGGAGAAGAAGGATTGTACCATAATCTAACCGTACAGTGTCCAAAAGAACAATGGCGACCACCGCTCATATTGGGGTCACACTCCAGTGAATTGAAAAAACAGGTAATTTGAAACCATGGGGATTCTTAATAAGATAATAATCAAAATAGCCTCTGATTTATAATCAGGAGATATTTGATTCAGCTGCATTGACCATCACGTTGAATAGAAATTTCTGAAACCAATGTAGGTCAGGATTCAAACAAAGGCCCAACTGATTGGCTACATGGCTGACTTTTATCAAGCATAGCAATATTCAAAGCTGCAATACTTCTTTTTTCTGTTTAAAGCATTTTGATAAGTTAAGCTACAAATCAAGGAAACATTAACAGAAATATTGAATAAGGAAAACCTAGAAGAATTTTTGATTTCAACAATAAAGTAATGAAAATATGAGGTAATATGAGACCAAAATATTTTCATGTGGTGATTTATACTGCAGTTTGTCCCTGCAATAACCACACACAATTATATGAAATAGATAAACCAAATCATTGTTTGACATGCCATTGAAAATTTGAATAGTCAGTTATTGAGGTTCCAAACTTAACAATAAAATAAATTAATTTTTCAAAAAAAGGAAACGAAAAATATGCTATTGAGAGTCTTTGTTTCCCAGCTTAAAGATTTAGTAGATGTACTGAAAGCTTTTTATGATTGACCTCAACATTAGTGTTTCTGGAAAAAACATTTAGTAAATCTGTTGAAGGGAATAAGGAAAGGTGGGAAATGTTTTTACCAGGTATTTTCCCATGAACCAGCTTATTAGTTTGTGTGGCAACCATCTGTCCCCCATTCTCAAATAGAAAGTTTCAGCTTCCATATAATAGGGTATTCATTGATGACAATTAAAACACTCTTTCTTCATTAAAACACACAATTCTAGGTATCAACCCTTCACTATTCTGTGTCATTTGTTCTATTTTTCATTTC
Organism: Fragum whitleyi; assembly: GCA_948146395.1. Taxonomy (NCBI): domain Eukaryota; kingdom Metazoa; phylum Mollusca; class Bivalvia; order Cardiida; family Cardiidae; genus Fragum; species Fragum whitleyi. Next base: position 12,354,244 of record OX411554.1, read on the forward strand.
AGAAAGGTCAAGAAAGGCCTGTGACCTAAAGGTGACTATATATGAATGAGGTACATATTCACATTTTCTTATGAGCATATAAAATTGAATGTTTTGCCTTTTTGTGAAACTATATCAAGCAAATGTTGGTGTGCAAATAGTTTCAATTATCTATGTTTGTCCTGTCATAGAGTTTTTTGTCTTATAACTATACAAATATCTGTGTGATAACATCCGGTATGATATTTTTTATGATATCACTTAGTTATTTTTAGAACAATTGATATAATGCGGTTATATTTAGAAACTTGCATTTCAATTAGAAACATCAATGAAAAGAAGACAAATGGAGATTATAAGATAAATATAATGCATACTTAGTGTATTGTATGAAAAAAATATCTAACTCGGTTGTGAGAATTGATAATTGTCTCAGCAGAGCCTCGACAATTTTCAATTCTCCCAACCTTGTTAGATATTTTTTTATATACAAAATACTTAGTATGTATTATATATTTATAAATCAATCGCTTTGAAGTATAACTTTGGTAATGTATTTCCATTGAATCTAATTTATTACTTATGACATTGCAACTGTAGTGCGTAGGAAAATTGTAACCACCTGATAAGAAGTAAGGAAGAATTTCAAGACTTCAGAATCGCCAGTTAGACTTGAGATGGGATTCTCAAGCCACGGTTTTTAAATTTTTGTGGCAATAACTGAAAAGCATGTCAATTCCGTAAAAAGATGCTGTGCTACTCACACTTTCAGTAACTCTTGCATGACAGAAAGATGGATCTATATCTACTTATTCAACACTGTTATTCCTTGATGAAACGACTAGAAAAATAGTTTTCTGATATCTTTATAGTGAAAAATACATCTGCTTGATCAAACTTGGTGAATAAAATCTTTACTGATTAGTAAATCAAGATGAATAAAGCATTTATACATACTTTCTTGAAAAAGCAATCTGATGGTAATACATCTCTCATGGATTGCTTGATGCTCTTATGATGTTAATGGACCATTTTATTTTACATCGATTGGGAAACAAGTTCTAACAACTTAGATTAATCCCTCTCGATTCTGCTCCCTGGAAAATTCACCAGTACTTGTGCAGAATGTGTGGGCCAATGAAAGAACCAGGATTGATAGCCCCTCCTGGGGATTGAACTCTGGACATTGCTTATGGCTCTAAGTCAACAAAATAAAAACTCCAAGCCACAGAAGTTAAAGATGTCCTAAAGTCAGTATAGAGTTGATACAAGTCAATCAAAGTCTAGATAAAACTGTTGAAGACTCGAGGATGTCTCTAGTTGACAAGTTAATATTTTTCTGAATAAAATTAAGCCAATGTTGAACTAATTTTGCTACATGAAAACATAGACATGTAGAAATAAGGACATCACCAACCTAAAAACTTTTTTTCTTGTGTAAACCTATTTAATTTACATTAATTGGGAAACAAGTTCTTAAACATATATAATCCCTCTCGATTCTGCTTTTTGGAAAAACCCTAGTACTCACACCGTATGTGTGGGCCAATAAAAGAACCAAGACTGATAGCTGCTCCCAGAAATCTAACACATGCCCTTTGGGTCAAAAGGCTGACCCACTACCTCTAGACCACAGACAACTCTTTTATCTGTCTGAATCCTAATTACCTTCTTAGTTCATCACAGAAAATTTCAGACTAAATACTTACAATCAAGAGTCCATGATAATATTTCGCAAAATATATAAACTTTTACCTGCCTTACAATACCAAGCATTGTCTTATCTCCATTGATGAATTTTCAAAATGAGACTCCTTTGAAAGGATTTGTACGTAAATATGTATGAAATGGTACCTCACATTTTTGGAACTGAGAAAGATTCAAAAGAAACACAAAGGCTATGAATTGTGAAAGATACAAAACAACAATCTGTGATTGTGACGAATCCCTGTTAACATTCTAGACAAAGTAGCTAACATTAATAAAATCAAAGAAGGAAACATTAATAAAATCAAGAAGATATTTTTTTTTACTTTCTCCATCTATCATGACAATAATCAAAAGCAATCCAAAGATATCATTTTCACCATTGTTTTCCATCTACAAAATGGTTTACTCAATAGCAATTTTTGTAAAAGTTCTAGCAGGCAATGACTTTTGATCATCCTTGAAGCACCTGTCATATTTGCACATGTCATATTTGCATGCTTCTATATCAATAAAATTAATAACAAGCAGGGTTTCAAATATGCTTCAAGATGCAGTTCATAGAGCAAGAAATGTACAAAATGGCCAAAAACAAACTAAAACAAACCAAGCAATATGATAAACTTTGCAGGACATAAAATAGTTACCTCCCTTTTCTGATTGTCAGCTAGAGTGACTTCCCCTTATATGACTTGAAGGTCAACATCAAGACATTGAGTGTAACCCTGCAAGTTAGGGGAAGAGCATTCTAGCTTTACCCTAAATCAAGCAAAGTAGCACAAAGTCTCTCTTAATTGTGCTTTCAAAAAAGGTAGGTGTTGGCATATATCTAAACATATTTTCATCAAAGCATAAGTCGTAAATTTTTATCTGAGAATGTTTTTAATTTTTACTGGATGCTTTATTTCTCTTAAAAGTTTCAAAACCATAATTATGCAACAATGTTTCAAGTTAGAACATAAGCCAAACAAGAGCTGAAAATTTCAACCCAATAGACTGATGTTTTTAATGAACCTATGGCATAACATACTGTGTATCATCAAAAAACATCAGGTTCAAGTCAAAAGAAATAGGACAAATAAAACCAGAAATATGACTCGATGGCAAGGTCAAACCACTTGTTACCTAGCAACAGAATCTTAAAGTTTTCATAGCTTTAACCATAAAGGCAGTAGATCAAATATAGAAGAAGTAATTCTATAAGATCAAGTTACAGTACCATGAAACCCCCGTGACAAATCATTAAATGTGATGCAAACACGACACTGTATCAACTTTCACGTGATATACAGTCAACCTACACCGGCTGTCTACTGAACAAGAGGACCATGATGGTCCTAGATTGCTCACCTGAGTCTCTTTCTCCCCTTGGACATCAGAGGTTGCACCTGGGTGGAGCCCAAATATGATCTCAGGGTCTTGATATGCACATATTTGGGAGAGGTCCATTAAATGATGCTACATACAAAATAGGAAAGCTGTCTGCCTTCTTGTTTCAGACAAGAAGATTTTTGAAATTTTTTCGCTTTTTAATTCTATGTAAAAAATGTTGTATTTGGTGGAGCCCAATTAGGACCCCAGGGTTGATATGAACAAACTTGGTAGAGGTCCACTTGATGATGCTACATACCAAATATGAAAGCTGTCTACCTTTTGGTCTCAGAGAAGAAAATTTTAAAGATTTTCGCTCACTGAATCTATTTTAAAAGGGTTGAGCCTGGTTGGAACCCAAATATGACCCCAGGGTCTTAATATGAACAAACTTAGTAAAGGCCCACTAGATGGTCCTACATACCAAATATGAAAGCTTTCTGGTTTCAGAGAAGAAGATTTTTGAAGATTTTCCTCTTTTCACCCTTGGATATCATTTATTTGAATAACTTTGGTAGAGCTAGACCAAAGGAACAGACATTGGACGATCACAATAGCTCCCATTGAGCACTTGAGCACTGGTGAGCTAAAAAGGCAAACATTTGGACATTTTCAAACACCCACTCTCTAAAAGTCAACAATCAAAAGCATAATATGTGATCTTATCTTTAGTCTTATTCAAAACAAACTTGAATTACTGGTAGCAGTTCAACAATTCAATTCAAATTATCAGAATTAAAAGAAGGAATTTCCAAAACTTAAATCAGCAATATAGAAATCACCATTAGAAATCAGACATGCCATACAAATGCCCATAACCTTAACAAACTTTAATTTTGACACAATTCAATTTCTCCAAAAGAAAAGACAACAATATAAATTTTACAGTTGTAAAAATCTGAATAGCAACAAAGGAATTTGTTTTCTTTGAGATTTGCTATTGGCATGGCAAGCAAAAAGCATGATAAGAAGCTTAAGTGGGTGTCACAGCATTTCATTAAGTTGCTTCAAGTCAGAAAATGTGCTGAATTCTGGGATCAAAGAAAATCACTTAGCCTGGTTATTACCATGGTAATAAAGCAGCCTGGAATTATTAAGTGGAATAAATCCCGTAATACAGTCTTTTCATAACATTTATCATAAAAGAGAATTTATGACGGTGTAAGCCTAAAAAGAAATGAGAAAAATATGTGATCCAGGGAAACGACTTAACAACACCTTTTTCTTATTCACATTAATGAGTCTGTATGTGAGATTTCCAAAAATTTCTAATATGCGCAAAGTAAAGACTCTGACCAGCCTGTGCATCCACACAGTCTGACCAGAGTCCTCACTATGTGCTTAGTAGATATACAAGGTCTCAAAGTATCTGTAGACCATTTGGTAATTTTATATTAACGGTATGTTGCTGTCTACGCTACCCAGTGTTTGCACCTAACAAATGTTTCAAATTGTTTTAAATGTAAACTTATGTCACATTCTGGCTCATTTAACTTTTTGAGTAAAACAGGCAGTAAATTTATGAACGAGATACTTGTTCCTTTTTTTCAATTATATTTTGTACTTTTATTTTTATATACTATATTTCAATTTTAATTCATTAAAAACACATATTTGAGTTTTATTTTAATTGGTTTTTTTGTTGTTGTTTTTGTTTGTTTGTTTGTTTTGATCTTTAAATAATGTCAAGAACAATGAATTTTGACATTATTGCTCATCATTTTGTTCTTTTAATAATGTGAATACTCGTGAATTTTAACATTATTTTTCATTTATTTTATCTATTCATTCATCTTTTCTTTTACAAAATTATTAATGAGAATAGTCATATCTTAGTAAAGTCAGTCATATTTATCATGCCTTTAAGTACATCCCCTTCCCTGTTGGTGAAAATTGCGTGTCGAAATATGTGCATAAACAAAGGATCAGTTGTGCATGTAAGGTAATTTTAAAGTTTTTCATGTCATGTAATTTCTGGGCTGAAAAGTTTCACTTGAATACGAATTAGGACATAGTTTACAATGTTGTATTTTTTCTACTTTTGTATAAGATAAATTGCCTACAGCAAAATGTTGATAATTTTGCCAAGGGGAGGTCATCATTGATTGATGTTCACTAGATTTTTGTATAGGGCATATAAAACTTTTTTCACAAATAAAAAATGTCATCCTTTAGAAAACCATGTTGAGCATTATGAAGCCATATATACTAAATTGTTTTTATCAGATTCAAATTCTTATGAATGAATGATATAAGAATGCCTTTCCAACATGAAATGTTTAGGGCGTTTTTAATCTAAGATTTCTTCATGATATATGTTTTAGTGTTCAATTATTTAGTTTTATCATTACCTGATTCTTTTCACAATGAATTGTATTCTTTGCTTTCACCTAGTGTCATCATTCATACTTCACTATTTTTGAATACCCTAAGATCTCCACCGTTTTTAAGTCAACTTTACTACAAAAATCTCTACCTTTTTTAAGTCATCTTTACTACAAGGGCGAAAAAAAAATACTTGTGATACAAACTAGAATTTGAAAAGTTAAGGATATTGAGAGATCAGAAAACATATCCAGGGCTCAGCGCAAAACAGTTGTAACTCCCTATATGTTTATAGGGAGTTACAACTGTTTCGCTGAGCCATCGAATTATGTGACACACACACTCCATTAGATAAATACTGTATTTGAAAAAAAGAATTGGATTCAGATTGCGCAGTCAGACCAGGGTCGAAACATTTCGTATTTTTCAGATTGTCCCTTTTCATGTGACTGGTTACATATATATGTCAGAATTTTTAATACAGGTATATTCAGGTGGTCATATTGTATGGAGGAAGAGTTGATTTAAATCTCATGTCAGAATAAATTAATATGTTTCATATAAAAATCTGAATTGTCAATGAAAATATCTTTCACTCATTTTAAGGAAATTAAAAATTTTCAATACCTTTTTTACAAATCTGCCTGCCATACCGATACATTCTATTGAAATTGGAAAACCGATTTGCACCGACAGAAAGATGAAATAGACAACTCAACGATATCAAATCTTTTACCGAAGGTGGGACCCAAACTGCCTTTTATTATAAATTTTGTTCATTTTAATGAACTTTTTGGGTCGTAATATTAACATTCAATCCCGATTATTGCTCATAATCCTTTCATAGAAAAGGTCTTTTGGCCTTCAATATTACCATGCAATCTCAGACAGTATAAAGGTGTATTCTTTGATTATGACACATTTTCAAATTTCCATTATGTTTTCAAGGATTATTTAGCAAAACATGTAGAATTTTATACAATTTTTGTAACCACATAGTTTTGAAAATAAAACAAAATATCACAACTAAGATTTCATTCCTTTCATATGAGTTTACATTTTCATCAAGAACAATTACTTACATGAATTTATATCTAAATACAGGCTATTCATGAACCAAATTTTGAATTAATTAACATTGAAAGAGGATTAAAAGAGGATTGTCCATTTAATTGGTTTTACACAGAAATGGGTTGTATCTATTCCTTTCAAATACAGGTATTTTTAAGGGCAAAAAAACCCATGACAAATATTTAAAGCAATATTAAAGTATTTTCAGCCAAAAAGGATGGATTGCTGTTATTTTTTATTCACAAGAGTGCATTATCATGATGAATTCTCCAAGAGACATAGTGGCGCTTGTTTCACCAGAGAGTACTGTATACACTTGGTCTGAAAGACTCCCTTGGGAAATTAGCCCCTATTGAACCCGATGGAAAAGCAGCATGTTTGATATTGTACAAGAGATAACATTTACAATGAGAAATTGTTTGTTTGATCACTTTCCCACATATTGCTCCACTACCAAAATAGCTTATATCCCAATTATCTAAGGACTTTTATATACAGTCAATCTTGCTTGAGCGACTCTGTCTGTGAAGCTACCAATTTTTTTTTTATGCGACTGGTTTTCAAATCCCCTTACTTATATCAAACTATCTGAAAAAGTAGAAATTTTTTGTCTAAAAACTATTGTTAATTAACCCCTGTTGTTAAAATTCAAAAGAATCATCACATTCAGTTAGTTCTTAAATGAGTGTTTACAACAGAGGGTTATTGAGGAATTTGCAATAATATACATATCCAATCAAAATTATGTTTATTATTTGTAAACAAAAGGTGTACTAATTGACCATTTCCTTTAACAACTGCTTTTGGGTGATCCCGTAAGTGGACGCTAAATAAAAGTTTTATCGTTTTTCTCCTATTCAGTGTGTGTGTGTGTGTGTATTTCCGTTTATTTATCGTCGCTACCGTAGCACATGCCCATATGAGCGACGCCCCCAGAAGGCGGTTAGTTGTTACGGGGGATAGTGCAAGGATACATGACGAAACTACTGCTGAGTTCCGCCATGGTTCTTTAGCGTGCTCGGTGTAAAGCACCGTCTCACGTGGCCTCGGTTTAACGTCTCATCCGAAAGACAATTAGTTTTTATTAGTGTACCAGCCCGGGAATCGAACCCACGCCGCCGAACTCCAATGGTTTTGAAGTCCGGTGCTCTACCAACTGAGCTAATCGGGCTGGTGTATTTCAGTGTGTAAGCTCCCTAATTGCTTTTAAAGCAGTATATACAAGTAAAGGGAGTTAATTTTAGGGTATGAAATGTTTCAAATGATAGTACCTCATTTTTCAGCACAAAGTAACAGTCTTAGAGTTACAATATCACCCATCAAGCTTTAAAAAGCATGTTCAAACTTTGTGAAGAACATACTCAAGAGGCCGGCTGAGCAATAGATAAGAGCGGGTAATGCCAGTCTGAAATATTTATTTATCAAATCCAAAATACCCCTCTATCTGTAGCTCTGAAACTGTAGAAAATTTCTGGGAGTTTCTTTTTACAGAAAAACCCTAAACATCTTATTCAAGATAAAAAGTTACTTAAACATCTTATTCAAGATAAAAAGTTACATCAAGAATCTTAGGTAACCTAAATATGAGTGAAAAGCTTCTGTTCTTTTTTTTTTTTTTTTTTTTTTTTTTTTTTGAATATTGACATGAATGTCACAAATGCTGTTAAGGAGTATATGCTTACTTTTTATCCTGTTAACTTAAAGTTTTATACAATGGCCTTATTATCTTAACTCAATTCTCACATACCACTTAAGGGGACACTTGACAATAAATCTTTGTTATCAGCAATATTCAGTGTAAGTAAACAAGAATTTTAGATCACTCAGCTCACCTGTGTATTGATCACTTTTCCCTCAAATGGTCACATGGTCTTCCTGAAGTAAAATGTTGACTCAGTCATGTATCCACTTGTTTCTTGTAACTTTTCCTTTCCTTGTTAATTCATGTTCAAGCTGAAAGTGTCTGAAATCTTCATGTTTTCTGGTTCATCAAAATTCATAATAAAAAGTTGTTAATTTCATACATGTAAACTCAAACAAAAACATGCAGCAGGGTGAATTGTGCAGGATGACTCAAAAATGTCGACTTTCTCCAGATCCTTAATTCTTGTATTCGATGAAAGCAGGCTCCGTTGACATCTTTACCTGACAGTATTAGAGCCGGGAAGCCAGTCTAATGCTACCAAGTAAGATGACGCCAAAGCCCACGAAATTCTCGAAACTCCTTCCAGCCAAAATGGTGATTTTTCTCGACTTGAGTCTCACGTAGGCAGCACCAAATATACTATACTAGTGAAGAAACTGAGTGACATTAAACACAATGCAAACATCTAAAGCAAGATTAACAGCAAAATAGTTAAAACTAAGAATAAAATTCTACATAGATATGTGTATGATACATGTTATTATGCTTTATTATTCACATGGCAGGGCAAGGCTTAGCGGTGACATAATTTGGTGAGTTTACTTCCCAATATTTTGGGTTCTTTCAAAGAAAAGTCAATAATTATTGTTAGCTCATGTAAACAACAGTATTCTAAACCAAAATGATCAACATGCTACACAAAAGTGAACGTTTCTTATCACTAAGTTACTAAACCCTCGTCACTTCAGCTTGTACAAGCTGAAGTAACGAGGGTTTGGTAACTCAATGACGATTTGAGGTTTCAAATTTACATTGTATATAATATATCTAAGTGTGTAAGTATTCAAAAATCTTGTTTACACTATAACCTTAAATGCAATGACCTGTTACTAAGACTCAACCCTGCCAGGGTAAAAATCATGGATTATACAATAAACTGTAAACCTGGAGCAACCTTTTTAGTATGATCTGTTTGTGACATGCATGCTCTAGTTTCATATTCAGGTATGGTAGATAATTAAACATGCAGTTTTCATAAAAAAGGCTTGACAAAAAAATATGTATTGCTTTAATCAAAATTCCTAATTTCACAGCATGCTTTCTTCTTCTTCTTACAATGGAGCTCTCTTTATTATATCTCCTTGAATTTCACAAAAAAAATAGCCTATTTCGGAAAAACACTAAGTTTATATTATAACAAGAACTTTGTTCATATGCTTTCGTTTTTGATAGTAACATTTTTATGGTTCAAGTACAATTGTATTATACCGTACAAAGATTAAATAAAACAAAACTCTGCAACCATTTTGTATCATATAAACCTGTTAATATTACTGAGAAAAGCAATTTAAGCAAGAAAAAAAAATGTAAAAAATCACATTAACTATGAAAATCTTAACTTATATCCAAAGAGATTGGTAAACAGTTGAAACAATTATCCAAGATTTCCAATTGGAATAAATCAAGAATTCCATTATCAGTCCAAACACACTTTAGCGATAATAATGATGTTGATGTCTAGAATGAAGAATTGTAACCAAAGACAGAAAATATATTCAATGCCTCATCATTAACATATACCAACCTGGGTATGTTATTTAGAAAAAGTAGCTTTATTTAAGCAAGAAAAAAAATTGTTAAAAAATCACATGACCTTTGATAATCATAACATAAATCTAAAGAAAATTGCTAAACACTTGAAACAATTATCCAAGATTTCCAATTGGAATAGATCAAGAATTCCATTATCAGTCCAAACCAAGATTTCCAATTGGAATAAATGAAGAATTCTATTATCAGTCCAAACACGCTTTAGTGATAATAATGATGTTGATATCCAGAATGAAGCATTGTAACCAAAGAGTCAAAATATAATCATGTCTCGCCATTAACATATACCAACATTTACCTAAATGTCATTTAACTTCAAAATAAAGTCTATCCATATGAATTTCAAGTTGATGTTACGTAATTCTTGTTAGAGGAGAAAATAAGCCAGTGGCTTTATTAAACTTTAAGTATGTATGGGTGGGATCACCATGGTGACATGTAAATATCATCCTTGTTTAAATGATTTGGCTTATTTATACTTAAGTCAAATGCCAAGTTTTCATGTAAACATCCTCATTAACTTCATGAAGGAATCTGATACCAAATATGGCAATTTCTACAAGCAATTCATTCCTGTATAGATAAATATTAATATATCAGATTATGACAAAATTATATATGCTATAAGATACTCTCAAAGAAATTAACTATAAATATAACATATATGTCTACTTACTTTAAAAAAAAAATAAAATAATACAAAAAAAAATATTCACTGAAAATATTTGATACTAAATTTTCCTAACCAAAGAGAAGTGGCCTTTGTATTTTAAATGACATATTTCCTGTTGCAAACAAATACTCAGAAGCACATGTATACATCCTTATGATCTAGCTTATAATTACATGTACTATACTTTTATACACAAATAACTATAGTCATTAAAATTGAAATAAAAAGCTAAATTGCCTGTAAGTCTTTTGCAGCACTTGTATACAAAAAAAGTTACCTCACTAAGTCCTTTTTTGGTAAAATAAGATGAAATTATTAAAAAATCTTTTTCTACAAAAACACTGATAAACAAGTCATAAATTATGACCAACTCATTATTAATTCAATGATATACAAAAATCCAGGTAGGTGAATGTCCCGTATTTCATAATGTGCTCATTGAAAGACCTCAAGTTATTCTATAAAAAATGTCAACCACAAAGCAGCGTAACATTGCTATAAATTAAACCTGAATCATGATACAGTATAACCCGTAATCACGAGACCCCTAACCACTTGATATTTCGAAAGCACAAGAAATTAGGTCCTTTGAAATATTTCAACTCACTCGATTAAAACTAATTTTCTATTCAAATGGTACACAAAGTTCTTAAACATGTCATTCGCTTAAACCTGATTTTCACAATAATGGAGCAATTATTGTCGCTCAAGATTTAATTGTATGTCAGTAAACAACATGACACTTGTTCATTGAGATGAAGTGAGGCCGTATGTGCAGGCGGCACGGTTAAGCTCCTCTCACATTTCAAAAATATTCATCCTCAATGAAGTGGAACTCGGCATACAGGTGTAAAACCTTACTAAAGGGAAACAACTCTGATGGGCATGAAAGGTTCCCAAACCACACACCTGACTTTTCCAATATTAGAAGGCTCAAAGCTGTAGGATAAAAGAGCTTTCCATGAAGTATTTAGTAAACCACTAAAGATTCAAGATTTAAATATCCCAAATATGTTTCCATTTAAAGAAGCATGATTTAAAGTGAGTAATACATAATGCACTATAATTATTGCCATTTTGAAATACCGGTAGGAATGAAATAGTGCCCATTGACTCATCCCCCCCACCCACAATTAAACCCTTTATGATGCTAAAATTACTTTTTATCATCTTTTTATTAAGAAAACTTGTTCAAACACTGCAGCAAATTATTACAATGTTATTATATTAATACCAGAATAATTTTCAAACTTCTGAAAGTTACCATATATATCGAGACACGTACTTGCAGCAATCTTGGACAAATTCCATTTTCTAAATTATACAAACATCCTAAAATTTGAAATTGATTTAATTCTAATATACAAAACTTGCTGTTTTACTGTAAAAATTGTTTAAGAAGTTTATTTCATATAGATTTGGAATTACATTGCATAATCAGGGACGAAACTTTTCAAACTAAACTGATTTTCTGAATCTAAAGTGACAACTCTACCTTCACGCATTTACCTTTTTTTCTCTAATGTCATAGCGCCCTCCCTAAAAGTATTACCTAATAAGAGCTCCCATACATTTTTTACTATGAAAACCCACTTCAAATGCCTAAATTTTAGGAACTCTTCGAGACTCCTTCTCTAATTTGAGATGAATTTTTCTTTGAGACTAATTTTCTCTACACAATCATTTATATGATTGTTTAGAGGAATTCAGCTCGAAGTAAAGGGAAAAGGGCCTAAAGGACATAAATTTTAATAACTTTTTTAATCAGAAAATGCATTCTAAAAATAGGCTCATTGACCATAGGGTAGTTGTTTCTGAAATTTGACCACTGGATGACCTGCACTGTAATCAATCTCTTTTTTCAAATATCTATTTTGCAGCGTTCTAAGATGGCCCCCTTTTTTCGTGACGGGTCACATTCTTTAACACTGATTCAAATTAAAATTGTTGGAATTGTCCAACGAAATTGAATGGAACAAGATGAATCATTTTATTGACAGATTCTAAGTTAAATGTCATTAAATTAATGAAATTGTTAATATCAAAATTCTAATTTCATTTCTATTATGGCAATATAACCTTCATATTCCTATTTTCTCTTCTGCCTAATTTATATAAACACATGAATATTCTATGTTTAATTAAAAAATAAGAGACAATTTGAGAATCTAATTTGTGATAGAAAATTAATAAATGGTAGTCCGCAAGCGTCAAATAAATGTCCCACTTAGACTAGAATGAATCTCGTAATAGGTTAACCAATTCTTAGATTTGCAAAATGTAGAAACTCTCCCAATTTCATTCATCACAAATGGTTCAATAATTCAAATGATTAATTATGTAATTGACGATAAAACTAAACTTGCACATATTATATGTAATCATAATTAGGTTTGAAAATCTAGAACATTACATTTCCTTATATAACCAATGAAATCATGTAATATTCCGAATCTTAATACTTCTCTTTCTCAAAAGTCCTAGATATATTCAAAAATATCAAATTTAATGTCCACATGTCCAATGTTATAATCTAATAACTGGTATGATCAGTTAATATCGCAGTCATTCACCAATAATCGTACATTAACGAGAGTATATATATCTAGTCTATTTTCAGTACAGTATCCAATCTACGGTGTCAACCCTTGTTAAGGTACACATCAACTAATACCTCGTTACTATAATATCTACACTCACAAATTTTACCGCCCGCATGATAAATCAAGTGTGGTATACAACCATCACACTATGTAAATTCTAATGGACTCTTCTAAATCCAAGGTTTAAAACAGTGAACTTTAAAATATTGTATGTCTTGTTTTACAATAGAGGACGAATTTATTGATTTATCAAAAAATAATCAGATTCATAATTATTCTATTCTGTTTACAAGGTGGTCTTTTTTCAATATTCATTTTCTCATTTTAAACCTTTTTAAGAAAATCAACACAAAAATTTGTCTGCAGGATCCTAATTCGTTGCATTGGATCTTCCATTTTGTGTGTGTGTGTTCAAAGAATTTGTAGAAATAATGAGTTACTGCTATTCATTTCTCCATTTCTTAAATAATTCAAAACATTTAAGTTTCAAAGAAGTTCAGGAATTTCATAACATTGCAAAATTTGGTTGGTTAAGATTTATTAGATTCACTCAGATGATTGCCAAGTCAATCGAAAAATAAATTTGCTGTGTATTTGTTGAAAATCAAATATAATTACCTCAATTATCTCTTCCCATTACCCTATTCAACTTGTCAGAATTTGCTTGATTACAATTTCTAGCTACCTGGCTTCATAACGAATGAGACTGTTGATTTAGTAACTGAATTCATTTTTTCCCAAAATGAAAAGCAAGGGGTCCATCCACATAATCAGGAGAGGCCATTTGCCTGATCATCATTTATCCTCAACAATAATTTGACAAAAAATTATTCTTAAATGCTCAAATAATTTTTTTAAGAAGTTGTATTAATGTATGAATGTTTTTTTTTAATATCGAAGACTCTTTCATGTTCAATACCAAATGGCTGTATGAGAAAATAGACTACCTATGAACATTCAAATTTTGAATTACATAAAAGATGTAAGGAATCGTCACTAAGCTCCCTTCACAGCTTCAACACCTAATCTTTTATTAAATTTCTGTCTTTTAGGTTTGTTAAGCAGTGCTTTTAACAGTTTGTCATTTCATGTCTGAAGCAACTTAAGCAGTTAAAGCACCTTATGACGGGCTCCTGGTATTTCTCCAAACAGTTCTTCCATTTAGTAACAACCTTTCCTAGCCTGCAGCTACAATCCCACAATTATGGTTATCCACCTATGAGTGGGGACCATGGGTTGGTGACAAACCTTTGAAAAGAATTCAAATGTGTTGCTTCCAGTGATCAAAATTGAGACATGACCCCAAGACTGAAGGTCAGACGGCCTATCAACTGTGCTATAATGGTGGCTTGTCTTTTGGGATAGTCAAAAGATATAATGGACATGAACCATTTCATCCGAACTTTACTCTATATGCATACAGGTGTTCAAGGTAGCTTTCAATGCATTGTCAATTTCTATATGTCATAATTCCCTATATCGGGAGAAACAATTCATTTCATTTTTGGTCCATATTGATTGGTGATGTTGTAAAATCTTGCCCTAGGCAACATTCATTTACCATCAGTTCCACATGGAATAGCAAATGATCACGATAAAAAGTGAAGCTAAATTGACTTTTCTGCTAACGGCTATAAAGCTTCAATGGGCCTAACAGATGACCCAGAGGTAAATATCGTAACAATGACATGTTTGAAAATATCAGAGCAAAAAATATATATCAACAGGCAAAGAACAAAACCATTGTAAGTGCCTATAAGTCGCTCACAATAAATTTTTGCTAATCCCTTGTTTATATACTATTTTTAAATGAGATTCAAATGTATATCAATTCAGGGCTCGTGTTTGACCCTTAAACCAGGGTTTTGACTCCCAAAAATCCCATTTTGACCCTGAAAAATTTCCTGCAGGGGGTCATTTTGATCCAGTGAATTTCCAGTGGTACAACCTTTGCAATATAATGATGATAAAAATCAATTGTTTTCTTCATATCTTTACAAAAGATCTATATAACTGAAACAACATAAACAATAAAGTGTGTCTACACTTTATTGTTTATGTTGTTTCAGTTATAGATTACCTAGCTTAGAGACTGATAATTTGCATGTTTGCACTTTTTTGACCCATGCAAAAACAGCTTTGATCCCCAGAAGTTCAAGTTCAAGGGGTCAATGACTCCCAAATTTTAAAAGCTAGCACAAGCTCTGATATCAGAGGCTGCAGCATCACCTTACCAAATCTTCTCATAATTGCTCATTATATAATCTTTCTTTTCTCCAATGATAATGAAGATTCCTACAAAGAATACAACAGCCGCCACCATAGCGCAGTTGGTTAGGCATAAGACTTCCAATCTGGAAGTCGTGGGTTCGATCCCCGGTGGCAGCTAATATCCTTTCCGACGTTTGTCTTTCACCAATGGGTAGATAATCGTAAACCTATGTGAAATAGCAGTCGGAGGCTAGGAAAGGCTATAATGGTAGTACAGGTGAAAGAAATACCAGGAATCCATTGTTAGGTGCTCCGGCTGCCGCGATATAACTGAAATAATGTTGAAAGCGGCGTAAAACCCCATTCAATCAATCAATCAACCAACAAAGAATACATCTAGCATATATATGGTACATATTATTTTCATAGGTCTATTCACTACTTGTAAGGGCCTACATATTTATAGGCACTCATGATACTTTTGTGCAGCCCTCTAGACATTTTTAGTTTTGTGCTTGCCCCTAGACAATTTTGTGCTGAACCCTTGATTTGTCTGTAAGTGAAAATTCTGGTCAACGTCAGAGAAGATTGTTTGAATGGAGTTTTACTCTGCTTTCAACATTTTTTCCTCTATATTGCAGCGGCTGGAACACCTATCAATGGATTCCTGGTAAATCTCTCACCAATACAACCATAACATCCTTTCCTAGCCAGTCTCCACCTGCTCATCACAAAAAAAAAAAAAAATCTGAGAAGTTTTTAACTCTGGCTTTAACCATTATAAATTGTACTTGACAGCATAATGCTAACTCAGAGCTCAATCTTAAAATCCCTAAAAGATCAAAGTTAATCTGTCAATTTTGAGAAATATGTTAGAAAATAAAAGAAATGTGCACAGTTGACTAAATTCAAGCTATTTCGTTGGAGACCGGTTTTCAGTGTGATACATCACCTTCAAATAAAGTAGGCGATCATAAAATATATCATAAATTTTCTACTAAAATCTCCGAACTACAGCTTTATAAAAGCTGTAGTTACGAGGTTTTAGCAGAAAACTTAAGATATACACCATACATTCATATTTTTAAGCTACTGAAAAATATGAAATGTTTCACGCTTCAAAAGTCACAAAATTGGTTACAATGCGTACTGGGGGGAAAAATACTTAGCGAGATATTTTCCTTGGTAGTGAACCAGAACTAGCTTTCAGTAATTGCTCAGTCAATTCACCATTAACCCTTATTTCAACTGTTTGATGAAAACGACTTCAGCCTTCTGTTGGTCGTTGGGGATACGTATAATATAATGGGTAATTATAGCCTTAATGGCAACATAAAAGGTTAAATAGAAAGTATTTCTCTTCCAATTTATATGTATCTTATGTTAATTTGTTTGTTTGAATGGAGTTTTATGTGTTTTTTATCAATCTTTTAGTTATATTGCGGAAGCTGGAGCACCTTACAATGGATTTCTGGTATTTCTCACAACAGTACTACCACTACATCCTTTCCTAGCTTCCAGCTGCTGTCCTTCATAGGTCTACAATTATCAAACCATAGGTAGTAGACAAATAGTTTCCAGGAATCAAACCTGGGAACTTTTGAATGATAGTCTGACGCGCTACCAAATGCTTATATTAAATATGCAACAGTTTATCATTCTGGAGGCAGGGCTGGTCAAATTTCTAGACATTATCTTTATTCATTTTACTTTTTGTGTATTGGTAAAAGGGTTATTGGCCTTTTAAGATCTGTTAAAATCATTAAATAAATAGAAGAAGGAAAATAGGAACTAAAAAATGAAAAGAAAACTGTCAATAGTTTAATAATTGATATTATACCTTGAAAGGCCTTCACTAAAACTTTTTCATTCTTAAAAATTAATTACTAACCGAGGACTTAATAAATGTTTTGGATAGACAACATTATTATCACGAACAATAACTAATAGAATCAATGACTGTCTTTGTTTCAAGTCATTCAATGTCCTTCAATTTAAAATCTGCAAGAATTTATGACTGTCTTTGATTCAAGTCAGTCAATGTCCTTCAATTTAAAATGAAAAGAATTAATGACCTTCTTTGATTCAAGTCAATCAATAATTATCAATATTAAAGCCAAAAGAATCTATGACTGTCTTTGATTCAAGTCAATCAATAATTATCAATATTAAAGCCAAAAGAATCTATGACTGTCTTTGATTCAAGTCAATCAATAATTATCAATAGTAAAGCCAAAAGAATCTATGACTGTCTTTGAATGGTTTCAATCAATGTCTATCAATTTAAAATCCAAAAGAATTTATGACTGTCTTTCAATGGTTTCAATCAATGTCTATCAATTTGAAATAACAAAAGAATCTATGACTGTCTTTGAATCAAGTCAATCAATGTCTATCAATTTAAGTTCCAAAAGAATTTATGACTGTCTTTGAATAGAGTCAATCAATGTCTATCAACTTTAGAGCCAAAAGGAAGAAAATTAAGAAAATTCAGATTCTTAGGCTCCTATTATCTCTTCTATGAATAGACCTCCTTGGTTCTTTATCATGATGATGCCTGGTGAAAGCAATCATACAATACCACAATGTTTAGGATTTGAAACTCTGTGTCTTACCACTAGAACACAATGTCTCCTAACTGACTTAATTTTTGTCCTGACGCAACTAATACAATTCTCAACAATCTGAGAAGTTTACTTTAAGTATTAAGGTACAATAGATGTGTTGTAGAAATATTACATGATTTGTAAACAAAGTCGCTTGACCACAATACAGCACTAATGATTGGAGCTAATAGAGTCATTGTAATCAGTCAATCATACAGAATATCAGGTATTTTAAGTCCAAACTAGGTCATTACACTTTAGCCTTTACTAAACTAAGTTAATATCTGAGATTTTAGCTCAAATGGTCAAAAGCTAGCAAGCTATTTTCATGGCAGTGTGTCTGATCTTAGTTCAAGCCCCTGATCTTCCTTTTCAAACCAGAAAAGATTCAAAATTGAATTTTCAAAATAAACATAGACTGACAATAAGTACATCTAGAGCTTTCTGTTTCAAGATTTATTGATTTATTGATTAATTGATTGATTGATTGATTGATTGATTGAATGGAGTTTAGCGGCGGCTGGAGCAACTTACAATGGTTTCCTGGGATTTCTCTCACCAATGCAACGTTTACATCCATTACTATCCTACAGCTGCTATCTCACATAGGTCTACGATTATCAGCCCATTGGTGAGAGTCAAATAGTCGGAAACCCGGGACCTCTAGATTGACAGCTCGACACGCTACCAACTGCACTATGACGGGAACTTTCTGTTTCAAGACTATGATTTAAATACATTTTTGCCAAGATTTTTATTTAGCACAGGCCAAGGGAAAATACTAAATTTTGAAATTGCGCCAAAAAACTTACAAGGAAGAAGATGAGATGTGAAGTGTTGTTAGGGGAAGAGTTTATAACTTTGTCAACAAAGGAATGGCCCTTCTTCAAATAGCAAATACAACTGTCAAACCCCCAGTCATTCCCATGTTTTAAATTCCTTAACATTGCAACAACAGCTTTCATGAAGTTGTAGTTACAAGGTTTTAGAATAAAAGCAAAGACTTACTCAAGTCAATGTTTGATAATGCCGAATTCCTGATATATTTGCTTCCGCTATCAAGTTATCTTTAAAATCCGAAAGCTATATAGGGCAGTGAATGATCTGTTTGTTTGAATGGAGATCAACTCGAACAATGCTTCGGACAATCAAAGAGAGTAATATACCAAAAGTTGAGAAATGTTTCCTGTGCTTTGAAATGCTGTGTTACAGTACTGACACCGCTAATACTCGAACCAACAACCATGACCCATGAGTGATCTGTGCTACTGAACTACACAGGACCCCCTATGGAATCGTATGTTAACCCCTATCATGCTGAACCAGGAATATTCCTACTTTTGCAGGAGGTATAGACAAAGATCAGCCTGCACATAATATGTGCAGTCTGATCTTAGTCTACTACACCTGGTTGTCACCTTTCGAGGCAGAGATGTATGCGAAATTAATATTTAAAAAGAAAAATTGCCCCACCAGGGTTTTAGTCAGACTTCAACAAAATGGGGTCATTAGGACTCAATAATTGGGATATTAGGGGTCCTTTCTGAAAGTTAGAGTTGCTCAAGATAGAGAATACTTTTATTTTAAGCACTGCAAGTTTACTGATATTCCCAGGTTAAAAGTAAAGACAAGATTAGATTTATTTGACTATTTTGGGCTCAATTTCAGGAAAGGATTGAAGACTGTTTTAAACAGTCTTATTCTTTTCTGATGTTGATCCAAAAAGGGTTTTTCGGACTCATATCAGATAGTTTTTAGGGTCATGGCTACTTATTTGAGAGTCTCAGACTCACAAAACCTGCGTCCTTTAAAACCCTGCCCCACATCCTTGAATTATAGGGTTTTTAGTACTTTGATGTGAATGCAATTCAAAAGTGGATTTTAATTCAGCATGACAAGGGTTAAGTTTTGATAAATATTTGGAACTGGATCTGTCATAAGTTGTCTTATATGGCTCACCAGCACTTTATCTAAACTCTGTTAATGTTTTCAAAGAGATAATACGCTCAATTATAGTGCCTTTTACCAAAAGAACTAAAATATACTTTATTATATTTCTTAGAAATACATATTAATATTGTATTCTAAACTTGAAATAAATCAAGACACTAGGCTACCAAGTTGTACAAGCCTTGTGGCTTAAAGTTAATTTGGCTCTCTCTCAAAAAAAAAAATCTGTTTGCTTCAAAATTCACATGTTATACAATCTGACCTGTCAGTTTATCATTTATATTTTACAAATAAAATTGGAATATTATAACCATTCTTGTGTGAAATTGACAAAATTAAGATAGGATCAATTGTAACGCAAGACTAGTAAACCATGAGATAATGAAATTTATTCAAATAACATCAGTCTCTTGCAGTAAAAATTTGCTGCGTCTTGGGCTTACATATCAGCAGCAAAATCAAGATTTTGGTAGTCAAACAGCAATTATGTAAAAATTTGCTGCATCTTGGCTTTACATAAAGTAGCAGAAACAAGATTTTGGTAGTCAAACAGCAATTATGTAAAAATTTGCTGCATCTTGGCTTTACATAAAGTAGCAAAAACAAGATTCTGGTAGTCAAACAGCAATTATGTAAAAATTTGCTGCATCTTGGCTTTACATAAAGTAGCAGGAACAATATTTTGGTAGTCAAACAGCAATTATGTAAAAATTTGCTGCATCTTGGCTTTACATAAAGTAGCAGGAACAAGATTTTGGTAGTCAAACAGCAATTATGTAAAAATTTGCTGCATCTTGGCTTTACATTAAGTAGCAGAAACAAGGTTTTAGAAGTCAAACAACAATAATGTACTCAGAGCTACCAATAGAAGGGATATTTTAAAATATTTCATTATTCCTTACTTAAGACCTTCGTTGTTGGTCAGCATTTGAAACGTCTTGTTGAGGCTCCAGGTGTTATCCCTCACTAGTCTACAATCATCAACTGCTTGGTGGGAGACAAATAGTTGAAAAGGATGAGTGCCACCATTGTGGATCAAACCTGGGTTCTTTTGATCGATAGTCAGATGCACTATAAAGGCAGCTTGTTATTATTTTGAGGCAACTCAAATGAATAGAGTGGTAGCCAAAAGCTATTTATGGAGTGCTAGGGGGTTTTAGAATGGTTTTGATTGGGGTAAGTGTAAATTTCATAACCTCTTAACTTCCGACTTCAGCAAAATAAGTGCTTAGGTACATAGTATAATGAATATTTCATATTTGAAGATATTCTAAAAAGGCGATAATCCAATAAAATCAAAGAGCATAACTAAATTTGCTACACTTGGATCAAAGAATTGATTTTCAATGGTATGATCATCTTGAGAATTATAAATGGTTACTGTTTAAATACTTCATTTTACGAGACCATTTCATGAGGACACAATTTGATTCAGAAAGTCCAAATTGGAAACAAGTTGCAGATGCCAATTCAAGGAGTCAGCGCAATACACTATTGTAAGAGCCTATATATTTATAGGCACTTACAAAACTATTGCACTGACCCCTAATATTCCAAAAGATGACATTTTTAAGGAATTAAACATTGAAAACACTAGTGTTGTTTTCAGTGGATGCAATGTCAAATTTGACACAACTAAACCTTGAAATGATTGACCATCAAAACTAATGTGACCTTGACCTTAAATCATGTCCACAATAATGTATGATTCAAAATTTTAATGTTCAACTCAATTGCCAGGCTTAGTGCAAAACAGTAGTGACTGCATTTAAACATATAGGCAGTTACAACTGTTTTGCGCTGAGTCGTCCAACTGTGAAGCCGCTAATATGGAAATATTTTCAAATCTATCCATTAATGAAGAATTTAGGAATAAACAAATTATGAGTTTAACCTTCACCTTTGAGGTATAGTACAGTTATAAACCCTTCATTTAACAAATCTTTAGAATCCACCAGTCTAAATTGGCTTTGCGCTCTGTTAATTCACTGAAATTCAAAGGGTTAACTAAGCAATTATATGGATTGGCTAAGAGGTTAACTTCTTTGACCTAAATATCAAAAATCAATCTAAATTGGTTTAAAGTGAAATCGTCCATAATTTCACACAATCATGGTGATTGTCGATGACATCAAACGCAATTTAATATTGATGATTCCAGTACAAATATTTTCAAATTTCCCTCAAAAGACCTGGTAATTTACCACAATCAAAAGGTGTTGTATTTGGATAAACTATTTCCCTTAAAGATATGAATCTGCTTCCCGAACTTTGAACAAAAATCATCAATATTAAATTCTGTTGTTATTGAAGATATCCTCATAAAACTTGGCATGTGTGATCACCATCACAAGAGCTATCCAGACTATCAAGAGAGATAACTGAAAACATTTTTGAAAAAATGTGCCCCTCTTTTACTTAGATTTTTTGCATTAGCCTGCACCTACAGCCAAGCATTAGCACATGTAGGCGGTGCTCTTGTTAAAGAATTCTGATAATAACAATTTTGAGGTAGATAAATTGGTTACATATCATGATAGAGATTTTTACTTACGCCAAAAATCATGTAGCCAAGGAGTTTTACCATAAATTTTGATGCACACCCACACAAAAATCCAAGCACAATTTTGCTTCACAAAAGCCTTGAATCAGGTGGGATAGTTTTTAAGTAAATATCCGGGTTTTGTCTAACAAAACATGATATCCTGTAATAATCAAACAAAAACAGTCAATTGAAAGGCTATTGCATTCAATTAATTTTGCATTATTCAAAGCATTTTATACAATGGCTTGTAAAAATGGGAGCTTTGGTACTAAGGAATCAGGGCAAAGCTATTGTATGAGCCTATAAAAATATAGAATGTTGCAATAGTTTTGCACTTACCCCTAGATTTACAAGTCTGGCTTACGACTTGCTAATGAAGGTATCATATCAATGGCTCAGCGCAATACAGTTGTGACTCCCTATATGTACAGAGGTGCAGAAATACGAAATTTCTCCACTTGTCCATGGACTAGTAAAATTCAATTTCCTACTTGTCCAGGATGAAAATGAACTTGTCCGCAAAAATATAGACTGGTAAATATTGATTAAACATTGTTTTTAATGAAGAAAATGCTGTAACGATGTATACAATAGATGTAAGACAATGGCTGGAACACAAAAGCTCACTTGACCACTTAGGCACCTTGTGCTTAGTTAAGCTATATATGGATCTTATTCAAAATGTGAGAGACTACAAATTAATCATAGTGTACAGTTGATAATTCTCATCATTCTCTTGTCACCAAGTAATATTTGTTCAGACAAACTAAAGTATGGGTCTGCAGGTTGCTTAACTGATAACACAAAAATTAAGAGAAAAACGGTTAATCTTGCTCGGGCTACAACATCTATGAAGCGACCGTTTTCAAAATTCCCTTCTTTAAATCAAAATATCTTAAAAGAAGTTTTAGTTGGTCCAAAAATATTGAAAATGAATTGTATGTTGTTGAAACTCACCAGAATCATCTCAATGAGATGATTCTATTGAGTTTCAACAACAAAGGATTATTGTGAATATCGCAATATTAATATGCATATTCGATCATAAAGTATGTTTTTTATGTTTGAAAAAGAGTGTATTAAGCAGCCATTTTCTTTAACGACCCTCTTTTGGTGGTCCAAGTTAGTGGTCACTTAAAACAAGTTTCACTGTATGTCAAATGCAGATGACTGTGTTTAAAATGTTTTCTTTCCAAAGGTTACCTTTTCAAAATTTGAGGGGTTAATTCAAAACTATTGTAAGTGCCTATAAATATATAGGCACTAAAAATAATTTTTTGCTAAATCCATAATATGCCAAGTCACAAATCAAGGCCTTGAGCACTTGAAA
This sequence comes from Fragum whitleyi, assembly GCA_948146395.1. Taxonomy (NCBI): domain Eukaryota; kingdom Metazoa; phylum Mollusca; class Bivalvia; order Cardiida; family Cardiidae; genus Fragum; species Fragum whitleyi. The sequence continues at coordinate 12,378,090 of OX411554.1, forward strand.
CTGTGGTAATTACCTAAAAACATAGATGAAAAATTCAACAACCATGTAACCTAAAGCCTCTCAATCTGTTTCAATGAAAGCAATAGTCCAAAAAAAAACGAAAAAATATGTCTATATGAATGTTGCTGGAAATAGAGAATATGTCAATGTGAGAATATTTCACTATTTTACACAGCTAGTACAATGTTTTTCATACACTCTTTTTGCAATATTAAAAAATGGGGTTTCTAGCAAATGGGTTAGAAAAAAAGTAACTTTTTTAACAGGTCAATATAACACCATATTCAAAGGTAGAGGTTAATCATTAAAAGATTGATATTGCAAGGTGGGGAAAAAGCTTTTAGTGGTTTCCATGGTAATTAAATTGTTATCAAATAAAAGATGAGACAAAATTATTTGTATAATGGATTGATATATTTCACTTTGGTAAATTAGACCTTTATTTTATGGTTCTAGACTTTTTACCCTTGTCATGCTGAACCTGGAATAATCCTGCTTTGGCAGTAGTAATGGACAAAGATCAGTCTGCACATATGTGCAGCCTGATCTTAGTCTTTATCACCTGATTTTTTTTTCTAAACTAGTAAATGATTAAAAGATTGTAGTAAACTAAGGATAAATTGATAAAAAGAAAAAAAAAGTAAAAGATTAAGAAATTACATTTTGCTCCTAATGTTTACTGTCTGCAGTGGCGGATCCAGAGGGGGTGGCGGTGGGGGTGGATCAACGACCACCCCGTCTGAGGCCTTTCTATTTCGTGATTGTAGGGAAATGCATTCAATACAATGAATTCGATAGATGTACCTTTGGGAAGTAACTCTAGAAAGGAATTGAGGACTGTTAAAAACAGTCTTCAATTCTTTCCTGAAGTTGATTTCAAGCGGGTCCTGTCGGCCTTCACAAGATAATTTTGATAGTCCTGGCTACTGATTTATTAGTTTCAGACTCGCAAAGTTACCTGCGTCACTGAAAACACTGTCGGAATTTAAATGTTCGTACCCCCTTTACAGAAAGCCTGGATCCGTTATTGGTCTGCCACAGGTTTGTGTAGAGAAGGGATTACCATGAAAAGCATGAGGATGGTTAATTTGCTTTTTTGAAGGTGAAGGTCTCAGGACAAGGAACTGGCAATTTAACCCTTTCCTGTTTTACAAAATTTTGGACCTGTCTAAATTCAAAGGTTTTGCAGACGAAAATTTAATTTGGAAAATAACCATTCTGTAGGGTAGAACATAGTGTGGAAAAAGAAGAAATTGCTTGTCAGAAGCAATTTCTTCTTTTTTCACAATGTTTTCTCAATCATAAGATCACAGGAACGTAAAAAGCAGGAATTAAACAGCAAAGGGTTAATCCTACTCCATTTATTTAATTCTTAAGAAAAGTGGGTGGGGTATTTCACACAATAACTTAAAAACTGGGTGGGCAAAATACTCTCATCTTGCTTTTTGTTCCCAACTTTTCCTACCACATGTTTTTCATCTGATAATTTTTTACCCTTTACACATCATTCCCATTTCATCATTCATACAAAAAATGTTATTTTTTTTCAAAAATCTGCTTAAAAATATTATTTGCTTTTTCTCAACATCTACTTGTTTTAAAACGAGAACATTTTTTTATTCATAAAATGATTTAATAACACTAAACAATTGTGTCTTTGGTGAAAACTGTTGTAATAATGAAGTCTGAGAGTTCATTTGAGTATAGACAAGGGAAATAATAAGTTTTTCAAAGGCTGAAAGTCTGCTAGAATCATTTACCACTAATTGCTGCGGCATACTGTATCAATGGGTCATTGAGTACAGGAATAGGACTGGAAATCAAATGGGAACTGTCATGGGAAAAGGGACCATCTTGAAATAGCTTAACACTTTCCTGTTTTACAAAATTGTGGATCTGTCCAAATTCAAAGGTTTTGCAGACGAAATTTTAAAGTAGATTTAATTTGAAAAATAACCATTCTGTAGGGTGCAAAATAGTGTGGAAAAATAAGAAATTGCTTGACAGAAGCAATTTCTTCTTTTTTCACAATGTTTTCTCAATCATAAAATCACAGGCATGTAAAAAGCAGGGATTAAACTGCAAAGGGTTAAGGAAATTGGTTTCCAACAATTTTAATGCATTCTGATGGGCTGAAAAATTGGTTTGATTCCTCAATGAAAACAATTCTTAGTACACAGCTATTTTCATGCTTACGCAAAAAGGGGTCACACAAGAAATCTGTCTTTTAATGGAGAAATTCTTCAATTTTGGCTTAATGATATTAAATTACAAGATATGAAGAAAATAATTTATTAATTTAATTGCGGTATAAAACTAAACCTAATCACACTCATGTATGAATCGCTTTTTAGTATTGGAAAGTGGACAAATTGCAAAAAAGTTAAGTTATAATTTATCAGCCTGAAGGACCTGCAGCATGGTAACTTCTTCAAGTCCTCCCTAAATCAACAGTCTTCATTTATGTTATGCGCAGCCTGATCTTATAATTCAGCGACTGATTACAATGCTAAGGAAGCTAACCAGAGTTATAAACAGAAATTGTGCAATTAATTTTCAAGAAAAACATTGACCCATTATGAAGTCCTTCAGTGCTGATAGTCATTTGATGTGAATGAAATCTAAATATGCAACAATACAAGGATTTATTCTTATTATTTAACTGTTTCATTTTCAGCATTAAATTTTGATTGCTCAGCATAAAACAGATGTAACTGCCTATAAACATATAGGCAGTTACAAATGTTTTTTGCTTAGCCATCGATTAAAAACACATTCCAATGAAATAAAAAAAATTCCCAAGACCCTGTAATATTGATTAATATTAAGAAAAATATTATACAACATAGGAGAATACAGGTCATGTTTGAAAAAGGTTTAAATTTATGGGTCAAGGGAAGTAACTCAAGTTATTGGGTAATATTGGACAAATGACCAACAAGCAAACCATAATGATCTAATATTAATGGGTTAATTTCTCGACATGCAGGGGACATTTTTTGTTGACAAAATTAGAGGAAATGTAACATTGTAGAAACAGAAGAGGTTGCTATTATAATGTAGGAACAGGTGTCAATGAATAAAAGTACAATTACAAAATTAAACCAAATTACTATTTAAAAAAAAAGAAACAAGATGTGTTTGTGAAACACGAATGCCCCCGGAACAATATTTTTTTTTTAAAGTTTGACCTTGACAGATGACCTTGACCTTGTCACATGACCTTGACTTTGGTACTAGCAGATACAGATCATTGAGATCTATCATCATGCCAAATGTGAGCCTTGTATGTCAAATACTTTGGGAGGAAAGGCAAAGGTTAAGTTTGGTTAAGTTTTTGGACAGACGGATGGACAGACAGATGGACAGACAGACAGATGGACATGAGTAAAACAATATGCCCCCGATCTCTCGATACGGGGGCATAAAAAGAACTCAATTGAGATGGATAAATTTAGACCTGGAATGTAAAGGGTTTCATTATAGATATAACATCATCTGCCTTAAAAGGCTTTTCCAGTATCTAAATTGAACATTAATTTGGTTCAGACCAAAAGATATTTTAGAATCTTTTGAAGTCTGCACTTTGTATATATTAGTTCATTTTTTTGTAAAATAAACTCATCACTATCAATTACATATGAAATGGTTTTGACTACCAGTGTCTAGCACCATACTTTCTGTAAACCAAAATGTATATCCAGGGTTTGACACTAAATACTTTTTGCCACCAGCCTGAAGGACCTGTCAGCCAAAAATATTACAGGTCCTCTGTGATAATAACAGGTCCTGCATGAAAACTGTGTTTGTTTTTAGCAATTTAAGAGATTAATTGCAAGAATACATTGTTGGAAAAGAAGAAATTGCTTCTGACAAGCAATTTCTTCTATTTCTACAATGTCTTCCATTTGGTATTTCAAATTTTGTATTGAAAAGGCAATTATTTTCAAAACATGACAGGTTCTAAATACTAAGTTCTGCCATTAACAACAGGCCTGAAGGATCTGCAGCATGGTAACTTCTACCAGTCATCCCTTCTTTCTTTAAAATTCAAGCTAAAGAAGAAGGAAATTCCTGGTTTTCTAGAGAGATTCCCTGCACAAGAATGGGGGATTCCTGCGGAACCCCATTGAAAAAAAGTTAGTGTCATTCTCTGTGTTTTATGAGTATCGGATGAAGCACTGGTTCCAATAACTGATAATAAAGCCAAACTATATGGGTTGGAGTGTTGAATTGTTACTATTTGGTAGATCCACAACAAGCCCAGTGTTCACAAACCACTAGAAAGCACTTCATAAATTGTATATTGCCTGTTTTAAGTTTAAGAAGGTAAAGTTATCCAGACTGCATGGCTAAATCAAACGGTATCAAAAGCAGCAGGCCAGTGTTGAATGCCAGGTTTTGGATTCAATCCCATATTTTTTGCTCATGATTTAATGCTTGCTGCACCTATCTAATATTCATGGGGATGACATGATAAAGCATAATTATAAAGCTCCTAGTATAAACAAACCGAAATATAAATAAGAAACTATCTATAGGTAGATTTTGTGTGGTGAGCCGTGAAATCAACTTTTTACTGTCAGATTCTCGTGCCATTTGTTTGAAATAGATAAAACAGGTTTAAATAGCGCTCTGAGAAAGTTTAATTTTTGCCTTTTAATCTTACATTATTGCTTGTCTTAAAACGTAAGATTCACTCAAACATGTACTTTCATAATTGCAGTGAAGGGATCAGGTTAAATACCTATAATTTGCTTTTTGATTACACCCGATTTACCTATTGTAATAGACTTGGTGCCTACATCGGAGCTCAGTTTTGGAAATACACCTATACAGACCACTAATTTCAAAGTTGCCTCCCTTTTCATAAAAGAAAGTAGATTTATTTGAAAAGCCTACCTTTTTTGCCTTTCGATACTTCTTAAACGCTTCTTGTAAACTTATTTCCTCTTCACCGTCTTTCTTAGTTTTTGAATAATCGTTCGGAATGAACGTTGTGTACTTCAATTTGACGGGATTCTTCTTTTTATTAGACATGTGTGTCCCGGTGTCCGCCATTTTGTTTGTTTACATTCGACCTTGCTCTTCTTTTGTGATTTACATAACGCAAAATATATTGATTTTCTTTCTGATCAATGCTGATATAGTCATATGCGTTCTACTTATTGAATAGAAGAAATAAAGTCATGTAGCTGATATTTAACTAGCGTATTTGTGAGTTTCTTTCAGCGAAATCCACCTTGCACAGTATCAGGCGTCCTTAGAAACAGGAGAAAGAAGCGATTCGATTGGTTGACGCGATTTATCCAACATCCAATTAGATGTAACATTATATCAAGCGCACAAAGAAGAAAGGGCGGGAACAATTTAAGGATACGCATATACGCATCAAGTTATGATCTTGCGTTAAACAAAAACATATTTTTTATTTAAGGGTCCCGGTGAATGGAGTTTTTAGTCGATTTCATGGAGATATGAAACGACAACCCTTATCACACTTCCCCGAGAATACGCGAAACTGATTCATACTAGATCTAAGTGTTATTAGGTTTTTAGTTTCATTCCCCCATGCAAGTAATAAATACTCTCTTAATATCTTATAATCTAAATTGGTGAAGAAAAAGCGCTAATAATTATCCAGAGTAAGATAGATTTTTATTAGAATACTTTTGAGGAATCTAACGAAATAGATCTAGCGGTGTACATAAACTTATTAGTATTCATTGAGTAGGATTCTAATGAAACCAATTTTCAGGTAATAGAAAGGCATATATTCTGATGGACACATATGAGATTTAATTTTCAAACAGTGTGATTAGGTCCTTAGTTTCATACCTCAATGAAATCAACAAAGGCCCTCTCCATCCGTCTAAAGTAAACCGAGCGCCGGCTAAATATATGAAGATATAATTTGATTTGGCGAAACTTATAAATCATTTATTCTTACAGAGACCCTATTTATGGTGCGTGATTCTGCGAAGATACTCAAGTTGTCCTTTTAACACATTTTTCTCTATATTTTGAAAAGCACCTCGCCAGTACATTGAAAGATAACGTATTTTAGGCAAATTCATTTTACAGCCTTCTTGTGAATGCCATTCACGCTGGCTTTGGGGTTCAGTTTTTTCCTAAACAAAATAAAAGATAGTCAGAAGGTTTGCTTCTTTATAAGGCGCTAACGTATGCACAAGCTGATCTTGGTTATTTACACTGCGTACATGATAAATATTTATATCTCATGTGTTTGTTTCAATTTACAATGCTTGGTGCTTGCGTTCCGATAAGGGTTCTATATCGGCAACTCAATGCAAATAATCTGCGAGTAGCACATTTCGACCAATACGGTATCACTAGACGCGATGTGCTTTGATTTGTAACCATAGTTACACTGAAGGATGGCTTCCCGCCCTGCATCATTAATTCTGGGCTACATGAAATATACATTATGTTTTGCGACAAAGCTTCTTTGAAATTCCGTTTGATGGTGAGCGTTATCGCTGCGTGTTTGGAGACCGCTCAATAAACATAACAATCATTATCCAACTTTAATGAAGTGCTTCCCTACTGGATGGTTTATTAAGCCGCGTGGGTACCAAAGCATCGTAACTACAACTAAATCAAGATGAATTCTAGCTGTTTTTCGAAAACCGTTGGATGGTGTATATGAAGGCCTGTGGATGAACAGAAAAACTATCACAAATGTCTATAAAATATAGATGCACTTACGGTGATTTTGAATACCCTTCTCTGCTATGGTTTCATTTAGAATTCAGTTATTCAAAATATTTCAATTCATGAAAATTCTGATGCTTGGTGTCAATATTTGAAGGTTCCGCTTTTTCTATTATGAAAGTTAATGTTATGCTATTCGTTACTCCTGTGGTTTGAGAACATAGGCCTACTTTTATGAACCGGTTTTTAGTTTCAAAACTCTATAAAATCAATATATACTCTTTTCATATCTTATAACTTATATATCGAAGCAAAATTGTTAAGATTTATTAATTGAGAAACAGATTTGTAATGGGACTACTTTGTGCAAAACGTGGTTACAAAATAGCTGCGTGCTAAAAATTGATTTCATTTGGGGAATAAAAACTTTTCAGCCAGTCAGAATGCACGAATGTCAATGTACACAACTAAAATTAAAATATTTATGAGTGAAACAAATCCGCAAATAGTTTCATAACTTCAATCACCAAATTTCTTGAACTAAATACGGTATATAGAGGGGATATCGAATAGGGCCTAACGAAAAGTTTTTTCTCAAGAGTATTTATTTTTTAAATTGGCTTGTTATCAACCATTTTGGCATTAATATTCGGATAAGCGACATTTAAAGCTATATTTTAAAAAGCCATTAAAATGTTGAAGCTATCTTCGAATGAATATCAAGATGAAATACATTTTCCTCGCTTCACCGAACCGTATCCAGATATGTACTGAATTTTTCGTCGGTCGATTACCAAACCCCCGTAACTACAGCTTGAATAAACTGTAGTTACGAGGTTCTGGTAACCCACCGACATTACCAACAGCTGACGTGTCAATAAGGCCTTTTTATCAACCCACGCGTTTTTCCACATTTTGAATGCAACTGTTTTGGAGATGGCAAACGTAAAAAAGCGACTTTAGTCTTCAAGCGAAACATCAAAGAATGCGCTTTATTTGTTTTAAAATGCATATGTAAATATCATAGTCATTTTTGATAATTCCCTATATAAATGAATTATGCTGATGATATTGTACTTTTTCAATTGTTTATTGTTGTTTGTCAGGCAAAAGCATTTGAATAAGCTGTAATTACGATGTTTTGGTCGCACATCGACATTTAGCAACTATAGGTTAATCTATTCTTTTCTTTTTCAGGTTTTGTTTTCCAAACATCAATCATTGGATCTTTCTGCGGGTAAATAAATTGATCCTGTTAAACTTGAAAAACTACATCTTTTAAAAGTAATTGTGTAGCTTAGACCTGTGTCACGCCATTCTTGATTGGTCTACAGCATGTCAATTTCCAGGGCCATATCCCACTTTTTTAATCATTACTTTCATAGAAAAATTATATCGGCTAATAAGATTGAAAAAAGGCCCTATCGTTTATAGAAATATTCAAGTAAACTTTTGCGCAAACTCAACCAGACATGCGATAAACATGTTTACAAGCATCGCCTTCATAACGTTGCATATAAAGGAAAGGATTGAAATTATGATAAAAATCAGTTCTCATCCATTAAAGTTAGAAATTAAATCAGAAATGTTGATCACTTACTTCAAACACAAGCTCCCTTTAGTCGGAGCAATCATGTGGAACGGGAAAAAAACGCGCGAAAAAATTTACAACATGCTTACATATTGTTTTAGGTTTTCAAATTGATATGCTATGTCGCCTTCAACCTCTTTAAATTTAGAACCGTCTGAAATTTAAAAAAAGAGGTTGGAGGCGACATAGCATATCAATTTGAAAACTATCACAAGATATAAGTATCATGAGTGTAGATTGTTCGTGCGTTTTTTTCTGTTCCATATTATTGCTCCGACTAAAGGGAACTGGAAAGACTGAATATAAAGACACGGCGAGGTTTCTCCCCGAGGAGAAACCTGCCCTGCGTTCAGGATCACCAAACGGTGCAAACAGTTTTCCAATTGTACCCCGCTTTGCGCGTGCACCTGTTTGCACCGTTTGGTGATTCTGAACACAGGGCATCCCTGCGTTGAGGATGACAAAACGGCACAGTTTTCCAATTTTATCCCACCTTACAGGTGCACTTGTGTGCAAAGCGGGGTATAATTGAAAAAAAACCTCTTTGCACCTATTTGTCATCCTGAACGCAGGGCTGGATAAAACAAGCGCTTTGCTTCTCCATAAAATATCATGAATTCACACATTACTCCATGTATTTTGTTTATTGAGTTGATGGGGTTTTTTTTGTTACCTTTATTCTCTTAATAGCGAAATTAGATATGCCCCATTTCTTCATTTCAACAGAAACGAAGGCTCAATGAAATTATTTTTAACCGAAACCGATAAGTTTTATTATTTGAAATAAGAGTTAATTTATCAAGATTCATAACCTGGTAACATTATCTTGAAATTGAACAAGGAAGATATGAAAATCGTACTAGAAACCTTCGATTTTGTAAAAATTGTAATATGAATTCAATTGAAAACGAGTATCATTTTCTGCTGGTCTGTCCAAAATATTCAAATCTACGAAATGAATATCTCAAGCGCCATTACTACACGTCGCCAACGAGCCAGAAATTTGTTAATTTATTAAGCGACACTTCGCGATTTTTTTTTAACAACTTCGATAAATTTATCTATCACGCAAACCAGCTAAGGACATAACTTGGTATGAGTTCATTTGATATTAATAAAATTAGAGAGATCGAATTAATATCCATATTTCTGTTGTTGAAAAAAGTATAATTATTTCTACTTGTTTATTACATGCTCTTCATGTTAATCCATGTAATATGGTACTGGATTGTTATAAGTATGCTCTAAGCATGAAAAAATGCTTAATGCAATTATGCAAAAAATATATGATGATGGAATTTACCTCGTCTGACGACATTGACCTTAGTAACGGCTAATGCGTATCGTTGAGATGTATCATCACAGTATTAACATTTGAGCCTTCTGCGTGACATTTCCAACAATTTGAAATGTTGGTGAGGTTCAAACATTAAGAGGCATAGACAGCCAAAAACTCTAAAAAAACTGTAACCTGATGGTCTACAAATGAGACCTTATACAAAGCATATCGCGAAGACTCTGGTCAGACTGTGCAGGTGCACAGACTGGCCAGAGTCTTTGCTTTTCGCGTATTTGAAATTGTTGGAAATCTCACGCACTGGCTTATTAGGCTACTTTTTCTAAAATGAAAAAAAAAATCATTTCAAGGGCTCATTAGGCTACTTTTTTCTAGAATAAAAAAATCATTTCAAATAGTATGTAGTCACATTGAGAAGAAATAGAAACAAAAAATATGGAGACTAGAGAAATTTAACGCGAATAAAAAATACGAAAGTGTTAGAGCTGTACATTTTCCAGTCAGTGGGTTCGTTTCAATTTGTTAACATTTTTGCTGTAATTCATCTAATTTATTCTACACTAAATTACTGAAAACGACAACAGCCTATTGATCATATCAGACAAAACTAGGGACAAAATTATATACATTTGAAGAGATATTTCGAACAACTTTGCGTGTTTCTACTGATGTTATATTTATTGTCTGTTCTTCTTTACTTTATGTCTAAGTAAAACAATACAAATCTTCTAAAAAAATGAAATAATTTCATCACTGGACTGTACAAAGGAAAACTCGAAAAGAGCCATTTTAGACTAGGAAATATTACTATCGTGAGCATATGAGCAAAGTTCTTGCGCGTTGAGAGGGAAAATACATATTTTTAAATGTAAATTTTCAAAAATGCGTTGTTACAATTAGGACAAGGCAAATGTTATTACCATCAAGTAATAAAATAAGGGAAAATCAAACAGGAAAGTGACTATTATTCAATAACTTTGAAAACTCAAGTACGTAGCCAAATAGCAATAAATGAAAGATGACAAATTCAAGTTATTCCAGGAAAGACCTATCATGAGAAGACTTCAAACATTCCGTACTTTTAAAGTGGTCTAAACTTTGAGAATTCTTTTGTTTATTTGTCTATAAATATGATCATCCCACCTTTTCCCTCAATTTCAAGTGGATGATTTGGAAGTTTCAGAGCAATATTCATGGTTTGCTTTTTTCGTTTGTAATTACTGATGTAGCTTAAGATCAAAGTTGCAGTTGAAATATCGAATTTAAAGACAGAGAATAAATATAAATGTCTAGCAAATATAATACCAATTGACGTAAGAACTTTTTTTAAAATTGCCTTCGATTTTAAGGTGAAGTATCGTTCATAAATTCTTTGGTGGGTGCGGCATATAGACCATTTCACTGAAGAGCCTAAAATATTTGAAAAGCAAAAAATGAATTGGTTATAAAAGGGGCCAATATAATGTACTACATTACAAAGCTAAAATATACGCTAATGCAAGTACTTGTCACCCCCTGTCGTGCTGAACCCAGAATCTCCCTGTTTTGACAAAGGCATAGACAAAGATAATCCTGCGCGTTTGTGCATGGTGATCCTTGTCTTTGCTACGCGCTTATTACATTTAACCCTTTGCTGTTTTATCCCTGCTTTTTACGTGCCTGTGATTTTATGATCGAGAAAACATTGCCAAAAAAGAAAAAAATTGCTTCTGACAAGCAATTTCTTCTTTTTCCACACTATTTTCTACTCTACAGAATGTTTAATTTTTAAATTAAATCTACTTTAAATTTTCGTCTGCAAAACCTTTGAATTTGGACAGGTCAAAAATTTTGTTAAACAGGAAAGGGTTAAACAAGAGTTGTTTATAAACGTTTATTTTCAAAAGTCAATCGGAAAACGCATGTATATAAATTCAGCATGCCAAAGGTTTAGATGTACTACTTTACAAGAAGCAATCAAGCATACAATAACTACTTCAGATTAACAAAGGATCATAAATTTATATTTTGTCTGCATCATCATGTTATATACCGCCATTATTTTCAGTATCCTAAATGAATATACTTGGGGAACACGATAAATACTAAAATAAAGGTAAAGAATTGTTGGCATCAGTAACAAACGAAATTGTTGAATAACTGTTGGTTTTTCTTTATGTATTTTTATTAATTCACATGCGGACATTGGAGTGTAAAAAAGACAGAAAAAATAATAAAGAAAATGAATCTTTTCGAAACGGAACATATATTTTTCCTTTACATTTCGTTGGTTGGACTCCAAAAAACACTCATTATTATCTTGAATAAGCTTAAAAGACTTGATGTTTGATCTTCAAATACAGATTTTCTTTACAAAAAGTAAATATACAAAACCAATTGACAATACAATGTTCAATATTTTCTTTTATTTGTTGGGTTGCTTCGTAATACAATAGGGACATTCCAGTTTAGATTCTATTAAGGTTACGTGAACTTCAAAGAAGAGCGTCATTCGATAAATGTTCAACAGATGAAGCTTCGGGTAATGAGGTGAAGAATGGTTCAATTAAAGAATTCAAAATCATAAAAATAAATAAGTAAATAAATAAAAATAAAAAAAAATCGAATTGTTGTAAAATGTTTACCATGAACCCTAAGAATACGGAAAATAATGGAGAAATATAGTCTGATAACGAAGACAAATATTTATGTTTCTTTATTTCTATCACCAACTATGAAACCACTACATGTATACACGTAAATATAAAGTATATGGAGACTTATACCAACAAAGCGCATATGTTTCAAGCGTGCTTTAGTATCGTAAGAGTTGGTTGAAAAGTTGATGGTTTGTTGCATATATATGTGTACTCAACTTAGCTAGCACAGGCCAAACATACTTTTGAAAGATACATGGGAGATAAAAACAAAAACAAAAAAAACAACTAATCACTCTTAAATTTGGAGCTTTTATCAACAATGTAAACAAAATAAATGATAGAATTAAGCTATTACCTGTTGATATCCGGTTGAAACTCTCCCAACATGGCGTTTCCGGTTACTTGTACACGTGTTTCCTGGTAAAAACCATTTTGTCTGTTACTGTCGCTCTGTTGAATCAGAATAGACGAAGCCTGTCCATATCTCAATCACAGAAAGGTGATAAACTTCTCATGAAGCCCAGAGGTTCCTTAAAGAAAAGTATTGATGGTTTTAATTCACCTGTCACGAAGAAATAAAATGAATTATTCAAGAACGTTCAATTAATGGTCGAACTGGCACGGTACGATTTCGCCTAGTTGATGTTATCAGCATACTAGCTAAAATCTTTGCAGTTTCGGTCCTCCATAGAAATCATTGAAAATATGTTTTTGTTTAGTTGAAATTTAAAAATGTTCAATATTTATTTATGATTATACACAGTAATACTTTTTATCATTAAGCGTCTCTGCAAAAAGTAGCTTCACTAGTTCTTACATTCGACAACTCAATATACGACCAAAAAGAGTAACCGACCCCTTCTGATTAAATCTCCTTTCTTATACCAGCAACACCTAATAATTGCGAATTCCGAACTGTTATTAAACGTACAAATGTTAAGCAAAATATAATGCTTTAAATAACAGTAGCTTTCTTTAAAACCCGTTTGAAATCCTGCCATTTAAAGTAAATGCAAGTGCCATGTCATGCCAATTTTAAAGTTCAAGACCATCCCTTTGTACAGAATGAAAACTGTTTGCCAAATATACCCCGCTTTGTACACAGAAGCACATGCAAAATGGGGTATAATTAGCAAGCAGTTTGTACCGTTTTGTCATCCTGAACAAAGGGCTGTACTCCGAAACTAGCATAGTAATGGTACATGCACTGAATCTTTATGTAACTTTATAGTTTCACCTTTTTCCTGTTCAAGCTTTTTCTTAACAAGGCAAAGATATACTCTTGTGTCCTTACCCGCATAACAATTGAGTACAATCAGGAGCCACACAACACATCAATGTGTATCGTAGATATTGCGGACTGGTTTGGACTTCCCTGTGAAAAGCATTGGATGTTTCTGAAAAGATTCAAAACTCCTTGATAGAAATGGCCACTCGAGAGTACACGCGCATTCAATTTGGTAAAATTTCCCATGAACGGAAAACTATGCATGTACATGTGTTTTAGTTATGCAAATCAATAACTTACATGGAAGTAGAAAGAAAAAGAAATAAAATATAGAACTATGTCAGTAAAAAAAACGAGAACGTATCATTTGTAACGGAAAGATTTCGTGAAAATAATAGAATGTGAAAAACTAATAACATAGACTGATTTTGAGTCAAGAAGGTTTTCTTTATGCTTGAATACTTCTCGATTTTGGAAATGGAAAATATCCATTTTGCCTTGGTCAAAATTTCGGATTTTATTGTATTTCGTAAACAGAATTTGATAGTATTTAAACATGCTGCGATGCAAAACAAAGGAGATTCAGAGTTAAAAATGCATTATTCTCAGATTGCTTTTAAGAGGTATGAAATAAGAAATAGTTCGTTTTAAGGAGAAAAAAGGGAGATAAAAGATAGACTGACAAATATTATGTTGTACACATTCTTGCAGATTTTAAAAGTACACTGTACCCTATAACAGTCAATGTCATTTTTTATGTAAAATCATATCAATATGAAAATAAGCCACAACTCTGTTCGATTTTTTTAATGATATGAGATAATAATGCACAAGTATACAGTTAGTAAAATCGTGTAAAAACCTCGACCAAAATCATTCTGAATCACTCAATAAGCGCTCCATCCACTCAATAAACGATTCAAAAACGCTCCAAAACTAATTAAAACATTTAGAAATCGTTCAAAACGATAAGCAATGCTTTCAAAGCGAAACAGCCTTTCACCAAATTTATTGGCTGGAGTTATAAAGCGTCTTACTTATCAGTGAAGACACAAAGACAGAAAAGCACGTAGATTTTATTAAAGGGAGGTAAAAACACTATCGCTAATTTCGTCCTATTTGACGAAATTATCGATTGTGTTTTATCTCCCGTGGAAATCATTCAAAACTCGCTCCACACACTCAATCAATTTAATTCCAAAAGCATTCAAAAATCATTCATCTTGTCAATTTCACATTGTTGTACACTGTTGTCGATTTTGCCCAAGCGACCATCTTTATTCTAATAGCCATAAATGTTAAGGCAACATTGACCAAAATCCTATTTAAGGAAAGCTCTCACTCTTAAAATTGAGCTTATTTGCTTGACATTTTTTCTGTTACTGGATTTTTTTATTAGAGCTACTGGAATCCATTGGAATATTCATATTGAAACGATTCTAATCAATTCGAACATCATAGATTTCATTTAGAGGAATGTAACAATTCACGTTTACAACCGAAATGGATCTTCTCATAAATTTAATCGACCATTTCACTTGGCGACCGCCTTTTGGTGCATCATTGATTGGCTGCCTTATGGATAATTTATTGTACAGATTTTGTTTGGAGACATTTCTGTATGTACCCAGTCCAAGACCACGTGTCAAAGTAAAAAATCACCCTTAAGGTAGCAATGGACACATGGAGTCAATTTTTTCCGCCCAATGAATTTTTTTCTTGGTCACATATGTTGTAGATTATCATTATGTAGTCATTATTTCAAAATTTGAAGGTACCTTTCCAAGCTCGTTTTCATTCTAGAGTTATCTGCCCTTGGGTGGTATTGGCAATTTTTCAGTAAAACGTTTACATTTGTTTTAGGTCTAGTATAAACTCAGTAACAGCTTATAGCTATAAAACGCATACATTTTGATAGACCTTATTGATGTACACAATGTCTTTTGCCAAGAAAATTTCTTTTTGATCAATTGCATTTGCACAATTTGCCTTCAAAAGTTAAAAATGCCCTCACTTTTGTAATTTTACGGGGTAAAAATGCCCCCAAAACTATTTTTTGAAGAAATTACCCAATGAATTTTTCTAATTTTCCGATATGTTTAAAACCCACATTTTGCCTTTATTTGGTAAAAAATTCAGCATACCTTTCCATGCAAATAAGAAAGATTTTCGTTCTTTTACAGTGACCCCTCCTAATTGAAAGACGATTTTAACGCATTTTTATTGTTAAATCTAATAATCCAGCCATTCAATTGACATCAAATGTTGAAAAGAAACTAAGTTTTGAATGTTTACCGTCATTATTCGACGTTATTTCCATGAACAGAATCTTACGAAAACCGGTCTTTTTAAACAACGCGCATAAAGAGTCGTAAAATAAACGAAAACCCACTTCCGGTATATAGGGTCGGGAGGCCGCTGTCCATTGCCACCTTAAGTGTCAAACAAGAGAGTCTTCGTATATCCAAAAATCTTTACATTAACCAATATATTTGAATGTTAGCGATTTGAAACTTCTTTCTGTTCGGATCAAGCTTAATGTATTCTGTCAGTACTGAGCTTATATCTCAAGTTAAACTGATCTTATTCTCAGAACAAAAAGATTTGCATATTTAAAAAAAATACACTAGAATGCCTTTCTGTTTTTGTAGGACCTATCAAGCACAATGCTTTTTTATCAGGTCAAATTCGTATAAATTATATCAATGTAAACATATGTAAAATAGCCGATAGAATTTGTGCTTAATATCTGTGTTTTATTTGTATTATTACTGATATTTGGCTCTGCTTGCTAAAGGTCCATGAGGTTATTGTAAAAATGTAGACTATTTTGCCCCCAAATCATGAATGAAAATTTAAATGAACTCTCTTTGATTTAGTTATGAATTATACCGGAACATACATCTAAAAGATGTCATAATTATTTCTGGACTGAAATAGGTTTTTATTAAGTATCAGCTACCTCTACTGTTAGAGTAAAGGAAGGAAGTTGAAGGCGAGTAATTCCTATAACTGAAGCAAACACTTTTTTGCTGAAATGTGTGAGTGGCCCTTTATTTTAAAACGTCTAATAATTCTCTTCTAAACACTTCTAAAAGATTCTAGCCAATGGAGCAAAGCAGACGCCCAAACGCCTCTTGATTTTTTATTAGGACAGAAATAGGACGAAAAGTTTAAGATAATTGGTATAATTAAAAAACAAAAGAGGCATTGTGTGGACTCAATATGCCATCCTTAATTTTTTGTATTTGTCAACAGGAATAACAAATAAATAAAGTCGATGATCGAGGGTCAGTAATTAGAAGATGCTACATAAATTGCAGCTTACTCTTTAGAGACGTTCGAGTTTTGGACAAGAAGTAATTGAACGATCATCAGCTTTCATTCTGAGTCAAACTGATTGTCTTCGGACTGAGCCAACATATTACCTCAAGAGCATGATATATTTGACCTATAAATGAGTTCACTAGATAATTGTGTCATGAAATTTAATTTAATACAAGCTGATCTTAACTGAGTTTAGAAGTAAAAGATGTTTAAAACGCATGTATATAACCGCTAAAGGGCGAACAAAATCTCGTGTCTGAAGTTTGAATGCCGATTGGTTGCCCTATGGCGGAATGTTGTAATTCTCGTAAGAGTAACTACCAATCTATAAAACAACGGGGGATGTATATATTCTTTTGTAGGAATAAGCTGATCACCTGTTTCCACTTGATTCGAGTCATAAAAAAATATGATTCATATGAATGAGTTATACGACCTTGTTCGACATGTGTTGATTATGGCATGGGGTTGTTAGAAAACGACTAGAAACTGGAAACGTCACAGATTACTTATATTTTTTGCCGTTTTTTCACCTATTGGTACTGACACGCTGAATAATTTTGGAATAAAATGGAATGGAAGGTAGGAGCGAGGTTTGAGTGAAATTCAATGGAGTTAAAACGATAACGCTAAATTAGCGATATTTGTACCCCCTCTCTCTATATATATACATACGTATTTGTATATGCGTTTAATTTATTTGTGTATCTTCTCGAAACAATAAGGCGCTTTAAAGTCTACAAAAGCTAATAGAATTGTTAAATGATCGATTTGAATGAAATGTCGATCGTTTTAAACAACTTCGAAGTTTTTTGAAATTTTTCGAACATTTTTGACTGGTTTGAGTGTTTGGAATCAATAAATGACGCGCTGAACGAACGATTTAGAACGGTTTTGATCGAGGTAAATGTCAATTTTACGATGTGTTAAACTGTAAATCTGTATGGGAAATGTATGAGAAACAAGATAGAGTACTTCAAACCGCCTCCGTTTAGAGGATTCTTACATTGACTGGGTTCATTTGATTAGAACGATGGCTATCTTTTCACTTAACCCTCTAATGAAACATATCATTGTTAAAAGTTCAAGCTACTTTAAGCATTCGCATAGAGAGACCATCGACACTGCGTTTTGCCCAAATAGGCACAGATACCCAAAACTTAGTTTTGAACTTGGTATTAGGAAATAATAGTATTGTATAGTCCGTTTGTCTTCTATATGGACCGACCTTTTCATCAATTGCATAAAATCGTGTTTGAAGGAAGAATTTGTATGTGGTAAAATCTTAATTTCAGCCTAATACCATTCCAAAAAATATTTTTTGAAAATAAAATCATTTGGAAATAATGATTTTGTCTATCTAGTTAATGTTAATATTTTCGCATTTTCCGCCCTTAAACACGAGGGGTGATAGAGGCTGTTTAATAGTAAGAAATTGTAAACATTTTTAGTAAAAACACGTGGTTTTATAAAAAAACATTTGACAGATGAAATGTCCATTATTCCTTATTTGGACATACTAATTTGCATATCGACGGTCATGTCATCTTAAACATAAATATCACTTGATTTGTAAAGTTATTACTGACCTGCTTATCTAGTTTTCCTCGTGAAATTCCCAACGACTTCGTTAAAAAATGCTTTTTGATTCGTCCAAATATGTGAAAATGGGGTTCGTCTCAGAATAGACAACAACAATAATCATTTATCTGGCCAATCGGTTTTTAAACAAAGAGAGAATACACCCAGATTTGATATCCCAAGGAATCAAAAATCCTCGACAAAATTAATTTTACAAAAATACTTGATTTTATGCCAAAACGGCTTAAACTTAAGATCATACACTTTAGACTCGGCCCCTATGCAAATCAGAACTATTTTTATTTGGGCATGTCGCTGTTCCGTTGTATACAGTCACAAGAAGGTATGAAAGACTGGAAGTTAACATGTAAACGGACGGACAAAATCATTATTTTACTTTCAAAAATTCTGAAAAACATGATTCGTCGTGGTATAAGATGGAAAATATGATACAACAAGAAAAAGATACGTTTCACTAATCCAATTCTAAGATTTTCGGCGAAATGATGGTCCATATATAAGTCAAACGGACTATTATGCATGTTTATTCATAACTTTTTGTGCTCGGTAGGCAATATAAAAACGAAATTGTCCTACTTATTGGGAAATCGCACTACGAGCGAAAATGTAAAATAAAAGTACATAAGAAATTGAAACCAAAATGAAATAAAATCAATTGATAAATGGGTAATACAAAAAAAAAATAAAAAAAAAAATAAATGAAAATTTATTCCATCAGATGTTGCTTTAAAGACAACAGTTTGAGAAAAGAACAGTTCGTCATTTATGATACGCGCAAACTGGATATCCTCGATTAGCTATCAATTGTAGAAACTAAGTGGAATTTAGAAAAACAAAGACCAACCTAACTTATCCACCCAAATTAGTGAAATAACCACGTTGAATATTTTTGATAAATTACACGGGTGTATATTACACTAGCGGAATTACTATGCATGAGTTAAAAACAGATATCAAAGTTATATTTTCGTTGTGAAAATGGCGTCATAGTGAATTTGCTGACGTCATTTTGCGAACGCCGTTTTATGCTTCGCGGAATAAGTTGAATCGATAAATATCGTAATTTCCTGGTTTTATCCAAAAATTAAGGTCATATTATAAATTGGATATCAAATTTGTGCCCATTGAATACCGAATACTTAACTGGTCATCTAAAACAGGTAAAAACTCGGCGCATAGAAGACAAGCGACACTATGTGAGAAAAGTAAAATTTGTTTGTTAGTATTTTTTTAAAGAAGTTTTTTAGGAATAGACCTTAATATGAATTTAAATACAATATTCTTTAAGGTGACATGTTAAAAAAGAATTAAGTCGATTAAGCAAGAAGTCCTTGACCATTCAGACGTAGAAAAATACGTACCCGTTAAAAGGGTACACTGACATTAATTGATATAAATCAGAGGTCGTCATACAATTATGACTCCCATTAAATTATCATTTTTAAGTCAAAGTACCTCAACCGAAAAAAAACCGTCATATAGAGATGACGACTGCAAAAATAAAAAAAAGAAAGAAAGAAAGCCAAAGTTTATTAGACTGTAGGCCTATCGGTTAGAAGTGCGGCTTACGTATGATACACACTTCATATACACATAGGAAACTAAAACTAACTGCATAGTGACAATAGCATTACTGTTAATAGAACAGAACAGAACAGAACTTTATTTCAACTTAAGCATACATAGCTCATCATTGATATAAATATACAAATTAACAAAACACATTGAAATGGCAGTATGAAACATGAAATGTACGTTTTCACTCAGATTGTTTTAAATTAGTAAATATAAAAGAGGAAAATACTCTCCTTAATATTACCAATAGAAACATAACAAAATATAATGTTGCGTTATAAATTTGGACTTAGGAGAAATGTTTTGAAAAAAATATACGATACATTTGACAAATATATATTATTAGGATACCTATATGTTGTAGAAAACATGAGCCCATGAACATTTTAAAACCTTTATAATCAAATTAACTTAAATTATTTTGAACTTATATGAGCCTGTGCGTGACATTTCGAACAATTTCAAATGTGCGCAAAGAAAAGTTTATGGCCAGCCTGTGCAGCCGCAAAGTCTGACCAGAATCCTTGCTATGCGCGATATAGATAGATAAGGTTTTAAACTATCTTTATGCGGTCAGCATATATTATTATTGCGGTGTGTCGTTGCCAAATCGTTTGTACCCCGCACAGGTGTGAAAATTGTTGGAAAATATCACGCGCATGCTCATATTCTTTCGTCGTGAAATCGTTTCGTTTAATAAAATAATTCAAATGCACATGTAGAAGGTATCGCAGATCTCCAAAATTGAAGTAACAAGATGTGTTAACGATGTTTTGATACCCCACCAAAGACAAGCGTATGCTCAAGTAGTTTTGTTCAGATGTTAAATTAATTCGTACAGTAAATCAGAGAAATTTTCGATGTCAGAAGAGATTCGCCACAGGAATCTATTTAATCTAAATTAAGTCCCCGATCCACTCGCCGTTTGGGATATTTAAACATCAGCCCATATTTGAAAATGAATACAAATACCCTATCCTCACTCAACCACTCACTGGTTGTCAAGTATCATCCATAAATTATTCAGTGAAAGTAAAAATTTACAAAAAGGTTCAGGAAGGGAACGAAAAAACAAATCCATCATGGTAAACTAAGTTAATAATAGGGCATTAACAAATAATGAACAAAACTAAAATCCACTTACCGATGAAAGATGACATCATGTTGTGAGAAGTCGCTCTAACCCGCCAGATGCTCTCATGGCTTATAAACGCCGCCAACGTTCGGTTGATACACCAAGGTATCGGGATATCCCGCGTTTTTTCACGCAATTCATACATCATTTGAACACATACACCGAGCGACCCAATAATTTTTCTCCTATATTATTCATAATTCAGCTTTCGTGTAAAAATATCGTACACGAATTTTTCATTGATATGTTAATACTCAATATTCTTAAAATCAAGTCCGCTCATGATACCAAGCTTAACACAATCGTAAGTTGTTTGTTGGTTTTTGGAAATTAGATTTGTTTTACTCAAAGTCCAGTCTGCGGTCTGTGTTTACATCACTTTAGAATCCTGGTACAAACGAAAATGTTCCAGTCATCTTTCACAAGCTCGTGTACCAAGAACAGTACATGCACGCAATCGCACTTTCCCTTTTTCTCATAAATAGTAACTCAAATTTACCACCCTTCAATTGAGACATTGGCATCTCTCATAGGCTTATCAATGAAAATGCCTTTCAGTAAACACGACGAGTCCCCTTTTCCATTGAAACAGGGCAGTAGTGATTGCGAAACCCGGTCTCTGTACCGCTGGAGACAATAAAGATGGTTATCACAAAGAACAAACTGAAGCAAGACGGATTTCATGGGTCCTTTACAACATCGCTGTAGTTTACAGATGACTAAGCATTCTAATATAGCTTTCGTCGAGTCACGAGAAAGCATCATGGCCATTTTTTCCCTAAGAGCTTACGATGTTTGTCCAGATTAGTCAAATGTCAGGATCCTACGAGTACAGGATCTTAGCCATATCTTGCTGTCAGTTTATTGTTAAGAATACATCGAAATCTATGCAATGTTCACGTAGATTTACGTATTTCGAAGGGTCAGTGTAAAACAATTGTATGTGTCTATAATAAGACGACACTAGCAATAGTTTTGTGCTGACCCATTGGTTTCTTGTCCGCTTTGTAAATGACACTTTTAAGTGATAGAAGACTGGATGTTTTCTATTTTAGCATCGGAAAGTTAGACAAAATGAGGACGTATCATGTTTTCCGAAGTGTTGCATTTCCAACAACTTCATATCGTCACCATTTTTCAAAACCTCACCAAGTATCTGCATATTGTATAATAACTTATAATAATAAAAAGTTTAAATAGGTAAAAGAGTACAGAACATGGCATAGCAACAGTAGTATAATGTATAAATTTTGCATCGAGGAAAAAAAGTGAAAAAAGTCACCATGTTATGTGCTCCATTACCAAGGATAAGACATAAAAGAAGAAAACTAGATCCTCTTATTTCCAGTGTGGTCCTAATTTCCATTGTGGTCATATTGTGGGTTCTTATGTTAGAAGTCCAACATAGATTAAACAAAATGGCAAAATGATTTGATTTGAATTGGGGTTTTACGTCGCTTAAATGGCAAAATGAACCCAAGACAATTTCGTTCCGGGTTTTCTGATAATACATATCACATTTTCTCAACGACGAACTATTCTTCACCTCAACTTGTTGTAGAACATCAGTTCTAATTGAAAATTCTATGATCATACATGTAATGTAAATGATGTTAATATTCATTGAAATCCTCCACACATTCTTTAAGTTGCTTTAAATGCTCGAAAGATAGGTTAATGAATCGCGTACGAATTTTGTTTTATGCCTTGCCGTTTTCTTATATGGTAATCACATGATCTAATGATAGTCATGCGTTCCAGATGAAAATTTGTTTGCGAACATTTTGAATTATTCCCCCATTTGTAAATAAGTTTAACTTAGTATTATTTTCAAATTGGTAAATGCAACCATTTCATCCATACAACAGGGCTATATCATGGTTTCCACGATTATCGATTTATCCTTGGCCACTTTCGCTTTTAAGATAAAAGTTGTTTGGACGAAGGCGACACTGACTTGACTGTCAGATTAAAGATTTTGATTACTGTGTTTATAACAATCACAATATTGTGGGTACATTACTTTATCTTATAACTATTATAGGGATGAGTGTCTTTTTCACTGCGTTTATTGGGGTATAAAGTGCAATTGCCTTAGCACATGGCAAATAACGCCCGTAGGGCGTTATGTTTAAGCCATGTGCTAAGGCAATTGCACTTTTTACCCCAATAAACGCAGTGAAAAAGACACTCGTCCCTTATAATTGCAATCCTATAGATCGAAGAAACTATTAAAATACTCGGCCAAACATTAAAGCTTCAAGTCTACTTTCTCCGCGTAAAAAATTACACGATCTATTTTTAGATCGTGTATCGTTTATCTCGCTATCGAAGTGAAATGTCATAAAGTAAAACAAATGATAAACAAATAAACGACAATATTAAAATTCGTAGAGGTACTTATGACAAAAAAGCGTGTTTCTGCCAAGTAAGTCTATGTTTTTAAACGAAAACGGCGTGGTCGGTCTTAGTTGAGAGGGTTGCTTGACGGTCTTCGTCGACTTGCGGTTTTCTAAGTTTACGTCGGCACGGAATCAGAACTGCATGCTTGTTATCGTAAATTCTTTCGAAAATATCTTAATTTATAATAGATTGAATAGAAATGTTGCGTTGATGATCGGGAACTAGGTTAATTCGAGTTCCTACAACACAGGACTTGCAGATCGAAGTTCGGGGGTTTCCCGAAAGACCTATTGCATTTTATACAGAAATAAAGTGCAATGAATTTCCCCACGTGATGCGATTTAAACCAATCAGAATTCTTTATTTTATTGGATTGCAATTATAAAAATATCTGTGTGATAACAACCCGTATTATATTTTTTATGATATCACATAGTTATTTTTAGAACAATAATATAATGTGGCTATTTTTAGAAACTTGCAGTTCAGTTAGAAACATCTACGAAAACATGACAAATAGAGGTTATAAGATAAATATAATACAACCTTAGTGTATTGTATGAAAAAGAATATCTAACTCGGTTGTGAGAATTGATCATTGTCTCGGCAGAGCCTCGACAATGATCAATTCTCCCAACCTCGTTAGATATTTGTTTTTTCATACAAAACACTAAGTATGTATTATATATTTGACAGTATCCTGCTGTTCCGGGTAAAGCTCTCGAGGACTGAATATTGCAGACTTCTTTCCTCGGAATACGGTGCTATTCTATGACACAATAATATATGTAACGTCCAAAATCGAAGTAAGTAGACTGTTTAGACCAAGACCAGCCTACACAGATTATCAGTCTGATCTAAGGTTATACTGTCTGCTTTGTACTTAATCATTGTGGGGAAAATCTGGAGATAGACTGCTTGAAATGTGTCAAAATAGAAAATAACTTGTTATGTAATTCAGTTCAGCAGAATAGGGTTAGTTATTGTTCGGCGTTACTCAATAGACACGTGAGTATAGTACTAGTTAGACACTAATATTAATGGTATATAACACTGGGAGCAAAGAAGAATGTCACGTTTTATAATCCACTGCAGGTTGTCGTATATTGGCATCATTATGCCTGTCAGCAGATCCGTCCGTACGTCTAAAACTATTTTGTGAACTCCTCTTATACTTATGGTGTATCTGGATGAAATGTTCACAGAAAGTTCGTAGTCACCTTACCTTGTGCAAATTATCGGGGTTTTATGATTCTATAGATCTCGAGTGTCACGGGAATATGGGGCCTTCATGCCCACAATCTTGTGAACGCAATTTCTACTTCTGGTCGAATTTCAATAAAGTTCACACTATGTTCTCAGTTAACTGACCTTATGCATATTGTTCGGGTTTTGTGATGTTTTGCGGTGTCATGAAAAAGGGTCTTCAATTTACAAACATTGTTACGCAACTCTTAAGGTGTGGATATATCTTTTTAACACAACTCATATTAAAACTCGCCATACGAAGAGGAAAGTCTTCAACTGTTAACGTTGTTATGCCTGTATAAAATTAACAGAAGTTTGTAAGGGCGGGGTGGGGGCATTCGACGCATTCCAAAATCGCAGTAAATTCAGTACTTTGATTTTTTTCAGTATGGTGACGGAAAAGTCCAAAAAGACAATGCATATATAATATTCGCTTAAAATATCTATGCAAATACACAATGCTCTATGAAGAGCCTGGTCAGCATAATCAACCCGAATGCATACACATTGGTCAATTTGCTATAATGAATACTTTTATTTTATCTATTTGAAATTTTAGCACTCTTTTGAAGGTTTAAGTATGATTTTTTTCTCATAATAGGGATATTCTATGTGAAACTGGTCCATGAATATAACTCTATGGTAGTTATGATAACCCGAACTAGCGTGCGTGTTGTATTGAACGTATATTTCCGATTTTGATGAAGTAATTCCGCAATCAAAGGAGGCAATGAACCAAAACATCTGTCCTACTTCATCATATACTTAGCTACGAAAATCCCTTTCTCTCTCATGAAAAGTGCATTATGAAGATAATTACGAAAACTGGAATTGTCTAGCTAATTTAGCTTACCTGAAGAACCTTAAAAACCTATACTCGTCTTTGAATGAATATAATACAGAACTTTTAAGCAATTTCTGATAAAAGTATACGTCTTTTGACAAATTAGATAACTATGTTTGACATTGAACAAAAACGAACTGTCTCACAACAACCCCAAAACTAGTATGTTAAATGTAAAAAAGAAAATTCTACAAACAAGTACATCAAAATAATCCTAATTTTTGGTAGGGTGATTGGACTATCTTTAGACTTTTCGATAGGAAAATCAATCAAAATCTGACTAGACAAATTTGACTTTATGTTTGCTATTCCAATGATTTCCATAGATTTATCTTATGCGACAAAAGTGGGGAACCCTCGCTGCTTTTAAATTGGAAATAATAAGGGCGCAGTCTTGAAATCGCCTTGTTTGGTTCATGTAGGATACGTCACGTCAAAAGATGACGCTGATAGATTGATTTTGCATATTAAAACTTGATGACAAAACGCAGTGTCATTTCCAATTATGATATGCTAACTTTTATTCTTTCGTTGATTGTGTTTTATGCAATGTCTTTCTTAGTTGATGTTGGAGACGTCATATAAACCCACGTGCGAAGTGACGCGCTTTCATGGCTGAGCCCGTATTATTTCGGAGGTCTCTTCCGTAGTTTCACAGAGGTTTCCGAGTGATATAGGCCTACAGATACGTACTAAAAGCAGTTTGTCGAAAAATGGTTTGTGGGATTCTTTATGATCAAAGTCAGCGAGCGAGACGAAATTTACCCGAGGCACGCTGTAAGCCCGTGTATCAACGGCAACTCAAAGAAATGTAACATATTTAAATTGCCTTTGATATCATACAACAAGGGAAAACAACAAATGATACTGGAGTTCA
The DNA here is from genome assembly GCA_948146395.1 of Fragum whitleyi. Taxonomy (NCBI): domain Eukaryota; kingdom Metazoa; phylum Mollusca; class Bivalvia; order Cardiida; family Cardiidae; genus Fragum; species Fragum whitleyi. The sequence continues at coordinate 12,404,531 of OX411554.1, forward strand.
ACCCAATTACAGGGGACTAAACAGTAAGCTAAGTGAATTTAAAACATGAGTTGATATTTTATGTGACTGTACTTTCCCACCAATTTAACGCTTTTATACTTGATTGAGTTTGTTTAAAAAATAGGCTTTTGTTCTTCGTATTCTTTGCAATGCACTTTTCAACTTTTTTTAAGTATCTCGATTAAATATTTGGCTTTCAGATGCCCCGAAGAAGCTATTAACTAATTGGTTAGTACAAACAGCAGTAAAGAGCATAGTGCCCAATAGATTAATTACAAAATTCCTGACATAAGATGTTATTTCATTTTTAGATGGAAAACAGTTTACTTTATCGATGTTGTCGTCTTTCAATGGAACCATCTTATTATTAACATAGTGTTTGAAATGAACAGAGTATGACATGGAAACGACATCAGCCACAATTATACCGTTTTCTTATCAATGATATACAATACGCATATTGAAAAGGAAATTGGCTTGAAATTAGAGTTAAAATACATGAGGAAACTGCGCCAATTATCAATCTTTGGAATTTTTGCAGGCCCGTTCCCAATTTAATATACTTGCTCATACTGCCGCAGTATAATATGTTGCATTATGTATACCAGAGAATATCAGGTTTAATGCCATATACCCTTGTTGAACCAAGTCAATAATTAAGTGTCTGTGATACTAATAGAAGCATTGATTTGTTTTTCAAAATTATTGATTTTGATGGATGTTGCTTGAGAAATGGCCCTTTATGATTGAATCACAAATTATCACGCAATGAAGCCTGTATTGACCTGATATCGCCGGTCTGATAACATAACATGATATAAGACAGTTCTTTTTTCAGAAACAATTTGCATACACTTTCACCTTAAATTCTTTGATTTTTAAGGGTTAATTGTAATTAAGCCTAAGTGACTGCATGAATAAATAGAATAACATGTAACTGTCGTTAGATATCAATGCTATGTGGTCTCGGCTGCGAGAAATTATCATGACTCGGCAAAGCCTCGTCATGATAAATTCTCCCAACCACGACCAGATAACATAGATATCAAAAGACACTAACATACTCTTCACTATTTACCCTTTTACAGCAGTTGAAGGATGAGTCCAGAAATAATTTTCATTATTTACTCATAAAGTCCTAAATACTATTTGAGCCTGTGCGTGACATTTTCAACAATTTGAAATGTACGTAAGGTAGAAACATTGAGCAGCATAGACAGCCAAATAGTGTGAATACAAAAAAACTTGATGGTCTACAGATATTTAAGACCTTATCTAGCTACTAAATGAATAGTGAAGACTGGTCAGGCTGTGCGGATGTACAGGCTGGTCAGAGTCTTTCCTATGTGCATATTTTGTATTGTTGGAAATATCACGCACAGGTCAATCTATGCTTAATCATTCTTTTGGAACGTAATACGACTAAAATTGAGACTGCACAAATATACATTTCCATAGTAGCCTTTAATGCTATTGAGTTTACTAGTTCAAACGTATTGAAGGAACTCAGTAATTTTGCAAATCATAAATAACAAATAAAGTATCAGCTTATATTCTTCTTTTCGAATATAAGAAAAACTTACTAAATAACACTTATGACGTCATATTACGTAGTAATCTATTACTTCCATTTATTCAAATGATATATACACTTCTTTTACATTTTCTGTTTTTATATATTTTTATTTTTTTATGTCTAAGTTAAAGAGTTAATGAGTACTCTAACATTGTGTTTTGATAAACATGTATGTGTCAAGTGTTTTTATCAGTAAGTGAGCGCAGATGAAAATAATCTGAAAATATACTGAAATATTTGGGTTGAAAGACCAACAGAGTTTAAGAAGATCTTCATCTTAAAGCTACTCAGAAAGGGAAGAAAGGTATCTTATTTACATGTATTACATGTTAGTGAAATATTTTCGAGCATTTCTTCAAGATTCAAGTTGAGCCGAGCCTAAAACTTGTTCATTATCTATTGATAAAATTGTTGATGCTCCGGTTTATAACACAAAAATACTGTGCGACCTAGTAACGATTTTATGTCTTTTTGTACCATGTCTTGAACGTCCATATTCATATGTCAAGTTAAATTGGGGGAAAATGGCGTTTACTTGAAATTCCCTCATGCGATAAAAAGAATTTGTAAGATATACACACACAGCTTTTCAACAAAAAACTGAAATTTGACGTGTCAGAACTCTTCATCGAAAGCAACTCGTTAATTTCAAGAAAGACATGCTTCAAACTTGAAATACGTGTAAAAATATCATAGATTAATGCTTTTAACAAGCTCGTCGTATCATTTTTATCTCTGAAAGTTTAAGAAAAGAAGCTTTTTACATTCTTTTTAAAAAATGGTGGTCTGCGAACAAAAAGATATATTTCACACTTTCCTTCCTTCAACATTTTCCCTTGAACGAACAGATTCAGAAAAAAAAAATCTTTCTTGCACTTCTTACATAACTTTTCTGAGACACTTACACTGGGTATACTTCTGATTTAATATTTAAGGAAAAGTACTCCTTTTTTTAAAAAAAGGCATAGCTTATGAACTAAGTGTCACGAATCCTTCAAAACAACTGGGAATATTTTTCCCTTTCAGAGCTACCACTTCTGTAAGGTTTTTCAAAGATTCTACAAGTTAAAGTGATTTATTCTTAATATAACAATAGAACGTGAGTTTTTAGCCTTTTTGCACTGTGCAGGTTAATAAAAATAAAGTGGGTGCAATGGTTAAAATAATACTGTAGTGCAAGTAAACCGTTCAACAATTCCTTGTAAGTGATGACAGTACAAAAGTAGTATCAGTAGCCTTTGTAAATACTATGCATTCTTAGAGTAAGGTAAAGATCTGAAGTTCTGTGTATCTTAACAGCCGATTTTGTTCAGTACACTTGAAATAAATACGCTGTCAAAAGACTTTCTTGACCAAAATTGAACATACCATTTATTGCTGTTTTCAATACATTCGTCGATTAATTTTTTTCACAACCATCTTGGTTGTTTTCTCTGTAAAGAAAGAAATCGTATCACAAAAAATGCATACCTAAACAACTCAACTAAAAGCGAATAAAAGCAAAACTTGGAAAAGAGCTGGAGGACATGATGATTAGAGCTCATTCGGTCATTAGAGCATTTCGTCGACATGGTGGTTCCCTTAAATTGTAGATCTAAATGAGATAAAAAAAAATCCTAGGTCTAAAATTATACATGTAAACATTAAGAAAGTATACATTTAGACCCATTGTATACGATAAATACGGGAAATTGTCAGTTTTTGTGTAAGAAAGACTTCACTATGACTTAATGACAAAAGCGAAATTTCGACAGCTCAGGCAACAAACAGATGCAATTTTGTTAAAACAGCGTTGAGAAAACTTAAATAGTTAAACAAAATTAATAGTTTTCTTTCACATTTAAAGGTGCTCTTTCACAGTTTTTCATAGAAAAAATACAAAACTTGTTCTCAAACTTGGAAATGTATGTATTTTTAGACGATTAAGAATGGCCCAAAGGCAAAGGCACAAAACAGCATTTTTCTATAATTTTGTAACTAATTTTTTCGAAGCGGTAAGATCAGTAACGGATCCAGTCTATTAATATCCAGTCTATAAATTTCCAAATCATTTTTTTCCGTGAATAATCTTTAATCTTTGCTTGTTTATTATGAACTTTCCAGCTGCCAAATACTTATATCTTAATTTTTGATTAAATAAGACAAACGTGTGGAATTCAAATGCATAAATAGTTGGCTCAAAATTGAAGAATTATTTTTTAGCGTTAGTAGTTGCTTTATTTTTCAGAATGAATTTGGCTTAAATAAGGAAAATCGGTCTTTCTTTCCATTCATTACCAGATTGAATCTTATTATTTTAAAGTCCTCAACATGATGAGATTGTTACTTTCGATTAATTTTACGAAAATTTTTAAAATTCACATTTTCCCAATCGGTAAAAGAGCAGCTTTAAATGATTGATTGATTGAATGGAGTTTAACGCCACTTTCAACATTATTTCAGTTATATCGCGGCGGCTGGAGCACCTAACAATGGTTTCCTGGTATATCTATCACCAGTACAACCACCACATTCTTTCCTAGCCTCCAGCCGCTATCTCACATAGGTCTACGAGCAGCTTTAAAACACGTCTTTAATGCTATCTCTATATACTGGATGTAAACGGAAATAAACATAGTAAAAAGATCTGTTATGTTGTCTCGCTTTTCAGGGCTCGAGTTCGAGGCTCACGCCAGTGTTTTAACAAATAAAATAATAACGTAGACATAAACAATGTAGTTTTCAACGACTCCTGATCTTGACAAGCTAGCACAGGTCCGGTTGCCTATACTTTCGGCGGGAAAAGGACCTTCATTAGTATCACTTTTAGCTCTACCGACCGAAGTATGGTTCCCGCCGTCCATCCGTCTATCCGTAAACAATTCTTGTTAACGCGATATGGTCTATGGACATTGTCGGATTTGCTTGAAACTTTCACAGGATGAAAATAAAAATAAAGGGAAAGAAGTCCTATGGATTGCCTCAAAAAATTGAAATAGATTTCAGATGAAATTCCTTGGCGGTATAACTTCGTGGGCTTCCTGTTCTAACCCTATTATAATGAATTTTTATTGAGTAATTCCTAAAGGTTGAAAGTATATACATGGGATGAATAACTTACCTATGCTCTTGCGAATTTTACTGCTTCTTCTTTAAATGAACTCGGATCGAGCGTTGGTCATCTCCGATGTACATCTGTTTTTATATCTCAATTTATCAGTTTATGGTGATAAATTCCTTATGATAAACTCCCCGTTTTCACAGCGAATTCGTGGGCATTAGTTATTGCTTATTTTTTCTGACTCGTCAAAATACCCTTTGGTTACTCATAATATGCAGTTCAACGTAAATGATAATAGTACTTAGAATGAGAAAGTTCATCAAGTGGACAAAAAATGAAATTCGTCATTAGATCCTGAATTGCATTTTTTAAACCTTGCTTTTATCAAAATCAATTTACGTTTGGACCTTATAAGTTTCAAGTGGCCAACTTATTTCTGGCCCGGCCGGATATCGATTTTGTTGTTGTTTTAAACCGGATCTCAAGCAGGAACCAACCCTGCGTTAAGGATGACAAAACGATGCAAGCTGTTTGCAAATCATATCACCCTTCTTTGCACGTGCACTTACGTGCAAAGCGAAATTATTTGAAAACGGTTTGCAACATTTAATCAGCCTAAACGCAGGGCATACTTGTGATTGTGACCCGGCTGAAACAACAACAACAACTATACCCGTTCGGGCCAGAAATAAGTTGATCCTATGAACAATTGTCACTTTATCCATTCTCTACGCCTAAAACGGTTTTTCTGCCAATTATTATTAAAAAAATATTCTCGTTATATGGAATTAGTCCCACTATAATCGGCGCATTTTAAAACACAATGCCGTTAGCTTTCAAATTTTATCTGTGGAAATGCAATGTGACTCCTGCTTAAGTAGGCCTACTGTTAATTGTTATTGGACCAAAATAAAATAAGCCTTATGTTGTTTGGACTATTTACTAAAGATGAAAATCGCAAAGAAAATAATACTGCAAGTTGAAGCTAATTAATACAAAGAAGGTGAATCTAATTTACTATGATTCGGTATTGTTATCAAAAACTATAATCGTATTTTAACGTACCTTTGGTACTTGTGCCTCGTCTGTACACATATTGTGATGACGTCATGTAATTCTTCACAAACGACCTTGAACTATAAACTCGCTGGCCTGGCAAGTAAGCAGGAACAGTAACGTATTTATAGCGATTTCCTACTTTTGTTAGAACGAGTGTTTGTTTATTTGATATTGTTCTTTTCTTAACACGCCTACTTCTAGAGCTATAGTTTAGATTAAATTCCTCGTACATGGTATCTACTTGTTTTTGCTTTGCATCAGCATCGGTAAGTTTCGATTCGGCGCTTTCACCGTGAGGTTTGACATCTTCAGGTTCGGTATGGATATCTTTTCGGTCTTCATTATTGGATTGAGAAATATAGTATCCGATTGTGTCTTTTTCAAAATTGCTTGACCCATTTTCTATCTGATTTCGATTCTTCTCTTTCGATTCGCTTTCAGCATCATTTTCATGTATTATACCCAAAGTCTCATTTTCAGATAAACTGTCATTGCCTAAACTCTCAGATATGTTCCTGTTTTCTTCGGCAATAATCTCAATGGCATCGTCATGTGACTCACCTGAGTTAAAAGCGATATATCGTGGTATCCTGCGTGCAAGACCATATGTATCGTCACTGTTGGAGCTGTCAACGCTTTCACTATCGATATCTTCCTCATACTCATAGTCAGGTTGCTCACAAGCATGCAAGCCCTCTTCATCTTTGGTTTCATTGCTAGAGTGAACAAATTCCTGTGTATAATCACTGCTACCATTGTCTTGAACCTTAGACTTCCCGGAACCCATAACCAAGACAAACGGTTGATAAATCCAATTCTAAAACTTATGAAAAACTGATATACCACTTAGTACACTATGCTCTGCCATTAGTAAATGTGTGTTCTTAATCACCTCTTATACCTTGTCTGCATTCATTTAGATCCAAATCGCCAGTATACAATTTAATGGGTTTTTATGAAAGGAAGCGGTTCAGAATGTCAAAGAATTTAGATGTATTTAAGCACGAACCATGTTTGAAAAGAACGGTTCGATTTATTTTTCTCTTCCCTAGTATAGGATCAATACGGCATTCAAGGGTTTGTCCGAGAACAGAATAAGAGTTGGATTTGAAAAAATAAAAATCATTATCTAACATTATAAATTCATAAACATACTCGAAAACGCCCGTTTACAGTTATGATATGCATCACTTTGCTTCTATGAGAAAGTGAAGAGCAGTTAATTTCTTTAAAATTACACCCACTTACATGTAGACAATAGTTTAATAATATAGACTATATATTTACAGATACATGTTCTGTAAGATACAAGAAAATTGTCTTTTTTTTCGCTCTTGTTTGACATCACACCATTATCTAACGGTATTCTTAATTCTGATAGCAGTATAAAGTGTTAAGAATCTCCATTTATATGAATTTATAAACCCTTCAATGGACAGATTTACACAGCCTGTTTTGTAGATGAGGTTTCTAGATCGATCTAATCGATATGTGATTGATTCGGTGGGCTCCAGCTATCAAGCTACGAGTAACTGCATCTTAGAAAAAACCTTCTCGTTTATTCATGTGAGGTTCCATTTGGGAACCCTCGGCGATTCTACAGAATAGACCTCGGGAATAATAAAGGCGCAGATATGAAAGCGAGTCATTTTTCGTCATTTAACGTCATTTTGCACTTGGGGTTACATGACGTCATAGATAACAACGATCCCGCTTATGATGACATTTGAGAAAAACAAAATCAGCGACAGAATAAAAGTTGTCATACTATAATTTGACAATATAACGCAGTGATTTACTGCATTTTGTCATCAAATTATAACATGCATCAAAGATCTCCACAGACGATCGGAAAGCATAATTGTGTTTCTCAACAAGCGTTTTAAACGAAGTACCACCAGAAGCCGGATTACTTAAAGAATGATCCAAAATTACTACACATACATCCGAGGTACTCTCTAGTTTACGGAAAAGTCCATGTTCCGAATGGTGAGATCCATGCATGAGAACAAAATATGTTGTATTAGAGATGAAGTATTTTGAATAAGTAATGAAATCTTTATACTGTTGAATGAACTAATTAAAGAAAAAAACACAATTGTTGATTTGAAATTTACGAGTATAACCACGTTGTTTTAGAATTAAACTAGAAAATAAAAAAGGATGAACTGTTATTTAATATATGGGATTCAAAATGGGAAAAACGCATTTTGTATACACGCGTGTTTACAAGTCAGGTTAGCGGGAACAGGGGTGACAACTCTAGGTTTCATACCTCAAAAACACAAGACAAAATTCTTTATCTCTTAAATCTTACTAGGCCTTGTCATTTGTGCAATAGTATTACGTGTTGCCTTTGCTAACATTATCTCTGATAAACTATTACTTCATTTCGTGAAAAGGGGGCTTCCTTTTTGGAGCAATCAGCGTTAGAAGAAAAAACATATATTATGTCATATAGGATTTTTTGTTTAAAGCAGCGCCACTTATACGAGGCTATACTTCTAATCCAATATTCAACTTGCGTGAGTCCCATTTTATCATGACATACGAATTCGTTTTTGTGGTGGGATAGCATGTTAATTAAATCTTCATTTCAACCTGCCGCCGTGGATTAAGAACCAACTCAGTTTATCGATCTTCCATTGAATTACTCGGGCCGCCATGATGATCACAACTGATTGGCGATTGATTGGTACAAGATGAACAAATCGATAACCCGATATTCAATGAAAACGAAGATGTGAGAACTATATATACCGCAGTCCACTTTCTTTTTTGTTATGATTTAGCTCGGCTATTCTTATTTTAATGTACGATTTTTTCGCTAATAACGAAGTTTAATAATCTACAGTGACAGATGTACCATTCTTTATAATAATTAACGAATTATCAAATTTGTACCCCCCCCGCCCCCCTTAAAGCACAATAAACACAAGCATGTGCGCGACGTTTCCAACAATTTTACATCTGCAAAAAGGCCTATATATACCTTTTGGCTGGCATGTATAATCCTTTTGGTTTTCTAAGATTAAACATATTTCAAAACACTCTTTGCGTGGTCAAAATATATTATTAGCTCTGCTGCGTTCGGAGTAATTCCGAATAATTGTGATCACATTGCAGTCGTTTAACATGGCATTGTTTTCGTTGGCGTGACGAACTTTAACCTTGGTCACATCTATGTTGTTATTGAAGATACATGTAGTTTCATTAAACTTGACATTTGTGATCACCAACACGAGAGCTATCCAGACTATCAAGGGGGATGACTCTGAAAGCATTTTTGAAAGAGTTATCCGCTTATTTCGAGTTGTATTTTTGCATTATCTCGGTTTTTATACAGTATAGCTTCTAGAATGCTTAAGATAAGTTTTTCGCGCACTTGTGAAATTATTAAATATGTCTCTCTTACATTCAAAAGAAAAAGGATATACGTTCCATTTATAATATGACCGACGTCGCCGGAGTGAAATAATCTTGTTGAATATTTTTGATATTACACGAGTGTTATTACATTAGTGGAATAACTATGCAAAAGAGCTCAGAGCGAATAGCAACGCTATATTGTAACCACAAAAATGACGTCATAATCTATGTTTTGTGACGTCATTTTGAAACGGCGTTATCAATTTCGCGGAAAATTGAAACGTTGAATTTCAAGAATTTTGACGATTTTTCGCTAAAATTTGGGTCATATTATAAACAGATTATAAAATTTGTCCTCATAAAATACAGAATTTATTAAACTCTTCATCTAAAACAGATAAAAACTCGGCACAGCCTCGTTTTTATCTGTTTATAGATGACTCGTTTAATAAATTCAGTATTCAATGACCACTCATTCAATATCCTCTATATACAGCACACCTTTCTTTGAAAACCAACTGATTAGATTTTGCTGTATAGTCGCATTTTGTTTAAATACTCAATGTAAATGATTCTAGGACGCAGTCATTTTATCAGCTTGACCTAAAAGTAGTCCCATAGGAAATCAGTCGTTATGAAGAAGAAGAAGAAGAAGAATAAAAAAAAACTTAAATGTTTATATCATAATATAAGATTATAAGATACGAAGATAATGTTCAGTGTGATTTGGTATTTCGTTTCATGACGCCACGAACTCTCAATATTCTCTCTTCACATCTTAACTGTGACAATTAATAATATTTGTTATTCCAAAAGAATTCTTGGAAGTTTGAAATTATCTTACTTTCGCATACAATTAGACTCATCTGAAATTGACATCAGCCTCAATCAAAAGCTTTCTATATGGCCAGTTCGTCGTTCATCTCTCTCAGGTAGTGGATCCGTAATAGTTTTGCAGCGTCTCAGAAGTAATGAACTTTAACAGTGTTAACCGAGGTTTCCTAATGATTTTCATTAGGAAACCTCGGTTAATATTGTGAAAGAATATGTGGTTCGAAATGTTGCGGGACTATTACGGGTCCACTACCTTAATACATTCATTTCAAACACTCAACCAATTCAAAAACAGTCACACCGCCGTCATAGCGCAGTTGGTAGCGCGTCGGACTGTCAATCTAAAAGTCCTGGGTTCGATCCCCGACGGCGGCAATCATTCTTTCCGACTATTTGTCTCTCACATGTGGGTTGATAATCGTAGACCTATGTGAGATAGCAGCTGGGGGCTAGGCAAGGATGTGTTGGTTGTACTGGGAGAGAAATTCCAGGAAACCATTGTTAGGTGCTTCAGCCGCAGAGAAATAACTGAAATAATGTTGAAAGCGGCGTTAAGCTCCATTCAATCAATCAATCAAAAACAGTCACGCCATTCAAAACCGCCCAAAATCGTCCAAAACACATCGAAAGCGTCCACAACGACTGACATGTCATTCAAAAAATGGATCGATTTATTCAACTATTCTATTTGTTTGGTATATGTTTGCAATCGTCTGATAGGGCCGTAAAAGACACACAAACACAAAGGGTGCACATTTTGATAAAGGGGGATAATAAATATCGATAATTTTGTCCCATTTGACGAAATAGGCGATATTGGATTACCTACCATTTGATTGATTCCATTCTAAAGTCGCTCCCCAATCCAACCCATTCCATTTGGAAATCAATCCAAAATAGTTCACAGAGTTCAACAGAGTTGACGTTTGACGAAATAGGCGATATTGGATTGCCTACCATTTGATTTGATTTCATCCTAAAGTCGCTCCCAAATCCAACCCATTCCATTTGGAAATCAATCCAAAATAATTCACAGATGCAACATCAAATGTTGTTAGCTGCACATGTTAATTGCAGCAATTTATACTACCATTGGATGTATATATAGAGGATATTGAATGAGTGGTCATGGAATACCGAATTTATTAAACGAGTCATCTATAAACAAATTAAAACGAGGCTGTGCCGAGTTTTTATTTGTTTATAGATGACGAGTTTAATACATTCGGTATTTGATGAGCACAAATTTTATATTCTATTTATAATATGGCCCGAATTTTGGTGATAAAACGAGAAAATTATGATATTTATCTATTTACTTTATTCCGCGAAACATACAACGCCGTTTTCAAAATGACGTCAGCAGATCCATTATGACATCACTTTCCAACAAAAATATAACGTTGCTATTCGCTCTGAGCTCATTTGCATAGTTATTCCACTAATGCAATAACACCCGTGTAATATCAAAAATATTCAACGGGGTTATTTCACTCCGGCGACGTAGGTCATATTATAAATGATAATACTCTTTCCAGCAAAAACCATTTTTGAACTATGCAGCACCAACAGATTTACATTTCTTCATGTTTAATAATTTTTTAATGATGAAAACTAGTGCAGGATTTCATAATATTTGTCCAAATTGATAGAATTATTACAGAAACAACGACAGCAACAACCATAACAGTTTATAATGTTTCAATAGGGAAAATAAGTCTCAAAATATCGCTGCCATTGGCGAATGAGTACACTCATTCAATCAAACACCACTGCCCTGTATGGGAAGACAGAGTTGTTGTTATTATAAAACTTCGTAACTACAGCTTTGATCAAGCTGTAGTTACGAGGTTTTAGAATAACATCGACGACATGCACTTAGATGACTTCTTTGTACTCGGAGATCGATACATTCCAGCAAGCAATAGACACGCACTGCAGATTTTATGAAAGCCATATATGGTAAGTATTAAAATGTTTCAATAAATTATGGTGTAGCCTGATCTCATTGGTAAGATACGATTAATGCCATGAAAAAAAAAAAAAAAAAAAGAAAAGAAAACAAGCGGAATTTTGAATTTTGCTAACCCTTAGAAGGCTGAACCTCGAATACCTTCGAGCGACATTGGCAATGCGCTTAGTTGACTTTGCAAACCAGATATATAGAAATGACATCGTGAAATTGACAAGATGGATGATATTGAAATAACTTTGTAGAAATTGAATGAGTGCGTTGAGTGAGTTTTGAGCGTAATCATTAGGGAGGTAATCCAATATCGCTTATTTTGTTCATCTTGAACAAAATTATCGATATTTTTTACCTCTTTTATTAAAAATATGCATATAGGTCCTATAAATAGGTTTTATGTCTTCACTAACCCACCATACAACTCTGCTCTTCAATAAATCGCGTTTATCTCTAGGTTGTTTTTTTTTATTTTTTATTTTGAATGCAGTTTTTTATCTTAGCTTTTTTAGTGAGTTTAGAGCTATTTTGAATGGTTTGAGTGAGCGTTTGGAATGAATGAATGGAGCGCTGTGTGAGAGATTTAGAACGGGGTTTTGATCTGAATGATTGTCAATTTCACGATGTTATTAACTGTAGGATCTATCATGAGAGATGCTCGTCTTAACCAAGCCTAGAATTGAAAAGTTATTAAGCGAACAATGGAGAGCTTAATAACTTTTCTATTCCAAACTAGGTAAAGATTAGCTTATCGCACAGAATCAAATCTAACATATTGTTTTTCTAGCTTGAACTCTAGTTTTGAACGTCAAAGACAATTTTTGGAACGCTCGGATGTCATGATGGCGTCATTTAGAATGTGATCTTGTACATATTTAAGACAAGAATATCTTTGATGGCTGTTCATTTTTTTAACCTAAGTTTAACTTTCTGGGAAAATAAGATTAGCCACAGGGAAACAGGGAGAGAGAGAGAGAGAGATGGAGAGAGAGAGAGAGAGAGAGAGAGAGAAAGAGAGAGAGAGAGAGAGAGAGAGAGAGAGAAAGAGAGAGAGAGAGAGAGAGAGAGAGAGAGAGAGAGAGAGAGAGAGAGAGAGAGAGATAGAGAGAGAGAGAGAGAGAGAGAGAGAGAGAGAGAGAGAGAGAGAGAGAGAGAGCGAGAGAGAGAGAGAGAGAGATGAGAGATCTTTGTCCATTCTTTACTATGTCGTTCTGTCGTTATACAGTAAATCTGGTTTTAAGCGACCACTAAGGGGACCACTAAAAATTGGTCGCTTATGGAGATGTTAGCAAAATACAATATTTCAGGATAAATAGATAAGGTCATTTAGATAGCATATTTAGTTTGTCGCATAATTCATACTGAACCCTATGATGTTGGAACGCGATAGAATCGTCTCATTGAGACGATTCTAATGGGTTCAATATCACAAGATAAATAATAACCATTTTTTCCATTGAAGAATGTCCACATTTTTTAGAGATTTTGCTCATAGTGAAGGGACTTTTCAGGATGGTTGCTTAATGAAAATGGTCGCTTTATAGAAATTGTCACTTGGGCTATATCAACTAAATCACAATTCAGAATTGACAGACCGTTCCTTACTTAAAAAAAATAATAGGTAAATAATAATAAAAAATAAATTGACAAATCAAATAAGCAATTCTACCAGGATGGAATTTGATCTCCACCATATTCCGCCATTTTACGAACATTTTCTTGAATGGGCGACTTAAAGGTAGTGGACCCGTAATAGTTTCGCAACGTTTCGGAAGTAATGAACTTAAACAGTGTCAACCAAGGTTTCCTAATGATTTTCATTTTGAAACCTCGGTCACTATTGTGAAAAATCATGACTTTCGAAATGTTCCGGAACTATTACGGGTCCACTACCTTTAACAACGTCGTAGCTACAGCTAGAAAACGCGAAATACATGTTTAACTTTACTCCGAAATAGATAGCAACAACAACAACAAAAAAAGTAAATTTGGCCCTTTTTTCTTAAAAAGACTTTCCTATTGTTTTCAACTTTTATTTTCTAGAATAGAAGTCATATTTGTTGACAGTTTTTCGATTGCAATGTGTTCTAAAACATGCTTATTTATGAAAGCATCCATTTTTTTGTTTGATTCAAAATCTGTGCAGTTTTATCACAGTCCTTACTATGCAATTTGCAGATATGTAAATACGTTGCATGATGGTCCAAGGTGCATAGACGCACATGTGAAATTATTCGAAAAGTCACGCATAACCCTATTTGACATTCTTGTCCAATCGTGAGCCGCCATACGAAGAGGTGGAACCCAGAGACTTCAGTAAAACAAATATTTCAATCATCTTGGATACCAGCGAGAAAAAGACATTTCGAAAATTAGGCTAGAATAAGATTAAGGGACCATTTTTTTAAAATCAGAAAGCCTGCATGCAGTCTAAAGTGTATAATTTTTATTCTAGTCAGACTGCACGTACAGCGCAGTCCGAATAGAAACAATTCTTTTTGCCTTTTGCTGAAAGATCATTTGGCCCTTTTTGCCTCACTTGTAATGATTATCCTCGACCTATTTCGCGGATAAATACGGGAAAAATCAACCAATGAAGTAAAACGATAATGTAGACGTTTCATGACTTCAAACGCCTCGTAGACTAGCCTGACGCACTTGGAGGATGTAATCCCGCGTTATCTCGTTAAATCTCGGCTTCATCACGAGATCCTATCGTTTGATATCTAAATTAAAAGTTGGCTATAAAGCCCTGAGTTTCCTGTATACAATTATATATTTATAGAAAGAAAGTCAGCAAATTAGATGTTTACCGCATAGAAACCTAGAGGTTTTCTCGTAAGACGTTTTACAATTTGTTTAAACAAATCAACAACAACAGCAAACAACATAACAAAAACAAAACATAAAACAAACAAACAAACAAAAAAACCCAACAAACAAACAAAAAACACACTCACAAAAACAACAACAACACATACATAAAACAAAAAAAACAACAACATAATTTTATTAGAGGCACAACGCCATTTCAAAGAAAGGAAACATTGTGTGACAAGAATACGTTGCATATCAACAATCTTCTTTTCAAACAGTATGTTCGGGACAAAATATTACAAACTTAGAATTTGCTCTAAGTTCAAATTCGAATGAATTTTTTCTCTCATCAATTTCTGTTCAATGAATATTGTTTCAAAATAACATTTTACCAACGTGATCTTTCATTTTCTTGCACAAACATAGTAGATATATTTCGCTAATCACAAACTCTAATTTCAAGTTGAAGTTTCGGTTAAATCACTATTGAGGACGAGAAAAGTCTTTTAATCTCGGTCCGTGATCATTTAACGAGTGCGCTCATTTTGAAGCGCCAGTCTAATCGAGCTCCTTTGTTTCTACTGTAAGACCAAAAATACTTCTTAAATTTTGTAGAAAGTACTGTACTCTTGAGAAATATCTTTGATACGCAAAAACTGACTGTTTAAAATAGCGTGTAAAGTGTCTACCTATGTCAGACTGCGCGGATTGCGCAGACTGACTTTGGTCGACATTATTCGGAATCGGCTTCTTTTCCAAAATTTTAAAATGGGCTTTCTTCTTTCCCATATAAGAATCTTTCAAATACGACCAAAAGTTTACTTCTAATGGAACCAATCTTTTTCTTTTTTTTTTTCAAATTGAATTACGGAGTTCCCGGAAGATACTATATATTTTTATGTCACAAGTTGCGGGCTACATTTGCAACACATATGGACCTATGTGCGGTTCTTTTGTTGGCAAGGTAAAAACACAGTTTCTTAAAAGCGAAAATATCGTGGGCCTTTTTTCATATAACTCCAATCCACAAGACAAAGCGAAAGATTTTCGACACTAAGTCGATAAAATGAAATTGTCAGTTTTCTTTGCGACGTATTCTGAAATGCAACGGGATAGACCTCTCATTTCCTAAAAAAAATAAAATAAAAATAAAATAACGATAATTATAAAATCAGTAGTCCATAGACACAAAAAGTATTTAACGGGAAAAAGATTCCGCACTTCTCGAAACGTAGATAAAAGGTTAAAAAGCCAGCCCTGCGTTCAGGATGGAAACGTTAGCGAAGCGCTTTCGAAATGATACCTCGCTTTGCACGTATGTGCACGTGCAAAGCGGGGTATCATCTGAAAGCGATCGCGAAACGCATTTACATCCTGAACACAGGGCTGGTATTCAGGAAAAAACGGGATCAGTTTTCGAAATGTATAAAAAATAATAATAATAATAATAATAACAAAAAAAAACCAATAATCCACCCAACATATAAATGTGCAATTTCAGTGTGATAAAGACAAAATTTGCTTTGATTACTCACTTGAATTTGAATTTTATATACCGGAGTTTCGATACACGCAGAGAACGTTAGAGACCTCGAAGATTAGAGATCGATTTTCTTGCAACTAATTATATTCTTTCATCAAAGCTTACGATTTTTAAAGATTCAAATAAATACACTTTTATAGTTGTTGTCTATAAATCTCATCGAATTATTGACTTTTAAAAATAAGTAGATCTAGTTTGATAACGCAGTAAATTAATTAATTGTCGATGCCCAAATAGAAATTATAATAAATCGGTATTCAAAAGACATTAATGCTAAGTTTCCTGACATAGTTTAATGGCTATAAGTGAATGCAATCGTATCATAAAATAGCAAAACTACTCAGATATCATTGTTTTATTTCAGGAGTATGAAGTAAGCAATATTTGTTGTTTTGACGACAGCTACAGATGATTTACTCCTAATTTGCATCCACAACAAATACTTTATCTCATTCGATGAACTACTCACTATTTATGCACGTTACCATGACTACAGACACACAGTTGATGATGCAGAAATCGATCACGTGATTTAGACTGATACGCATTATTTGTTTTGTTCAATAGCAACACGACAGATGATGCGGTTTACAGTCCATGGGCGTGCCCCGATTGAGAACTGGGCGTTATCGATAGATTAATTATGTAACGTGGGATGAACTAGAATTGAGGATTCCTTACGCATTTCATTACCATCGGAGGCGTTGTATTTTATTGACTATAGATAATGCCCAGTCATTTATAATATATTTGAATATAATTTGAGAAAACAGTATATTTATACTATATGTATTTGCGTACAAACAAACACATAGAATACTGCGCATCCGAAAAGTGCCTTTAATTTTTCTTGATGCATGGAACAAGTTTTGTTTGTTTAATTGTTTGTTTCAATAGGGATTTACCAGGGAAAAGCCTGGCATTTTTATTTTAGGGGCACACACTGTAATAAATTTGTATTCAACATAAAGAGTATAAGCATTTTCTAAAGAGAGAAAAAACAGGGACAAAGCCCAACTTAAGGTGCCATGGGCGACTGGGTCCCTGTTAGTTTTTCCGTGATTAAACGCCGCTTTAAACATTTTTCAATCATCTCGCAGAGGCTGGGGCACCTTGGTCCAAGTCTAATATTTCTCACGCCTGTACTACTATTAAATCCTTTCCTTATTCCCAGCTGCTATCCCTTTTTAGGCCTATTATTA
The DNA here is from genome assembly GCA_948146395.1 of Fragum whitleyi. NCBI lineage: Eukaryota > Metazoa > Mollusca > Bivalvia > Cardiida > Cardiidae > Fragum > Fragum whitleyi. The sequence continues at coordinate 12,421,937 of OX411554.1, forward strand.
ACCCGTCGGACGTTGAGAGACAATTGAATTGAACAAGTACTGTACTTTTCAAATCCAAATTTACATTCCTCTCGCCATCTCACCAGACAGAAATCGAGAACTCTTGAAGATTAGCGATATTCTGAATGGTGAGGCTTTGCAGTCTGGTTTGAGTCCGACCAAATCGTTTTCCGAACGGTTTGCTATTTTCGGCGATTATACGGTAAAGACCTCGGGCATAATACAGACACAGCCAGGAAAGCGCGTAATTTCTCATGTGGGTTTATATAACGTTTCAAACATCATGGAAAGACCGCAAGGCTCAGATCAGTTCACCAACCTTAATTGTCGTTTCATAGCAATTTCAGAAAAGAACACAATAACTCGTGTCAAGTTATCCTATTCCGAGCTTTCTTAATAGCGTCTATCAATGATGCCGCTCCTTTAGTTATCAATCTGTCATTTTAAAGGAAACGCTTATTAACACAGCGAAAGCGCATCAACCGTTGGCTTAATATCAAAGCCACATAAATCTAGGGGTGGCGGGGGGGGGTGATTTATGTACGTGCTGTTGGAACAATTAAAGTGTTTGAGGTAACGACAACAACTACAACAACACACATCTTAGCTACAGTTTGTTTGCTTATTGTCTTGAAAAAAAAAAGAAGCATGGGTAATCAGAGGTCTATAATCGAAAATCACCCAAATTTCTATCAACCATGCATACCTCTACACAGTGGTATCTGTTTCTCTTCTCTTCACAATGGCTTTGCAAATAAAGATTTGGAATTGTCTGCATATTTATTAATCAGTACAAGATTTTGATATATTCACTGGTTAGGCGGTGAGTTTATCAAATGATAATTTATCGTTATTTTTCGATAATCTACCGAAAAACATCAAAGAAACTAAAATATTTTGTGACGGGACCTTATAATTGTTTGATAGCAAGTGTTGTTTAAATTGACTTTTGAAACTAGATAAAGAAATAATATATTTAATAAATATAATAATTTCGTTCCATACATTCAAAGAGAGTTTGTTAATGCATTTTTCGTTCGCAATGTATTGATTTTCAAGTTTGCAATATCATAATAAGCATGGGTTTAAATCCTATTTAGCAGTTGGTTTACAGGGCCCGTATGGCGCCCATAAGCTCGCTGTAACCCAGCTCGTGCGGTGCTCGAGCGGCGGAATACGATGTCCTAGCTTCCGTCGCACGGTTTTACGATATCCGTTGACCTTGTAATTTTGTATCTAAGAAAAGTATTACTCAGACTGCAAGGATACCATAGCCCGTAGACACGTCATCTCAATTGCAAATGCATCGCAAGGCCGCTACACTGACATCGCACGATGCCCCTGCGTTGTTTTGCTTGTAAATCGTTATCACATCAACCTACCATCTCCGCGTAGTCACCGTTCGGAAACGTAACGACGTCAAAAATATAATAATAATAATCATAGGCTAGATATATTGAGCCCGTGGCAATGTAAACCAGCTTGAAATCTTAGTTAGTATTTTAACAATATTAAATAATTCCCTCCATAGTTCATAGTTTATTTCACAATTATGCAATTATTGTCCATGATGTACAATAATAAACATAATATACAAAATGCATATCAAAATATAATTGCCAATGGTTCCTGAAAAATGGCGGCAATGGCTGACTAGCTCTTAGTTGAAAGTTGGAGAAAAGCGAAATAAGTTCAAATAAGATCCTTTTTAAAAATGTGAGATATTCAAGGTATTCATATATGAAGGTGTAAGGCTATTTACCCTGCCCATGCTGTTCATAGTAACTGTCTACCGTACAAAAAGCTTTGACAGACAGTATAGACCAATATCATGCTGCACAAATGCACATGATGATCTTAGCCAACATTGTCCGTTTTCACCTTACCCATGGTGAGTCAAACTTGAGGAAGGTCTGTTGACATACCCCAAAAGTTGCCAATTTATTGGAAACAAAATTCAAAAATTTGAAACAAAATTCAAGATTTATTGGAAACAAAATTCAAATCCAGCAGGGTTAGTGTTAAAAACAGCCAAATATCATAAAGTTAAGAACACCGAAAATTGGCCAGGTTTATGATTTTGGAATTATTCTTTTAATAACACACTCTTTCAACTTCATTACAGAATCATTTCAAAACCATTCACCTTGTCAATTTCACGATATTATTAACTGTAGTACGAGTGATGTGCTGGGATCACATGGATAATTGATCGAAAAGATTCACAAAAGCGACGTTAAACAACAAATGAGCCTGTGCGTGACATTTCCAATAATTTGAAACATGCATGACGCGCAAACATTGAGCAGCTTAGACAGTTCCACACTGAAAGAACAAAGAATATCTGTTTATCTAAATACACTTTGAGGCCTAATTTATCTACAAAGCGTAAAGTGAATACCCTGGTCAGACTGTGCAGATGCACAGGCTGGCCAGAGTCTTCGTTTGGCGCGTATTCGAATTTGTCACGCAGAGGCTCAAATCCAATTAAATCAAATTTAAAGTCGTATACCTTTCATTTGACGGGTAACCTATACGTTTTGTATAATAATATTCGGGAAACGAAGGGAACATCAAATACATTTGGTAAAATGTGATGGAAATTTACAAAAGTTTTTACCCAAAACGATATAATATTTTATTGGTCGATAGTATGTCTACGCAAATATAATTTCATGTAATAAAATTGCAAACTCCCACGTAAATATATATACATTTATTCCCCTCGCAATTTTAGAAGCCATCTGAGTCAAAATGTAGAAAACCTGCAAAGAATTTAAATACTGATCAAAAACAACAACAAAAAAGGCAAGTGACAACAGGTTTGTTCTCATTAAAAATAACTATGTATATGTCCTCTTTCTATGTTGCAAAATTTAAATCTACCATTTCAATAAAATCATATCTATATTGTAATTTCTTCTAATAAAACAGTGCAAGTTCCAATAATAAAAATTTATTTTGGAAAAGAAGTAAATGTTCTAAAATGTACTCATAGATTTTCATGAAGAAAATAGCTGCATTAAAAGATTAAAAAAATCATAGGATTATTGTAACCTAGAACGAACTACATGATTATAAACATCATAGAACCAAGCAAATACGGTAGGTCCATTCATAAACAATAATCGTCATTAATCGAAGTAGCTACTATATATACTATAGAACGGTGGTCCTATATCGCTCACCTGGGTATGTCGGTTCCAAAATTTAAGTCTTTCTACAATTTCTCCGTGATCTATAATTGGTGTATAATATACCTAATGACAAAAGTTCCGTCTGGTATAATTTCGTTAATAAATCATAACGTTTTAAAGATGAGGCATTGAAAGTATTTCTTGACATTGTCTTCATAACATAAAGATAATTTTTACCAGCCTTGGATCCTGAGAAACGTTAATTTCGTCCTTATGGCGTTAACCCTTTGCTGTTTAATCCCTGCTTTTTACGTGCCTGTAATTGAATGATTGAGAAATCATTGTGTAAAAAGAAAAGAAATTGCTTCTGACAAGCAATTTCTTCTTTTTTTCCACACTTTTTTCTACCCTACTGAATGGTTATTTTTCAATTTAAATCCACTTTTAATTTTCGTCTGCAAAAACTTTGAATTTGGACAGGTCCAAAATTTTTTAAAACAGGAAAGGGTTAAAGATGTGTTTTCCCTTGTTCTGCTTCAAACCCTTTCTACATTAAAAATCAAACAGAAAAACACCACAAAATTGATTTTAAGGTTGATTTTCTATCAGAAACGCTGTAATTCAAATGAACAAGTAATCTGCGTTTTTGCAGTTTGCATTTTTGGGAATGAAAAATGACATTTTCTTTCATTTTCTGATAATTTCAAAGAATCACGTTATTATCTAGGTACTGGTTATGAAGTGCGACATCTGTTCAAGACCTCGGGTGTCTAACAGATTGCTATCTTAACAACGTTTGTTTCGACCGTCGAAATGACGTTGTTTCGATACAGTTTCATTTTGTAAAACATACATGTATATTACTTAAATCATCCAGATGGATACTACGCACATGAGTACACGATTATGGGTCCTTAAATTTTGCCCTTTCCTAATAAGAGCGGAGTGTAACTTTCGAAACTAACATGTCTCATCTTTCGACGTTTAGACCTAGGTTGTAAAGCAAACCTTTACAAAACCGCCTTAAATTAAGAGGTTTAAATGTTACCTTTAAATTGATATCACATTCATTGTTGTTTGATATCTTATAAAAAGACTTCGTCTCATTGGTATGTTCACGAAACCTGACAAAACTATTGTCCTTTAGTATATTACAGTACATCACATAGGGCTCACTTACTTAAACAAAGCACTGAAAGTACTGATGGTTGACGTTTCTGTTGGCATACTAGAGTGATTCTTCCATTTGTTGAGAAAAGAGAAACTTTTACATGTAAAATTAGAATAAAAGGAAAATGACCTGACCCAAGGTCGCATCTTGCTTCAGATATACATTTCTCAGCATATATCGTCGATCGTCAACCAAAGTCCTGTAATTACAAGGTTTCGATATCTTTCGGCACTATGCCGGGTGTAGTTTAAAGAGTGATTGTCTGATCCATTGGGTATAAAAGGAGAGAAATGATAATTAAATGATCTAGGTTGTTATTCTGATATCGTAATGCTAATCGAATCTCCGTATTCTCAAAATTAAAATTATGGTGTTATCTGCTTAAAAAATTCTATAAAAGGATAATAATTAATTGTTCCGCAATTTTCATTCTCAAATAAAGAAAGAAGGGGTAAGTAACACGTAAAAAATTTCACACACTCGTCTCGAGATTAGCTGTCGCTAGTTGAAAAGTAAAATAAAACCCCTTTGCATAAACCTTTATCGCACGACCTGAGTGCTTTACTTACCCGCTCGGGCTGTATCGGCATTCATGTGTTTTCCGGTATTTCCATTAATTGGTTATTGTTTTATATACATTAGTAGTGTCAGGGGAGGTTACCATTCCAGTAATTCCATTTACCAAGTTTTCATGGGTGACCTCCCATAGACCATTGGGAAACAAGGGGCAAATTACTCACTCTGCCTGAAAAGTAGTTCTGCGCAAGCAAAACGTTTACCCGATCACCGAATTGCATATGATTTCGCACTTAAAAGATGTCTTTGAGGTTTCAACAAGTTATGTAGAATCCTTATTTCGCTCCATTTTTAAAATGCGTAGTTGTCAGGCGGATACAATTCTTGAAAAAGAGTAATTGAATCTTAGTGAGCTCTACTGTTTTGGAAACCTATTAACATCTAACAGGATTGTTCTAACGCGGTATTAACACTGGTGAAAGTAAACGTCCACCAAAAATCAAAGTACAGACAAAACCTTTATTTTGCTCTAAGCCCTGGATATGCTTATGCGGATCATCCATACACTCGATTAAAAATTACATTTTACTTTATATTTTTAAGTGAATGTTCATTATCTGCAAATGATAAAGTAGTCTAGTATCTCGCCATTAACGAAAGAAACAGTGATTTTGTGGAGAGAAGTCCTGAAAAATGTTAAAGTAAACCTAATTGGCACTACACTATTTAGAAGCCATTAAGAACCTACTGCGTGTTTCTTACGTAGTAACACCCGTGAAAGAAGCGATCATTAATTAAAGTTACTGTAAATCGTTTTGGTAGAGAAATTGGAAACAAACAGATTTTGCAAATTTTATGCCTAAAAATTAAGAATGAGACCAAGTATATAGGGCTTATTTCGAGTTCAATCATTTTGACCGTATTTGTTAAACACAAAAAACTCTGCAACTGCAAATCTTCAGAAATAGTGCTTTGATAGACAAATATGGAATGTAACCTTTCAATTTAAAGTTATGAACCATATAGAAATTAACCTTAAAAACGACATTGACCTTGGAGTTGGTTCAAACAGAGCGGTCTTGTCACAGGCATTGTACATGCGAAATATGAATTCTCCATCAATTTACAATTCAAAAGTTATAGTCAATGTGAAAAACAGGATGAAATAAAGTGACTTGACGGATGACATTGATTTTAGTATCCACTAAGGGTTCTTTTAATAAGCAATCCTGATGTGAAATATGACTTTATCAATATGAACATAACTATGTATAACATGACAGGCTTGATTTTGATATCACTGAAAGGTAATAATAAGCAACAATTTGAAGTATTTTGGTAGATGTTTCATGCCAAAAATGAAAGCTCTATGCCTTGCGTTATGGGAAGATATTTTGTAAGTCTTTTCACTACTTGTCCATGGTAGAGTTTTTCGTTATTTCATTTTTGTAAAAAAAATTTGAAAGTATTTAACCTATGGATCATTCTTGTGAATTTTGATTGAAATCTGATGTATAGTTTTGGGGAAGACGATTTTTTTACAATTGTTTTCGGACGGACAGACGAACGGACGGACAAGGACATAAATCGGTCACAATAAAAACGTATCTCACAAAGTCGTAGCCAAAATTGAATAGGATAATTGGTACATTGAATGTCAACGTAATAAAAGGGTTTCCATAAGCTAAGGGAAGTAACGGGTAATTTCATAATACCGAAATTGTACTCAGATTTATTTCCCTTATATCGTTTTTGTTATCGTCAATTTCAACACGACTAAAAACATCCGGACCATAAGACCGTTTACACATCGTGAAATTAACAAAGCAGATGATTCTGGAATGATGGAATAAGTGGGGGTTAAGGGTTTGAAGGAAATCAAAGAGAGATAATCCATCATCGCTAATTTCGTCCAATTGCGAAGTTTGAAGCACAACGATCCAAAACAAACCTTAGAACAATTATTAGCTCATCTTAAGTTCGAGTTACATGGCAACACTGTCTACAAATTAAAGGCAAAGCAATGGTAACAAAAATAGCACCTTCATATGACAAAATCTTCATGGGTCACCTGAAAGGCCAATTACAAATGGCAATGGAAACGAAGTATACATATAGGCTACCTTTATTCAAAACCTAGGAACAAACACCAATACTTACTCCCTACTAGTTTCCAGCCCAGACAGTGTGTGTGTGTTTGATTGTAGGATTTAGTTCCCTCCGTGAACAAGACATGGTATGGATCATTAGAGAGAAGGAAGCGGATACAAGGAGATTCGGGTCCATACGCCCCTAAATCTTCTACGAATAGACCTCCTTGGTTCTTTGACGTACCCGGTGTAAAGCATCAATACACACGAAGCTACCTCTGGGTTTCTTACCAGTTCACTTCTAGTTCAGCGGGGGTTAGCAAATATCCATGAAAATTCCTGCTGCGTTCGGGATTCGAACCATAGACCTTAAAATAAGTAGTCCGTTGTCTTACTACTAGACCATCGGGTCACCCACGCCCTAGATATTTTTCGAGGAACATCCCTTAATGTCTGGGCCTTCAGATTTGTATAATATATGCACAAGATAGAAATGATCAATCGTTAAGTACTTAAGTTGTATGGCAATCAGACTGAATCCCTTTTGTTTTGTCATACCATTCTCACTTGCCAAACGTAAACTCAATAATAGACAAACTCTTTGTCGCATAACGAAGATCTTAGTCACTTCGAAGCATCCCTGTGAGAGCCAAAAATAAGTACTGCTGCAAGACTCTTCTATAAATTTTGACTATTTAATGTATCCCATAGAGATGTCAAACACGCACTTTAACATGATAGCACAAATGCATTTATGAATGCATTTTTTAGAATGTTCTAAAACCGGAAGATAAAATGATCAATCTAGATTCAGAAAATCAGCCAATTGAGAAAAGTCTCAACCAGAGTCAGCTTTCCCGACCCGCGCAGTCTGACTAGAAACGCCATTTGAGTTACTTATCAGATTGTATCTTTCCCATGGCGGGTCATATTTATTTAAGGTCATTTCTTCTGTTAAGTATTTAAAACAACAGGGAAAAAGTATCCATACGATATGAAGAAAACTATGATAATTTATATATCTAGGACTATCATCGAATCTAGGACAATAAGGCACCTAATAAGATTTAGGACTTTGTAGCTCTATAAATATTTTACGATGATTTTACGATTTTAAGATTAACGTTTAAAAGATAGAGAACGATTTTAAAACCCGGAAGATTAAGAAATCTTGAAAGTTCGAAAGCAAATCGATCGACCTAGAAATGTAAGTTAAAGAATGTATGTAGGACGGTTTAAAAAAAAAACTGTTCTTTTTTATTAGGAATAAAAAAAGTATTCAAGCCGAGTACTTTCAATAGGGGCACCGCTCGGATGATCTTTGCCGAAAATGAGTACAAGTCCGATAAAGGGAAAAACAATACAAAATGCTTTTAAAATTACCCCCCTTGATTTATTTAACGCTCCTTTAATATTATAGTGTTTTAAATAGGTGCCTACAAAAATTATGCATCGGTTCACAGTTCTACAAATTATGCCTAAAAACTATTTGGTTGATTTAAATGGTTCGGACAGTATAACCAGACTGAAACATTACGCACTTCAAAACTGAGAAGTTGTCTGGGATTCAGACCCATTTTTTAGAAGTCTTGGTAACAAGTTAGGTAACCAAGCTTGAAATTTACAGAAATATGATCGAGTTTACCTTTCTTTATTAAAGACATACTTTTAAATCACACATTGAGAAGCTAGAAAAAGGGTCTAGAATCTGATGGCATATTTTTGCCTGAAGGGTCGAAAATAGTAACGTTAATCGACCTATGTTAGCTATGTTTTTTGGTGAACGAAATTTCGTTCACCTGTGTTACTATTTTAGGAACACCCTGTAGGATCTTAATAGCTTCAAAAATATAGTAGTGTCCCTTTAGATTCATTTTTGTATATCCCAAGACTTCTCAACGCAAAATCACTGTTTATTTCGTTAATGGCGTGATACTAGAATTCTTCATCAAGTGAAGATAATGCAAATTACCGTTTAAAACACAAAATAAGTTTGCAATGTTTAACCGAGAGAACTGATGATCGACGTAAGCTTGTCGAGTGTTAAGAGCAAAAACAATTTTTGTGTCTGTACACTGTATAGACAGATACTTTGTTTTTGATCTAAACCTTCGCTGTTGCAACTTGTAGTAATTTGCTGGAAATATGTGTTTATTTGGGTCGTGACATCTTGAACTTCTACACCCCTCTGGTTGGCCGTACCACACATGATGACCTGCTACGATTTTATCTGTTTTCTTAAGTATGAAATCTGTTCTCATAAGTCACGAAATGTCAAGTTTACAAACGAATGGAATGTTCCTATATTAAGCCCAAATCCCAAATAAAACATAATCACACACCACTTGACCGTGACCAACCTTGATATGAAGTAAAATTTAACCCATTACCAGACAACTTATGTTCTCAGCTTGCAAATTTACACCTCTTGCTTAAATCCCATTTATATTTCAAACCTTGTTGTGTTCTTGTGTAATGTAAATATCTTCGGTTCCGGGTATTCCCCAAATCCTTTTCCGTGTTTATTTCGTTTCGAACAAGGACGGAAATTAGGTGATATAGCCATCTCGGCACGATTTACTGTAAATATATAGATATCGTTGTTATTTTGATTAAAAATAACCCGACAAAATAAAGAATAAATAATTGTTCCAACACAATAGATCTTATTTCAAATTCTAACATTGAATGGAGACTGAAACGTCGTAACTATAGAATACTTTACCTGTAGCTGTGATGTTTCATTCCCCACTGGCATTTTTGTCTCCTACTTTTATACTGATAACAAAATATTCTTCATCAAAGTACTTTACGTAGTAACTACAACTGTATAGTAGCGCTTCTATTGCTTGGATGAGTCTTTAAATTTCCCCAATCTAATCATTCATCTATCTGTTCTACCGGAAATACTTAAAATATTACAAAAAAAACCAAAAAAAAAAAAAACATCATTAATGTATATTGTCCACATTGTACCTCATTGTACTTGGATGAAAATAAAATATATGTTCTGTTCTGTTCCTTGTAGCATTAGAAACGGTAACCAGTCTAGTGTCATCTGTGGTTTATGCAATCGGGTTTTACATAACTTTTAAACACGCGACAGTCAGTCTTGAGACGGGTTTAAATAATTACTCGACACGTGTTTTAAATGAACAACCTTTCTTGTACCTTTTGTTTGAATTGGGATGAACGCCGCTATTAACAATTTTTCTGTAAAATCGCGGTGACTGATGCACATCTTTACATAATCTGAGTTTTGCCATATATTTTAATATAAAATAAACTATAAGACGAAATTTGGATTGTGAATCAATCGCCTGTGGACTGGAGTACTTAAACACAGAATCTGGTATTTCTCGCACCAGAACTATTATAAGCATACATCCTTACATAACTGCAATCTTCTACCCCCTTAGGTTTATGATTATCCACGGATTGGGAGGGAAGATAGAATTTAAACTACGACTATAATTGGACAATCCATTAGCTGTACAAAATACTTACTTACATGAAAAGTATTGTTTGTCTTTAATTCTTTTTTACGCAATGTCATCAGATAATCATTCTTTCACAAAACTGTATATTTCCGAAAGAGACCAAAACCCTGTAATTACATCGTTTTGGTTGAAGAAACAGCGGTCTTTTATTTCGGAGGATGATGGACATCACTCAGATAGTTAATGTTCCAGAGCCATAGCGTATTATGTTTTCTAGTCAAAATACAAAAAGACTGATGTTTGATCTGGTAAAATATGGGTTCCGCATGTGGAAAATGAATTACCTTTGTGACTGCTTTTGGGGGGGGGGGGGGGGGGGGTCAGAAAAGAATTATTAGGCTAGACACTATTGTTGCCTGTTATCTTTTCTCTATCGCTTTCTGTCTGCCTCTGTCTATCTTTCTCTCGCTCTCTCTATCTTTCTTTTCCTCTCTTTCTTTTTTTTCTTTGAATTTGCAGTGAAATTGTAAAATTGCTGAAATTTTGTCGAGACACTTTCCCTTTAATTATTTTTTACATTTTATATTTTCTCTTTTCTCAGCGAATTCAATATATCACTCTAGAATGACATCAGATTCGTTCACCATCAGTACTTTCAGTGCTTTGATTTGAACAGTTTGCTATTATGTGACTCAATGGTTGCCGCTGCGGACTCGTGACTTTACAAAGTCGATGGGCATGTATATGAATCCCAACTCAAGTAAATCCTTTTTATAATATGACCTACGTCGCGGGAGTGAAATAATCCCGTTGAATATTTTCGATATTACATAGGTGTTATTACACTAGTGGAATAACTATACAAATTAGCTAAGAACTGATTGTCCTGAACGTTAGATTTTCGTTGGGTAAATGACGTCATAATGGCTTTCTGAACCGATAAATATCGTAATTTACTCGTTTTATTCCACAATTTCGGATCATATTATAAATAGAATATCAAATTCGTGATAATTCAATACCGAATTTATTAAACTCGACATCTAAAACAGATAAAAACTCGGCACAGCCTCGTTTTAATCTGTTTTATAGATGACTGGTTTAATATATTCAGTATTTCATGACCACTCATTCAATATCCTCTATTTATTGCAACCCTGATAATAGCAACTCAGTGGTTTATTGCAAATGACACTGTGCACAAACACTAGATTCTAAGAACAAATAGCTCTTTTTATAGGAACTTTGGGGTAATTGTTACACAGGCGTTGACTAATCGGAGTTGATATAAACAGAATAAGGCTATATTTTATTCGAGGAAAGACATTTTGACAGCTAGACCTTTGGTACCTTTGTGTCAAGATTGTGCGAGCTGCAGAGAAATTGTTGAAACCAGTGTTATACCCCGTTAGAACTAAGAAAACTCCCGGACTATACACTACAACATAAAGCAAAGGTGGTATTTATTCAATCTTGGGAGAAGAATCTGGGCATTAAAAGGTAATTTATATACCCGTTTATGTATGCGGTGTTTATGTAGAGCGAAATTACATCACTTAATTTATGATGCGACCTCCTAAAGTTGATTAGATTTTTTTTCTTCAAACTCTGACAAGAAATAGTTTCTCATATTGATGGATAAGTGTAAAACAGGTGTAACTGCCCATAAAAAATATAGGCAGTTACAACGGATTCGCACCTACCAAATAAACATCTTTGCAATAGTTTATTGAAAATATATAAACATTTTCTTGTCTTGCTGAATCTTTTTATTTTCAAATCAGTCCTTTCGAGTCTGATTTTATTATACCACAACTCGCCTTAGTTGAAGTTTAAAAGTGGTATGGCATAATGCGCATCTTTTCTGGGTCTAGACTTAACTAGATCAATGCATACACTTGGGTAATTAAGTTAAATGTTCCGGATCCAAAATCAGTAGTTCTTATCATCTACAACAAATACATACCCCCCCCCCCCCCCCCCTTCTTGAGAAATCAATACAGTATATGTTATTTGGATAGGGTGGTGTTTACTTTTAAAAAAAAAAGAGAGTTTCTGAATAGTTCTTTGGGCAAATAAAAAGTTTCAAACGACGTCATTCAATGACGACCGATTTACAGTTCTATCAGCTCTTTGATTTTGCAGTTTACGGGGCCTCTGACACACAACTGGTCCGACTTGTAGAACATAGGCCGTTTGGCGAGAATAAAAGTGCAGTAAGGAAATACTAAGTGCATAACATTTGTACGGTTATTTTTGTTGTTGTTTTATTTTTTCAAATTATTTTCAGCCTAGAGGTGTACCTGTGAGAACAGGCTTGAATATGACGGTAATTGTATGCGAAAATATTTGGATTATCCGTCACGAATGGAAATGCGATACATCTGCAAAAACGTCTATCTTTCGGTGCGACATATTTAACAGACAATGCTTTGCAGATCCCATTCGCCATCTCGTTTAGTCCGAATTCCATCTTACAACTCGATCCTGTAAAAAAGCTTTGAAATTATTTAATTTTTTTGCTAAAGATAAAAGTGATTGACCTGAACACAGATACGACCCCCTCTCTCCCTCCCTCCCTTTACGTCTTTATTAGGGTCTATTTTGTTTGCTTCAGTTAAGAACATCGCGAAATTGACAAGATGACTGATGTTGGAATGAAATTGAATGAGTGGGGTGAGTTTTTAGTGTTATTAAAGGAGGGTAATCCAATATCGCTATTTTTTTCAAGATGAACAAAATCAGCGATGTTTATTAATCCTCTTTATGGAGAATAGATTGTTGGTGACTGGAGATGGAGAAGTTTATCGGGCAAGGCGGAGGAATTTATCTGGTGAGCCGGAGGCGAACCGGATAAATTCCGCAGCCGAGCCCGATAAACTTTTCCATCTCCAGTCACCAACCATATATTCTATTTATCCTGTTACAATCTTTCTTTATCAAGTCTATTCGTCATTTTCATACGAATATTTAATCCGATCCCGTATTGCAACTCCGAGACTCGACGAGGCCTCATCATAAGGGTGAATGGGTAGATGAGGTGGGTTGATCGCTTTCGGCTAAAGAACTCGATAATCGTAAGGGCTTCAGATGATGTAGCAAGAAAATATTCAACAACAGAAAACTTGAGTAATGTGAAAATATGAATCGGGTGATTTTCGAAATCTCAAACGTCCTTTTTCTTCGAAGTTTTGTTGCCATGCAGCTAAAAGCAAATCTCAATTGAACAATGCCTTCCTTGCTCTTAATCAGAAGATGAACATAGATTGAGATCAGATGCAAAGCTAATATCTCCGAAATCCTCCTCGGACGAATAAATCTGCGTTGAATCCATTCAGATAAATGTTTTAAAATCCTGACAGTTTTCGAGGTTGAATGTAAACACCGAGATAAGCTTCGTCATAATTTTATAGATTACGTCATCATTTATGTAAAGTGCTGTCGGCCAATTCTGAGCACTTAAGAAAGTCAAGTACAAAATTCGTTTGAAGATGTTGGATGTACAAAAATATCAATTACCCATTGAACTCATTTACCATTTTGTATGGAACGCCACAGCTGTCATATGTTTTGAACAGTAGTGTTAATATGTCCATTATCTATATTAAAATGTCTAAATCAAGTGTAATTATGCTTAAATGTAGTGTTGATTTGTCTGACCTATATAATATAATGTCAAAAGGAAGTCTGGTTATATGCAAAATGAGTATTGACTTGTCTAAAGGATAACTTATCATCCCAAAAGGTACGTTGACTATGGCAGCATTTTGTGCTGACCTGTCTAAACATTATCTGATTGTGTCAAATGGTGGTGTCGTTAAGTCAAATCATGGTGTTGACTTGTCTTAGAATTACATTATTATTTCAAAACGTAGTGTAATTACATCTAAATAATGTGATGATTTGCCTTAGCACCATCTTATTATGGTGACTGGTTAGTATGTCAAAAGGAAGCATTGTAATGTCCAAATAACACAATGCTATATTCAAACATGGTCTTACTATGTAAGAGGGTAATGGGGTTCAGTCAAAACAATATGTTGACTTGTCAGAACATTGGCTTATTATGCCCAAATGTAGTGTTATTATGTTCGAGAAATGTGTTCTCTTGTGTAAAACCGAGTTATCAACTGAAGAGTAAGATTGATTTTGTTTAAATATTGCGTTAATTTGTCTACGTTTTATCTTATTTTGTTCAAAGGAAGTGTGGTCATGCCCAAATATCGTGTTGACTTGTCTATACAGTATGTTACCATGTCGAATTGTAGTGTGATTAAGTCAAAACGTAGCGTTGACTGGTCAATGCACTACTTTAGTTTGTCAAAAAGAAGCATTGTAATGCCTAAATAACACAATGCCATGTTCAAAAATGTTCTTATTATGTTCGAAGGTAATGTTGTTCTGTCAAAACAATATGTTGACTTGTAAGAACATGGGCTCATTATATCTAAAGTTAGTGTCATTATGTTCGAGAAATGTGTTCTCTTGTGTAAAACCGAGTTATCAACTGAAGAGTAAGATTGATTTTGTTAAAATATTGCGTTAATTTGTCAACGTTTTATCTTATTTTGTTCAAAGGAAGTGTGGTCATGCCCAAATATAGTGTTGACTTGTCTATGCAGTATGTTATCATGTCGAATTGTAGCTTGATTTTGTCAAAACGTAGCATTGACTGGTCAATGCATTACTTGAGTATTACAAAAGAAAGCATTGTTATGCCAAAACAACGCAATGCTATATTCAAACATGGTCTTATTATATAAGAAGTAAATGTGGTTCTGTCAAAACAATATGTTGACTTGTCCGAACATGGGCTTATTATGTCCAAAGGTAGTGTCATTATGTTAAAGAAATGTGTTAACTTGGGTAAAAAAGAGTTATCATGCGAAGAGTTAGCTTGGTTTTGTTCAAATATTGTGTTGATTTTTCTATGCATTAACTTATTTTGTTGAAAGGACGTGTAGTCATGGCAAAACATCGTGTTGACTTGTCTATACAGTATGTTATCATGTCGAATCGTAGTGTGATTAAGTCTAAACGTAGCGTTGACTGGTCAATGCATTGCCTAATTATATCAAAAGGAAGCATTGTTATGCCGAGATTATACGTTGATATATCTAAACATGGTCTTATTATGTTAGAAGGTAATGTGGTTCTATCAAAACAATATGTTGACTTGCCAGAACATGGGCTTATTATGTCCAAAGGTAGTGTCATGATGTTCATAAATGATGTAGATAAAGTTTAGACAGGTCAGCACAAAATGTAGCCATAGTCAACGTACCTTTTGGGATGATAATTTTTCGTATAGACAAGTCAATACTCATTTTGCATATAACCAAACTTCCTTTTGACAGTATATGATATAGTTCGGACAAATCAACACTACATTTGAGCATAATTACACATGATTTAGACATTTTCATATAGAAATAGGGCATATTAACACTAGGGTAGGGTGGGGCAAAACGCCCCTTGGGGTAAAACGCCCCCCATCGATTTCTCGGTAGTTCCAACATATGTGACGTTATAAGGTCCTTGATATCAAAACTTAACACGAGTAGATTACTCGTATAAAAAGATAAACTTCTGTCATTAAAAAGCAAGAAATAAAGTGAAAAATTTGTTTTGAACCCTATTTTTACAATTATGCGTAATCTTTTGTTTCGCGTTATACTGTTCCGGGTTAATATTATCTTTTTGCACCCAAATATATCTATTATACATTATATTGTGATTTTAATCATAAACACAAATTTCGTAAACGCATTTGATACTTTCGGAATATTTTGATTTTGAAGGAATGCTCCTTCTGGGGTAAAACGCCCCACTAGGTCTGAGGCAAAACGCCCCCGGGGCGTTTTGCCCCATTCACCGGGGGCGTTTTTCCCCATTTGAATGTAAATTAAAGTTGTGTTTTGTAACAAATGTCAATGTTGCAATGGGTCTAAGTGAAAGGTTTGTTTAATTTGCTATATAGGCATATATAAGTATTTTATTAAAATAGAAATTCAGAGATAGGGCCTTCCAGGATCGAAACGAAAGGAGATATTTTCTTTGTGCAAGCTAGCCTTTAATGCCCCCCCTTTTACGCACGCCCTTATAATGAAAAATAGCATATCTATAGAGGATATACGTGATGGATAGAACTATCTTTCTGAACATTGAAATCATCTAATTATAACTGGAAAATGCATCCCTTGATATCTTAAGCATAAACAAAGATGAAAGATCGGTAATGCAACAATTAATACTAACGTCATCCTAACGTCGGTCTGACGTAATGTTTTATCAGATGTCATACATCCGGATTTTATGGAGGATAATTATGGAGGCCAATTTCTCTCAAATATGAAAGAATACCAGCATTTGTTTTATTCATTTCCATTCGCAGAATTAGTCAAAATTCCATTGTCAGAGAATTAAACTATTATACCGAAAAAAACGGAACGTTTATTAACTGTTCGGTATTATTTACTATAAAATCTGTTAACGTCGAGTAAAAATATCGCTAACGAACTATAAGGGATTCAATTCTTTTAGAGACGTTTTTAATGAGACCCAAAGTTGTATTTGGAATTTTTTCCTCCATTTAACAATCGAGAAGTAGCGATGTTGTGAAATTATGTCATTTCACATTCGTTCAAAGTACTTAGTAATCATTCGCATCGCTTCCTTTTATCAATTTTAATGAGGAAAAGATATAAGACATATAAGACATCAAAAATGATGGTAAAAAAGGATCAAATGATGAAAGCCATGATAACCAACAATCAAAATAGCTAAACGTCCAAAAGGTTCATTGAAATTCAGAGCTCCCTCACACACAAGCTGGTTTGAACACCTAATCTAATGGCAAATCAAACTTAGGTAAACGTATTTAAACGATTTGCATATATAGAATGTGTTTGAGGTATGATAAAGGTTGGTAAAAAAAATGTTTGAAAACATTTATTATTCAAAATAATGGCAAGGGGCAAAACGCCCCCGGGTGCGTTTTGCCCCATACTCGGGGGCGTTTTGCCCCAAGGGTGGGGCAAAACGCCCCTTTCAAAAAAATAATGTTTTCATGAATATCATCAAGATGCGACTGCATAAGGCATGTAAACGAGTTCCATAATATGCGGTAAACTGAAATCTTTATCACAATCCAGAAAACGCCTCAATATCTTCATTCGTTTCCAAAATATGACCGATAATTCATTTGGGGGGCGTTTTACCCCACCCTACCCTACACTTCAAAACATATGACAGCTGTAGCGTTCCATAATTTTGGCTATGTAAAAGACATTTTATCTGGAACAAAATGTCACTGAAATTACACAATCCGGTGATGAACAAAGGCACCGTCGCGTATTATCAACGCCGATTTCGTCGGCTAAACCTGCCCAGTCGAGGAAAAAATCTGAAATTAATGTCCGTAAATCTGTAAGAATAGAATGAAAATCATCGAGGAAAAAATAAAATTCTTTTTACTTCAAAAATTTCGGATGAACTTTTTGTTAAAAATGGTGGAGTTATTAAATTTTGAGTATGAAAAAAAAGGCTGTTCTGTTTTTATGTTTAGCGGCCATTTTCTTAGTTTACATGACGTCATATAGCTGCGCAGCTTTAGACGACGCGCAGGATTACCCGACATGAGTGTAATACGTCATCGATATCGTCTCGACTTGACTTTAAACACATAGGAGAATCGAGTGAATATTTTTCTTTTATCAGAAATAGACGCTCGAATTCATGAGAAAAAATGTAAGAGAAGACTGTTTTCAAACCTAATAGCCGCAAAAAGAAGATCCGGCAGGCCACGTGACCAAGTGACATGATAAAGCTGTCACATGATCAAGTGACCTGATATCAACAAGTTTATCATACCCCCTTTTATCAGGCAATATCTATAGCTAGTGACAGGATAAAATAAAATGTACGTACTATTCTGTTTGGGTGTCTTCATGGACCAATCAGATACTTTAAAAGCCACATGGGAAAGTAAAATCGTGGAATAATTTGATCGATTTCGATTAAATCTGTATCGCCTTAAACCGTTTTGAAATGATTGCTAACGATTTTGGAGCATTTTCGATCGATTTGAGGGAGTGTTCTGAATGACTGAATGGAACGCTGAGTGAATGATTTTGATCAGAATGAGTGTCGATTTCACGATCTTATAAACTGTACCTACGTCACTACCATTTTTCATAGTGTCTATTTCAATGATGTCTAGTTGTTGAAAAAATGACGTAAGCATTCAACATTATCAGTAGGTGGTCTGATGGATAACCGTCACTTTTCATGGTGACGTTAATTCATCACAATTCTTCAGGTAACTGCGAACACATAAGGCAACCGAAATGCTGAGTTTCTCAAAATAACTGCCAAGATTTATTTTTCTAAAAGGGCTTTGGCAAAGACTTAAAAAGGGGGTTAAAGATTATTCAATTGACGTCGCGGTGCCATTTCGGCGCCGACCCCTTTTCAACCCGCTAAAATGAGGATTTGAAAATATTTACTGAATTCATCGATCGATTTTCACTTAGAAAGTTTCATTTCAGTAATTAAGCAAGTGAAAGAAAAATCCTAGACAAATTCGATGTCGCGGCAAAAACATGCGAATTTGATGTCAATTTTAGTGTCTTTTTGTGTTCTCCAATATCTAAGTTTATGCTTTATTTTGTTAAATATAAACTTCAAAAGTACAAAAATCAGAAATATTATTTTTTAAAAAAAGCCATAAGACATATAATTTTTTATTCTGAGAAAAACGTCTTTTCGGAGATATTTACAGAGATTCTAGACAAAAACAGCGACATCAGAACTATAAACAATTGGTTTGATGCATCTGAGTACATTTCTTACCCAAACATATTCTTAATAAGAAAATATTGAACCCATGCGTTTTTTACCAAGTTTATTTGGTCACTGAAAATGGGGTCAATCCCATGATGACGTTATAACGTCAACTCTACCTAATAACATCCCTTTTTTGACAAATAAGTTTCGAAAAAAAAACAAAAAAAAACTAGTGTGCACAGTGACCCCAATTTCATAATGACGGCCGAACGTAACAAGTTATTATCAGAGGACAAATTATAAATAGCTTCAATGAGGGCGAAAAAGATTGATGAAATTCGTATATTGAAAGGCGGACTTTCTTAAGTGTACTACATGCATTTATGTTTTAGATTTCCTTAATTTTTGTTTCAGATTGGTCCATTTACCAAAGAAGACAAAATGTGCCGTCAGAGCTAGGAACCTTGTTAAGGCGACACTAATAATATAGATTCATTAAATTTAATAGAAATTGCAAACGAGAAATTTCGATAATGAAAATTCTTTGCTAGTTTCAAGCAATTTCCTTATTTTCGACTAACCTAAAACTATGTATGAAGCGTTACTAATGCTTATAAACTGAAACCAACTTCTAATCGGTCACTGCATGTTTTCCTCTTTTCCACACATTTGCTATAAAATAATTGAATTGACATAACGGTCATGCAAAGACAAATCAATCTCGAGGATTTTGGTGAAAGAATTGTGTAAAAAGGACCGAGACACCGATTGTAGCAGACAAAAGAAGACACAAACCCTACTTTGCAAAAGTCACAAAACTCGCAAAATGCAGGAAATTTCAAAGTTTCAGTCGAAGAAATACCGTTAATTTTTTGAAAAATCACTGTGCTTGCAAAGCCTTAAAGGCAGCTGAATAGCAATAAGTAATGAAAAAAATATTTAAGACGTTCATTTGCGTAAATGAGGTGAATTTGTTAGATTTACCCCACCCACCTGTGTAAATTTTGAAATTGGGGCTACCCATGTTCTCATGCAAGTTAAATTGCTTTCGCTGGAGAATTTTTGATGCATTTTTGACTTTGCTATCTACCAAGTGATATGGCTATCGGCAATCATCAAACACTTGCATCTTTAACATAATTAAGCATTACTTTTCGTGCATTACTTTTGAGTGACCGATTAGAAGTTAGTTTAAGTTCATTTGTCAGTTAGATGTTGATTAAATTTTGTCGAAACCCTTGATAAAATCTTTCTGTTATCATGTTTTCGCATTTTTTTTAAATGTATCTTTAAATATGGCATGTATGGTTTGACTATATCCATAACAATAACTGAAGTTCGGATTTTTTCTTAAACTTGATACATTTAAACTCCTGAATCAACAATAACAGGTTCAGTCATTCATTGCCGCACAATTACAGTGATTACAGCACTTTGATTTAAAACTTAGTTTAATCTCTCTTGATTCTTCTTCCGTGAAAAAAACAAGAATTCTCGCGCCGATTGTGATGGCCTATGAAAGAAACCAACATTGATAGCCGCTCTCTGATAGGAATATAACTCAGGAACTCTTCGCATAGAGACCAACGTCTCAACCACTCAACCACGGACACCAATATTTCTAATATCTGATTGAGTGAAAGGGCCGTCATAGCGCAGTAAGTAGCGCGTCGGACTGTCAATCCTGGGGTCCCGGGTTAAATTCCTGAAGGCGGAACTCATCCTTTCCGACTATTTGTCTCCCACAAATGGATCGATAATTATAGACATATTTTGGATAGCAGCTGGAGGCCAGGAAAGGATGTAATGGAAGTACGGGTGTGAGAAATACCAGAAAACATTGCTAGGTTCTCCATCGCCGCGATATAACTGGAAGATTGCTGAAAGCAGAGTAAAATCCTATTCAAACAAACAAACAAACAAACAAACAAACAAACAAACAAACAAACAAGCTGATTAGTAAAAAAGTGTAATCGAAAATCTTCCCTGCGTTCAGAATAACAAAACGGTATCAACCGTTTTGTTTTGCTTATTATACCCCGCTTTGCACGTGCATTTGCGTGCAAAGTGGGGTATGATTTGCAAACAGTTTTCATCGTTTCGTCTGCCTGAACGCATTGAAAATCTTACTGCTTTTCTCCACAGTAGTTTTTTTTTTTTTCAAATGGCTGTGTTCAGGGCATAAAAGGGCTAACAAAAGAACATGGCATAAATTTACACGTCGCAGGTGAATGGCCCGTCTTAAAATATAAACACTTATTTGCATACATTGAACCAAGACATATTTAAGATGTTTACAAAAACTGACATTGACGAGTCGTTAAATAGAAATGTATCATAAATTGTGTTAATTTCATTCTCACGTTGTAGTGATAGGACATAGGGATACAGCGTTGGACAGGTAAGTCTGCTTGTAAATTTACTGTCACAATTTTTGTGTTATTTACAAAAAAAGTAGAGCATGACGTACAAAACAATAAAATTATGAAAACTTCTACAATTTTTACAACATACCGTTATATTGATAGACAAAATGTCTTGTATTTTGTTGTAAATATATAGAAAGATACTCGTTCAAAATCTTGTATTAGATAATCGTTTCAAGTTCAACTTAATTAAAATGTTATCTTTGGATAAATAAATAGAACACATGAGTGTGTCATATTTGATCTTGTCTATTTACCAGATATATTCGTCTCTTACACACTGTTTTACCCTGTAAATTTAAAGCACTGCAGTCGCGAAAATAAGGAAGGTTCGGGAGTTCGAACAAAACACCTTTCTGTAGGCTAATTATCACATCTACATTCAAAAATGGCAATTACTTGGAAAGCAAACCCTCATTTGAACGCAGAATACCCTTTTGCAGGCTTACGTTCAAGTTTGGAACGTTCGGAAAACGCCTCTTAATTGTACCTCGATATGAAAATGTATTTATGTTCAAAGTGGGGTATAGGTGGCCTAGCGCTCGGTTTCGTAACCTGGAAGTCTGTGGTTCGATCCCAACCATCGCCGGTAGTGTTTATGGGGAAACCACTTTATGGTCCGCCTCATTTCATCCGGCTGTATAATTGGGTAGAAATAGAGGATACTGAATGAGTGGTTATTGAATGCCGAATTTATTAAACGAGTAATCTATAAACAGATAAAAACGAGGCTGCGCCGAGTTTTTAACTGTTTATAGATGACTCGTTTAATAAATTCAGTATTTGATGAGCACAAATTTGATATTCTATTTATAATATGACCCGAATTTTTGTGAAAAAACGACAAAAATACGATATTTATCGATTCATGTTATTCCGCGAAACATATAACGCCGATTGCGTAATGACGTCAGCAAATCCATTATGACGTCATTTTCACGACAAAAATATAACGTTCTTAGCTCATTTGCATAGTTATTCCACTAGTGTAATAACACACGTGTAATTTCAAAACTATTCAATGGGGTTATTTCACTCCAGCGACGTAGGTCATATTATAAGTAGATTTAAACCACTACCTCTCTCCCAAAGGGACATAGAAACATCAAGACTGAGTGGTCGAGAGCGACTCTTTAGGGTAATGCTTTTGTCACAATCGAACTTAAATGAATTAGTATAAACTTAAGAGAGCATCATGTTTTTAAATGTTCCCAAACGGTTTCTTTATTATCCTACGAAGCACTTCAAGCTTTGCAACGAATAAAATAATGAAATGGTTACATTATACACATAAACAGAAAGGTTATAATTTTAGATTATCGGATGCGCTTTCAACAATTTCCATTTTGTGCAAAGTAAAGACTGATCAGCCTGTGCATCTGCACAGACTGATCTGAGTCTTCAATATGCTCACTTTAGAGGGTTATTTGATCAAATTGGATTTTATTTGACAAAAAAGCGGTCGGTAGGCAATGAAAACTCCATAACTACGGCGACAGTGACGAATGTATGCTGGCCTACCGTGTGTATTTTTCACTTGATTAGAAAAGATCAGCCCTGGGTTCTGTATGGCCAAACAGTGCGAACTGTAAATTGAAATTATACCCCACTTTGCACATTCATTCATGTGCAAAGCGGGATATAATTTGCTAACAGTTTGCATCGTCTTGTCACTCTAAACGCAGGGCAGATTTGCGCCAAAACTGTCTGCAAAGATAACTTGGATGTCTTTTTTAGCCCATCTCGTTTCCGAGAAAGGCTATGATGCTGTTATAGCCTAGGAGTCGCCGTTGTTTTTGTCTTGGTGCGAAACTATGACCTTATATTATTATTTCTGAAAAATTTACCGACCATCAAACTAGAAACCTACACTTTCACATTGGATAACTTAAGTTGATTATTTTTATGAATTGTACCCCCTTTTTCGGCTTTTATTTCCAATTCACTGTCAAGCCCTGCGTTTAGGATGAGAACGTTCACGAAACGTTCAAGCGAATTTTATTCCCGCTTTGCACCTGTCCTTACTGACAAAGCGGAATAGAATTTCTAGACTTTTTGATACCTTTTTTTTTATAATGAACAAGCAGTGGATGAATATGTCTTAGATGAAGACAGAAAAAAAGTCTATTGTGTTGATAAGAAGACGTTTTAAAACAATTAATTGGGCCAACTTATTTTTGACCCGTATCCTATCCAGGTGTAGACTGGTCCCACTTTCAACTATCAGAATAACCCATTCTAGGTTATTCTGATAGTTGATATTGGGACCAGTCTAGAGCTGGTAGCCCGCTGTGATGTAGCGGGCATCAATGTCCGTCCAGGGTCAGAAATAAGTTAGCCTAACATTCAATCAGAAATCAATCGGCAAACCTCAATCCTATATTTGCCAAAACGAATGTTACCTTCCAACGATTGGTAAGTAGTGAGCCTAAGCGAGATAAGCAGCTAGTGGCTGTGTTGTAATTTGTGACTGCAGTTGTATGAGAAAAGACTGGAAACAATTGAAAGATGCACCAGCCATCGCAATATTACTGGAATATTGTAAAAAAAAAAGGTGGTGTTAAAATATGTACATACAAACAAATAAGGATTCAATTATAATGGTTGGATTGGTGATGACTCATTTTTTAAACGAGTTTTTATTGGGGTTTAAGGGAAATAACGCATAATTTAGACACTATTTTGGAAAACAACCGAAGCATAAAATGTTGATTTGGCCTTTATTATTCACACCAGTTTATCAAACGGTTACAATCTTGAATGCGCCAGAGGATACACAAAGGAAAGTAAGAACGAGTGAAGGAATATATGATTGTGTAGATGGATGAATCGACGAACGGACGGATAGACAGAAAGAAGGAAGGAAGAAAGGATTGGTTTGGTTTGAATTGGATCGGGGTAAACGCCGCTTTCAACTATGTGTCAGTTACATCGGCTGGAGCACCTAACAATGGATTCCTGGTATTTCTCACAACAGTAATACCGTTACATCCTTTCCTTGTCTCCAGCTGCTATCTCTCGTAGGTCTACGATTATCAACCCGTTGGTGGGAGATGTGCAGTCGGAAAGAATGGGTGCCGCCATTGGGGATCGAACCCGGAACCTCAAGATTAACAGTCCGCCACGCTACCAACTGCGCTACAGAAAGGAAAGTAGGAAGGGATGGATGGATGGATGGATGGATGGATGGATGGATGGATGGATGGATGGATGGATGGATGGATGGATGGATGGATGGATGGATGGATGGAGGGAGGGAGGGAGGGAGGGATGGAGGGAGGGAGGGAGGGGTGGATAGATAGATTGATGGATGGATGGATTAATGGATTGATGGATGGATGGATTGATGGATGGATGGAAGGATGGATCGATGGATGGATGGATGGATGGATGAATGGATGGCTGGCTGGCTGGCTGGCTGGCTGGATGGATGGATGGATTGATGGATGGATGGATGGATGGATGGATGGATGGATGGATGGATGGATGGATGGATGGATGGATGGATGGATGGATGGATGGATGGATGGATGGATGGATGGATGGATGGATGGATGGATGGATGGATGAATGGATGGATGGACGGATGGAGGGATGGATGGAGGGACGGACGGACGGATGGATGGATGGAGGAACGACGGAAGGAATGAATAAAGGAAGGATGGAGGATGGATGAATTGATGGATTTATGGCTGGGTCGTGACCGCGGTTTCGGTAATGAAGTTCTTTGTCATGCATAAAAACTTAGTTTGCGTGTGTTCTTTGAATGCGTTACATTATTTAAGTTTTTGTGCTCCCTGTCTAATATTAAGGTCATTTTTTAAACATGCAGTTTCTCAAGGCCTCATTCTATTCAATTTCATTTTGTGATCATATTGAGATACACATTGAAAAAGTAAATACTGAAACTTTATATGATCGACCTAAATCTTAATGCAAAATCTGAATTTTTGCCAAAAATTGAGTAATAACCCGAATACCGACGAGGTTTTCGTAGCGAAATGTGACATCGTCAATGAGACGATTCAATTGAGTTTTGACAACTTATGACTATTGAGAAATTCGCGACAACATACATATTCAATCAAAATTTTGTTTCTAATTTGTAAACAAAACGTGTACCAAGCGACCATTCTCTTAAACGACCGCTTTTTGGTGGTCCCGTAAGAGATCGCTTAATGCATGTTTTACTGAAATAAAAGGTTGCTCGTTCGTCCAATTGGACGAAATTTGCGATATGGGATAACCTCCTTTTAATTTCACTCAAAACTCCTCCTCGCACTCATATTATTTCATTCGGAAATCATTCTGAAATTATTCACTTGTTCAATACCACGATGTTGTTTACTGTAGGAGTTTATTCGTATATCTGAAACCCATTGTCACTACTATAAAGAGGATATTATTAGAGAGAACTTTCGCTAAAATTCGCGACTAATTGTACAAGAATATCGCTTTATTATTTTATGATAAAACATGAAGGACAAATCGAGATTCAAGTGCTAAAAGGTCGTTAGGTCCTTCACGTGCACTTACGACCTTTCAATACTGGAGCATCAAAATATGAATTTCTCGCTAAGCCTTTGAAAACCAGAGGCGCGAAAATTAACCGTCGCAAAATTTACCTTATTTACAGAAGACAGATTGCCCACATCTCGCAAGACAAACCCTCCTTTTTTTAAAAAAAAACATTTTCTTTTCATATGTAGTTACAAGACAAGTACTGCCTTGCGTTCAGGATAACAAAGCGTGGCAAACTGTTTGCAAAGTATACTCCACTTTGCACGTGCTCTAGCGTGCAAAGCGTAGTATAATTCGCAAACAGTTTGTCACATTTTGTTACCATACAAGTAGGACAGTGTGTATAAATTATCCCACTCAAACACTTAAAGTAAAACTTTAAAGCGAAAAATTGTAGTAGGGCGTACAAGTCATATGACGTCACATTAGTTAAGATGGTAGGAACGTTAGTCCCAGTGACCTGATTCGTAGATACTTCGTACGGTGAGTGACCTCACATGTGCAATTAATTTTTAAGATTCATTCCCCGAAAGAAACAAACAATTCTCTTCGAATCTTAAATAGAAAACATCACTGGGCTGACAAATTATCGAATATTCTACTAAATCAAACTTTGGAAACTTGACATTGGCCTTTAGCTATTGGAATCGACGTTTCTATTATCTTAACCAATTTGGCTCCATACTATTCGTATTCCCTATCCGACGTATGGCAGTGAATTGTTTACGAAACTAGTCTCGGTCGAAAACGATTATCGATAGTCCGCCTACGATGAATCTTCAAATCAAATCAGTGTATTTTAACTCTGATCCTACTGAATTTAAATTTTGTATTAACACTTTCCTGTTTTACAAAATTTTGGACCTGTCGAAATTCAAAGGTTTTGCAGACGAAAATTTAAAGTGGATTTAATTTGAAAAATAACCATTCTGCAGGGTAGAAAATAGTGTGGAAAAAGAAGAAATTGCTTGTCAGAAGCAATTTCTTCTTTTTTCACAATGTATTCTCAGTCATAAAATCAAAGGCACGTAAAAAGCAGGGATTAAACAGCAAAGGGTTAAATACCACATTTGTTTAAATAAATTGGATTTTAACGCTGCTTTTAACTATCCGTAGTCATATTGAATCGGTTGGAGCACCCAACGATTGATTCCTGGCATTTCTTGCACCAGTACTACCATTACATCCTTTCCAGGCTGCTGTCCCACATAAATTTATGATAAAAAAACCCATTGTTGGGAAAGGTCGGAAAAGATATGTGAGGGCGAATTAAAAATTTCTTATGGGAAGAATTCTATACTTAAGTAGCATACAATAAGATTTTTTGTCTAATGATGGCATACATTTTGTTACGAATGCTTATTGTGGCAGCATAAACCGTCTCAGACGGCTCTTGTTTAGACAAAATCACGTTTTGCTATTGTAACGATTAGGAATCGATTTTTATCATTCAATGAAGTACAAATGGATACTTTTATCAACGGATTTAATACCATTAGACTTTTCTATACCAGTTGGAAATGCCTTTGTTTGTGTACTCGTATAATTTGCGAGTAAAACGCTATATTTTTCAGATAAAAGCAAATAATTATATTTGATTTCATTAGATTTCCGATTTGTACTTATTCTCTTAAAATGTTTTTCGCTGGAGGGAAACTTGGATGCATTTAAGAGACGAAGAGAGTATTTTTTGATTTCATTAAGGTATGAAACTAGAAATCTAATCACACTGTATAAATATGCGAAGCTGATTCATACATTGGTGTGATTAGGTTTTTAATTTCATACCTCAATGAAATCAATATAAACTATCTTCATATCATATAATTTGATTTGTCGAAATAAACCTTTCAGACTAATTAATGAAAAAAAAAAAAAAAAAAAAACACCAGAACTGTATTGAGACTAATCTGTGTGGAAGCTTACGAAATAGCTGTTTTCAATTAGGAATAAATCCAACTTTTCAGCCAATCAAAATGCCCGATTCTCAATTTACACAACATAAATGAAATTATTTGAAATCCAACCAAGAAAACGTATATCTATCGTATAGATATGTAACTCAAAAATGAAGATGAGTACTGTAAATTGAAAATCTAATCGATGTTCTTAATTACTGGTTATCATTTAAGGTAAAGTCAACTCCAAAAGTCCACTGTAATAGGTAAAATCCACGGTATTTTTTCTGGCAGGACTGAGCCTAAGTAGAAGGTCTTTGCATTTAGGGTTAAGATAAATCAGCTTTATAAACATTTTCTTAACCCTTTTCGGACTTTAAAATTTTTGGTCAAGGTTTTACGTGCAACTGTTGTTTATCAGTTGTATCTCTATTTATACTTAAGCTATTTGCTTGGAAACTTTGTACATACTTCTATGACCATCATATCATCCTTAAGACAAAGATTCTTTTCTCTTGACTTTCATTTAATGAAATTTTCTAATGTCGATATTAATTTGCTGTTACTATCCAGCACTAGGAATAGTCGAGCTTCGCTGTCCTCAGACAGCTCTTGTTTTATATTTACTCACTTTCATAGATAGTTGACAATATAAACTTGAAGCGTTCAATCGTCGGTGAGTGACGAATCCCTCGTAACTTCAGCTAGACAGCAAAGTAAATAAAAAGAGACAATATTTCACTTTTTCATCAAAACTTTAAAAAAGAAAAATTACGTTTTTCTTCAAGCCGCAAATTAACGTGAATTTGATAAACAACGTTTTCAGCCAATTCGTAACGCATGAAAGAAAATACTTAAATTTTCTTAAACAACAGATTTTTAAGGATTCACCTGTCCTGCGTTTAGGATTACAAAACGGTGCGAACTTTTGACAAATTATAATCTACTTTGTATGTGTGACTACGTGCAAAGTAAGGTATAATTTGCAAACAGTTCTCACAATTTTGTCATCCTAAACATAGGGCTGATGAAAGCGACTGTTTCGTCGAAAGTTTGTGTTTCTTTATCATATACTTCTATATAAAAAAGAGGACACGATTTTTGTTTAAAAACAATCGTATTCCGGAAGTACAAACCAAACGTTATCCTAATTTGCGGATATCAATTTTAGATTGGAAATAACTTTTGAACGCGACTGTGCACGCATTTTGGGCATGTGATGGGGTATCATGTAACAAACATTTCCTTACATTATTTTGTGGCTTTTGTTGGATTTAAATTGAAATTTTACATCAAAAATGGCTGAAGTGCAAGTTATTGTGAAAGACAGAAAGGGGACTAAAGGTAGTTATACCATTTCTCATGTCAAAAGTGTTGGTTTCTTAAAAGATTAAAAAGATGCTTAACATTAGAAATAAGACTAATTTCAGAAACAAAATCTTCATGAGCAGTAAAGTTAGAAAAAATGTTCAATCATTTGAAAAAAAAAACGATAAAAAATTTAACAGACGCTCGCGGGAAATACAATTTGATCGGAATTCCGTGTATACAATTAACATATCGCTGCAGTCAATCAAACTTTGATTGACCAATAAAAACTCTAGTTTATGATGCGATGACGTTGATTATCAGTATTTTCCTAATTGAATAAAGATATTTTGAAAAGGGGGTAGTTACGACGTTTAGGTCGCTCCCAGCGATTTTCTGTTTAATCCTTTCCTGTTTTATAAAATTTTGGACCTGTCCAAAATTCAAAGGTTTTGCAGACGAAAATTTTAAGTGGATTAAATTTGAAAAATAACCATTCAGTAGGGTAGAAAATAGTGTGGAAAAAGAAGAAACTGCTTATGACAAGCAATTTCTCCTTTTTCCACACTATATGTGGAAAAAGAAGAAATTGCTTGCCAGAAGCAATTTCTTCTTTTTTCACGCTGTTTTCTCAATCGTAAAAATCACAGGCACGTAAAAAAGCAGGGATTAAATAGCAAAGGGTTAAACCATGATATTGGCCTTATTTTTTTGGCAGGTAAATGGCGCCCTTTTATCTTCAAATAAATGAGAAATCGTATGTTAGATATTTCAATTTATAAACGATGGAAGAACAAGCTTTGTTCCGGTTATAGAGATGGAAATTGTATGACAAGTTATAGGATAACAGAACAAATGTGAAAAAAAATACTGTCCAATAAAACATATGATAAGAAAAAAAATGGGGGGGGGGGGGGGGGGGGGGAGATAAATAATTTGATTATCGTGGAGTTCACATGTTTACTTCTATGACATTTGTTGTCTTCCAGTTTACGGAACCATGGACACTTCAAGGCGTGGCACCGACTATGTCAACTTTGAACAGGATGATCAAATGGTATGTTCTCAAAAAATCTGATGCAAATAATAGTTGGACTTTTCAAGTGTAAGATGTGCTCGTATTTAGCTGAATTATGATTTTTGTCAATATAGTCTATTCCCGTCGGGAGTCCCGTGCAAAATTGATGCCGATTTATTGTATTATATATCAAATTAAAGCTTAGGGGATACCAAACAAAATTAAACAGGTCGCCCATCTGGCTTTTGCGTCTGAGCCGAATGATGACGACATCAAAATGGCGTCCATTGTGTATATTCAATTTAAATGTATTGTACACGTAAAACGTAAAATAATTGAAACTTATCATGAATTTCGAGACAAAATGTTATGGTAAATGCCCCAATCGATGAGATAATGATTTTAATGTATAAGAAATGGATTTTCGGGGTAAAATTTTTAAATGTGGGTGGGGTAAATTGAAATGGAAAAGAGCATATGACGTCTAAATATGGGGATCTTTTTGGAACTTATGTCTAAGTTCTGAAAGCTTTAATTTGTTTCAGAGATTGAAATGACTTAAATTGAAAAAGGACTTGCATAGTATATTTTGCTATTTTATGTAATAATTTCCTCGGTGTTTCAAAGAATCAAAGTACTTAAAGCACTGTTTTCGCCTTCTTACTTCTGAGATGGATTGATGATCATAGACCTATGCGAGAAAGCAGATGGAGGCTAGGAAAGAATGTAATGGTAGTACTGGTTTGAGAAATACTAGGAATTCATTTTAAAGTGTCCAAGCTGCCGTAATATGACTGAAAGATTGTTAAAACCGGCGTGAATCCCATGCGAATTAATGCTTTTTACGCAACTTTCATATCAATTTACGACTGACTAATCACTAATCTCAATAGATAATTGATATAGCGGGTTCATCAAAGCATTGAAAGCATGGTCGGAAGTACTTATTCAGGAGTTATGGGTGAAGTTCAAGTAATATAACAAGCAGACCAGAACATACCAGGGCTTAAAAATCAAGAACGTGTTCTTCATTGGCAAAGTTTTTACATGAGTCTTCTTCTGCCCCACAGCTGCATAATTCCGTACAAAACAAATTGTTTGATCTGCATTTACACCTAGATGAATCACAAGCAGATTTGCTACATCCACATTTGATCAACTGAAGAAGAGTTTCAGGAGCTGGAGGTAATGTAGTCATAATAGGAATATATCTGCCATTATCCAAAATCCATCCATAATTGTCTGGCATTGGAATATCAGGATTTGGTTCAATGGCAGATTTCCAGACGATACACTGATAGTGGGCGCGCTTTACGCTTTCAAGGAATGCAGACCTTGTTGGAGGTAATTTCTGTGATTCAGTTTGCTTTCTACGAAACATCCACCATCTCAGCTCAGGAAGTCTTATAATTTCCGTATTAGGCTGATACAATTTGCAAGTATATTTTTCAAGAGCATCTAACATAGTGCTTTGTATAGGTGTTGAACCAAGTTTGCAAAATGCATCTAGTATATAATCATCAGCATTGCGAAAAATCTGCCAACAAGACACTTTACCCTTTCCAGACATTGAACCGGTTACATCCGCACCTGA
This sequence comes from Fragum whitleyi, assembly GCA_948146395.1. Lineage (NCBI taxonomy): Eukaryota > Metazoa > Mollusca > Bivalvia > Cardiida > Cardiidae > Fragum > Fragum whitleyi. The sequence continues at coordinate 12,453,843 of OX411554.1, forward strand.
AAAAGCGTGTAGTCCGATCAAAGCCAGAGTTTTCATATCTCCAATTGAATGGCGAATGGCCGACAAATCTATTCTGCGTTTTCGTTGTCTACTCCCTGTGACAAAAACAGTGTCTTCAGGCAACGTCTGAAAATGGCCAAGGCTCAAGATAAGAACATCTGTATCAGCTGAATGTATGTCAATTTTTGTTATTCCCCTTTTGTAGGCATCAGTTGCATGAAGTATCAGTTTTGTGTCTGCTTCTTCCTGGTTGCTGGATAGATATTCAAAATCCCCTGATGTAGATATCACTTTGTTCTGGTATGCTATTACATATGTTTTGTTTGCACTTTTTGCGGTTTCTATGAGATTAAGAGAGAAATAAGCTGACACTTCGTGCTTCGTTGAAGAATGGGACAGCAATGCTTTCATTGACACGTTTTCAATACGAGTAGAATCTGCAATGTGATATGCAATACTTTGGTTACTGCCCAATCTTAAAGAACGGGTTTCTGTTTTCAGTGACCTTTCCAAATCGTACCTGTCAAAAATAAGATGAATCTCTTCATAATGACCAAACAAGTGCATAACTTTACTACAAAAATGATCAGAAAGATCTTTGCACGTTTTGATTGCCTTTGGTTTATCTAAACCTTGAACTATGACCATTGCGTCTACAACTGCAATCCGATCTGTTTCAATATTGTTTAATGTTGCATTATTTAAAGCTGTAGATTGCTCAACTTGTTTTTCAAGAATAGTCATAAGTTGGCTTTTTTCGGAGCAATGGTGCATTGAGCCGTCTGCTGCGAAGAGAGATCTCGGAACTACAGATAACTCGTATGTGCCTATTGTATCGTCAAGTCTAATTTCTGGCCTTGAATTGGCAACAATCAGCATTCTTGCAAAAAGACCTCTATCTTCTTTCAACTCAATAGTTTTATCACCAACTTTGACTTTTGCTTCTTTTAAGCATGTTTTCCAGGTTTTCAAAGACATTTTCTTCAAAGGGTCCCAAAAATTTGTGGTTTTGGTTTTAATCCTTGATTCAATGAACTCATTTAGCTTGTTAGATCCTTTTTGTTCAACAGTTTCAATATCTCTTTGAACATCCTCAGTAAGTACTGCCTTAGTTACAATGTTAATGATATCATTTCCATCATATTCAAATGGATTTGTGAAGTTGTTTAATGTTGTTGTCAAGGAAATTGTTGATGACATGAATTTATTACGAGCTGTGTTTGAAAGCTCATAATGTTTACAAGAGAGATTCTTCTCTATATCAGCATTTTGTTTCGAGTCAGCTTTAAGCCTGGCTAACTCAGGAGCAACTAAGAAAAATCTTGTGCGTGCAGCTTGGTTTTGTGTTATACCAACTATTCCACCAGCAACCTTCATCCATCGGTTAACTTGTTCTAAGGCATGATCTGCACCAAGCGCACAAGAAGCAATTATTGACTTGTTAACAACCCAATTACCCCTTGAGAATTCTTCCCATAAATTAGGATCTTCCTGATGTAATGATAACATTTCAGACAAGTACAGCGGAATCATTCTTGCATAGTTAAGTCTGTCAAAAGAGAAGAAATACTTTGCAAACGCTTCTAGAGCGTTCAGATGCATGGTCCAATCACCATTCCTTACAGCCTTTATAAACTCAAGCATAATTAAAACCATTCTCATATATACGGACATTGCCTGATGCATCCGTTTACCTTTGTCGTTGAATCTAGATCAAAGTACTGAAAGTACTGATAAGTTGGAATGCGTTCAGGAGACGGTGACATCAAGCCACTAACGAAGCTGACGCTTCCCGCCCACCGCCGAGGTGATCACATTATACGTCTCGTCTTTTGAAGGGAGTATATTGATCAATGTATTTCAACAACGAGAGACGCTTAATTCCCTAAACTTGATCGCTATACAGGCTTGCATCTAATAAAAGAAAAATAATAAAGAAGAAATGAGACAAAATAATTCTGTATTAGAAAAACCAAGAAAATATATTCGTACTTACTTTAAATTAATGTACACGCAGATGATATGATTACCATGCGCGAATCGAGGAGAAAAAAGCATAATTGTTCATGAGTACTGTAGGTATTCCAGTGGGACCTGGGGTCTCTTTCAAGAAGAAAAATCGTACGATAGCTATTATACTTTAGGAGATATGCTCCGGACAAGTTTAGTGACGGAACTTCGGAACGATGGAACGACGGAATGACGGATGGAGATCATTACTATATCCCCTCCCCGAAAACGGCGGGGGATAAAAGAGCTGTTAAATTTCATCTTGTACAAATGAACAATTTGTATTATAAGAAAATTAACAATACGGACATTTTTTCAAAGAAGGAGGAGTTGTATTCAAAAGATTTTTGACATGAAGGCCCCTTTTTCATGACGCGACTGAAATTCACTTAACTGCAACAATATGCAAAAATTCAGGTAACAATGTACATTTTGTAAAAAATCTTTAAAATAAGTCCATAAATAAAAGAGGAGTTGCGTTCACAAGCATTTTACAAGAAGTTCCATTTTCAATGACGAAATTGTAATTCACCAAACCGAGACTATATAGGCAAGGTCAGGTCACTAGGGACATTTTGTGAAAGTTTCGTCCAAATCATTCCAATTCCATAAATGGAGGAGGAGTTGCGTTCAAAATTTTTTTTCAAGAAGGCCCCCTTTTTCCATGGCACGGCTAAAACTCACCAAACTGCGTTAAAATATGCGCTAGGTCAGGTGACTAGGAACGTTTTGTGAAAGTTTCATAAAAAGCGGTCCATAAATGGAGGAGGAGTTGTGTTCACAAGATTTTCAAATGAAGGCCCCCTTTTCCATGACGCGGCTAATATTCACCAAACCGTGACAATATGCACTAGGTCAGGTGACTATGAACATTCTGTGAAACTTTCATCCAAATCGGTCCATAAATGAGGGAGGAGTTGCGTTCACAAGCTTTTTTTGCATGAAGGTCTCTTTTTCCTAGACGCGGCTAAAATTCACCAAACCGTGAATTTATGAGCAAGGTCAGGTGACTAGGAACATTCTGTTAAAGTTTCATCCAAATACAACCAGAAACTTTGGAGGAGTTGTGCTTTACAAGAAAATTGGGCGCTCATGCATACGTATGCTTGCACAGTCAAAATCGCAAAATTCACGACTAGCCTTTAGGTGTCGCAAATTAATGAGTAAATTAAACAATACATGTTTCTTGAAAGCCAATTTTAATCGTACGATTGTGATACGATCAAATTTCGGTCGTAGGACCATTCTTAAAAAAGGCCCACGATGACAAAAAACGTGGGGTTTGTCAACTCGTTCAGATATTTGATAAAAACCAAGGCTGTGGTTAACCTGTCATAATCTTCAATGATATTTGAAGGATTGCGCACATGCGTATTTTTGCACAAGTGAATTTATGTCTAGGCAATTTTTAAAGAAAAATGGACAAAAGCAGAAAGAGAAGATAAATATTCGCCTATAGACCCGCAATTTAGGGTGAGTGATCAAAGGTAAAATTTGTCTATAGAGGTTGAGACAAAATTGACCTTTGAGAGCTCACTTAAACTTGTGGATCTACACCTGCATCGATCCTTGGTGCGTCCACCATCAGAGAAATTATCGCGCGATTTGGAAATGGCGTTCCGTTTTTTTGTTTTTGTTTAAGAGAATTATTAGAAAGAGAATATTTGCTGGATCGGATTTTAATACAGATAAATAATCTGCAGATGTTGCGCGTTTCTAATGATGCTGTACGGAACAATTAGAAACAAAAACATTTGAACTATTTTGTAACAATGTGTAAAAGTTCGTTCAGAAAGAGAAACTAGACCTATAAAAGAAGCTACAACATAATTCTACGAAAAACCGCCCGCGACATTACCATATAAGCAGATCACGTGATTGGCTTGAGATATTTTCACAATTCTACGAAAAACAGGTCGCGACATTACCAAATAAGCAGATCATGTGATTGGCCAGTGCTATTGTCAAAAGCTGACTTTATTGGACTTGACTTATCACATGATTTCCTTATATAGTAATGCAAATAAGTGGTACTAATAAATTCGTACGCAAGTTTCAATAAATATCGTTTAAAACATAAATTAGCGTGTTAATAATTTACATGAAGTGATAGTTGTGTAATTGTTTAACATTAATACTTCTTGATGAAATAAACTGCATATCTATGTCAAGTTGAGATATATAAAATAGGCCGAAGTGTATTCACATCCTGTTCACGTGATATGTGTTATCAGAAAACCCGAAATGGAATTATCTTGTGTTCATTTTGCGGTCTTGTTAAATCTAAGTTGGAATTGCTCCGCATTCCAACTTAAAAATGATGATTCAAAGTTTGAAGCTCTCGTGAAAAGTTCTAATTCGGTATATCCCTTGAAAATCTTTTCAGTGGAGGATAAATCACTACAACTATCGACGAACTTGAAAAACTCTGCTTTGCAATCATTGAATATCAGGGGGTTTTGCTTAAAGAAAGCATCCATATTCAAAGAAAATAAGGATAAAAGTGTAATGGTGTGTGCTTTAACTCCTCTCTTGACATGGTTTCCATCAATGATTTGTTTAATTGTTGTCTGACCATATAAATCTGAATGAAGCCAAGCGGAATCTATTCCAGAATTGTCGATGAAGCAACCAATTGTGCGTAGCATTGCGATTACAATATGAAGTTCGCCTGGACGAAGAACAATGTTATTCATTTCATTTTTCTTAGCCATTAGCAATTTCTGAGCAGGCTTATACAGACCCATATCAAGTGATATAACTGTTTTGTGCTCTTCGCTAAGAACTACTGTGTTAATATTCTGTGCCTGTTTCAGAACGGTCAACAAAGTAGAGAACTCATGTGCCGGTGCTGCAATTAGTGGTGGGGTCGATACACGAGTTAATGGTAATGGCTTGCTGATTATGGAATTCAGGGCAGACCATGTTGGTGGTCCTGATACATTAGCATCATCAATGCCTTGCTCCCTTGTGCTTGAAAGACCAAAGTAAGCTGATGTAAGCCAACAAGAATTAAATTTGCCAAAGGCCTCCGACTCAAATGTTGGAAGTTTACAGAGTTCTTTACACTCTGGCTTTGCATTATTTGAGAGATTACATTCTAAGATCTCTGTTATAGTATCAGGGAGGTCTAAAAGTTTTTTGTCGTCAATATCTCCATCAAATAGCAATGGAGTAGACGTATCGTTTTCATCAACCCTCTGGTAGATGTTCATAACGGTGCCATGTAAAGTATTTTTTCCATCTGCAGTATCTTCTTGAAAATCACAATTATCCACAGCAAAGAAAATATGCCGACCCAAAATAAAGTTTCTAGGTACAAATACACCACCATTTTCATACATACTTACTACTGCCTGATTAGCAAGCTGAGTTTCAATAGCAATAACCCTTTTATAATCAACAGATAAGCAAAGGCCATGTAAGTAATCTATCAGCTCTTTGCTCCTGAAGGTTGCGTGAACGGTCAGTCCAACACTTAGTTGTAACGGCCATTCATGCAAGTGTTTCAAATTCAAAGTTTTCTTACTACAATCTCCTTGCTTTCTTGATAAGCAAGAGTACATTATGTGTTGTGCAAGAGTAAGTACTCTCCTATGAACCGTTTCGTCAGCATATTCATCCGCTCTACCAAGTTTAGAAGACCCTTGAATTAACCATCGCAGAAAGATAATAACAGACTTTGGCACATGATTTCCAATAATATTTTCCTGGCTTAATGAACCTGAAAATTTCCAAGAATCAACTTTTAGAATCTGATTTCGCAAATATTTCGCAACATCATACAGATTCTGCATTTCTGTTTCTATCCCCGATTCCTCAAACATCTGGATTGCTTGATCAGTTGTCTTTTTCAAAGTCACACGTTCTGGCTCGTTTCGCCTGAGGGGTTTCCTGAATTGCACACCATTTATATTTTCATTCAAAATGTGTTTAAGTTTTAATTTCGAAATATCGGGATTGTCAACACTGTTATTTTCCCTAATTGTAACAAACTTTGCTTGTAAATCATTCATATTTTGAATTTCTCCTGCTTCTAACACCTTTTTTACATTATCAATAAATTCTATTTCAGCAGCTAATTCTGATTCTGCGGAGTGCACTTTTGAAACTTCTTCTGGTTTACGCCGTAGAACGTTTCGAACATGCTTTGCAAAACAGTTGCTATGATACCTAACATCAATTGCATGGGCATCGTTAGGATCAATGGCAGTACTAAGACGAACTCTAAATGTCTCATTTTTAGATAATTCAACTGCTTTCCGTAGTTTTTGACCTACAGCATCGGTACTAACTTTAATCAGAGGGTGTTTAGTATTGTCACACATCTGACAGAAGAAACACAGCTCTCTATTATATGGATCAATAGACCTACGTGTGAATTTTCCAACAGTTTGAGATGTTTCTGGTAAGAGATTTACATGGGGACAGTTCTGACCTACCCTGTTTGCCACCATCTTTTCGTACCTTACCTTAGCTCGGTTAATTTGCAATTTACTAGTAGCAAGTTTATAGCATTCTTTATGCCATGTAGCTTGCTTTTCCCTCATATCTATTTCAGATATACCCGAGAGCTTTCTACTGATATCCGGATAAATACCATCACCATATTTACCTCGAGTATGAATCGCACTAAGAACTTGTTCATATGCAATTGGACATTCAAGTAAATTCTTAGACTTGTCATCATATTGGCAAATTATGCAAAGCTCCCAAAAGACATCACAGCGAGGTCTCTTAGAGTTGCTTGGACCACAACCATCTTCATCTTGAACCGACATAATTACCACCAACTCCTATGATTACCAAGATATGATATGTAAAATTGTCTGAAGACTTATAACTAAGAAACGATTGTAGATCTAATGTAGCCTGTACTGATAAGAATAGTACATAATAATGACGAGATTGTTAGCGAAAGAAACTATGACAAGATAAGACGTCACTTATTATGTCACACTCCGTTCTAGGTCAATTGTTTATCGGGTATTTCAATCTTGCACAGATATTTATACACGCGATATTAATTGAAAATGAAAAACAACATTGGTGTGTTAAATTATATACATGTATATTTTATGATAATCTTTCAATCTTTTACTTCAAAAATTGTTTTATAACTAATAATCAAAACGTTTGAAGTTTAAATACCATAATACTTGGCGGGGTTTGGCAAAAATGAACTAAATGTCATTTGTTAAAGGAAGAGTGTCCGGATGGTACATTATCCGAATATTTAAACAAAGATTTTGAGTATCACAAGCTCTGAAATTCCAACTATTTTAGCACAAATTATTGCAAATGGAACCTTCTTACTGTAGACAGGAAAAAAACTTTTCATGACTCGTCAAGATTATATACTCTTCTGTTTACTAAATTAGCATTACTATATTTCAGTCGTCAAATTGATGACGTCATATTAAGACCCAGACACCGATCTGAGATGGGCGACCTCTTCCAAATTAAAGCTAAGACACCAAACATCATTTTGATATAGGTCGCCATAAATCGGCACCAATTTTGCACGGGACCCATTTTTTGTCCCGACGGGAATGGACTAATAAATTGATACATTGGCTCTTAGCATAAAATACTACTCCTTAAGAAACGATTATTTATTGATGAACATGGCTTGGCAGACGTTCATTTAACCGCAATCGTCTATCTTGACATAAGAACAAGAGGCCCGTGAGGGCCTTGGATGCTCTACTGGCTATCCAGGTTTTCCTTAGTTTAATATTAGGTTTCAGGAACGCTATTGCTTTAAGAAGAATTATCAATTGAGAATAACTAAGCACCTTTTTCTTCTTCAATTTGTTAGAGCAATAATACTAAGGGCTCGTTTTACTGTGTTTCAATGAAATTTTCAAACATAACCTTACTTTAAACCGATTAACATTCCTTATGACCATACAATCATTCAAGTTTACCCGATGATATAAGTGGACATTGGTGCGTAAACAGCATATTTTAGCGAGAATCCCTGATGACTTTTCACTGCCTATTCCGACAGATCAGTCCTGTAAAAAATCAGATAATATTTGTGGATTCTATCGCGTAAGAAAGAATTGCCTACGGACAGACAGACGGATGGACGGACAGATTTACAGACAGACGGACGGGCGATCGGACAGACGTACGGGAAAAACGTCATCGCTATAGCTCTATTGACCTACAAAAAAAAGAGCTGCATAAAAAGACTTTTTGAAGAAGAAGAAAAAAAATATTTTTTTTACTTGTTTTGCACCCCTTCAATGATTTAGCACCTAGTTTGTCCTTTTTATTAGACGATGTCCTTTACGAAAGAACGGATAACAGACGGGACAGCGCACTGACATCAACTCTTCACTTCATGGGTGGAAATAAACGGTACTCTCTGATCCAGCCCAAAAATTGTTCCAAATCACCTAGATCTTTTAGTCTAAAAAGCCAGACCTATGAATGAATCACATCACATTTTTGTGGAATACCTACAGCATCAGAAACTGTTCAATTTTATATAAAACAAAGACGGTCGGAAATCCGTTGGGGTCGGACCAGACGTTAAACCATGATACTTTTTAATAATTGGTATTTTATTACTGGTATTTAAACTAAAAAGTATAATACTTTATCCTGTGTTTCTTCTTTTTTATGCTCTTATTACTTTATACCTTTTATAATAGCCAGTTTTCTATTCCATATTTAGACATGTGCGTTTTTACTAAAGATGCTTTCTAATTCCAGGAAATCAAGGGTTATAAACGAAGTACCCCTAAAACAGTGATCACGTGGTTTTTCATATTGATTACGGTCGGAATACTTCGGCTCGTTTTCTATTGGCTGCCGCACTTCATGACAAGAGCAACACATAATGAGTGTAGTCTTCAAGAAGCAGAGGTTGTTATTCTTAAGGTGAATTTAATTTCCTTTTTAAGTTATTGAACCCGTAATAGTTCCGCAAGGTTTCGGAAGTAATGAACTTTAACAGCCTTAACCGAGGTTTCCTAGGGATTTTCATTAGAAAACTTCGGTCAACATTTTGAAAGATCATAATTGCGAAATGTTGCGGAATTATTAAGTGTCCACTACCTTAAATTTCAGACCTATCACGCGATGAAGGACCATCTGAGTGATCAGAACCTGGTGATCAAACTGTAGTTACGAAGTTTTTTGTCGACGATAAGAGTTTGACAGTGTGTATAGCAAACACATAGAGACTCGCTTGAAATTAAAAAAAAATGTAAAAAAATAGTTTCTTTACAATATTGTTCCTTATTTAATGGTATGCCTACGGTACCAAATACGTGTAAAGCAAACTTTTAAAGATGTCATAAACGTACAATCAAAATTAAAACAGTAAAGTCTATATCATAATAGGCATACTGAAAGGTAACAGTATAGATCTATATCAGCAGATTAATTCTGTATTACAAAAATGTTTGAAGGTTTTTGGGTAAGAATGAAAGATAGGGTGTTGAGCGAGTGATTTTTTTTTATAGTTTTGAAAGAGATGAATGTCAATTTCGCCACGTTATCAACTGTAATTTTACGTATTTCCAGTCTGTTTTCAAATTTAAAACATTAAGAGACATAGCTGAAGTAAGAAAAACAATACTCGTAAATATATGAAAAATATTATTTGCGCGTTTTTTTCTTAAAAAAAAAAGATTCCCAAGAATCGTATTGAAAATTCAAGGTTAAAGCTTTTTTATTGAGATTTTTAGGTGGCTTATTAAGAAACTAACGATATCTGGGTGGGGAACGAACCTTGTTTATCGGGATTATTTTTAATCGCACCTCAGAAGCCCATTTTTCTAAGCATCCTACAAACTTTTTGCATAAGTCAAAAATTAAAATTGTTTGTATAGTAGTTTCTAAATATGGAATTCTGCCATGCATCATCTCATTGGAATCCAATGAGATATTGCAAGGCAAAATTTAATAATGAATAAAAACACCAGGTACGATTTGTGATTTTGACTTACGGTTGATATTTTCGCAAGAAATTTAGTTAAACGGGAACTTGATAACTACTTATTCTTCAGGATAAATACAAGCAGTACTTTGTGTCTGAAATAAAGTATACCCGGAAAGATGCGCAAAGGTAAGAAATATTTCACAGTCGTATACCTGGTACAGTGTAGTAAAAAAGTGCCCTGTGTAGAAGAATGCAAGATGGCGGACGTAAACAACGATTAAGTGTATGTACATTTTCAATCACAAAAATACAGTTTAATTTCACTGATGGTGTTTAATAATAGACATTATGACCATCATGAAATAAATTATTGAGGATATTTTGTTCAAAACCAAAAAATTCATTACGGCTGGATAAAAGGTGCCTAAATTTTATCAGAATGTAGTTACTACTACAACCTTAGATATAAAACTCAGTCTCAAAAGGCTCTTTTGAAGTGATTAACTTCCATTTATTTTGTCAACATACTTACCAAACCGGTTTGGTCTGTTTTTTTTAAAAAAATAGTTGTTAGGTATGGCGCAACAGCACACCATAATATTGTTAAGTAATTTCATCGATTTATTTCGAATTATAGTTTTTTGAATTCAATGATTTATAATAAATTACTATATATTTATCAATTTGTAAAAAATGGATATATTGCTAAACAGCCTTACAGGTATATAGATTATTAATGTTCATTTATGTTATGATAACACACCATACGTTACAAAAAATCTACACCTTTACAAAATTAGAATGACAAATATGACATGATTTTATAAGATAAGTCAGAATAAATAGCTTGAATAACTACGTTTTGAGCCCGAGTTTTATACCAATGCTTGTAGTAGTACCTTGGTAGTACTTTAGACTGTACTTTGTTGAAATATGAGTCAATTTTATCCAACAGTCATGCAGTTTCTTGCTCTGTAAAAAAATACCCTTTTCTGCAATGATCTTCACCTCTATAGCTATGGCAGCCTTATGATGCTTAACTGCTTGTGCTCATAAATAGCTTAATTTTGATACATGTATATATTTTATACCTTGACATACGGCTTTTTCTTGGCAAATGAAGTGCCCTTGAAATCGGGTCTCAAACATTTAGCATGAACTTTAAATGAGCGCAATGAATGAGTTTTGAGTGAAATTTAAGGTTGGTGATCCAATATCGCAAGTTTTGTTCAGGATGAACACAATTAGCGATATTTATTACCTCCATTGAATAACATAGACATACAAGATTTAACTATAGCTTCCCTTTTCTTCAAGGTCCAATCAGGCGCTTACAATTTCAATTTTGTCCGTGTTTTTATAGCTATATTTCCTTTCAGTTTAGTTTTTGATCTTATCTTTTTAGTAATTTTGGATTCTGATTAAAAATGATAAAAAATACTGATTTTGAAACAGACTTACCCAAATTTTCCGGGGTTTTTTTTATCGTACGCAGAAATTCCGAACTTGGATGAAATATACCGGTAAGCTCAAATAGCAGAGCATTTATAATTAATTTTTATTCATTGATAAATAGTTACTTTAGCAACCTTAGCAATTATTGAAAAATAATTATCTAATTATCATTTATATCAATGTAACTTTTTTTCAGTAATGGCTTTTTAAAGACTTCTGTTGACACAAAGAAACGTTCCCAAACAAATGATGCTTTGGTATGTGAGAGATAGAATAGTTTATTTACACTCAGAATTAAAATCCAGAATTTCCTACTTGATTGTCGCCAAAAAATATAGAGAGAGCATCTTGAATGGATGGTCATTAAATACCGACTTTATCAAACGAGTCATCTATAAATAGATAAAAAACGAGGCTGCACCGAGTTTTTATCTGTTTTAGATGACGATTTTAATATTTTCGGTATTTTTAAATTACGCACAAATTTGATATTCTATTTATAATATGAGTTTAATATATGGGATAAAACGAGGGCATTGCGATATTTATCGATTCAAGCTATTACGCGAAATTTGCATCAAATGCATTTTGAAATCAAATGCATTTTAACATCATTTTGCCCAACGAAAATTTAACGTTGCTATGCGATCTTAGTTCATTTGAAAAGTTATTTCGCTAGTGTAATAACACCTGTGTTATGTAAAAAATATTCAACGGGGGTTATTTCACTCCCCAGACGTAGGTCATATTATACAAGCGCTTTCTAAAACTGACCCTGTTGCTAGGCAACAAGAGTGATTCGATTCAAGCATAAATTCCACAAAAAACCTTAAGATATTTTTTTATTTAAAAAATGAAATAAAAAGTACTTGTTATTCATTCTATGTATACAGATCCCGCCGTCCAGTTGATATTTCAACAAGATAAAATCGAAAATAGTCGAGTCCTGCGTTCGGGATCACAAATCGGTTCAAACTTTTGCACTAGTTTAGTCATCCCGAACGCAGGCATTTTTGTTTTGCTCTGCTAGTCACCCCGTGACGTTGCTTGCCGGTTATCGCAAGCGCACCACAAGTAAGCACACTGCTCTGAACAGGAAACCAGGAAAGCACTCGGTCACAATCGCTGGCGCTTTGCCCCCCCCCCCCCCCCCCCCCCCCCCTGAACGCAGGGCTGGTTTTCATGATATGTAATATACTAGACAGACGTTAGCTCTTTCTACGAAAATGCTACTTTTGTTATCGATATAAACCTGATAATCCTGATTCTAATGGTAACTTTTAATCAACAATTTCAATAAGTTGTTAATGAATTCTACGTCCCAAATCTATTTTTAGTATTCATAAACTGTTTGCATTTCTTTTCAGAACGGGGGAACGTCTTTTAACCAATACGTAAGTAGTTTTCTCAACCTTTTATCGCAAATCACTTTTAAAATCTAGTTTCGAGTAAAGTGGGGCTTGCTTTCGTATTTGGGATCCATAATTGTGATCATTTGACTAACATAACATTCCAGCTGTTGTTTGAAATTTTGAGGGACCGGAACACCTTCCTGTGAAAGATGGCCCTTGTTGGATTATAAACTGAAGTTAAATAGATCTTTTATATTTAGAAGCCATAAATCAAGCAATATGAGTATAGTTTTCAACATCGTAAAATGTACAAAGTGGAAATCGAGGAAATAGTTTATCGGTTTTAATGAAATGACGATCGTTTTGAAAGATTTTGGGCGTTTTTAAATGGTTTTCGTGAGTGTTGGATTGATTGAATGGATAATAAAGTGGAACATTGATTGGGTATTTTGACGCATTGAAAGAGAAGAAAAAGAGTATAATTTCATTCACATATATTTTACTTTTTTGTAGTCTAACAGTGACGTGGTTCGATATTTCGTGTCGAAGAAAGTAAAATATTTGTGGAATCAGGAGTACTCAATGTTCCAGAAAGTAACGTAAGTAAATAGAAATGTTCTGTTTTTTGAAAGTTCACATTCGAAATATTGCTCGGACCTTTCCGTAAACTGGATAGAGCCTCGGATGTAAGTGCAGTAATTTTTGGTTATTTTAGGTAATTCGGCTTCTGGTGGTAAATCGTCTAGGAAAATCTTTTTGGCATATATAACAATATGACAAAACGCAGTTTTATAAAAAAAATCATAACAAATTCTCACCGTTATAAATGGAAAAACTTAACCGCGCTTCTTAGTTCAAAGGCTAGATAAATAAACCACGAGAGCTTCGAGAGCTTAGTTAAAAGGCTAAAGGAGTAATCCACTCGAGCTAAAACCTCTCGTGGATTAATTATTGAGCCTTAGAATTCAGAAGCGTGGTTAAATTTTCAATAAACAATGGTACAAATTTGTTATTCTATAAATAATATGTCAAGTTTGAATGATTAAGATTTTGTTGATTTTCTTTCACTCGACGCCATTTTGTAACTTGTGATGTCATGTAAACACCCTTGCGAAACGACTCGCTTTCTTAGCTGCATCCTTTTATTTTTGAGATCTATCGCATAGAATCGCCGAAGGTGTCCGATTGGGAAGTTAAAAAACCTATCAACAATATCAACTGATGCCAGACTTCCTCGCCAATCAGTGTTGATTCCGTTTGAAACTAGTAGAAATTTTCTTCTCTAAAACTGTTTCTTCCTAATGTTATATATATCCTTTAAGTCCTTGATACAACAGAAAACACGACTTTACAGCCTTTCATAACACAGAAACAATCATTCAGGGACAAGTCCACCAACCACTAGAAAGATTTAAGGCAATCGGAATATCGCTCGGAATTTTCCGTAGGCTGGAAAGTACTTCGGACGTAAGTGTAGTAATTTGGTTCTTATTTTAGGCAATTCTGCTTCTTTGGTACTTTGATTAATACGCTTGAAGAATAGCAAATTCCATTAGTGTCTTTCGATCGTCTGTGGGTATATTTTGGCATATTATTATTTGAAAGCAAAACGCAGTAAAACACTGCGTTTTGTTTTCAAATTATAACATGCCCAATTTTACCTTACTTCAATTTTGTTTTTCGCAACGTCATCTTCAGCTATATTTGTGACGTCTTTTAAACCAACGTTCCAAATGACGCGCTTTCATGGCTGCGCCCTGATTATTCCCGAGGTCTATTCCGTAAAGTCGTTGAAGCTTCCCGATTTGGATTTAAGGAAGTTTGGTTTCGCCATACTGCTCCGTGGACTTCCCTTTGTACCTCGACATGTACGAACGTTTTATGAAATATTTCCTAATAAGTACTGGCATCAAATGGGAAAAGCACTGTACATTGTAAGTTTCAAATAACCCTTTTCACCACAGAATATGTATTTAAACGAAATTGAACAGGTGAAAAGTTTCTTTCGAGGTTCAGTATATTTCCTTATTTCAGGGGTATGGAGGACAACGTTTCCTGTTCGTATTATCACCAATGTCAGGGATTATCATACGATGAACAACAAAATCGTCGTGTTTTGTATGGAGATAATGTGATAGCTGTACATGTAACCCCCATCATCACATTGTTGTTTAAACAGGTAGGCATGTTAAAAACATTTAAGCCTGTGCGTGACATTCCCAACAATTTGAAATGTGCGTGAAGTGCAAACATTTATCAGCGTAGACAGCCACCTACTGTAAATATAAATTCCTGATGGTGTACAGATACTTTGAGACCTTATCTATCTACTAAACCTATAGTGAAGACTCTGGCCAGTCTGTGCGGATGCACAGGCTGGTCAGAGTGTTTGCTTTGTACATTTATGAAATTGTTGGAAATCTCACGCACAGGCTCATTTAAGACGCAATTATGACTTACCGATGACTTCCCACATATTTAGAACATAAATCACGTTTCACCAATTAACCAATACCTACGTAAAGTGATTGTTGTTGTAACCGTTTAGAAAGTCATCATTAAGACAAATATGCGTCTTAAATGTTTTTTATGAAACTGGCCCCGGCACATAAATTATAAAAAATAATCAATTAAGACCAAGCTATGAAATATACATACGTATAAAGAACAAATAAAAAAGACTTTTATGGTCGAATTATCACGAAATAATATCTATATTGCTACTACTTCTGGTACAACTCTTTATTCAAAACCATGTATGGTATAAATATACAATATGGATACAGAAGACAAGATCAAACAATTATGATTGGATCTAGATAGGATAAATCAAGGAAAAGGGATAGTTTATCTAGAACAAATTAAATCTAATGGGGAAATAGATAATTAAGTAAATTTTCCTTTGTTTGCTGTAAATGACTTTTGGACGGTTTCGATGGTTTTCGGATAATCATGATATGATTTTCTCAGTGTCCGTTCCAAACATCGCAATTACAACCTAAATAAGCTGTGATTCCGCTATTTGGTCCCCCTTTCAGTAAAGTATTTTACTTTACTTTTATTTTACTACACTTTATAAATTCAGTCAAATGTAATATAATGATATACCAAAAACCACTTAAAAAGGGAAACGAGTTTGATGTACGATCGAATGGTTAGAATCTTCAGTTTATCTAAAGACGAGGCTTGATCTATACAGACTACAGCATTTCGTCGATTTTCTGCTAAAACCTTGTAACTACAGCTTACATAAAGCTGTAGTTACGAGGTTTTAGCAGAACAATGACGATTTTACAAAGCACAATAAGTTAGATTGGTTCCTTGCTAATTCACCGCAGATTCAAATGATATGTTTACATTTCAGGTTTTGTCACCATTTTACATATTTCAAGTGTGCAGTTGTTGTCTATGGTACTATGACGAGTATTATTACTATGCCAGTTGTATTGTGTTTATATCTATAGTTTCTATCATTGCCTTCATCTATCAAACGAGAAAGGTGAGAATATACTTATTTTAGTTTAAACATATTTCATTAACATTTTGTCTAATACACTCACTGAATACATAAACATAATTACAAAAAAAGGAAAAGGGGTTTGGCCACAAGTTCTCACAACTTAGTATTTGACCATCCCCCAAACATACATGTGATGTGATGCAATTATTGTGTATGGTAATGTTTTATGACACCAGAGCGTAATTTTTACGCATTTATGAAATAAGAAGAAGTAGCATAATACTATGCGTGATATAATTCTTATGACATGTGTTTCTACCATGTAGCCTACACAGAAAGCTTCGCTTAAGGACTGCATATCAAACGAAAAAGGTGAGAATTTACTTATTTTACTTTCAATACCATTTTGCCTAATACATTTACATATATGACCCGTCATGCGAACATGGACCATCTGGGAACTCTGTAAAATAAATATTGAAAAAGAGATTTGGTTCAGCATAGATCAACCAGAGGTCGCATTTTGAAAAATTCTTTCACTGGAAGGTAGATTATTCTTTCTAGATTCAGAAAATAAATAAAGTGCGAAAAGATTCAACCCTAGTCAGTCTGCGCAATCCGCGCAGTCTGACTAGGGTCGACATTTTACGCACTACCCACATGGTCCCTTCTTGCGTGACGGGTCACATACGTATGGTTAAAAAAAAATAAAAAAATGTAAAGGGCTTTGGCCAGAAGTTCTCACAACTTAGAATTTGACCATTCCCCCATACAAGTACATACTTATGACGCAGTTACTATGCCAGCTGTATCGTGTTTATATCTATAGTATCTATCATAGCCTTCATTTATCAAACCAGAAAGATGAGAATAAACTTATTATCGTTTAAACATGTGTGTCTGTGCGCGACATATCCAACAATTCAACCTGTGCGTGATTTGCCAACATTGAGCAGCCTAGACAGTCACATAGTGCAATTAAAATATTGTCTGTCTGTCAAAAGATACTATGAGACCTTATCTATAAAAGAGCGCAAGGAGAAGGCTCTGGGAAGACTGTGCGGTTGCACATGCTGGCCAGTGTCTTTCGGTCCATATTTGAAATTGTTGGAAAAGTCATGCACAGGCTCATATTTCATTACCATTTTGCCCCAATACATTTTTATTATACAGGCAGTTAGTAAAATCTAGAAAATTAAATTCACCTCGACCGAAAACATTAAAAATCAAAACAAAAACGAAGCATTCTGTTAAACTTTAAGTAAGAATTGCCTGTCGTTGATTTCTAAAGACAACTACTAGAGACGAATGAAAATGACGTGTTTTCATTTCTGTTATAGATGCAACGAGCATTACGAGAAACAATTTCATCTTCCACTATCGTCACCGTGTGTAGGGGACCAGACGGTATGTAGTCAGTCACAAATTAACGGAACGTCATCCTCTCTTCCTATCTTCGACAAGGCAGTATATTTATGATTGACAGATCGCTGCTGTCCATCTAAATAACGATTCGTCAATCATAGAGTTATTTTTTATTACAAGTGAAATTGACGATTTGGGTTTTCATTTCGTAAATAAACTTACCTGACAGTATTATATGGATTTCCTTTCCGTTAGTTTCTCTTATTCGCTCCCACTATACCGGAAGTAAAACTTTTTTATCTCCCTTTGATTACTTCCGGCACATGCCAAATAAACTTCAGTTTCTTTTTTTCGGCGACCGAGTCGGTCGTGTTTTTCAGTTCGCTCTCAGTATGGCTGAACTCGAAGCTCAACTTGAAAAAAATAATGGAGATAGGGATAGTGTTTCACCCGATAGAAGACTAGACTCTTTAGAAAAGAAATGGAATGAGAAATTCTCTTCGCTCGACGAGAAAATGGACGCTTTGCTGGATCGTCTTCATCGTTCTCGTTCACGTTCGCCACAAAGGCGTTCACCTTATTCAACCCCGACACAAAGTCGGAGACGCAAAAGAAGAAGCCGTATACGTTAAGCCGTATACGTTCTGGTTCTGAATCTTCAGAGTCTCTTGATGATGTATTGTCTATACGGGCAAGTGGGAAAGTTTTGGATAACAGTTGTTCCTCATATGAAAATAACAATGTTTTCAAGTCTGCTGATGAAAATGGGGCAAAAGACTTGTCGGAATCTACAAGAAAGTGCTTGTTAGAAATTTTTGGTGAAGATGCCCATGTTAAAAAGGCTGCTAAGAAAGAGGGCATCAAGCTTGACAAATCTCAATTTGAAATCTTGGAAAATGGATACAGATGAAAATGTCCTAATGACCTTACTGCATTCTCAGAGGAATGTTACGATTCATTTCCAGTCTGTGAGGAAACAGAAATTTTTCTGGAAGTTCCACCTTTAGACCCATTAGTGGAGACTTGTTTGGTTAATCGACATGGTGATAAGGCTTCCTTTAAGAAGAGTAAAGGTAGATCATTGTTTTCTCAGCCATGCAAAATGGTAGAAAAAATAGCATATAAAGGACAACAGGCATCACGTCTTGGAATAGTTATTCAACTTTACATGCAACAAAGTCTGGGGAATTTAGTTGAATTTATTAATTCTGAGACTTTTGACAAGGATAAAGCTTCTCAACAGATTAAAGACATCTTTGCAATGTCAACAAAAGGGTTGGACCAAATAAGCAGAGCAGGAGCTTTCCACCATATCATAAGAAGAACGGTGGCTATGACGGATACAGCCTTATGTGATCTTTCGGATTTTAAAGATTTCTCAAACTTGCCTCTCTCAGGAGAAGGAGTGTTTTGATCGGAGTTAGAACCATTACTTAAATCTCGCAAGGAGAAGAAAAAACAATTAGACGAAATGTTATCAGAACTTAAGAAACGTGACAGGAAGAGGAAGCTTTCGCCAGATAGGCCTTTAGACGCCAAACGCCTTTACAATACTGGGGCTTCCTCTAGTAAGTCGTGTAACTCTTGGAACAATTTTCGTGTTCCAAAGGACCCCAGAGATAACGAGTCACACAGGGCTAATCAATCACAATCTTGTTGGAAGTACAACAAACCAAAGTCAAGTTCAGAGTACTCAGCAAGAAGGGGAAGTTCCTCCAGAGGGAAGCTGGGAAAATCAGCTAGTCAATGACAATGTGAGTATAATAGCCTAATTTCCTCAGATACCTGTTGGAGGCCGCCTTTCTTATTTTCTGGACCAATTAATCACTTCAGACAAATGGGTTTTGGACCTGATACGAGAAGTTTACTGGAATTCTAAAAAAATTCCCCAGTTCTCGGGAATCAAAGTGACAAAAGTACCTTCTCGTCAGGTTTCAATCAAAGAATCAGAAATAGAAAATCTTTTAAGCAAAAGAGCTATAGAAATTGTCAATCCACGAGATTGTCAGAAAGGTTTTTACAGTACATTATTCCTAGTGCCCAAAAAATCAGGGGAAATGAGACCTGTAATAAATCTCAAGCCTCTAAACAGATATCTGAGGAAAATACATTTCAAAATGGACACAATGACCAAAGTGCTAAACTTGGTTCAAAGGGGAGATTACGGGATAAATCTATTTCTCAAGGACGGGTACTTCAACATAAAATTTTCAAACAACATCGGAAGTACCTTCGGTTCTGCTTCAAAAACACAACTTACCAGTTCCGGGCAATGTGCTTCGGATCTACAGTAGCCCTTCGTGTGTTCTCAAAAGTAATGGCTGTAGTCGCAGCTCATTTACGGAGACAGGGACTACGTATGTCAGTTTACCTGGACGATTGGTTGTCTCTCAATCAACTCAGAATAAATCTTATAGCAGATCGAAGAATTTTCTT
This sequence comes from Fragum whitleyi, assembly GCA_948146395.1. Lineage (NCBI taxonomy): Eukaryota > Metazoa > Mollusca > Bivalvia > Cardiida > Cardiidae > Fragum > Fragum whitleyi. The sequence goes on from OX411554.1 coordinate 12,473,821, forward strand.
GAATCTCCTCTTTTAACTGGGGTTTATTGTAAACAAAACAAAGTCAGCTCTGTTACCCTCTCAAAATTTTGTGTACATAGGAGTTTTCAAAATGGAAAAGGGTCTTGTAATGCCAACACTAGACAGAGTTCAAAAAATTGAAAAAAGCTGCTCAAAATCTTCTCCAAGGCCAGATAATAGCCAGAGACTATTTGATATTCCTGGGAATGATTGCATCTTGTTTAGACCTAATTCCAAATGCAAGGTTGTTCATGAGACCAATCCAGTTACATTTACTAGAGAACTGGAGTCCTGTCAGAATGTCTCTAAACTAAGAGATTGCTCTGTCAGCATCGCTAGTTCCACATGTGAAATGGTGGTTACAGGATTGTTCAGAAACATTTTCCGATCACGGTAACCACCGATGCGAGTGGTACATGGGGCTGGGGTGGTCACATGAATTCCCTTACCGTGCAAGGCCAGTGGACATTGACAGAAAAATTATTGCATATCAATGTTCTAGAAATGAAAGCAGTCATTTTAACTATTCCACATTTTATTCCTGCACTCAAGGGTCAGAATGTACTGATTCGGTCCGACAATTCCACAGTATGCCAGTACATCAACCGTCAAGGGGGCACGAGATCACCGGATCTCTGTCATCTTGCGTGGGATCTATGGCATAGTGCACTGGAAAACAACATTTTTCTCAAAGCAGCACATATTATGGGGAAATTGAACATTCTCGCGGACACTCTGAGCAGACAGATAGTCAGGGACATATAATTGGCCTTGAACAGAGAAGTAGTGTCAAAAATCTTCAGTCTATGGGGCTATCCTCTAGTCGATCTTTTGCAACAAAGGAGAACAAGCAAACTCCCCTGTTTTTCTCTTGGCAGCCTCATCCGGAGGCATTAGCTTTGGATGCCCTGTCAATTGCATGGCAGAGCATGTTTGTTTTTGCGTTTCCTCCAATACAATTGATTCCAAAAGTTCTGAGCCACATGAAACTTTTCCGTTGCCAGATCATCCTAATTGCTCCAAATTGGCCGAGACAGCATTGGTTTCCCACACTGTTAGAGATGCTGGTTGCTTACCCAGTCAGTCTACCAGTGTTGGACAATCTCCTGTCTCAGGGCAGAATAAAAATAGTGCACCCGAATCCCGGAAGCCTGGGCTTGACTGCATGGCTTCTAAAGACAGACAGTTTTGCTCAGAGGGATTTTCAAAGGACACTAGAAAATTGTTGTCCGCCTCTTGAAGGTCTGGAACTCAAAAAGACTACGATTATAAGTTCAGAAAATTCAGTCATTGGTGTGGTGAACAACAAATTGATCCCTATAATGCGTCTTTGAAGGATTGTGCTCATTTCTTGACTCATTTATTTAGCACCGGTTTGAAATATAAGACTATTACCGGTTATAGATCGATGCTTTCGTCAGTCTTAGCTCCAGTAGACAAAATTCCAGTGGGACAACACCCTGTTATTATACGTTTGTTGAGAGGAGTTTTTAACAAAAGACCTCCTGTTAGAAAATTGATTCCTGAATGGGATTTACCTCTCATTTAAGGTTGTTTACAAGAACCACCATTTGAACCAATGAAGGATGCTGCTTTGAAACATGTCACTTGGAAAACCTGCTTTTTGATTGCCATCACTTGTTTTAGACGCTGTGGGGATCTACAAGCTCTTCGATTAAGGGAAGGTAACGTGAATATACAGAAAAAAGGGATAACTTGCATGCGAGTGGGTTTGGCAAAACAGGACAGACCAAATCATCATTCTGTGAGAATATTCATCCCAGCTTTACCAAAAAAAAAGGCTTGACCCTAAAAGGGCTCTGTCATATTATCTTAAAAAGACTGAGTCATTCAGACGTAAAGGATCTGAGGACATTTTCAAACTTTTCTTGGCAATAAATAAACCTCATAACCCTGTGTCCAGTCAGACTATTTCCAAGTGGATTGTCAATTTAATCAAGCATGCATATAAAACACAGAACAAGGTTATTGGACCTATTAAAGAGCATTCAACCAGAAGTCTAGGCTCATCCTGGGCATTATTTAAAGGAGCATCCTTAGATCAAATTTAAGATGCAGCCGATTGGTCAAGGGATACTACTTTTATAAGGCACTATCTAAAACCAGTGGGCATTGATTTTTTAAACCCTTAAGTGTCAGAGAACATGTGTATATAGACAAAATGGGTGTATTTCTTTTTTCCGGCGAATTTTTTGTGAATGAAACATTTTTGTGAGATGTAATGTGTTAATAGTATATGAAGTACAGTAGTTGTATGTAGATTACCGAGGGTTATTGGTATACAGTTGTACAAGGAATGTATATCATTTGAGACTTGTGTACATAGATGAACTAGATTTTTGTTGGTCATGATGTGGGCAGACTCTTTCTTCCAGGAAGGTAAGAGTTTTAATGAAATATTTCATATGTAATAAATTCAACTTAAACAACCCACCACCTGACAGTACTGCTTGATGATCTGGTTTAATCCATACAGTACTGTCAGGTAAGTTTATTTACGAAATGAAAATTGTAAATTTGTACTCAAATTAGTTTTATGAGTAAATAATACTTACCTGACAGTACAGGTAAACCCGCCCTACCTTCCCCACATTGTTAAGTTGGAATGCGGAGCAATTCCAACTTAGATTTAACAAAACCGCAAAATGAACACAAGATAATTTCATTTCGGGTTTCTTGAGAACGCATATCACGTGAACAGGATGTGAATACACTTCGGCCTATTTTGTATATCTCAACTTGACAAAGACATACAGTTTATTTCATCAAAAAGTAATAATGCTGTACAATTACACAACTATCACTTCGTGTTTATTATTAACACGCTAATTTAGTTTCAAACGACAATTATTGAAAGTTGCGTACGAATATATTAGTATCACATGTTTGCATTACTATATTTGGAAATCATGTGATAAGTCAAGTCAAATTAGGTCAGCAATTGACAATTAGCACTAACCAATCACGTGATCTGCTTATTTGGTAATGTCGCGATCTGTTTTCTCAGTATTGTGGCAATAGCACAGACCAATCACGTGATCTGATTATCTAGTAAGGTCGCGACCTGTTTTTTAGAAAATTATGTTATAGCTTCTTTTAAAGGTATAGTTTCTCTTTCTGAATGACTTGATTACACATTTAACTTTTGACAAGGTGTTATATTGTAAATTTCTGTCTAAGCTACGAAATGAATACCTTTTCTTAAAGTGATGATACACTTTTAAAGTTAACATTTATTTTTGCAACATATTATCGTTTGTTTTCCGTCATATTGCAGTTATCTACATGAATGTTTTATTGTAAAAACCCAATACTCATTCAATAAAACCCTTGCCACCATCTTTAATTGAATTATGAATATCTTTGCCCAATTGAATTCCAACACCAAGACAATTTGCTATTTGAAACAAACCTTCTAGTTCAACTTTCTTTCTTCACATTCTTACACATCAACATGTTTAAGAGCACCATCATACAGTTTGTTTCATCGTGAAATTGACATTCATCTCAATAGAAAACATTCTTAATCGCTCACTCAGCGCTCCAATCATTCATTCCAAACACTCACTCAAACCATTAAAAAAACACTTAAAGTTATTAGAAAAATAAGATCAACATGTACATTCAAAATGAATTAAGCAAGAACTAAATCGCGATTTCACTGACATAAATGCAATTTAAAGCGTCTGATTGGTTCTTGGCGAAATAGAAAGCTATTGATTGAACTTGTATGCATATTTTATACTGGTTTTATATATCGCTAATTTTGTTCATTCTGAACAAAATAAGCGACATTGGGTTCCCTCCCTTAAATTTCACTCAAAACTCGCTCCGCTCACTCATTCAACATCATGATTAAATCATTCCAAAAACGTTCACCTTTCAATTTCACGATGTTATTAACTGTACCCCAAAATCAGATGAAGAGGAGCCTAATTATATTGATATCGTCATGTCTGTCTCTCAGTCCATTGACCTTTTGCTTTCCGCTAGATAAACGGAGAAGCAATTGACCAACAATAACGAAACTTTACACAAATATTGCTCATGGCCCAAAGAAATGCGCTATTGTTTCGGGGTCATACATGTCACGGGCATCAGTAAATTTTAACAGTTAACAGTTTCCACTCCTACTGAACACCCAATTGACCCAAATCATAGAACTTGACACAAATGTTTTCAATGACCCGAGAAAGTGCCCAATATTGGAGTCACATAGGTCGTAATCATAATTGAACTTCGTCCAAAAATTGTCTTGAGATTCCAACTCATGAAGTAAAAGACCTCCCTGCGAAAATAGCTTTTCATCATGGAAAAATGAGTTGCGACACTTCTAATTAAAAATGTAATTGATAACTCAAATGGAGCAGAAGTTTAAATAAAAATAATATAAAAAATGTTTTGAGGGTATAAGGTCGCCTGTGTGTCCATTAGTCGGTTGTGGGGTCCGTATCATTTTCTACCCTTTTAGCTCACCTTACCACAACGTGCTCAAGGGGAGTTTTAGGATCACCCTGACTCCGTCGTCCGTCGTGAGTCGTCACCTTTCTTAAAACTTCTTCTTCTCCTAAACCGCTGGGCAAATTTCAATGAAATTTTGCCAGAATGTTCCCTGGGTGACCCTTTTCAAAATTGTTCCTATATTCTAATTGGCCAATAAATATGGGTATGGCAGGGCGGGGTTTATTTTGAGCCCAAAATCTTTGAACGACATCTCCTCCTGTACCACTGGGCAGGTTTCAATGAAACTTTGCAAGAATGTTCCTTTGATGACCTTTTCCAAATATAGTTGGCAAAATTTTCATTAGCCCATAATTATAGGCGTGGCAGGATAGGGCTAATTTTGAGTCTCCTCTGTAAAGACGTATTATGTGATCACCTGTGGTGGGCGGGAGGAGTCAGCTTCGCTAGTAGCTTAAGGTCACCGCCACTCTAACGCATTCCAACTTATCAGTACTTTCAGTACTTTGATTTAAGTTTCTTGCGACTCGGTCGCCTCATTTAGAAACTGAAGTTTATTTGGCATGTGCCGGAAGTAATCAAAGGGAGATATAAAAGTTTTACTTCCGGTATAGTGGGAGCGAATTAGAGAAACTAACGGAAAGGAAATCCATATAGTACTGTCAGGTAAGTATTATTTACTCATAAAACTCTAATTTCAGTACAAATTTACAATTTTTGCTTTATGTTCGCCGATGACGCGGTAAATTGTGTAGACACGGTTTGTTTGAAAAAAAGAGAAATATTTAAGTCTTATATGATGAATTTCGTGCCTTTAATATTTGTGAGAAGTTAAATTTACAACTATTGATATATGTATCTACTGCCACGGTTAGCAGGTTGATTACAGGTTGTAAAGAAACGATCTGAGCTCATTTTCTTTATTTAAGTCAAAATACTCTCATAATTAAAAAGGCAGCTATAAATGTGACAAAATTATAAGGAAGTACTTAATGTGCACGTAACTATGAATGTTAGTTTGTATACATGCATTATGGATCAGGGGCCTGTTTTACTATACATCTTACGAAATTCGTAAGTCAAAATCACAAATCGTATCTGATGTTTTCATTCAATGCTCGATTCTGCCTTGCAATATCTCACTAGAATCGTCTTTAGAAGACGATTCCAATCAGATGATGCATGACAAAATTCCAAATTTAGTCACTCCTGTAGAAGCAACTTAAATTTTTCACTTACGCAAAGAATGATCGTAAGCCGTTTAGTTAAACTGGCCCCAGAGGCCTCATTACTTAATAAAGTATATTGTATTTCATTGTATGATTTAGTATATGTATAACCGGTGACCCTTTAATGTGGCAATAAAGAAATACATCGTTTAAATTTCGTTTATCAACCTCTTCTGTAAGTGAGCAAATAAAATTATATTTTTTCAGAATACATTCAAATTCCGTCAGAAGACCTCGTCCCTGGTGACGTCATAGATATTCCACAGGGCGGATGTTTGATGCAATGTGACGCAGTGTTATTGACAGGAAATTGTATCGTCAATGAAAGTATGCTTACAGGTTGGTAAAATAATTGATTCCACCCAATTTGTTCAAAACATGCAAAATTGAATAACAAAATATATTTTTGGATATAACGTTTCCTTTAAGACAGAAACACTGTACTTGTTTCAGTATTTACAACTACCCCTTTTCCGCTCAAAAAAAAACCTATGTAGTTGTTTTTTTTATTCTTTTTATACTATAAAATATACAAATTTGGTAAAATAGAATTATAAGAGACGTAGTTTTATATCATAGGAAATAAGCATAATAGGTATTGTTTTCTAAGAGTTATGAAACTTTAAAACATAATAATGCTTCTTTGGAAAATTGAATTTCGTGCATTTTACAGTATACTATTTTCATAGATCAACGACCACAAAAATATCTCTTTCGTCTCTATAATAATTAGGAGAGAGTGTTCCAGTAACAAAAACACCATTACCAAACCCTAAAGTGACACACGATGAAAGTATTGTATATTTCAACATTAAGGATCACTCTAGAAATGTCTTATTTTGTGGCACCAATGTGATACAGACTCGGTATTATGGCGGGCAGAGGGTGCAGGCAGTGGTTTTCCGAACAGGTGAGGATTTACCGCCAGATATTTAGATATTTCAATCTCTTAGGTTGCGCCATTGTCATAAAAGCAGCTCAATTGGAGCAGAAAAATACAAGCCATGGTCCTTGTAATGACTACATGTAAACTTGGCTTTTACCTCCCGAATCAGACAATCATACTACTTCATAAAACGCATTTTCAGCATAAAAACAACTTTGCTAAAAATCCTTTACGATTCAATCTAATCAGCTTGAAATCTAGAAATACAAATTTGTACTAATTTTCGTTAATGCTGACTATAAAGACCGTGCGCAATAAGTCGAATTGTATTGCTAAAGTAAATGAACAAATTTTCCATATTGTTTAAACGTATAATATCTTTTGTGAAGAAATTGTGATAGTTTACAGACGCAAAACTTCTGAATGTTTTTCTTCTGCAGGTTTTTCTACAGCTAAAGGAGAACTGGTACGGTCTATAATGTACCCGAAACCCGTAGACTTCAAGTTTGACAGAGACACATACAAATATATTGGTGTGCTAGCGTTAATATCACTAGCAGGTTTTATATTCACTGTCATCTTAATGGTAGGTTTTCAATTAAATGAACGCGTAATGAAATAAGACAACCTAAGAATTCGCGAAGGGAAGTTCTAGATTAGAATAAGAGAATATGGCGTCGCTATACACTTATTATTATACCACTCCCTAAGTATAGTTTTGAAATATAAAGTCGCGTTTTTTTTCAAGTATGTTATTCTTTAACACGAATATTTGAGCAAAGAGAGGTTAACTTTAATATCACCCTGAAAACTATTACACTTTGTGATGATGAAAATTTTTTAGTAGGGTCGCTTTAAAATCAAAGTGCTTAAAACGGTTGAAGCACTTATTTAGAATCAGTTATTTAAAAAATAGATTTTCTTTAAGATTTTCTTTTTAAAAAAGTAAAATCAGGTTGTAAAGACTGTACCTATGTGCAGGCCGATCTTTGTTTATACCTTCTGCCAATACATAATTATTCCATTTCCATCATGTCAAGTGATAAAAGATAAACTTTTGAAAGTTATCTATTTCTACCAAATGCTAAATCAATTTGAATTTTAGACAAACAACGACGAGTTTGTAGTTGACATCATAGTTCGATCCCTCGATCTGATTACCATCGTTGTACCCCCAGCTCTACCTGCGGCACTGACGGTAGGGATTGTATTTGCTCAGAGGAGATTAAAGAACCAAAATATTTACTGCATCAGTCCGAGAAGTATCAACTTGTGTGGGGGAATTAACATCGTCTGCTTTGACAAGGTGAGGTAGATTCGAAATTAAGAATATTTTTACACAAGAACATCATTGAATATTGATTAAGATATGAACAGCCAAGCGGAAAAGGAACAAATAGGAATGCGAACTGCAAAGATTTGATGTAATGAGTACGGATCTAGAATTCGATCTCTCTATATACTTATTTTTGGAATACATCTGTTGGTCTCGGCTGGAGCATATCTTTTTTCAAACGAAAAAATAAATGTTCAGACGATGTTGGGTCGTTTACCTTTGTTTGTAAGGTTGTTTATATATCTGGTCCATTTTTTGAATGGGCAAATCCATTGCCATTTTCCCGTTCTGAAAAATGGAATCCATGTTATAAGATAGAGCATTAAAAATATTGTTATACCGTGGGTTTGTTGCATAAGAATCTCAGTAATAATTAGAAAAGGTAATTGTAAAAACGACAAAATAACTTAAAGTAATAAATGATAATTTATAATGTATAATTACAGACCGGTACTTTAACTGAAGAAGGGTTGGATATGCAGGGTATTGTACCAGTCAATAATGGAAAGTAAGTAAACAGTTATCGTTGATAAAATCTAATGTCCAATAATATTGATATCAAAACTATAACTACGAGGTTTTAGAAGAAAAACGAGTAAAATATGTTTTGTCCTTTTGTCGTGATCATTTGCGTTCCTCTTTAAATAATTTTAATTTGCCTAAAGTGATTTGAGTTCAAAATGAGCATAAACATGATCGAGTAGACGCTCAGCTTAACTAAGGTAACTACTTTTATTTGGCTTTTCGTATGTAGATTATGTTCAGTTGGACGAGAAACCACAAATACATTTTTTACTTAAGGACGATTTCGGGAGTTCGTTCTTGCGCAACGTCTTTGCGCATCGAACTCTTCAAAAAAGAGTATGCGCTCCAAACTTGCACTGATCTCGGAAGTAACAAAAACACTACAAAGCCCCTTATAATTTACAAAATTCGCGGAAAATGCTTTCATGAAGACGATTTATTATTCCTACCACTAAAACATAATTATATAAATTATCGCAGCCATTTTATTTAATAGAAATAAAGGATATGACGTCAGCGTCGTTTTTGTAGGTATTTGTGACGTTAACGTTCCCGCGCATAATCAGACACCAAACAACGTTATCAGTCGTATATTCGATAGCTACATAGAACCGTCACATTTCATTTTGACCGGGGGTTAATTTTTGAAAGGTGAACCATGATAAACGATCCTGTCGTAGTGAAATGACCTTGTCAGATTTTTAATTTTCAATTTTTTGGATTATTTTTTAACAGACCTGTGTGTATTTGAAATTTTATTGGGGGATGGGGGTGTGAGCGAGATAGATGAACTTGATCTTTTCATATGACTTCGATCAGGGAATTTGATGGTGCTTATTGAAAAGATTAATTATTATTCCATACGTGAGTATTCTATTTTCAACTGGCTTGAAGATTTTTGAAAACACTAGATTTTTGCGTAATTTATGTAACGTTGGCCTTGACATATGACCTTGACCTTTTCATATGAATTGACCTTGGGATTCGTTGACGCAACACAAAGTGATACCCAAATTGTTGAGGAATTCAACGCCATAATCGATTAATTTAAGAAGGATTGAATATCATTGATTTTGTACATAAAATTGGTACGAGAAAATGAATCTGGAGTGATTTTTTTCCTTAGCGTCAAAACTGGGAGACCTAGAATTTTGCATTTTTTTTCAAAAATTAGCACGGTGACCATACCTTTTTTATATCAATATCACACGAACATATAATTATCTACAAAATATAGAAAAAATAAAATTTTCTATCTCAGAGTTTTTGAGAAATTTGATCAAAAGTTATAAATTTTGAAAATATTCTCGTTCATTTTCGATATACCAGTTTTTACGCATTGGGAAAAAATACGTAAAAAATTATTATTTTTCCTTTCAATCGATAATTGTGTATTGGATTCAGTGCAAATAACTTCCTTTCTATGAAATTAAAATAAAATTGTTATTAGTTATTTGATAAGATTTGATTGTGTTACGTTTTTTTGTAATTACCAAGAAATGAAAATCTGCGAGAAATCGGACAAAAATTTACTCGATACCTATGACATTCTATGACGTTTTACGAAAAATCTGATTCGGTGACCCCCTTTTTTGTTTCCATTTTTGCAATCGGCATACTTTAATCTACAAAATATCAAAAAACAAAAAAATTCTATCTCAGAAAATTAATTCTAGCAATCGTCCTTAAACGGCATGAAATACGACCACATCGATGGCTTAACGCAACACTGTCGTAACTCACTTTTTGAGAATTTTACAGGAGCAGCAAAAAACTAAATATTTCTCATTAAATAATTTACAACAAAATTAGCTAGTCACAGTTCTCTCAAGAAAAGGCACATTTTCCATACTGATATACTGGATTTATCTATCATCATTTCATTTAGTTGATTTTGTAAAAAATATGAGTTACTACAGTATTCCCTCCCAAAGTCTATTCAATATGATAAAAAATTGTATGCAACACTGTCGTAACTTGACTTACGACAGTTTTCCAACTCAATATTCTGTCAATTTAGCCACAATATTTATGCAATACTGTATCAATACTTAAAACTACATGAATCTTTGTTGTTTAAAACTCATTTAACCTGTAGCACACAAGTCTTTGCAAATTTTTGACACTTGAAAAAAGAATGTAGAGAAGTAAAAGGAAATTTTTAGCATGGAAAATGTTATCCTTATTATCTGTACATACTTTTAATTTGTTATGTTTCTTTAGCTGCAAAAACCTTTGAATGTCATGATTCTTTTTTTTTGTTTTTTGTTTTTTTTCATAATAGACAAAACATACTGATTTTCCCTCTCCGTTTTCGGCAAGGGGATATAGTAATGGTCTCTGTCTGTCATTCCGAGGTTCCGTCACTAAACTTGTCAGGAGCATATCTCCTGCAGAATAAAAGCTATCAACTTGAAACTTTATGGGTGGATAGATCTCATGGAGGTTAGTACAGTGCACAATAACTATAAATCTTGCTTGCATAATTTTGGAGTTAGTGCCCTTTCTTATTTTTAATACTTAGATTTTGTCCTGAGCATACCTCCTAAAGTATGTAAGCTATCAATTTGAAACTTTATGCATGGATAGATCTCATGGAGGAGAAGTGAAGCGCACAATAACTATATCTCTTGCTTGCATAATTTTCCAGTTTTTGCCCTTTGTTATTTTAAAGACTTGGATTTTGTAGGAGGTAAGTAAATCTCAAAAGAATCCTTAATCTATTAGGCTTCAGTTTACTATCAAGCTTTTGTGGCACGGGATGTTCACCATGGCTCTTGTTTATTTATATTTTTCACGAACAACAACCATGTCCAAAGTTCCTTAACAATTTCAATTAACATTTCATAAACTTTCGATTCATTAGAATTACACATAAATTTCAACAAGTATATAACAAAATACATCCTGCATTCGTTGTCTCTTTTTGATGGAATGATTTGTATGCAAAGCCAAAAATTTAACTGCTCCAAGATTCTGTGGTGGGGTGAAACATTACTAAGTCATAATTCGAATACCAGTCATCAAAAGCTCAGCTAATTCTACAGCAAAGCTAGAATACAATTCTATTTCTTGGCTTATATTAAATCATTACCAATATTTTTGACAATAATAATTATCAATATTGCCCATACAGGATAATTAGTATTGCCAATGTTGTGCCTAACTAGCTGATATTGAAAATTGATTGATAATTTGGTTTAATATCATCATCATCTTTAAGCCTTTTACACAGGCTATTTCTTTCTCTCTCCAGGAATTTCAATTCTATCGGTGATACTGTTATTATTTTGTTATTATCTTAAAAAAAAGATCTAGGTCCTATAACCTTTACTTAGTTCTGGGCTGCTTCAAAAGCATAATAACTAGACTGTCACAAAGCAGACTCATACCCCCTACATAAGTGCTTGTCAATAATGAAATGCAATTGTCCTTCAAAGGGCCATAACTCTGTCAAAAGTCAATGGATCAGAACCAAAATATCACTTCACATCTCTGCTTGATACTGATCACATCTGTAATTAAGTTTGAATGAAATCCACCCATTAGTTGCTGAGGAATTGAGTGGACAAAAAAAGCTACAGACAGACGGACCGACCAACAAGCTGGCTCCTATTCCCAAACATTGTTTAGGGGATACATTAAAGATGAGTTTACACGCAGGCATTTTCTGTGGTTTCCAGATAAAGCATCTGCCTCTTGACCAAAATGTCTCAAATTTGATTTCAAGAGGCAGCTGACAATCTTACTTCTTACCACTGGCCCACAAATTCGGCATGAGTACTGGTAAATTTTCAGAATCAGAACCGAACCTAGATAGATTATAAGTGTAACCCGCAAATAAATATTTGACTTCATCAGGATTCAAACCCAGGACCTCTGTGCCCCAAAGCGAGTGCTCTACCACGTCGCTATGAAAGCTAGCTTCTATGGCATGGCAGTACAAACACCCTTTATACTCAACCCGGCTACATGTACCCCCTCGACCATTAAGATTCTTCCACTAATCTTCTCAATTCAACATCATCAACTACCTAATCACATAACCACCCCATGAGGGTTAATTACGGTGGGTGCCAAATGTAACCGGCAAATAAATATAGGAATCCATTGGGATTGGAACCTGGGACCTCTGTGTCCCAAAGAGAGTGCTCTACCACATGGCTATAAAAGCTAGCTTCTATGGCAAGGCAGTTCAAACGCCCCTTATACTCAACCCGGCTACATAAGTTGTAAGAATTTGTTTCCTAATTGATGTAAAATAATAGGTTTGAACCATTACATCCAGCCTGTATTGCTGAGGACAGACAAAAAACATTATCAACAGAATATAAAATATCGCATTGTTTCCAAAAAACATGCTATAATCATAACTGTTGGAAAAACACATTTTGGAAATGTGTGTTTGTTTGTGTGGGATTAAATGTCACTTTTAACAATCTTTCAGTTATATCGATACGGCTTGAGCACCTTACAATGGATTCCTGGTATTTCTGACACAAGTAGTATGATTGCATCCATTCCTAGTCTAGAGTTGCTACCCCACATTATTTTTTTAAGTCTATGATTATTAACCAGTTGATGGGAGACAAAATGTTGGAAAGGATGAGTGCCTAGAGGATCAAAACTAGACCTTTTGAATAATAATCTGAACTCTATCACTGTGCTGTGACTGCGATCTCACAAAGGTTATAGATCAAAATTCTGAGGGTCAGATTTACTTGAATAGTTTCTTGGTAAGCAAAAAATATATGTCTGATATGCAACGGTATTAACTTTGATACCTTTTCTGTATCAGCATTTGTATCAAATTTTTTTCTACCTATGAACAAATCTCTAAATTCTCTCAATGACATTGTAACCTGCTGATAAATATTCGACTCAATGGGCATTTATACGAATTCGTACAAATTCTAATAATCATTTGCAGATTCAATGGTGGCACTCACATCACAGAATCATTTTCAGTCTTTGTGTACCTTTTTTCAAGATACTTATGAGGTGATTTTAAATTTATTTATTGCATATCACAGCATACTCAATTTGATATTTGTTTTAGTTTTGTGCAGATCAGTTATCCCTATCAAATTAATTTCTATCATCTAATAAGTTGCAATACCCATCAGATGCCCTATCATTTGTATTATCTGGAAACTCAGGCTCTTCAGAGTTATTAATTTTATGATTAGGAGTTGTCATTATTTTCATTTTCTTTTACTTTGGAGAAGGTATTCTCAGCAAAAAGTATGAACTCTTGTTGTGAATGTTGTTAAGAACATCTTCAGGTAATGAGTTATAAAGAAGACTTTCAGCATCTTTGTAACTAATATTAGATGTCTCATAATAACTTTGATCTGATGACACTTTGGAATCAGCAGTCTTTATGGTGTTAACATTTTCATTGGCTTAGTAAAGCTTGCTAGCAACATCTCCCTCACCTATTTCACTAAATAAAGATCAGTCAGAATGAATATCTTCACTGTTTTCAGCATTGATATCAATTTAGTCAATTTCAAATGGCACATTGTCACCATCAGAGTTAATAGAATTATCAAGTTATAAATGAATTAAGTTGGAATTTCAATGTATCTGAATTGTCACTGTAGCCATTGATAATGCTTTTGTTTGATCTACTGTTAGGATCTTAGCAAATCAAGCAGCTTTCATCTTTGGCAATAGTACATGTGTGATGGCTCTGTACCACCCATTACAAACAAGCACATTGCATTATTTGAGCTCAGGATTGATGACCAAACACTTTCTAGATTAAATTTTGTGTCTTGGTACAACTGACCAACTTTAACAAGGATTTGGTCAACAAACGGGCCATAGTGGCCCTAAATTGCTCACAAAAGTTAACTATCTAGTGTTTGTCTAAAGTAAGATTTGAATAAAGATAATGGAAATAGTGATAAGCTAAAGCAATGCTAATGATTGTATCATTCTGATTCAAATTTCAGCTGGATGGGCTAAAAATGTGACATCTACAGTGTCCTAAAGATTATTAAAAGATATGGCCCTTTGACATATGTTTTGGCCACACTTGACTCAGTTTGAACTGGTCCAAGCTTTCAAAAAAGATAATCATTCTGACCAACTATTGGGTTGATTCGACTAAAATGGGGCCTCTAGAGTGTCCATAAAATTATTCAAAATTTGACTCTGTGACCTAGTATTAATCCCACTTGACCCAATGTCAGATTAGTCTGAGATTCCAACAAGATAATCATTATGTCAACTTTTCCGGTTGATAAGGCTTGAAAGTGGCCACTAGAGTGTTTACAAGGTAAATGCTGAAGTCAGATAACGGACATCAGACAACCCCCTAAAGCTCAGCTTTAGCAATTTATGCTCAGGTGAGCTAAAAATACATGCAAGACATTGGACTTGATAAGAAATGGACCAATTGACACCAAATTATGACACTTATGATGTCATAGTATTTGCCCTGACATCAAATTGATATGCATATTTGATGAGTTACATACAGTGTTGCGTTAACATATTTTATATTTATAAAGGCTTATTTAACGGAACACTGTACTTAACTCAAGTTACAACAGTATTGCATAAAGAAATTTGTACAAATTGACTTACGACACTTTGCCCAATTTTGATTTTTGTCCTTTTCCCACATTTTTTTTTTCAAAAAAAATTATTGCATGTATGTATTTAGTCATTGCTAGTTGAAAAATGAAAAAAAAAAATTTTGAAAAAATTGAGTTACGACAGTATTGCGTTAAGCCCTCGACATTTAAATTGTTCATGTTTCTTTTTAAGGTTTGACAGTGAGATTCGGAACTTGAACCTCGTACCCAAGGGTCATTTCGTGGACGGTATGGCCACCTGTCATTCTCTGACCATCATAAATGGACAACTAAGCGGTGACCCACTAGAGTTGATCATATTTCAGTCTATAGGCTGGGTAGGTGAGTCCGTATAGTTTAAACCATAAACATCCGTCAAAATAATATCAGTATTTTTATCAATTTCTTGTGGTTAATAATTCTGAAAAAAGGGTGGTCATAGAAAATTTTCGCTTTTAAATCATTTTTTTTTTCTTTCCTATTTTGATCAGAATCAGGAAGGTTTTCAGTTAAAAGGGATATTTTTCTTTGAGTTTTGACCCCGAAAAGATTGATATGAAAATAAATCTTGAAGATATGAAAAACAAAATAACGAAATTATAATAAATGTACAAAATGAAATGCTGTCGTGCTTATAAAGATTTAGTTGATATTTGAAAAACGCTAAGTTTTGTTCAGTCTTTAACCTACCAAGTAAGAGCAAGAAATTCCAACGCCCGACATTTAAATCATTGTAATCTATCGCCTTTCCAAAAAGATCTAAACATATTCGGAGTTCACTGTAGCAGTGGTGGACCTAAAGGTGGTTCGGCGGTTCAAAAGAACCTCCTCCAAAGCCCAATTATTTCAGTTCGATGCAGAATAAATCTTACTGTTGTTCACGACATATTCCTGTTATTAGCAAAGTTTTGGCAGACAGTACAGACTAAGATCAGTCTGCACAGTTGTGCAGTCTGATCTTAGCATATACTGTCTGTCTTATTCTTGATTTTTTGGGAAAATCTTTAGGTAGACCTTGATATGTAATAAATAGGAAATTTGTTTTAAAATTTAAATTCGGCAGGATAAGGGTTCAATTGTGTGATGCTTTGAAAATGAACCCCCTTTACAGAAACCCTTGATCCGGCACTGCTATTTGTCCATGTTCACCATGTTCACCCCGTTTTTATTTGTAGGAATTACGAGAGCCCGGGCCAGACGAATCTTCCAACTTTGACATGTTGTGTCCTGTCATAGTCAAACCTAGATCCTCGCCATCTAGACACAGTTTTAACCCAGATCACAGTGAGGTATGTGATACAGTTAACAACATCGTGAATATGATAAGGTGAATGATTTTGGAATGATTATTGAATGAAAATGAATGATTGTTGTGAATGAGTTTTCAGTGAAATTAAAGGGAGGTAGTCCAATATCGCTAATTTTGTTCAGGTTGAACAAAATAAGCAATATTTATTACCTCCCTTTGATAAAATATGCAAACAAATTCTATAAATAGTTTCCTATTTCTTCAAGAACCAATCAGAAGCTTACAGTTTCAATTATTCCATTGAAATCACGTCTTTTTTCGAGCTTTTTATTTTTAGTTAAGTTATTGAGCTAAAAAAAATTAAGTGATTTTTGGAGCGTTTTTTGATGATTTGAGAGAGTGTTTGGCATGAATAAATTGAGCGTTGTCTGCTTGATTTAGAAAAGTTTTGAAAGGAATGAGAGTCAATTTCATGATTTTCTTAACTGTATTAGCGACGTTAACTTTATTCTTGGTGATTTTGAAATTAGATATTACGCAAATATAAAACGTTAGTAGGTGACAAAAAGCTCGTACCTTCAGCTTAAACCGAGGTTTTGGTAACCCAACGATGAATTGTGACGTTCATCCCCTTAAAGTTTAGGTTCTTCGAAAAAAATCTAATACACTATAACTTCTTTATTTCTGAATGGACTTTCTTCAACTAATCTGTGCCCCCATGGCGGCACTCCTCCTTTCTGACTATTTGTCACTTAATAATGGGTTGATAATCGTAGACCTATGTGAGATAGCAGCTGGAGACTAGGAAAGGATGTGATTGTAGTACTGGTGAGAGACATACCAGGAATCCATTGTTAGGTGCTCCAGCCGCCGCGTTATAACTGAAAAAAAATTGCTGAAGGCGGCGAAAAACTCAATTCATAAAATCAATCAATCAAATTATCTGTGTGGATACCTCACATGAATTTCTCGGCTTGATATGAATTATTCTTTTTCGATCGCTTAGAAGTCTGGTATTTTAAATGTCTTCTATATGACACTGGTTACCTTCTTTATTCTTTAGCTACTTATTTTTTAGCTCTCCTGAGAACGAAGTGCTCAAGGTGAGCTTTTGTGGTAAGGTGGATGTCCGTCGTCCGTCCTGCGACCTCAATCGTCCGTCGTCGACATTTACCTTGTATGCACTCTAGAGGCCACAAAAAACTAGGTCACGGGGTCAGATCTTAGAAAAACCCCGTTTGCACTCTAGAGGCCACATTTTTTGCCTGGTCAACCTGAAATTAGGTCAGAATGATTGTCTTGATGAAATCTGGGACGAGTTCGAAATTGGGTCAACAAAATTCTTGGTTGTGTTAGCTTTATACAATATCTCGGACGTGTTCTGAAAAATTCGTTTTTGTGTATTAGCCTACTAAGATAGACAACGAATGGTCGTTATTTGACTTATCCTAGTATATGTATATTTTATTTTCATTTAATTTCCTTTTTTGCTTTCATAGCTCTCCTCGATATCTTTGACAAGTTGTAATCTTATATCCACCTTAAAGTTATCATATAGAGGATAATCGTTTGTTTCAGGGTAAGATCGATTTGTATTTCATTGAGTGAAAAACAAAAGCTATATTTTCACGAGTATCAGAGCCACGATTGAAAATATAGCTTTTGTTTTTCACGAAATGAAATATTAATCGATCTTACTCGAAAAACAAAAGATTATTCTATTTCTTTAATGCGAAAATGAGACAAAATGTGAAATTTCTAGGACATATTGTCATAAAGTGCGTCATTTTGAACGTGATTGCTATGCAACGTTCATTGTGACGTCACTTATTTCGTCCTGCATGGATGACGTCACATTGGATGAAATGCACAAAAGCAGGGTATAAGTTTTTAATAATTTCGCTGCTTTTGCGGTGAGTTTTTCAAGTGATAATCTACCGTTATTTCTCGATAAACCACCGAAAAGCATTCAAGAAAACCGAAATTTCCTTTTTTTCTCCCAAATTTTAGAAAATAAAACAATTTTATTCCATGTTTTAAATTGTTAAGTCTCTGATATATTAGATTGCACTTCCGTGAATTGTAGTTCTGAATATGGCAATGTTTTAAGCTGTATGCATCTTCAGCTAAAACAGTTTAATTTCATATGACAAATAGACAACAAGAATTAGTGAAAAAAATATCCGTTTTTCCATAAGATAAACATACATTTTAAAACACATAATTAATTGAAACGTTTGCCAGGACATTTTATCACGTAATTTCATATGCTGTTCTGATCCTTTATTGTTAATAGGTCAACTCGGACGAAATCGGAATCATTCGACAGTTTACGTTTTCATCAAGTTTACAGCGTATGTCTGTTGTGACTCGGAAGTTGGGGGATGACCATTTCAACATTTATACAAAAGGGGCACCGGAAATGATAGCTTCACTCTGCGTCAAGGATACGGGTAAAACAATTTTGTTTAAGATTGACAGAATAAGTTTTTTTTGTTTTTTTTTTTTGTAAAATAGATCTTTTGTAAGAAATGAAGACGCCAATTTTGACCTATACTACATATTATTATGCAACGAAGCCTGCATTGACCTAATATCACTTGCCTTAAAACATACATCATGTAGTCTATTTCAGAAACAATATGCATTCATGATATTTACCAGAACTTATTTTGCATGATTTATTTTTATTTTATCTTAAAGATCTTATAAAATTTAAGCTCTGAAAGATGATTGCATGAAAAATAGAATAATTCGTTAGTTATATAACATTGATATTTTAAGACAATAACATTGTATTCTGTATTTTTCCATTTTGCGTGGAAATTCTACATTTAATTTCGTTGTTTTACCATAATATTTATTTCAAACGTTGACATTTCTTCAGTACCCGATGATTTCCAGTCCACATTGATGACGTATACGAGGCATGGATACAGAGTTCTCGCCCTTGCTTATAAGCCACTACCAGCCAAACTCAAATATACTAAATTACAGCGAATACAAAGGTAAAATAGAAATCAATAAGGGGAGAAATCCTTTTTTCCTTACATTGAGGTATAAAAGTAGGGACTTAACCCCGTAGAGTTTTATACAGAAACATGTATCTAAAATAGAAAACGCGAAAAAGAATTGTATATTCACCAAAAAAAAAATATGTTCCCAAACCGCTGTAATGGATGTGTTAAGCGACCTCTAAGGGCATTTTAAAAACGGTCGCTTAAGGAAATGGTCGCTTAATACCATATTAAATGATAAACAAGACGTGTTTTTATAGCTTATATAAGATTGTAACATAATTCTGACTGAATCTTATGTAATCTAATTATGTTAGATTATTAGAATTATGTTATCTTATGTTCGATCCCATAAGAATCGTCTCATTGAGATGATTCTAATAGGTTTCAGATCGTCGCTTAATAAAGGCGGTCACTCGAGCAATGTCGACTTTATATTTTGAAAAAAAATATATATGGAATATTCGACGGCCTTTGTAATCTTTACATATTAAGATGTTCATAATTAATGTTAGTCTATGAAAAACACAAGGTAAAAACCTTTGTATATATTTCAGAGAGCAAGTGGAGCGAGGACTCAACTTTCTTGGTTTAATTGTGATGGAGAACAGACTCAAACCTGAGACCACTCCGGTTATTAGACAACTGATAGCAGCAAATATCAGACCCGTTATGGTCACAGGTATGAATAGAATAATAGCATTAATTGCCCAGTGTTAACATTATTTTTATTTGTGAAAGTCGAAACATTGCATTTTTGGTAATGTCCTCACGAAAATATGATTTTTCTACATGTTTAAGTGGATTACTTATTTTTTACCGGACGATTCTACATGTAGATAGTGTAAAGGAATACTTAAATGAGTGCCAAAGGTAAGAGGTATACTAAGGATGTAATGTGAAAGAGTTACTAAAAAAAAAACCTATGCTGTAATGCAACCCCTTTCACTTCCTCGGGCGTCAAAATCGACTGTTTTTTATATGTTTTTCGGAAAACTTAAACCATCACGTAACCATCCCACCAAATCGCAACTGTAAGCTTTAATAAACCCCCAGCCCCTTCTTATAGAAACATGATGATTCTAATATACCCCTGGGTTGTATTAGACCTTCTAATATACCCTGGGTTGTATTAGACCTTTTACGGTATCTTACTTAATCAAACCTAAATCCTTTTCATTAACTTAATACATTTTATTCATAGGCCTTTCTAGGCTTTTAGCTTTGTACCTCAATAACAAAAAAGTCATTAAATGTTTTTATTTGGTATTAAGTAGAAATCACATCCTTTCACAATTTGGAAGCAGATTTGAAATTATTTCTTTCATTTGTGATGCAATCATGCAAAAAATTAAACTTTTACATAGATCTACTACAATTGGAGGTATATCATCATGTTTAAGCAATTTAAAATTTACAAGGGTTTTTCGTAATATTTACATAATTTTCTTACTATAGGAGACAACATGTTGACTGCCATGAGCGTCGCTAGAGAATGTGAAATGCTGAGACCCGGCGACCCTTTGATCCTTGTTCAAGCCCTTCCTCCAAATATGGACAATCTGGGGAACCCTATCTCGGCCCCTACACTGGAGTTCGTGTACTCTGACCCACCGGAAGAACGGACGGGGCCTGACAAATATAAACAGTCTGAAGAGGTATGACGTTTAGAGGGGCCTCATGTACAGGCTCTTGATACAGTTATTTATTACTTTTTAACAATAAAGCAGTATTTGATAAAATTAAATCTCGGACATTAGACCATTTGTTTCCACCAAAGTGAATAGTCCAATTGTAGAAGTACGGAACAAGTGCCCAAGAAAATAATCAGGTTTCGTAAAAAAATGACATTTTTACATGTTGGCACTATGCGACTGCATTCACTTTTTTTATTCCTAAATTTAGAAAATTTCCATAGATTTGATAAGATGCATACAGAATTTATTTGCTAGGTCAATTCAGGCATATGAAAATACCACAAAAATGATGTTCTTTGCTTGAATGAAGGTATATAAATTATTAACACTTACTTTCTGAAATGAATATTACACAAAATCATGGTCATTGAAGGCCACTTGCCAAAATGATGTATCGCATAAATGTAGTTTGTCGTTGAGATATCAATACCTTTCACCAAAGCTGAAATAAGCTTTAGCTACGAGACTTCGAATGATTTCGCTGCGATGATTCATAATTAATACCCAAGTTTATTTTCAGAAACAACTAATTATTGACCCTGAGATTGGTACCAAGAAGGATAACTACCACTTTGCTGTCACCGGAAAATCATGGGCCGTGCTGCGAGAATATTTTCCTAATTTAATCCCAAAGGTACAGAATAAAGGTAGTGGACCCATAATAGTTCCACAACGCATGAACGCACTTAAGCAATGTAAACAATGTTAACCGAGGTTTCCTAAGGATTTCATTAGGAAACCTCAGTTAACATTGTGAAAGATCACGAGTTCCGAAACGCTGCGGAACTACTACAGGTCCACTACCTAAAGGTAATTTCTATGAATACATGTAACTTGAAACTATTAAGCGTCTTGAATTTTTTGGCGAAAAGTGGAACCCTTAGGACGAGCATGTGGTTTCGAGATATTTTAAAAAGAAGTTCGGTCCTGACACAACCAAGCTCCCCTATGAGTGCAGTAAATTTCCAATATAACAGTGAAAAAATGGGGGGAACGCGTCATTTTCCTTTTACCAAAACGTGTGTTTTGATGACATCACTTTATATGAACAAACTGCTGTTGGTTCGAATTGATCATTGCAATTAACATAGGTTGAGATTTTGAAATGTTGGATTTATTTCTAGATTATAACATATAATCTTCATAACAAGCGTTTAACCGAATACATCTTCAGAGTTAAACCCCAGTTAGTGACTATCCAGTATTCGCATGTCTATACATTTATGCGAAGTTGAAAATTATGAGACATTTATCATTCTTCGCGAGGGAAAAGAGGCGAATTTTGATTTTCTAAAGATGGCTATACATTCTGACATTGCTGTAGAGAGTGTGAGCAATTTAATAATTACGTTAACTTTTTTCGAACAAAAAAAAAAGGAAAGAAAAAAATCTAGACGCTACACCATCGACGTTCGCTATTTTGACGTTACATTTTAGTGCCGCATTACCGTGCGCGACGTCAGTACGTGTAAATCATGTTTCTAAATTATACCTTTAAATATCAAAGTTTGGCTCTTTAGAATCCTTTATTGTTATTCTTTTTTTTATATATATATAAAAATGCCAATCAACATACAGCAAGAATTCTTACACATTTTACAGATAGTATTTAAAGGTACAGTGTTCGCTAGAATGTCACCAGAACAGAAAGCACAGTTGGTGGAAGCCTTGCAAGACGAAGGGTAATAATACTATGGCTTCTGTAAATTTAATGACCAAAACATATTTGTTACATAGCATTCATCTTCATCTAAATGCTATCAAAAGTAATGGAATTAACATTTAATAATTGCAATCCAATAGAATAAAGGATTTTGATTGGTTTAAATCTCATCACGTGGGGAAATCCACTGCACTTTATTTCTGTATAAAGTGCAATAGGTCTTTCGGGGAACTCCCGGCCTTCGATCTGCAAGTCCTGTGTTGTGGGAACTCGAGAAACCCTCGTTCCCCTTCCATATCGTAAAAATTGCTATTCAATATATTAGAAATTAAGATTATTTCCGAAAGAATTTATGATTAAAAGCATGCAGTTTAGATTTTAGATTCTGATTCGATGTTTACAGCAAGTTTACGAAGACCACCAAGTAACCATCTCAAATAAGCCCGATCACGATAGTTTCGTTTTAAAATGCAGAAAAACTTTTCAAATTAATTTTTGATCATGAGTAGTTTACGAATGTCAAATTGTCGTTTATTTATGTACCATTTGATTATATTTTTGCCATTTAACTACGATAACAAGAAAAAAGATACACGATCTAAAAATAGATTTTGTAATCTATACGCGCAGAAAGTAGACTCGAAACTTTAGTGTTGAGCCGAGTATGTTAATAGTTTCTTAGAGAGGATTGCAAGGATTGCAATTATAAGGGCCGAGTATCTTTTTCACTGTGTTTATTGGGGTATAAAGTGCAATTGCCTTAGCACATAGCTAAAACATAACGCCCTACGGGCGTTATTTGCCATGTGCTAAGGCAATTGCACTTTATATCCCAATAAACGCAGTGAAAAGACACTCATCCCTATCTATTTTACAACACCTTAGATTAAATTTGTATCATTGCCCAAAAAATGTAAAATCTTGCCTGTTTCTGTGCCATGTCTCGATTTTTCTGTTAATGAAGTCAACATTGATACTTAACTTGTAATTCGCATCTTTTTAGACTTTTATCATGTACATCTTTCGAGTCTTTACAAACAAGAACATGCTTAATAGCATCACACCATTGACATCAACCTTCACTTGTCAAAATAGGAGTACATTAAGTAACATCGTGCACGTCCTTGTAAACAAATTTTCAGATACTATGTGGGTATGTGTGGGGACGGAGCAAATGACTGTGGAGCCCTAAAGACAGCCCATGCCGGCATATCACTTTCGGAAGCTGAGGCGTCTGTGGCATCTCCATTCACATCCAAAACTAACAATATATCGTGTGTACCGACTACCATGAGGTGGGTAAATGACAGGGTGATTCATTATTGTACCAATGATTATTTAATTGTAGAATCCATATCCGTTTTTCATAATAAAATGCAAAATTTTAGAATGTGAATCTTGTATCCACAAAATACGAAAAAGTACTGAAAAATATTGCTGATTTGGTAATAAATCTTAGATTTATTTCTGAAATAGGCTTTTTATTTCGCATTCCCTGTAGAAATATGGAAATACTTATTAATAGCACTACCCCATATCATATGAAATGAAAATCCTTAAGATATCAACATACGATTTCAATGAATAACATTTTTTGTGCTTAAATTTATATATTTGATTATATTTTTCTTTCTGTGAAAATAATTAATAAATATGTAAATAGATTTCGCTGTTTCTGTTAAGTAAAAATTAGTTGATTTTATATTTGTATTCAAGGGAAGGCCGGTGTGCTCTTATGATGATTTTTGATTTTACTTTATATATTTATTTCAGGGAGGGCCGGTGTGCTCTTATGACAATTTTGGAATTTACTTTATATATTTATTTCAGGGAGGGCCGGTGTGCTCTTATGACAATTTTCGATTTTACTTCATATATTTATTTCAGGGAGGGTCGGTGTGCTCTTATGACAAGTTTTGGTATTTTGAAATACATGGCTTGTTACAGTTTAACACAATTCATCTCTGTCATTATTTTATATACTGTAAGTATTGTAGTTGTATTGTATTGTAATAAAATATTGGATATTTCTTAAACACTGCTATGTTGAATCAAAGAAAAAGCGTATTATATATACAGTTTCAATTATTCGACACACTGGATATCTTTTGGTTAAGACAGAATAATATGTAAAAGATATACAGTGAAAAATTAAAAGATAATAGCATTTTTGGCTTAATTTATGTCTAAAATAGATACTTTTTGTATCAATTTACCCCTGCTGTTCTGCATTTTATATCGTCCCCTAGGAACGTGATAAAACTATTTTTAAAAGAATGATTTTGTTGACAAAGTATGCTTCAAGTCTTTATTGAAAAAAGTAATGAATTCTTTTTCAAACCTCAATGCAGTGTACAAAAAATGTTCACCGGCAAATCCAAAGGCTGTTGGCAAGGATATTAAATGTGGTATTTATAATTTTGTTCCAGGCCCAAATGAATCTTGGTGATTTCCAGTTTTTGTACATAGATCTGGTTTTAGTGACTTCACTTAGTATCACATGTAAGTATAAAACACACAATCAAAATGAATCTTGGTGATTTCCAGTTTTTGTACATACATCTGATTTTAGTGACATCACTCCCATATCATTTGTAAATATATGTCAAAAATATGGTGATTTCCAGTTTTTGTACATAGATCTGGTTTTAGAGACAATCACTCAGTATCACATGTAAGTATATGTCACACATATCAAATGAGTTTTGGTGATTTCCAAATTTGGTGTAAAGATCCGGTTTTAGTTAACATGTCACACATATCAAATGAATCTTGGTCATTTCCAGTTTTTGTGCATAGATCTGATTGTGGCGAAATTACTCCGTATGTATATCAAATGAATCTTGGTGATTTCTAACTTTTGTGCATAGATCTGGTTTAGCGATTTTACTCTGTATCACACGTGAGAAGATGTCACACATTTCAAATGAATCTTGGTGAATTCCAGTTTTTGTGCATTGAAACTGGTTTTATTGACGACGCTCGGTATGCCATTTAGTACATGTCACACCTAGTGAATCTTGGTGATTTCAATGTGGATTTTAGCTCTAATGGCCGAAGGACAGCGAGCTATTGTCATGGCGGAGTGTCCGTCATGCGTCCGTGCGTGCATGCGTGCGTCCGTGCTAAACTTTCTTCTTTAAACATCTTCTCCTCCCAAAAAATGGGCGGATTTTAACCAAACTTGGTAGCAATGGTCCTTGGGTAGCCCTCTTTTTAAATTGTTCAAAGAATTTTGATTGGCCTCCAAATATGGGCGTGGCAGGGCGGGGCTTATTTTGAGCCCGAAATCTTTGAACGACATCTCCTTCTGAACCTTATGTTGTAATAAGATGGGTAAAGGGTTGCAGGTTCATTGTAATTGAGTTTTTTGGTGCAATATGGACCAGAACCAGTTAATCATTATTAAATAGGTCTTAGGAGATTTCGGAGTGTTAATGTATTCATTTAAAGTAAGCTTTATTTAATGAAAGTCTAAAGATTTTAAAGCCAGTGGAGCGATACAGGCCCTCTTGGGCCTCTTGTTTTATACATATATCGAGAGACATCGTTGTTCTGAGAAGAAGTAATGCTTAAGGTATGTCGATGATTTTGTGTATAGCTATTGACTAGAAAAGATCGGTCGAATTAGTTCAATTAGTTTCTTATTATGTTACAAAAAGGCACAGCTCCGAAAGGGTTTATCTTGTTACGAATAAGTTAATTCTAGGTGTGTTTGCGAATTCATACAATGTGGTTAGGTTTTTAGTACCATACCTCATTGAAATCAACAAATACTCTTTTCTACCCGAAAAGGACAGTTTCAATCGATATTTTTCTTCTATATACAAAGTGTACCATTGTGCCATGTTGCCTTTTTATACAGAATCTCGCAATTTTTTTCAGAGATGAAGAGAGTATTTTTTTTTATATCATTGGGGTATGAAACTAAGAACCTTATCACGCTTTACGAATACGCGAAGCGGATTCATACATGAGTTTGATAAGGTTTTTATTTTTATACCTCTTCGCAATCAACAAATATTATCTTCATATCTTATAATCTAATACCATGAAGCAAAAAAATTTAAAGATTTGTCAGTTAACACACATATTTCTAACTTGGCCTACTTCATACGGAAGCTTATAAAATAGCTTTGTACTCAAAATTGTTTCATTTGGGAATAGAACCAACTTTTCAGCCAATCAGAACGCAGAAATATTGATGGACACAACTAAAATTAAATCATTGAGCATTAACCCGAATCAATTAAAAGTTACTAGTAGCCTTTATACGTAAAACTATATCACAGTTCTCTTCTATTACAGTTGGTTACACTCCAGCCTATCAGAAGCTGTCTAAATTCCCGCCTCCTATAAGCCTTCTGACGCTGTCGCCTGTATTAGCTCTAATTGTGCAAGTCGCTATCATAACAGCCGCTCAGGTGTTCTCCTACCTCTATATACACGAAGCACCGTGGTAAGTACAATTACATGTTAGATCACCATCATGGCATATGAAAGCTTCTCTGGACTTAATATACAGTTAAAAACATCGTGAAATTGGCATTCAATCCGATCAAAACCAATTCTTAAACACTCACCCAGCGCGCCATTCATTCATTCCAAACACTCACTCAAAACGCGCCGAAATGTTCAAGACGATCAACATTTAATTTAAATCAATCAAATTATTCTTCGATTTTATTGGCAACTGTGGAATTTATTGTGTCTGATTGGTCCACGCAGACTTACAAACAGAAAAGTGCGTATATTTTATTAAAAGGAGGAAATTAATATAGCTAATTTTGTTCAGCACGAACAAAATTAGCAATATTGGATTCCCTCCCTCTAGTTTCATTCAAATCGCACTCCCTACACTCATTCAATTTCTTTCCAAAACATTCCAAAATCATTAATCTTGCCAAGTTCACGATGTTGTTAACTGTACTATACGCAATATGGAGAGCATTAAACAAGAACACAATAGGTGGGGTAAAATGAATTTAACACAGATCTTTGACTGGTTCTCTGATGAAACACGTGAACCTAGCGACTTAAATGTGGTCCCTCACGCAAAAAGGGACCATCTGGGTAGAGCGTAAAGTGTCGACCCTAGTCAGACTGCGCGGATTGCGCAGACGGACTAGGACTGAAACTTTTTGTATTTTTCTAGTATTCTGAATTTAGAATAATTAATCTACCTTCCCATGAAAGAATTTTTGAAATGATACCACTAGTTGGCCTGTTCTAGAACCAATCTCTTTTTCAAATAATTATTTTATGAAGTTCCCAGATGGTCCCTTTTCGCGTGACGGGTCACATTTAATGATTAATGTTGTGAACAGTATAGCGGAAGACTGTAACAATTTTGATCTTCTGGAAAGTATGATGGTAAGGTATGATTCTGTAAAGATAACAGAATTTTATTGAATAATTGTATTTTTCTCAATTCAATTCTGAATACGCGGAAATTCTTTAATGGAGTCTTAATTTAAGTGATACAGGTCCGTAACGGGGCGGATAATCGTTTTCGAAGATAGACTGGTATTTTGAGCCAGGGACAGATCTGTAGTGTATGTACAAAAAAGACCTGTAGTTTCTTCTTTTCTATATTTGTTTTCGTTTATCTTCTGTTAATTATCTTAATTATCACAAAAATCATTTAATGAATATCTCAAGATATTTTTCTCAATAGACCAAACGTTCCGAATTTCAGAACCTTTTTTGTCTTAATGATCATTGAAACGTATATTTTCTTGCTTGATCTGTATTTGTACTGTGTTGTTCATTTTGTCATATTGCAATTCTTCATTTACTTGGAGGAATTAGAGATTTAAAAGTTATAATTTTGTCGTTTTTCAGGTTTGTTCCATGGGAGGAGAACCCGGATGACGAGTATGATTATCAAAGTTACGAGAATTACGCCGTGTTTACGGTATCGGCCTATCAGTATATATTTCTAGCTGTGATATTTGCCAAAGGAACGCCGTACAGGAAACCGTTCTATACAAACTGTAAGATATATTTAATACGTACTTAGTTCTTTTGTATGAAATAAACTATCTAACGAGGTTGGGAGAATTGATAATTGTCGAGGCTCTGCTGAGACATTTATCAATTCTCACAACCGAGTTAGATTTTTTTTTCATACAATACACTTAGTAGGTATTATATTTATCTTATAACCTCTATTTGTCTTGTTTTCGTCGATGTTTCTAACTGAAATACAAGTTTCTAAGAATAGCCACATTATAGTTTTGTTCTAAAAATAACCGGCTTCCTATCATATCGTTAGTGGGCTACCAAAATGTTGTAACTGCAGTTAGATACGACATTTTGATCGACAAATGGCGACTTATAGCGTTGTTTCTAAAATCTATCGTGTTATTTTCAAACAGTTAACCTAGTCATAAATAAGGCCAGAGCCCGAGGTTATAAAACTTTTCTCATTCTCAATTCAAAATTTTCTCAACTTTCAACTTGAAAATAAAGCCGCAAATCTCATGCAATACTGATATAATTGTATGAACATTAAGGATAATATTAATAGGTTGTTATAAATAACAAATTAAATGTAAATAAAATTTACTTTCATTTATTTATTAGAATTTAAGATTTGAGAACATTCTCAGCTGAGCCTTAGAAATGTTTTATAACCCCAGGCCCAGAAATAAGAAGTCTAGGCGACTTTGTTCTAATTTCACATTTTATTATTCATTTCATTTCGCGGTTTCTGGTAAAAGTTTAAAAGTTCATCACATGACAACACTTTGAGGCCTGATGATCAAAATGCGCCTCCATTCGGAACATCACTCGGCCATTTTCGTAAACTACAACATACCTCGGATGTATGTAAGGCGGATGGATATGTAACAAAATCGTGCATTTTGTAAGGCGGAAACAGCGTAAGAAAAACTAGCATTGTAGATTTATATCTTTTCCAGTAAATAACGACTGAAGAATGTAAATTTTTGAGAATGACGAATCATTCTCAAAAATTAAGATTATTTAAGCCGTTATTAAAAAATCTAAGATATTTATATTAGGATACGATTGTTTCACGTCAGTGAATTAAACGTGTAGCGTTGGCTACGTCGAATGTTTTCACTCAAAGTTTCAAGGGCTAATGCCATTTATCTGACGTCATCGAGTTTTTCCAAGGTTTTCCCGTATTTTTGGTGGACGTTTACGTTCACCAGTGTTAATACCACGTTTGAACAATCCTGTCAGATGTTAATAGGTTTTCAAAACAGTAGTACTCATTAAGATTCAATTTACTCTTTTTGAAGAATTGTAATCGTCTGACAACTATGCATTTCAAAAATGGAGTGAAACAAGGAGTCTACGTAACTTGTTGCAACCTCAAAGACATCTTTTAAGTGTGAAATCATATTCAATTCTGAGATCGGGTGAATTTTTTCCTTGCGTAGAACTACTTTTCTGACAGAGTGAGTAATTTGCCCCTTATTTCCCAATGGTCAATGGGAGGTCACTCATGAAATGAAATTACTGGAATGGCAACCTCCCCTGACACTACCTATGTATATAAAACAAAGGCAAATTAATGGAAATATCGGTATACACATGAATACGGATACAGTCTGGGCAGGTAAAGTAAAGCATTCAGGCCATGCGATAAAGGTTGATGCAAAGGGGTTTTACTTTACATTTCAACACACGAAAGCCAAACTCGAGGCGAGTGTCTGCATTTTTTTACGCGTTTATATGAACACTTAACCTTTGAGAATGAAAATCGCGGAACAATCAATGAATATCCTTTTATAGAATTTTTATCTCCACTGGCCGAAGGCCACTGGGGCTATTGTCATGGCGTTGTGTCCGTCGTCCGTTCGTGCGTCCGGTCGTAAACTTTTTCTTTAAAAATGTTCTCCTCAGAAACAACTGGATGAATTTCAATCAAACTTCACAGGAATGATCCTAGGGTGATCCTCTTTCAAAGTTGTTCAAGAAATTTAGATCCAATGACAAACATGGATTGCATGGGCGTGGCTTATTTCCAAATATGGTTAAAAGTGGGTTTTCTCAGATTCTAATTCTAAATTTTACATGAATGATCCTTGAGTGGCCTTTTAGCAGTCTATAAAAAAGTATTGTGATCGGTTGAAAAATATGTATTTTATGGGCGGAGGTCATTTTTCTATATGTTATTTAGTCGAAACTTTGAAAATCATTTTCTCAAAATGTAACTGATAGATGTCAACCAAATCTCACTCGAATGGTACTTTAGTGATCCTTTATCAGGCTACCAGAAATTATTGTGATCAGATGAAAAATAATTATTTTAATGGGCGGAGGTCATTTCTCTACATGTTATTTAGTGGAAACTTTGAAAATCATTTTCTCAGAATGTGACTGATGGTTTTCAACCAAATTTCACCGAATGATCTTTTTGAGTAACCCTTTATGAGTCTACCAAAATTACTGTGATCGGATGAAAAATATGTATTTTATGGGCAGAGGTAATTTCTCAATATGTTATTTTGTGTAATCTTTGAAAATCATTTTCCCAGAATGTTATGGGTGGATATCAATCTGACTTCATTGGTATGATCCTTGGGCGACCCCTTTATCATGTAGCCAAAATTATTGTCATTGGATGAAATATATGGGGTTTTTTTTATTAGCGGAGGTCTTTTCTCTATATTTTATATAGTGGAAACTCTGAAAATCATTTTCAACATCAGAAGAATCCAAAATACCTAAAAATCTAGTCATAACTTTTCTTTTTCTTTAACAAGAATTTCAATCCTGTGGAGCGACCCAAGCCATTCATAGCTTTCTAGTTTAAGCAGATAACACCATAATTTTTAATAATGAGATTACGGAGAACTGATTAGCATTACAAAATAAGAATAATAAACTAGATCATCTAATTGTCATTTCTTTACTTTTATAACAAATGGATCGGAGAATCACTGTTTAAACTACACCGGGAATAATTCCGAAAGTTATCGAAACCTTATAATTACAGGACTTTGTTGACGATCCACGATATATGTTGAGAAACGTATATCTGAAGCAAGATGCGGTCAGGTCATTTTCCTTTTATCGTAATTTTACATGTAAAATTTCTCTTTTCTCCACAAATGGAGGAATCACTCTAGTATGCCAACAGAAACGTCCACCATCAGTACTTTCAGTACTTTGATTTTTAAAGATAGTCCGTCTTTGTACATCTGAGGTTGATCGTGAGATTGGCCGAGTGGTGTTCCGAATGAATGCGCCTGCCGCGACGGCGTTTAGACCAGTGCCCCGTTCAAACACCTTTGTACAGAGAACGAATAGAAGCCTGACAATTTGCTAGGAAATAAATCCGTAATCCGGGCGGGGTTCAATCCTACAAGGCTCTATTCTCGAAGAATTGGATCTCGGACCCCCTTGTTTATTTCATAGTAAGTTTTCAAACCGAATTTGCTCAAAGAATTTATAGTTTGCATAATCGTTTTTTCTTAGACATATCCTGCAATGTTTTGCAGTGGTATTCGTGTAATAAGAAAGGCTATGTTTTGAAGAGTCCTCGAAAGTTCATTGGATTTACTGCACATTTCGATGACTCGGCGCGAAACAGTTGTAGCTCACTATATGTTTATAGGGAGTTACAACTATTTCGCGCTTAGCCATCGATTTGCTTGCTACAAAAGAATAAGGTTTTTCCAGTTACTGCGAAGCTGATTTGGTCCCTTGGTTTCGCAAAGGTCAATGACTGGTTTTCTCAAAGCGGTGCCCAAATGTTAATGATTTATTTTCAGTACCCTTCCTTGCCAATGTGGTCATTTGTCTCGCATTATCGGCTTGGTTCAACCTTTATCCTACTGACGGAGTTGCCGATTTCATGGCGGTAAGTCCTTTGTTAGCTCAGCTGTTTTCTTAAAAAAAAAGTTTGTCATGATCTTGTCGTTTATGTAGGCATTTGACTTGATATTGACGTTTTTAGCTCCACTGGCCGAAGGCCAGCGAGCTATTGTCATGGCGGAGTGTCCGTCGTGCGTCCGTGCGTGCGTAAACTTTTTCTTTAAACATCTTCTCCTCCCAAACCAATAGGTGGATTATAACGAAACTTGGTAGAAATGATCCTTGGGTGACCCTCTTCTTAAATTATTTCCAAAAAAATGATTGACCCCAGGGCTGGGCTTAAATTAAGCCCAAAATCTTTGAACGACATCTTCTCCTGAACCACTGGGCCAATTTCAATGAAGCTTTACCAGAATGTTCCTGAGTGATCCTTTACTTAAATTGTTGAAGAAAATTTTATTTGCCCATAAATATGGGCGTGGCAGGGCAGGGCCTATTTTGAGCCGAATGCTTTGAACGATATCTCCTTCTGAACCATACGGCCGATCTCAATGAAACTTTAACAGAATGTTCCTTGGGTGACTCTTTTCAAAAAATTGTTTACAAAATTTTGATTAGTCCATAAAAATGGGCGTGGCAGGGCGGGGCATATTTTGAGCCCAAAATCTTTGAATGACATCTCCTCCTGAACCATTGGGCCAATTTTAATGATAGATAGATAGATAGATTTTATTGACTTATACAATAACATGTATCTCGTCATACAAATATATTAACAATGAAACTTTCCCAGAATGTTCCTTTGGTGACTCTTTACTTAAATTGTTAAAGAAATTTTGATTGGCCCATAAATATTTAATCATTATAAAATAGGTCTTAAGAGATTTCAGAGTGTTAATGTATTCATTTAAAGTAAGCTTGATTTAATGAAAGTCTAAAGATGTTAAAGCCAGTGGAGCGATACAGGCCCTCTTGGGCCTCTTGTTTGTATACGTTTCATTTCGTGTCTCCGTTGCACAAAAACTTTTGACCTTCAAGCAAATCTCAGGGTAATGTTTTATTTGAAAGCTTTTTTTTTTGTATGCGCCACAAGTCATAGATCTCTTTTACTGTTTTGAATTAAAATCATAAAATATATTTTCAATCATTAGTACAGTTTTTGTTTGAATTATTTTGCCTGTGTTTCAAGTTCGAAGTTGATAGTCAAATTCGAGCAAGTTCCTTTCAAGTTGTCTTTGGACAACCATTAATATGATAATGATATGTGACCCGTCACGCAAAAAAGGGACCATCTAGGAAGAACGAAAAGTGTCTACCCTGGTTAGACTGCGCCATCTGCGCAGACTAACCAGGGTCGAAACTTTTCGCAAAAACATTGTGAAAAAAAGAAGAAATTGCTTCTGACAAGCAATTTCTTCTTTTTTCCACACTATTTTTACCCAACAGAATGGTTATTTTTTTTTAATAAAATCCACTTTAAATTTTCGTCTGAAAAACCTTTGAATTTGGACAGGTCCAAAATTTTGTAAAAAAGGAAAGGGTTAAAATGCGACCTCTGATGGACATGTACTAGAACCAATCTCTTTGTCAAATAATTATTTAACGGGGTTCCCAGATGGTCCCTTTTCCGTGACGGGTCATTATTACAGTTAACAACATAGTGAAATTGACAAGATGAATGATCTAGGAATGATTTTGGAATGATTTTGAACGAGTGTGATGAGTGAGTCTTGGGTGAAATTAAAGAGAGATAATCCAATACCGCTAATTTTGTTCACGATGAACAAAATAAGCAATATTTACTACCTCCCTTTAATAAAATATGCATACAAGTTTTATAAGTAGCTTCCCATTTCTTCAAGAACCAACCAAACGCCTAAAATTTCAATTATGTCAGAGAAATCGCGAATTTTTCTATGATATTTATTTTGAATGTAGCTGTTGATCGTTTCATTTTTAGTCATTTTGTAGCGTTTTGGTCGATTTGAGTGAGTGTTTGGGATTAATGAATGGAGCGCTGAGTGAGTGATTTAGAATGGTTTTGATTGAGATGAATGCCAATTTCTAACTAACTGTACCTTTTTTCCACAGCTCCAGTCCCCGCCCTCTGTCACGTACAGATTTATCTTCCTTGGCGTGTCTGCCGCTAACTTTTTTCTTGCCCTCATGCTCCAGGTATGTGCTATACAAGTGCGGCTTGTTCAAACTGTATTTCGATCCCCGACGGTGGCACTCATTTTTTCCGACTATTTGTCTCTCACCAATTGGTTGATAATCGTAGACATATGTGAGATAGCAGCTGGAGGCTAGGAAGAATGTGATGGTATTACTGGTGAGAGAAATACCAGGAATTCATTGTTAGGTGCTCCAGCTGCTGCGATATAACTGAAAAATTGTTGAAAAGTGTAAATCTCTATTCAACTAAGCAATCAATTAATCAATCAAACTGTATTTACGGAGTCTTGGTCTCCTAATTTCGTTATTCGCAAACGTACCATCTTGTCGTCGAACCAAGGGTTACGAACGTTTTCGAAGCTATCGATTCGATACCCCTTGACCCGTGAAGATGCAGACATACCTAAGGTCTTTTTGCCCAATTGTAACTTTCGGAGATATAATTTTCTACAGTGAACGGTCTCTTGGTCCAAGATTACCATTCACAGATCTATATACGTATGTTTATCACGGTGTATTGATACATTTCTTTTTATCATCTGTACAAAATCTTGATTTAAATTATACCATTCGCATTTTCACCATTGTACACTATCTCATGATTGAATTTACTTTTGTTTGATTATCAAATACATGACCCTCAGATCAGACCAATACTATTGATGTTAAATCATCCACGATTTTTTTTCTTGGCAGGGCGGGCAATGCACTAAAGTTATGGTAAATCAGCTTTTATTCATTATTTATTGCTGCTAAAGACAGTCGACAAAATTAACTTGAGACCGAAAAGCGTAGGTTGATAACCAAACTCTCGTAACTTCAGCTTGTCCAAGCTGAAATTACGGGGCTTTGGTAGTACAACTATGAAATGTGTTCACTTTCTAAAAGCACGCGAATCCTTTAGGATACAGTTATTTGCACGCATTCACGATTATTACCGACAAACTTTTCAATGAATCCAAAAAAATTAAAAGTTAACTCGACAAATTACGTCACGGCTAAGCCCAGACCTGCCAGTTCATTCATAACGCAGAATACGAGAACAATCAAGTGTACGGACTGTTGGTAATATTCTTCCCTGTATCAAATCTATTTCAGATGTTTCTAATAGAGAGTCGATTCGTGACGGTAACGATACAAAACAAACTCGACCGATGTCTACCAGGGCAAATTCCAAAGTAAGTCATAATGATTGATTGATTGATTGATTGATTGATTGATTGATTGATTGATTGATTGATTGATTGACTGATTGATTGATTGATTGATTGATTGATTGATTGATTGATTGATTGATTGATTGATTGATTGATTGATTGATTGATTGATTGATTGATTGATTGATTGATTGATTGATTGATTGATTGATTGATTGATTGATTGATTGATTGATTGATTGATTGATTGATTGATTGATTGATTGATTGATTGATTGATTGATTGATTGATTGATTGATTGATTGATTGATTGATTGATTGATTGATTGATTGATTGAATGGAGTTTTACGCCGCTTTCAGCATTTTTTCAGTTATATCGCGGCGGCTGGAGCACCTAACAATGGTATTTCTCTCACCAGTACAACCACCACATCCTTTCCTAGCCTCCAGCTGCTATCTCACATAGGTCTGCAATAATCAACCCATTGGTGAGAGACAAATAGTCGGAAAGAATGAGTGCCGCCGTCGGGGATCGAACAAGTCATAATGAATGTTTTACTGAAAACATTTGTAATCTAGAAATACCAACGTGATAATTGATTATGTTTATAAATTCAAATATGATTTCTTGTTTTCCTTTTATATTTCTTTTTCAAGGAGAATAATAACGTTCTATGTAAATTTAAATTAGAAAAAAGTTCCTTAATATATATACATCTAGGAAATCAATTGCAATTTTCTTTTATAGTGATTTTAAACCCTTGTCATGCTTAACCCGGAATATTCCTGCTTTGGAAGGAGGTACGGACAAAGATCAGCCTGCGCATATATGCAGTCTGATCTTAGTCCATTTATGAAAATGGCTAGAATCATAAGTGTTGGACAACAAGGGGAGGGGGGCAGAGTAAAGGGGCAGGGAATAGGACTTAGTGGACATCTATAAAAAAATCTTTAAAAATCTTCTTCTTCTGAACCAAGTGGGACGATGAAATGGGTTTTAACATTTGATTCAATTATAAACAACTGTTCGTCACAAAACGCCCAATTTTTCAGAGATTTTGCTTCATTGATTGGACTTTTTTTATAATGGTCGCTTAATAGACGTGGTCGCTCGAGCAATATCTCCTGAACTACTGATACATTTTAAAGCAACTTTGGCAGAAATTCACTTTAGGTAAAAACCCTCTCAAAATAGTAATGGGGGTTACGTTGCGAAACTATATTGCATATTTTTACCACATTCGATTGGAAAAATTCCAATCAACAAAGAACTTAAGTTATTTGATATGTGAAAATCTCTTTTTCCTGATAAGTCTCGTCATGCATAGGTCTACAAACCTTGGTAATAGAGCTATTGCCTTAGTTGAGCGACCCACGGACAACGGCCCTCTTGTTTAACCTATTAGGTAATTTTTTTGTTGAAGTCAATATGGAATTAAGTTAAGAGAATTAAGAGAATTTGAACGAATCTTGTCCTTTTATATTTCAGACACGTTAAAACCGAGGAGGAGTTACGGAGCGACCCGAACTGGCCGAGCGTGAAGTCGGAAGATTTGGCGGAGACGTTCCATAGACTGGATAGCGCGTATCACAGTATGTCACAAGTGAATCTAGGAGCAGATCTAGACGACATTTCTCTATCATCGGAAAGTGACAACAGTAGTGCGCAAGGTAAGTTTACATGACAACAACATTTATTTTACAGTCAAACCTGTCTAATCGGCCACCTGTATTCAGCAAGCGACCTCTGAGTTCCATAATTGAGGAATTGTACAGAAATTAACCTGTGTTAAGGAAGCGCTTTTTGAATGTCCCTTAGGTGCCTGATTAATACTGCCCTGCGTTCGGGATCACAAAGCGGTGTTTTCCAATTGTACCCCGCTTTTCATGTGCTTTTGCGTGCAAAGCAGGGTATATTTGGAAAACTGTTTTCCCTGTTTTTAAATCCTAAATGCAGGTCAGGTTTAACAGTACATACGTCTTTCCTGACGTCTGTTTAAACCACAATTTAAACAAGATATCTTTTGATTACGCGCTTAAACACCGATAAATGCCATTTTTCTACAGTCGATAACAACGTGAAATTGACATTCACCTAGATCGAAACCAGTCAATGTATTTAAAAAAAACTACATCAGTCAATCAAAAACGCTCGTATTTCTTCTAAACGCGTGAAAATGGTTTAAAATGACAACTTTTCATTCATATTTAGTTAATAATTGTGTTAATTTATCGTCACAAGTGGATTTTAAAACTTCTGATTCAGACAATCTCCCAGATAATGACATATATTCAACTAAAGGGAGGTAAATATCGATAATTTCGACCACTTTTCACTAATTTTGCGTATTGTATTACCTCCCTTGAATTTCCCTCTAGACTCACGCATCGCACTACTCAATTTCATTCCCAAATCATTCACTTTGTCAATTTCACGAGGTTTTGGATTAAATCTTGTTTTTAAAACGCTGATTATTAACGCTTCTCATAAAGCAACCTTTCTGAATACCATTTTGGCTACCGGTATATCTCAATCTTTAGTAAAATTGCTGGGGTCCGTATTTGATACAGGGACTTTTGAACATCTACAGATTATTACATCATAAAATTGACATTCATCTCAATCAAATCATTCTAAATCGCACGTTCATCGCTTCACTAATTCATTCCAAGCACTCATTCAAATCGATCAAAAACGCTCCAAAATCATAAGAAAACATTTCAAAATTGTTCAATAGGACTATTACTTCATTCAAATCGATCAAATTATCCCAAGGTTTTATTGGCTTGTGTGAATTTTAAAGTGTCTTGTTGGTCCAAGAAGACACATAAACAGAAAATTACGTATATTTTATTAAAGGGAGATAACAGATATAGCTAATTTTCTTCATCTTGAACATATTGTATTTCTACTGTATGCTCTTGTAACCGTTTACCCAATCGAGAGTCTTCTTGTTTTTCGCTTTCGGTTTAATAAGGGTAATCTCTCGTTGGTTTATAACTTTGATTTACATTTTTTTGTATGCTGTCCTTGTTTTTATTATCCTTGTTTTGTATTTTTTTCTAATTAGTCAAAATAATTTAAACCCTTTCTCCGACGCCATTTCAGTAAAAACCTAAAATTCGAGTCATTTTAGGCAATTTCTTCATCATCTCATACATAATTTTAGGGTCACGAAATCAGAAAGCGCTCAATGAAGTGTTCAATATTTTAACGTTGGTTGTCATTGTACTTTAATGTCACTCATTGTGGTGTATACATGTGGATTGCTTCTTCATATTTATGATTTTCATCTTGTGTGGTTTTTAGCTCACCTGAGCACGAATTGCTCAAGTTGAGCTATTGGGATCGTAGAATGTCCGTCGTCCGTCGTCAGTCGTGCGTCGTCCGTCGTACGTCGTGCGTCGTGCGTCGTCCACAATTTCTTTAAACATCTTCTCCTCCTAAACCAGTGGGCCAATCTTGATGAAACTTAGCAGGGATGTTCCTTGGGTCAAGCTCTACCAAAGTTGTTCAAATAAATGAAATCCACCCTTAACTTCCCTTCACCCTTAACAAAAAGGGTGAAAATATGAAAATCTTTAAAAATCTTCTTCTCTGAAACCAGAAGGCAGACAGCTTTCATATTTGGTATGTAGCATCATCTAGTGGACCTCTACCAAGTTGTTCATATCAAGACCCTGGGGTCATATTTGGGCTTTGCCCGGGCCAAACCCTTTTTTACATAGAATCAAAGAGTGAAAATCTTTAAAAATCTTCTTCTCTGTAACCAGATGGCAGACAGCTTAAATATTTGGTGCGCAGCATCACATAGTGCGCCTCTACCAAGTTTGTTCATAACAAGACCCTTGGGTCATATTTGGGCTTTGCACAGGTGCATCCCTTTATCTCTTATGAGCACGAAGGGTAAAAAAATGAAAATCTTTAAAAATCTTCTTCTCAGAAACCAGAAGGCAGACAGCTTTCATATTTGGTATGTAGCAGCATCTAGTGGACCTCTACCAAGTTTGTTCATATCAAGACCCTGGGGTCATGTTTGGGCTTTGCCCCGGCCCAACCCTTTTATCATAGAATCAAAGAGTGAAAATCTTTAAAAATCTTCTTCTCTGTAACCAGATGGCAGACAGCTTAAATATTTGGTGTGTAGCATCACCTAGTGGGCCTCTACCAAGTTTGTTCATAACAAGACCCCTTGGATCATATTTGGGCTTTGCACGGGTGCATCCCTTTATCTCTTATGAGCACGAAGGGTAAAGAATGAAAATCTTCAAAATCTTCTTCTATGAAACCAGAAGGCAGACAGCTTTCATATTTGGTATGTAGCATCATCTAGTGGACCTCTACCAAGTTTGTTCAAGGCCCTAGGATCACATTTGGGCTCCACCCGGGCGCAACCCTTTTTACATAGAATCAAAGAGCGAAAGCCTTTTATCAAGACCCTTGGGTCATATTGGGGCTCCACCCTGGCGCATCCCTTTCAGCTCATCTGAGCACGATGGGTGAAAATGGGAAAACCCTCAAAAATCTTCTTCTCCGAAACCAGAAGGCAGACAGCTTTCATATTTAGAATGTAACATCATCTTATGTACCTCTTCCAAGCTTGTCCATATCAAGACTCTGGGGTCACTTTTTGGGTCCACCCGGGTGCATCCCTTTTTACATAGAATCAAAGAGCAA
The DNA here is from genome assembly GCA_948146395.1 of Fragum whitleyi. Classification (NCBI taxonomy): domain Eukaryota; kingdom Metazoa; phylum Mollusca; class Bivalvia; order Cardiida; family Cardiidae; genus Fragum; species Fragum whitleyi. Next base: position 12,514,299 of record OX411554.1, read on the forward strand.
AAGGGCATATCTGTCTTGCTCTTTGCTGAAAACGTTCCATGGTATTAGGCAATTATCTTCTTTTTGACATCTGCCTATCTATTTAATGTGATGTCCCAGGGGTCATAGAGACTCAGGTGAGCGATCTAGGACCATCTTGGTCCTCTTGTTTAATATTGCTCGCCTACATGGCGGAAATAAAACTTTATAACCCTAAAAAGGTCAGCTTGTCGCAAACAAAATCGAGCTATAGATTCTTTTTCTCACATCAACACAAGCTGCATATGATTAAATCCTTAGTTGGTGATTACAATAACGCAATAACGTGCGTAAGATGACGTCGCGATAATGTCATTTAAAATGTGAGCCTACACGTGTGTAAGACAAGTACATTTCTCTGATGACTGTTAGATGTAGAGGACAAGTTTGGGTATCCGAGAAAACGATTTCACAAAAGAAAAAAGGAAAATCGCAAAACGCCTCGTCCGTAGGGTGACCAGAATTTCATTACTAGTTGCAAAGCTTTGGTAGTACATCGTTGCTATATATGAGTATATTTTTCAAATTCAGATGTAACAGCGGATGACGTCACACTAGTGTCTGGAAAAGGCGGTAAAGTGAACCTGGCATTCGAGCTTGAACCAGAGGGTACAAGGCTGTGATTTTGAATTAAGGAAGGACGATACATTAACAACAACTGTGGTTATAAATCAAGGAAGGACGGTGAATCTACCGCATATCGTAACAGAAGAGATTTTCTTCGTTCGCCTTAAATGATCTAATGCTTCTCTAGAACTCGATTTAAAGGGAATACTCCTATAACTGAAGGTTTCATGTGACAATGTTTGAAATTTAACGAACGGACTCAATTCATATTCTGTTCCTTTCAGCGCAAAATATTTTGTATACAATGACCAGGACGTTTTGAGAAAGCGGATCCACAAGATTTTGGCGCTCATGAGCTTTTACAAGGTTGACCGAGGTTTCCAAATGAAATCATTAGGAACCTCGGTTAACACTGTTATAGTTTAAAACTTCGAAACGTTGTGAAACTATTACGGGTCCACTGCCTTAAAGTAAAGATTGCTTTAATCATTATTTTAGTAAAGAAAAGAAAATGTAAACCGTCCCTCCCTCTTTTTATGAAATTTGTTTTTCCTCCCTCTTTTTATGAAATTTGTTTCTAATTAGATTCTAAACAAAAGAAATTTTACATTGTACGTGATTATTTGCTGTCACGATAAAAATATTTTAGTATGTTTAACGGAGTGTACATTTTATACAGGTCTTATTATAACATATTATGTAGATTATGTTTTCGTTAATAAAATTAGAATCTATAAAGTGGCGTATTTATTATTTCCACAGATTTCTTGTAGCTTTTTTTTTTCAATTAAGAAAATCTCGTCTTGTAAAGAGACATAATATTTGGGCTGGGTTTTTTTGTTGTTGTTCTTTTTGATATTCCATATTTATTCCGGAAATTGAAACGATTGGTCTTATAATGGGTATATTTAGATGGCTGAATACTTAAATTTATTAGTCATTTAGATTCTTGATGTTTTTTAATACAAATTGATATTTTCAATTTCCATCTAAAGTTGTTAGATCGTAATAAAACTGCAGAGCGTCCGTGAAACCAATACCTTTCAAATTTCCTGCTTTCGGAACCCTTCCAATTTCCTCAAACTTTAACTTTCTCCATAAACGTATTGAAGTTTCATTCGAAACAAAAACTAAATTAAAGAAACTAGCTTTGTATCCGAGGTCACGTGCCATGTATAAATAGTTTTCCGCCATCATGGTTCCAATGCCCTGACCACGTTCAGAAGGTTTTACAATAAATCCAGCGTTGCAAATGTGTGAACATCGGCCTGGAAAGTTTGGTTTGATATAGAAGGCACCGAGAATCTCGTCCGTCTCTTTGTCTTTACAAACAAACACATCGTGGCTTAAATAATACTTTCTGAACGAGTCTTTATCGGTCATATCGTCTTGTGGATAGCTGTTACCTAAAAATCGGAAAAAAAGATTATAAACAATATATTTAGATTCTAAGTATTGCATATATCCCCTCCCATATATACACTCCCAACTCACGCCAAGATTGCATGGTAGCACTTTGAATGAATTCAACCGACTTCCCCTACCGGTTTTATGGAAGACGTGTACGCATGAGTTCTAATTTTGCATAATTGAAGCGTAATTTATGAAACCATGCAGCACCTGCTGCGGTTCACCGGAAACAGGGTTCGACCCAGCTGGGAGAGAGGGAATTAAGACACTTGAAACTTGTGTCTTCGATGATCAGAAGCTGCCAAGCTGTCTTTCTATATAGGGGATACCATACACATCAACATAAAGTGGACTGAGAGCTTAAATTTTGCACAAGGTTCTGAAAGTGTTTGCCAAAATGTAAACATCTTGGGAATATCATTAATGGTTTAAAGCTATGTTGATGAGATTTGACAACAAAAGCTTTGGTTATAAATTTTGAAATCAGAAGTCGTCTTTCAATGCATATTTTCAAGGAAGTTTCAGCTAGTGATTTCATGAAATGGCTATTTTGGTAGTCTTACATATGTAACACAATTAAAGGTTTGGTCATATTCAATAGGTAATTTACATTTCATCGCTTTTTAAAAGGAAATGTTAACTTAATGCTGTTAGTATTTAAAGACTCGTTTCATTCCATTTAACGTTTTTGTTAGTACTAAGTTTTTGCCCCACTGTTTACGATCTTCGCGTCGTTCGCGGCGGTGTTGGCGTGACAAATTGTGATCTTGGTCATATCTCTTTTTATTCCAAGATAACTTCATGAAATTTGGCATGTATGTTAACCATGACGAAACCAACAAGGGGGGTGGGTTAAATCTGAAAGTTTTTTTGTAAGAGTTATGCCCCTGTTCGCCTTTGATATTTTTAATTATCCAGCACCTGCAGTCGAGTGTTGGGACCCATAGGCGTTGCTGTTGTTTGAAATCAGTTCCTTAATTTATTCCTTTAGCCACTCACTAGTACTTTTAACTTGCATGAAAAATAACTCTATATATCGTTTGCTATGTGTACATCGGCTTTGTAATTAGTAACAGTTAGATAAATTGACATTCACCTCGACCAAAACCATTCCAAATCGATCGCTCAGCGCTCCATTAATTCAATCCCAAAACTCGCATAAAACATTCGACGACCCTCCGAAATTGTTTAAAACACTTTGAAGTCGTTCAAAGCGATCACATTTCCTTTCGTATCGACTTAAATACACTGCGGCATGATTTTATTACCAGATGTTGATGTTAGAGTGTCTGACTGGTCCATGAAACCTCAAACACATTAAAGAACATATAATTTATTTAAGGCAGTTACAAATAGCGTTAATTGGGCGAAATTAGCGAAATTGCAATACCTGCCTTGATTTCCCTCAAAACTAGCTCATTGCCCTCATTATACCCCCCACCTACGAAGTAGATGGGGTATATTGGTTTCACCATGTCTGTCTGTCAATTTTCGTTTCGAGACTCTAACTCAAGAACCAAGTAGCCTACAATCATGAAACTTTATACAAATGTTCCTTATGACCCAAGGAAGTGCCCTATTGTTTTTGGGTCACATAGGTCAAAGGTCAAGGTCACAGTCAACCTTTGGTCAATTTTCGTTCCGGACTCTAACTCAAGAACCAAGTGGCCTACAATCATGAAACTTTCTACAAATGTTCCTTATGACCCAAGGAAGTGCCCGATTGTTTTTTGGTCACATAGGTCAAAGGTCAAGGTCACAGTCAGCCTTTGTTCAATTTTTGTTTCCAGACTCTAACCCTTATGACCCAAGGAAGTGTCCTATTGTTTTGGGCCACATAGGTCAAAGGTCAAGGTCACAGTCAACCTTTGGTCAATTTTTCGTTTCCGGACTCTAACTCAAGAACCAAGTAGCCTACAATCATGAAACTTTATACAAATATTCCCTATGACCCAAGGAAGTGCCCTATTGTTTTTGGGTCACATAGGTCAAAGGTCAAGGTGACAGTCAGCCTTTGTTCAATTTTCGTTTCCAGACTCTAACTCGAGAACCAAGTGACCTACAATCATAAACTTTATGCAAAATTTGCTTATGATCCAAGGAATTGCCCTTTTGTTTTTGGGTCACGTAGGTCAAAGGTCAAGGTCACAGTCAATTTTTGTTCAATTTTCATTTCTGGACTCTAACTCACAAACCAAGCGACCTAGAACCATGAAACTTCATGCAAATACTGCATATGACATCAATATTTGTTACAAACACATCCTGCACTAATAGCACTTGCATTATGACAAAGTGCTTGTGGGGGGTATTAGTCCGCTCTGCGACAGTTCTAGTTTAATTTTATTCCAAAATCATTCACTTTGTCAATTTCACGACGTTTTTAACTGAAGATTATTCGCATACCTTCCTCGTTTACAATATAATGAAGTATACTGTGTACATCGGCTTCGTATTTATCCTCGTAGTAATCTAGAACTACTTTTCTTCCACACCGAAGTGTCGCTACTCGGGGTAAATATGACAGCCGAACTTCAGAACTCTTAGATTGGATGAAATATGCCATCTGAAACGAGGTGTAAAACGTTTGAAACTTGTAAAACTGATATTTGCTTTTCTCATATGGGCTTGGCTTGTATATGTTAACTAATTACACGTACACACGTCAGGAAGTCCTCCGCGTCGTCTAAAGATGTGCAGCTATATTACGTCATATAAAACAAAATGGCCGCTAAACCTAAGAGCAAAACAACATATTATTTCATATCCAAAAAACTTGATCATTTGGTCATTTCAAACACAAGATAAAATTGAATTTTAAAGTAAATAGATTCCCAATTTATTAACAGTGTTGTCTTTATGGTCCAACAGTTTTACGGATATTAAAGTTAGGTTCTTAGTCAAACTGCGCAGGTTTCACCTATGAAAAAATGCGTTGATCAAACTCGACCATGCCTTTGTTCATCACCGGATTGTGTGATTTTAGTGACATTTTGTTCTAGCTACAGTGGTAAATGAATTCAGTCGTGTATTGACTTTTCGTGTACAAGAGATAAAATAACACGAATTTGTACTTGACTTTGTTAAGTGTGCATGCTTAGCCGACAGCCCTGTACTTTTGTTTTCGAATTTTAGCATGTACGTTGTTTTTCCAACAGTTTCAGATGTGCGCAAAGGAAAGACTCTGGCCAACCTGTACATCCGCACAGTCTGACCCAGGGTCTTAACTATGCACTTTATAGATAGGTAGAGACAAATCAAAGCACTCCACAAAGCCTCGCGTAGAATTGGTACATATTATATAATTTAAAATTCGAACTTTGGTCACAAGCACTTATTCGGGTAGCATATACCGTCTCTGAAATCTCTTTTTTAAGTTGTGCTCAATTATCACAAGATATGAAAAGAGTTCCTGAAAGTATTCACGCTCAATACTGGCATACATTTAAAGAAAACCGCGTGTTTTTGCAGGCTTGAGTCGTTTGACAGAAAAAACGGTTGTAAGACCAGTTGTCGTTTGATTTGGGACACTTTTCCCGATAGAAATTATCAAAATGATTGTAATCATTTTGCATTTGTGTGATACAAAAATAAACGGAAAAGATAGTTGATTCTTAAATGAATGCAGGATAATACAATATTCGTGAAAATAGGTATGATTTTTGTTTCGTCACAAAAATATGTGAAAACGTCGTTACCATTTTCTTGTAATGATTTTTCGAAACTTAGCTCCTGGAAAAACAAAATTCAAAAATGTACCTATTTAGTACAGGCTGTAACAAAAACATTGTTGCATATTTTCTACACTAGCTTTCAGCGGCACAGCCGCCATCATTAGGTGAATCCTGTGAATTCATAGGATTCACTTGATGAAGGCGGCTTTGCCGCTAAAAGTAAGTGTATAAATATAATAATATTAGTAGTAGTAAATAAATTAAATCAATGGATGACGCTATGTAATGCACATGTATGGGTTTAAAACTTGTCGACGTCAAATTATTCAACATAATGAATTGGGTTGAGATCAACAATCAAATTAATGTACAAAAAATCATACATGAAATCGTTTTAAGGAAGTTTTATTTGATTTGAATTGGGGTTTTACGTCGCTTTCAACAATCTCTCAGTTATATCGCGACGACTGGAGCACCTAACGATGGATTCCTGGTATTTATCACACCAGTACTACCACCACATCCCTTTCCTAGCCCCCAGTTGCTATTTCACATAGGTTTACGATTATCTACCCATTGGTGGAAGACAAATGTCGGAAAGGATAAGATGTATAAGATTAAATTTTGAAAAAGTACTACTACTACTACTACTACTACTACTACTACTACTACTACTACTACTACTACTACTACTACTACTACTCCTACTACTACTACTACTAATGATAATAATAATAATAATGATAATAATAATGACAATTATAATCATATTTATTAGAAAAAATTAAATTTTGCAAAGTACTACTACTACTACTACTACCACTACTACTACTACTACTACTACTACTACTACTACTACTACTACTACTACTATTACTACTACTACTACTACTACTACTACTACTACTACTACTACTATACTACTTCTAATAATAATAATAATAATAATAATAATAATAATAATAATGATACTTATAATCAAATTTATTAGAATTTTTTTAAAAAAAAACTTTAAAACCAAAGAGAGCACCTAATATGCATATTACTTCTTACAATTCTGTCTTCACAATAATAAAATATGCAATATTGACTGGGGTATGCTTTCCGGAGAAGGACTGCGCATTTACATCATTTTCCGGGTGTAAAACGGATTTTCTATAATAAGGAATAAAGTAGAATTTATATCTTCATATCTTCGCCACGAGCTTACATGTAAAGAGATAAAAGTGTTATTGAATTAAATGTTACCGACATAAATCACCATCATTTTCATTGAAATTTCGTGAATAAAATCAGAAAAATTTTATTTTTTCAATTTTCAAGAAGCTTAATGACTAAGCAATTTTATAGATGAGAGATTCGTATCATGTTTGTGCTACATTTGAAATATAGCAAACATGGATTATCAAATAGAAATTATCATTGTATATTTTAAACGATTATGTCGTTCGTGACACAAGAAAAATAAAATTAGAATTCAAGATAGTGGAATCTTAATATTTCCGTAACATTTCGGAAGAAATGATATTTCGCAATGTTGACCGAGGTTTCCTAATTAAAATCATTAGGAAACCTCGGTTAACATTGTTAAAGTTCATTACTGCCGAAACGTTGCGGATCTATTACGGGTCCACTACCTTAAAAACAATGTCATTATAAAATGTGGCGTAAACGGCGTTACAGTTGTTGACGTCAGTATTGAGCTCAACGTCATTCCACGTCAATGCTTACCTGAATACAAAGTTATTTGTAGAAATATTTTAAAAAAATTTAGCACATGTGAATAACAATACATATGTATGATTTTAAAATTAAATTTCGATTCCGTTTGTTGCCTTTTTACAGGCATTTAAAATGTTATGTTGTCGATCCTTATACATGCAGCCCGGGAGCTTACAAAACAGGTGTTAATAACTTCGTCGATGAAAGGGTCAGAAAATAAAAGATAATAATAAAAATAAAAGATAATAATAAAAATAATAATAATAATAATTATAATAATAATAATAATAATAATAATAATAATAATAATAATAATAATAATAATAATAATAATAATAATAATAATAATAATAATGATACTAATAATAATAATGATAATAATAAGCTTACCTTGATCCCAATAATTTATCAATTCTATAATTTATCAATTTTCAAGTTTATTTCTATAGTACAGAATACACTATCTTAGAGACTAAAGAGATTATGTATGAGATAGAAGGTCAAGCTGACCAAAGGCCTTGTTTTTCCCTTTTGGTGAATTTTTCTTCTGCTCTTATTTAAGGTATTGGACCCGCAATAGTTCCGCGACGTTTCGGAAGTAATGAACTTTAACAGTGTTAACCGTTATTAGTAATCTTTATTAGGAAACCTCGGACAACATTGTTAAAGACCATGACTTCCGAAAGGTTGCGGAACTATTACGGGTCCACTACCTTAAGCAGATATTCTGATGTGTCATGGAAGTAGAACTGGGACTAGTAAAATTTTTATACTCTAGTACCTGAGATCTCGTTACCAGCGGATATTCGAGTACCCATTTTGTACTATAGTACCTGAGATCTCGTTACCAGCGGATATTCGAGTACCCGTTTTGTACTCTAGTACCTGAGATCTCGTTACCAGCGGATACTCGAGTACCCGTTTTGTACTCTAGTACCCGAGATCTCGTTACCAGCGAATATTCGAGTACCCATTTTGTACTATAGTACCTGAGATCTCGTTACCAGCGGATATTCGAGTACCCGTTTTGTACTATAGTACATGCGATCTCGTTACCAGCGGATATTCGAGTACCCGTTTTGTACTCTAGTACTTGAGATCTCGTTTCAAGCGGATATTAGAGTACCCGTTTTGTATTCTAGTACCCGAGATCTCGTTACCAGCGGATATTCGAGTACCCGATGGTTACTGTCAACATATTTTAACAACTAAATACAAAGGCGTCTTACCCAGACGGTCCCTTTTCGTTATACGGTTCACATATGAGCCTGTGTGTGATATTCCCAACAATTTCACATGTGCACAAAGTCAAGCTTCTGATTAGCCTGTGCAGTCGCACAGTCTGACCAGAATCTTCACTTTGCGCTTAACATAGAAAAATAAGGCCTCAATCACTCCTCAGGCGGTAAGCATATATTCTTTTTGCATTGTGTCGTTGTCTACACTGCTCAAAGTTTGTGTCTCGCGTACGTGTGAAGTTGTTGGAAATGTCGCTCACAGCCACATATGTAATATGGAGATACAGTGCGTAAGAGGCCAACAAAAGGCTGTATAATGAAAAAACTTTGGTGGAAGCCGATAGTTAAATCATTTGATTTCGGACATCAAACACAAACAAAAGGCGTCGTGGTCCTAGTAAGACCGCGCGGATATTGCAGTCTGATCAGAGTCGGTATATTTCGTGACTCCTCGGGACGAACCTCATACACGAAAAAATAGTGGGAAAAAAAACGACAACAAAAATCATGATCATTTTATATGGATCTTTTCCTGTGCATCCTTTGATCGGGGAAAAATCCCAGGGGTGATGAATCAGCCCTGCTTTCAGGATGACAAACGGTGTGCACAAACTGTTATCACATTATACCCCCGCTTTACACGCACACTTGCGTGCAAAGCGGGGTGTAATTTGCAAACTACTTGCACCGTTTTGTCATCCTGAACACAGGGCTAGATTATATCTCACCAATACATTATGTATTTAAGAAAGGAGACAGACACAATCCGACGAAATATGCGTTCAGGGTGACAAAAAGGTGTGCACAAACTGTTCGCAAATCTAACCCCGCTTTGCACGCGTACTTACGTGCAAAGCAGGGTATAATTTGCAAAGTGTTTGAACTGGGTTTTTTTCATCCTGAACACAGAGCTGGACTATATTTCAACGATATTTAAGAAAGGAGACAGACACAATCCGACAAATTATACACCTGCCATGCGTTCAGGACAAAACGGTAGAATCACTTTGCAAATTATACCCTTCTTTGCACGTGTAACTGCCTGCAAAGCGGAATATAACTTGAAAACAGTTTGTACCGTCTTGTCATCCTGATTCCAGGGTAGTTTCGGTGACATCGGGATGCTCCATATAATCCGAAGCTCGGTGCAGTCCACTGCTCCATCTAACGCCACGAGACTGTAACATTTTGGACCACTGCTCTATTGACCATTATCTTGATTTACCAGAAAATCATAGGTGATTAACTCAAGGCAGTCTGTTATCCAAGCAGTTTTGACCATGGTATTTTGTTTACTCTACTGGAACGAGGAGAAATCATTGGCCAATTCTCAGAATTACTCAACTGTAACAGGCTGCATGATGCATTTGATAGTCCCATGGAAGCAATTATCAGATAATCATGGAACCATATAACTGTCCAGCGAATTTGGGGAAATTTTGGCCAAACTGGCGTCAGATTGTGCGAATAGTTTTGATAGAGATGAATATCAATTTCTCGCTGTTTTCAACCGTCATTGTCACCCTCATCAAAGCGGACCGAACTACATAGGACAATCTCGAGTTTGTTGATGTTATTGTTGGTACAGGCCTACGGATACCAGACACAGTCATATCTTTAGCATATTCCATAACCGGACGGACAAAGCCTTGAAAATTTCAGACTTTGTAGATTTGGACTGAGACAATGAAAAGTATATGTGTATTTTTACAATCTCGATTAAGGGATAGAAGAACAAAGAAAAAAAAAAGAAAAAAAAAAGCACGAATATTAACAGATTTCAGTGGCACTTTCACAGGTTGATTACGGGGTGGTCCCTTTCAAAAATGGGGGCAACAATTGTTGAATTTGCTAAATTGTTGAATTTGCTAAAACAAACTCATTTACGCGATCATGAAGACCATGTTAATATCTTTCTGGTATCCTTGAAACTTTAACAGAATATCTTTTCAAAATGGGCTTGATCCGTAGACAACACGAAAAAGTGGGATTTGGGATTTTCACTTAGAATGATTTTCGTTTACGCGACAATATCAACAAAATCTAAGGGCCGAATTTCTTAGATTCCTTCACTGGATAATTGTATGCTTATAATGAACATTCCCCAGTTTTGAAACGGGGCTGTTTAAATGGAAAAAAAGGGAAAGCATAGCCTTAATGACAAACAGTCTCCATTATGTGTCGGCCGGGTTGGTTCCAAATACCTGAGAAAGGGGGCTTTATGGATTCTTACTCAAGATAAATCAAAATAATTTGTAAATCAAGTCAACACATGAATTATATCTGATTTTAGGGTAAAAAGATGTCCCCGGTTCTTAAAATCAGTCAGATCCGGATCGTAAAGCTTAAAAAGGGAACAGTTTTGGATATAACCTCAAACAAAATAGGCGTTACTACCATTACGCACATTACGGAAGAGCGTAATAGAAATAAATCCTCTATCGAAAAATGTCGTTGATGAATGATCATAAAATCGAAACTACAGCTTTTTTAAAGGTGTAGTTACGATGTTTTGATTCAATATTCACCGTGGCTCAAATCATTTAAATGAGGAGCTGAAGGAGGATATTCATCTTTTGTCACAGTCTGCATTTCGCCTTTGTCTTATATATTCTATGTTGGTCGCCTTCTGAGTGCGTATAATTTCAAAATCCTAGTTACTTGAAAATTGGGAATTCATTTGTTCGATTAGATTATTGAACAGCACTGTTCCCCCAAGACTGCGTGAAACGAACACACCATAAAAAATGTAAACAACGTGAAACATTGAACTGGTACTCCGATGTCTGTGAGAGACAACTGGTAGTGTATAAATCTTACGGCAATCTGATTGGATGTGTGTTTCTCACGACAAGTAAGTTATTACATACCGTAAGATTTTTCCCATCATGCATGTCGATATCCGTTGAAATTTGGCGGCACTATTTAAAATGGAAGGACTGAAATTCTGTTGCTTATATAAATATGCTCTTTACGAGATAAACATACGAAAGAAAAACAAACAATAATCTCATTATTTGTTGTTTTTCGCTGCATTCATCGTGCTTTTCGATCAACTGCATGTCGCAAATCCGCTACCAAACGCTTTACGATTTTCTAGCTTCCATTTAACGTTGATCAAATGACGTCACTACCGGGTCACATGACCTTACGAAAATTTGTAAAATACCTGTCTCTAGTATCGATAGATCTAGGGGCAGTAACCCAGTCAACGTGAAACATGTGGTGAAATTTTCTAGTTCGGTATGGATATCTTGACAACTTATTCATAAGAGACCATTGAATCAAGGGTAAATCAAAAGCATATACTATGGGCGATGAAACGGGTAAGTGAGTTTTGTTTTAGAATTATCACACGGACTTATGGCGGATTTTTTCACCCATGGGTCGGTCATTATCAGGCTAAATATGGTTAAAAACAAAAATGAGGCTCTGTATCAAGAAAAAAAGAAATAACTGGGAGGCTTGCGGGTAAGCTAGCCTAAACCAAATTCAGCTGATGAGTTTTCAGAAATCCATAGTCCACCTGGGATAACATAACACTGCAGAAGATGGTTCGTAGTTAGGCGGGTGAATGGAATTACCAAATTATTCAATGATTACCAAATTAATCAAACTATTACCAATTAAATTAATTATCATGACTATTATAAGGTTTAAAGGTGTTTTGATTAAAAATTATTTGATAATGATTATTATTTAACTGAAATATTTACTATGATGTGGAACACTTTCAAAGATTTATACTATGACTTAACTGAAAAATTTGTACCCTACAAATGTATCAAACCAGGTGTACCCAACAAACCAGCTTGGACTTGATATAAATCTGTTAAAAAAGCTAAACAAAAATGTCGTAAAGCTGAGATATCTCATAAAAAAGTGGTTTATTTGCAGACAAATATTTAGCAAATGCTGCTAGAAGCGATTATAAAAATGTTTTGTATACAGCAAAAGCAGACACTTGTTGATAACCTGAAAGACAATCCTAAATTATTTTTCAACTACGCTAGAAATTTTCAGAGAACATTGTCTTCAATAGATAAATTGCTTGATGAAGATGAAACGATATCAAAGGTGACAGAGACAAAGCTAATCTATTGAACTCCTTTTTTGCGTCTGTTCAAACTAAGGAGGATCCTCTATTGAGCAGTTTACCTATCAACTACCCACATGATACAGATAACATTAAATTTCCACATATTTCTTCTGTTATGGTATTGAAGAAGATACAACTTTTAAAGTTCCATAAAGCCTGTGGTCCAGACAATATACATGTTAATGTTTTGAAGAGAGTTCCTTCAGTTTCAGTCCCTTTATGTCATATATTCAACAGATCGGTTTATACAGGAGTGGTGCCTCAAGACTGGAGAGACAGTAACATAAACCCATTACATAAAAAAGGGTCTCGAAAATTGTGTGACAATAATCGTCTTGTAACATTGACTTCTCAAGTTGTTAAGATTCTAGAACGTATACTGCTGGATCAAATATCAGAGCATTTACTTCATAACAATATCATTTCTTGTGACCAACATGGTTTTCAAAATCGGTGCTTTTGTGTTACTCAGCTGTTGGAATCCCTTAATGATTGGACATTATCATATGATGAAAAGATACAGACTGATGTTACATACCTGGATTTCTCTAAGGCATTTGATTCGGTTGCACATCAACGTCTACTATTTAATAGCCATTCTCTGTAAGCATTTACACTTTTACATAGTGAGTGTGGCACGCCATGTCTCGGATTTACTTGAAACTTGTTTGATTATCAGACCTTATTGCCCTTTGAGTAAATCATCGTTTTTTTGTCAATTTGTTTTTAGGTTGCCATGGAAACAAATCTAAAAGTTTTTTGATAAAAAATGGCAAATATAAGCATGAAAATAGGCAATTTTCGAGCATTGCTATCTTGCTTATTTAAAGGTTTACAAAAAATAATCTTTCTATTATAAATTGTTTTATCCTTACTCAATCATTTGCACTTTTTAAATTTATTTCAATTATTTGTTATATTCGATGCTTTACCACATTTAGGTGGGTGGGGTAAGACATTTTTTGAAAATGTCATATTTTGACAATTTCTTGAAGCATTTTTGAAAAAATGCAGCTAGTTTGAAATTATGTGTTCCTACTAAAGAATAAATCAACCATCCCTCTATCATGAAAAAGAAAAAAAATATTGGGCCTTTGTCTGTAAAGGTGGTTACTATGGTAACCAGACAGGCACCGTCAAGTAAAAATTTTAGTATTTTTCTATGTATTTTCTTCTTAATAACACATTATTTGCTCAATATAACTGTATTTTTTTATATTCATGTTTGGTAGGTATATAGATGTCATCAATGATAGTCAGCCAGAAGTCTTTCACTTAAGGTCAAGGTCATTTGTTAATCATTTTTGCACAATTTTTTGAAAAAGAGATAAAAAACCAGTCAAGATAAACTTTTTTCACCTGTCAAAGAGGAAGATAGGCATCAGAGAAACAGATAATTGTCATATTTTTGTGACAAGATAACTAATATAGTGTTTTGGATTCTATATTAATTTGTAATTCCCACTACCTAGATGTATTTCAAGTGTTGAGTTAGAAAATAATCCCAGCCGATGGATATCCCCTGCATGTGTAACCACATAAATAAATCCTATTCTTATTTATCATTACTCTTTGGCCCTCCTTATACTTTGAACATGGTTTGAGCCTTGTAAATGTCTTGAATTAACACAGTGAGCTTTTTTATGCTGCATTTGCAGTGGCGTAGCCATGTTATTTACATTGGTGCGGCAAAGCTGAGCTCCGAAGGAGCGATTGCGAGCGCCGAAGGCGCGAAGCCCTTCTAGGGGGGTCCGGGGGCATGCCCCCCCCCGGAAAATTTTTGAAAAAACGGTGCGATTTGGTGCATCCTAGACTATACTTGATCACAATTTCAGTAGGGAAGAAATAGTGTGGAAAAGGAAGAAATTGCTTGTCAGAAGCAATTTCTTCTTTTTTCACAATGTTTTCTCAATCATAAAATCACAGGCACGTAATTATAAGCAGGGATTACACAGGAAAGGGTTAACCCTAGTACGAGGACTAATCGATAATGACATTAACAACTCACCATGTACTCACGGGGAATCGCATGTTTGACATCAACACTGTATGGAAACTCTGTACGGTAGTTTGCAACGGTATATTCAAAGTGGCGGATAAGCGTTCGTGAAAAAGTAAGTGTTCTTTATTTTTGTTCGATGCTGATTTAATCTATCATCCTGTAAGATAATGACAACATTTACGCAATCAGATTTGAATACATTATCCATCGTACCTAATGATTAAACGTCCTATAGCACCGTCCGTGTGTAATACAGCTTCAAACATTGTGTTTTGATGACATTTAAAATTGAAGCGCAAAACGAAAGTAGAAATGGCCATATTTTCCTTAAAATGACCGCACCGGCAAAATCAAATGTGGCGGTGGATGGGGACAAGATATCTCCCTAAATATGACCCAGAATGTATTGGATCTAGCCCCTTGTCTAGGAAATATAGATGGTGTACGCTACAGTTAAAACCGAAACTAAATCGCTGTACAGTGCGGTATATGGATATATTTGTACTCACCGGTTTAAATTTCGAATGAAAAATCTGTACGCAACGGTTTATATAAATTATCATGTGAAAATCGTTCAACGGGTTGAATGGCACGAAAAGGTGAAAGGTGACTTTGATACTATTTAATCTTAGCTAATACTGCAGAAAGACGAATATATTCTTATTCTTAATTTTATTTGTTTTGCCTGGAAATGAAGAAATCGTCGAAAGTGTATCATTTAACACATTTTTAAATTCTAATTTTATGTTTCTATTTAATTCTTCTGTCTTTCCTCAATAATTTTTGTAAGACCCTGTACAAATCGTTAAGACTAAAGCGCTTAACAAAGGCATCAAACTTTAAAAATGTCGGAGTATATTCCAGACATTCTTCTCGATGATGTAATAATAATTTATGATTCTTTTTTGTTGTTGTTTTTTGTTTGTTTTGCATTGAAACAAAGAAAAATAATTGATAGAGTATCATTACACACCATTTTAAATCTAATGTTATGTATCTACTTAATTCTATGTCATAGAAAGTTTCAGTTTAGTAATCAAAACAGTTTTATAAGCTTGAACCTAGATTATTGTTTCTGATATCATACGAAATGCTTACGGTTTTTTTTAACTTTCAGCTTTAGAAGCTTACAGTTAGAAGAAATCTTATCGAAATAAATTATTTAATACTCAATAGTTCTGATACACATAAGAAAATAGTTTTATTTCTTTTAGTTATCTCTTTCAGACAAATATCTTGTAATTTCCTTCCACAACATTTTTTAATTAAAAAGAAATTTTAAATGTTTAGAGAAAATTCATGGAAGCATATAGTTGCCAAGCTGCGTGTCTTTCCGTCCTTCCAATCTTCCAAAGTTATTTGGACAATTGATTTATCACACTCATAGGGGAGACTAGTATTTCGTCAAATTGTTGTGCATCGGCTTTTTTGTTTTTCGAATTGAATTAATACAGTTAAAAACGCAACCATTTCTTTCATAAAGTTCGAAAGCACAATTAACAATGATCGATTTCACATGCCTTACCCCCGCTATTGACTGTCACGTGACATCGTTAAAAGCACCCCCGTAGAAGCAAAAGATAGCTCATAAATTCGCCCCTAAGAATATGAAATTACAAAACAAGCAACTTACACCCTAACCAGTGAGCCAAAGAAAATTTTATATAGATCGAGAAGAATGTCTGAAATACTGATAAGTTTTATGCCTTTGTGAAGCGCTTTAATCTTAACGATGTGTACAGGGTCTTACAAAATTATTGAGGAAGAACAGGAGAATTAAATAGAAACATTAGATTAGATTTAAAACTGTGTTTAATTACTCTTTCGACGGGTTTCTTCATTTTCAGGCAAAACAAAATAAAATAAGAAAAAGAACATATTCGTCTTTCTGCAGTATTAACTAAGATTAAATAGTATCAAAGTCACCTTTCACCTTTTCGTGCTATTTCATCCGTTGAAAGATTTTCACATGATGATTTATATAAACCGCTGCGTACAGATTTTCATTCGAAATTTAAACCGGTGAGTACAAATATATCCATATACCGCACTGTACAGCGATTTAGTTTCGGTTTTAACTGTAGCGTACACCATCGGAATTTTCAAGTGTCTATATTTCCGAGACAAGGGGCTAGATCCAATACATTTTGGGTCATATTTAGGGAGATATCTTGTCCCCATCCACCGCCACATTTGATTTTGCTGGTGCGGTCATTTTAGGGAAAATATGGCCATTTCTACTTTCGTTTGGCGCTTCAATTTTAAATGTCATCAAAACACAATGTTTGAAGCTGTATTACACACAGACGGTGCTATAGGACGTTTAATCATTAGGTACGATGGATGATGTATTCAAAACTGATTACGTATATGTTGTCGTTATGCTATTGGATGACAGATTATAGTAATATCGAACAAAAATAAAGAACACTTACTTTTTCACGAACGCCTATCCGCCATTTTGAATATACCGTTGCAAACTACCGTACAGTGTTTCCATACAGTGATCAACAGAAAAAGGAAGTAAACAGAATTACCATTCTACAGACGCTTGGAAGTTTAGATTATTGATGAGTCATCCCAGGATGCTGGCATTTCGTTGTGTATGGTGGATTAAAAGAACTATAAGACATCATGTTTTATAAACGTTTTATTCATCCGTTATATGCTCACATACATTTTCAGTCATTTAGCGGTCAACATAATCCAGTTTTATTGTAGCGGCATGCCGCATCTAGTAGTAGACTACGGCAATTATTGGTGCGGCATGCCGCATCTACGGCAATTATTGGTGCGGCGAATGCCGCACCTGCCGCACCCGTGTCTACGCCCATGATGTGGTTGACAAATTTTTTATGGTACCCAATTCTTTCCTTATTTAATTTTGAATGTATGTAAAACAACAAAATCAAGGAATGTCCCTTTTCTTGTAGTTTCAGCTTAAAATAGCTAAATTTTTTTGAAAATTTATAACAATAATAAGTTTAAATTTTTAAATTAGCTAAATTGTTAACAGAATGAATTAATAATTGCGAAATATTGACTGCACTGTTATTTCTATCCGCCATTTTGGATTGTTGCTATGGGATCAAAGGGAAGTAACTCTAAAATAGACTACAAGACTAAATTTAAGAAATTACACCATTTTTTCAAACTATAATTCTAAAATTATACCACATGAAAACAATATATTCTGATTATTAAAGGAATATTTATTAATTTATCTTTCAATCAATATCGACATGTACTGTAAAATCTTTTGCATTGAATTATTGTAACCTCCTGAAAACAGGGATAGTTCATGTATATTATTGCCATTTTTAAGAGTATGCAATTTTCAATCGAGAATTGTGAAAAATTTAGGGTATGTACCCCATGGGATTTTTAATGTTTTGATAACTAGAACACCTAATCTATTTGCTTTAAACAATTGTTTTCCCCATATATGCTGCAAAAATCTGAAATTTGGATCTGAAATTTGGCATTTTTGCAAAATTCTGACTTTCTATGGCCTGTTTCTATGGCAACATAGCACCCATTTCCGAATGAGTGATATATTTTGTAATGATCTTATATGGGGTTCAACTTGTGCAAGTGTGAACAAAATCTGTTCTTATGCGTGCCAAAAAAGTGTAAGTGCTTACAGAGAATGGCTATTAAATTATAACACTATGGTGTAAATGGGTACATTAAAAATTGGATTGAAGCCTTTTTGAAAGGTAGAAGACAAAGGGTAGTTCTAAGGAATGGCATCTCTGACTTGACTAGTGTATTTAGTGGAGTCCCTCAAGGCTCTATTTTAGGACCTATTTTATTTGTCCTATTTGTAAATGACTTACCTTCCTCTGTGGCTGCAACAGCCAAGCTGTTCGCAGATGATACAAAACTTTATCGCAAAATTACTTCCCGTTCTGACTGTCAACTTTTGCAAGATGACCTAAACACATAATCTGCTTGGTCCAAATTATGGCTACTGAATTTAAATGCATCGAAGTGTGTAGTTTTAAAAATTCGTTCCGCTATAGAGTTTACTTTTACCCTGAATGGATTCGATTTGGAAACAGTTACAGAACAAAAAGATCTGGGTGTTCTCATTTCCAATGATCTTCAACCAAGACAACATATATTAGATATCACCAAGAAAGCTAATCAGAGAATCAGGATGATTAAAAGATGTTTCACCAATATTACTCAAAGAAAAATTTCAACACTATTCATCACAATGATTAGGCCACTATTGGAGTACGCCTCGGTAGTTTGGCAACCTCATTTAAAAAAAGATATCCAACTATTACAAAAGGTGCAAGACAGATGTTTAACCTTATGCCCTAATCCACCTATATTTGAAAGTCTTGAGAACAGAAGGCATCAGATTGACCTCATTGAAACCTACAAGATTCTCCATCATAAATACAAGTGTGATCCTGAAATTTTTTTTACTTTGCCGAACAGAGATCTTCGTGGTCATTCCTTTAAATTGCTTAAGGTTAATACCAATAGTGATGTGAGGAAGTTCTTTTTCACAAATCGCGTAATAACTCCATGGAATTCCTTGGACGACAATACAGTCTGCGCACCAAGTGGAAACTCATTTAAGAGAAGATTGAGAGTTACACCTCAAGGAAAGAGTGACTCATGTCCCAAGTAACCAAGTAAGTAAGTAACCAAGTAAGTATGAAATAAAACTTTGTCTAATTTCCCTGTTCAAATGTACCTGTCTTACAGTCTGATTAAATGTAAGGAGAATTACAAAATTATGGTGAATATCAATCTATTACTAGATTGCTCATTAATTTGGTATAATATGTTTGGTATAGCGGATTATTCATTGTGAAAAAAATAGACTGCATTTGCACAGTGAGCAAATTACCAAATTATTTTAAAAATCAACATATTCCAAGATTTCTCATTAATTTGATATACCGAACTATCCATTTTGAGAAACAGATCGGTTTTAGCTAAGTGAGACAATTACCAAATTATTGTTAAATCATATTCAAACATTTCTCGATGATTTGGTAAACCGGATTAACCATTATGAGAAACCATGAACTGTATTTGCTTAGTGAGACAATTAACAAATTATCGTGAAAACCAACCCATTACCGGATTACTCTTTAATTTTGTATACCTGGAATAACCATACATGTTGTCAACATACAACAACAATCTACAAAAAGATAGATTTGCATACTTAATTCAGATAAAATTTAAAAAAAAGCTAGTTAAACCCAATAATTATCATGAATTTAGGATTAATTTGGTTTAATTTGGTAATCATTCAATAATTTGGTAATTCCATGGACCGTAGATAGGCCGAGTGCCAGTCAAGTACAGTCAATGGGCCAACTAATTTCTAGCCCAAACAGGTCCGGTTTTTGTTGTTTCTCATCAGGGCCATAATTAAAAACCAGCTAGTATGTTACTGAATGACAAACTGTTTACAAATTAAGACCCGCTCTGCGTGCAAAACAGGAACTTTCATGCAAAACAGGTATAATTTGAAAACGGTTTGTAACATCTTGTCAGCCGGAACAGGCTGGTTTCTCATTGTGGCCCAGCTGAAAAACAACAAAATATGGACCCATTTGGATGAGAAATAAGTCAGCCCAATTAACCTGTTCCAAACCAATCTTGGAATTGTCTCATCTGAGTACCCACAAGATAGGGTTTCAATGAGTAATAAAGATTTAACCCTTTGCTGTTTAATCCCTGCTTTTTACGTGCCTGTGATTATACGATTGAGAAAACATTGTGAAAAAAGAAGAAATTGCTCCTGACAAGCAATTTCTTCTTTTTCCACACCATTTTCTACCCTACTGAATGGTTATTTTTCAAATTAAATCCACTTTGAAATTTCGTCTGCAAATCTTTGAATTTGGACAGGTCCAAAATTTTGTAAAACAGGAAAGATTTAAGACTGGCATAAACCCCTCTTATCTGCACCTATGGGAAAGGATGTACAGTAAAACTTGCGTAAAGCGACCACTTAGGGGACAAATAAAAAGCGGTCGCTTATGGAAATGGTCGCTTAATACAATATTGATTGATAAAAAATACCTGCTTTTGATATCATTTAAAGTTTGTCACATAATTCGGACTGAATCTTAGGATGTTCGAACCCATAAGAATCGTCTCAATGAGACGATTCTAATGGGTTCTAACATCATTAAATTCAATGATTAATATTTTTTCGTTTAATAATGTCCAATTTTTTGCAAATGTTACTTACGGCCAAGGGACTTTTTACCGTGGTCGTTTAATAAAAGTGGTCGCTTAATAGACGTGGTCGCTCGAGCAAGATTGACTGTAATGTAAGTATTGGTACAAGAATTACCAAGAATCTATAGTTAGGTTCTCTAGTCATAGAAATATGATTTAAAGATTGAAGTTAAACCTTATTAAAAGCATAAAATTCTATGTTTCTGGTTTAGGTGGAAAAGAGAAGAAAAGGAAGTGGTTAACTGGCCCTCCGCCAATGGATCCAAATAAAATATATGTCAACCCAGGACAAGATGATCAAATGGTAATGTATACTTCAATAAAAACTTGGTTTGTGATAAACAAAATACAGAGGTACCAATAAGAGGGTGTAACTCTAGTCTAAAATCTTTATTTCTCAATGAAACCCTATAATGTGGGTACTCATTTGAATTGTCTTGTCAAAATAATTCCAATGAGTTCCCACAAGATAGGGTTTGAGCAAGGACTAATGAAATATTAAGGTTTGAAATAAAAGATACCCCCTCTATCTGTAGCTCTGAAAATATGTACATGCTCAATACTTATCTGAATGCTAATGCAAATTAAGTTTAATACATCCCTTTGATAATATATACTAATACATTCTGATTAAGGAGTTTTTTTCCATATTCATTTCTGCCGAATAGGATTGTTTCTTAATTGCACCCCAGGCTTTTTGCTGAAGTTTAGGGGAATTTCCCGGAAAGGTGGCAGGTCCTTTCTGAAGGGGAAAATTCCCTTAGAGGGAAATTTTCATATCACTACCAAATCAAAAGACATGTTTTATGTGTTTTATGATTGTTTGACCAATAATCAATGTTAACTACATGTAAGAAGCCCATTTTGATGATTTTTTTAGTGTCAAAATGATAAAAATCTTTTCCCATGAAAATGGCCTTTTAGATAGGTGATTTTTTTTCTGAAATGGGGGAAAAGGTAAATGTTTAACTTTTAAGAGGGGTATGGGGCCTATTTTTGGCCCCCAAAAAATGCCTACAACCACTTTACATTGTTTCCACAAGCGCTCACACTTTTGTTCAGTCTTAAATTTGAAAGAGGCAAGGTCACCACTCATGAGGGAAAAGGTCATGGTCACCTGGTGAGTTTTGTTTTAAGCTTGTGGTTTCTCTACAGGTTACATTTTTCAGTGGGCATTTATGGCCAGGACTTTTTAGCCATGGACGTTTTGGCTATAATATTTTTCAATTTAGGGCCTCTTGGCCAAAACATATTTCAAAGGAGAGTAATTTCCTTAATGCTTTTCAGTAGTTTATCAAGAAATAACGGTAGATTATCACTTAATGATGTCACTGCTTTTATCAAAAACTTATACCCTGCTTTTGTGCTTCGTCCTATCTGACGTCATCTATGCAGGGCGAAATAAGTGAGGTCACAATGAACGTTGCAACAAAAGATATATTTTCACTGACCCCTCGAATTTTTATCCTTTTGAGAAGATGTGCCATTAGAAAAAAAGAATAAATAAATAAAATAAAATTTCATGTAGCAACAAGGTCAATGGTCAGGGTCAAATGTTCAAATGAAGTTTGTACTGCATATACTTTCCAAATGAACTAATTAGTATTAAAATATTTGTGGAATTTAATTTTATAAATTTCAGGAGATCGAAGGTTATGCCAAAAGCCGTCTGTTGTCATCTCTGACATATTTCTGTATATTTATAACACTTGGGTTTCTAAGACTGGTCTTCCACTGGATCCCGCACCGTTATTTGCAGTGTACACATCGTAAAACCAGTCTGGGTGAAGCCACTTCTGTCCTGCTGAAGGTAAGTCAGGTAGTATGAAAAAAAAAAAAAATCAAAATGAATCGTGTCAGTGCAAACACACTCAGGCCTGTGGAGCAAATTGGACACTCAAGTGCCTCTAGTTTTATCTGATTATGGCAAGACTTTTTAACCTGTGTCATGCATTAGGAACATCACTCGGCCATTTCCGTAAACTGCAACATACCTCGAATGTATGTAAGGTGGATGGGTATGTAACAAAATCGTGCATTTTGTTAGGCGGAAATAGTGTAAGAAAAACTAGCACTGTAGATTGATATCTTTTACAGTAAATGACGGCTGAAAAATCTTAATTTTTGAGAATGACGAAATATTATCAACAATTAAGATTTTCCAGCCGTTATTTAAGAATTTATATAAGGATAAGATGGTTTCGTGTTAGTTACTTAAACGAGTAGCGATGACGACGTCGAATGTTTTCACTCAAAGTTTCAAGGGCTAACGCCATTTTAACTGAAGTCATCGAGTTTTTCCAAGGTTTTCCTGTAATTTTTAAAAATAGTTTGTCTATGTACATCCAAGGTTGATCGTGAGATTGGCCGAGTGGTGTTCCGAATGCTGTGTCATGCTGAACCAGGAATATTCTTGCTTTTGTAGGATGTTTAGACAAAGATCAGACTGCACATACCATATTTCTCCTAATAAATGCTCCTGGGAGCTATACATAACATGGTCCTGGAACGTTTATTCATATGTATGCATTTTCTGATTTTAAATAAATCATTAAATTCATGTCTTTTAGGCCATTATCCCTTTAATTTGAGGTGAATTTCCTCTAAGTAATGAAATATATGATTGTTTAGAAGAAATACATCTTACAATAGAGAAAAAGTCTCAAAAAGATCCCCAAATTTAGGCATTTGAAGTGGAGTTTTTTAGTAAAAAGTAAAGGAGTGCTTCTTTTAGGCAGGGTGCTATTATTAGAGGAAATACAGTATGTGCAGTCTAATCTTTATCTACACCACTAGATTTTTAGCACATGTGTTGATTTATACCATTTCAGTTGCTGGTGGAAGCCTTTGTTTTACAATGTATTTAGAACTTTACCCTTTTCATGCTGAAATAAAATCCTCTTTCAGAATTTCACCCATATCAAAGTACTGAAAGCCCTGGAATCTAAGGTTGAGGGGTAATCTTTCTGTTTGAAAACAATTTAAGAAAAACTCTGCCTTGAAAGGGGGCCAACAGACGGTGTAGACAAAGCTCAGACTGCACATAGGTGCAGGCTGATCTTTGTCTATACCTCCTGCCAAAGAAGGAATATTCCGGGTTCAGCATGACAAGGGTTAAATGTTTATTGGCATTTTGTTATTGGTATGAAATACAGCTATTTGGACTTGTCGATTGTATACAAATGTATTGTAATCACAAGTTACAATATCGTATTCGAGTTATACATGTATGCACAGTTTCAGGTTTTCAATGTTCAATGTGCCAGATGTTGTTGTTTACAAAAATAATCCTTTACTAGACCCCAAATACTGATAGAGGGGTTATTTTGGATTTTAGATCATTTTTTAAATGATAATTACCCCCCTCCCAATTACCCACCCCCTCCCCACACACATACACCCCCAACTATGTGCATATGACTAACAAGCTGACTCCTATTCATCCCCAAAACATAGCTTGTCGGTAATTTGATCTGTCTGTAGCATTTTCTCTTACAGACTGATGTGATCAGTATATCAGGCAGAGATGTGCAAGTGACGATCCATTGACTTTTGACATAGTTTTAGCCTTTTGGTGGAAAATGGCTTTCCTTTATAGACAAGCACTTTTATGGGGGTGGGGTGGGGGGGAGTATTTAAAATAAGTCTGCTTTGCAACAGTCCTGTTCCACAAACCCTGTGATGTTGGTACTCAGTGGAATTATCTCATCAAGGCAATTCCAATATGTACCCACAATATAGGGTTTCATTGACAAATTTATGAAGATGTTTGACAGCCTTTTGGATCCCTCTTATGTACCTCTGAAAAATTTTGACTTGTCCAATTTGAAATAAATTGAGTTTAAACAGAGAAATTGTTATCCCATACGGTGGAAAAAATGTAGAAAAAGAAAAATTGCTGGCATAAAGCAGCAAAGTGACTTTAATGGAAAGACTTAAACCATTTGAAGCTAGGCATTAAGCTGTTTGAGATTAAAGGCCTAAGTTTAGAAATATTTATATAATTTTAAAGGTCATCTAACTTAAATTTGGGATACTATTTCAGTTAGTTCACAACTCATGGCATTCATTCATTGTTCGTCTATTGATATTTTTTCTAAATCTTCTGAAACTTCAATGCTAATTACATGCAAAATTAAATTATAACTTTAATTTCTATACATGCCAAAGGTGGACATATACATGTATATTGGAATAATCTTTCCTGTCTGTCTGTCAGTATTTCTATTTTTAGTCCGTATGTTCCTTTCTTGTTAACACATCTTGATTTATGGAATGATTTTTAGCTTCACTGGCTGAAAGCCACTGGGGCTATTGTCATGGTGTTGTGTCCGTCGTGCGTCCGTCCATCCGTGCGTACGTGCGGTCGTTAACTTTTTCTTTAAAATTCTATTCTCAGAAACTACTGGATGAATTTCAACCAAACTTCACAGGAATGATCCTTGGGTGACCCTCTTTCAAAGTTGTTCAAGAAATTTTGATCCAATGAAAAACATGGGTTTAATGGGCGTGGCTAATTTCCAAATATGGTAAAAAGTGACTTTTCTCACATTCTAATTGATGGATACCAATTCAATTTTACATGAATAATCCTTGGGTGACCCTTTATCAGTCTACCAAAAATTATTGTGATTGGATGGTAAATATGCATTTTATGGGCGGAGGTCATTTCTCTATATGTTATATAGTGGAAACTTTGAAAATCATTTTCTCAGAGTGTTATTGATGGATATCAACCAAATTTCACTGGATTAATCCTTGGGTGACCCTTTATCAGTGTACCAAAAATTGTTGTGATCGGATGATAAATATGCATTTTATGGGCGGAGGTCATTTCTCTATATGTTATATAGTGGAAACTTTGAAAATCATTTTCTTAGAGTGTAAGTGATGGATATCAACCAAATTTCACTAGAATGATCCTTGAGTGAAGCTTTATCAGTCTTCCAAAAATTATTGTGATCGGATGAAAAATATGTATTTTATGGGCATAGTGGCGTTTTTGAAAATCATTTCAACATCAGTAGAACCCAAAATATCTTAAAATCTAGTCAAATCTTAGATTTGCTTTTTTAGCTCCACTGGCTGAAAGCCACTGGGGCTATTGTCATGGCGTTGTGTCCGTCGCGCGTCTGTCCGTCCGTCCGTCGTGCGTCCGTCCATCCGTACGTCCGGTCGTAAACTTTTCTTAAAAAATCATCTCCTCTGAAACTACTGGATGGATTTCAACCAAACTTCACAGGAATGATCCTTGGGTGACCCTCTTTCAAAGTTGTTCAAGAAATTTTGATCCAATGAAAAACATGGGTTTAATGGGCGTGGCTAATTTCCAAATATGGTAAAAAGTGACTTTTCTCACATTCTAATTGATGGATACCAATTCAATTTTACATGAATAATCCTTGGGTGACCCTTTATCAGTCTACCAAAAGTTATTGTGATTGGATGGTAAATATGCATTTTATGGGCGGAGGTCATTTCTCAATATGTTATATAGTGGAAACTTTGAAAATCATTTTCTTAGAGTGTAAGTGATGGATATCAACCAAATTTCACTGGATTAATCCTTGGGTGACCCTTTATCAGTGTACCAAAAATTGTTGTGATCGGATGATAAATATGCATTTTATGGGCAGAGGTCATTTCTCTCTATGTTATATAGTGGAAACTTTGAAAATCATTTTCTTAGAGTGTAAGTGATGGATATCAACCAAATTTCACTAGAATGATCCTTGAGTGAAGCTTTATCAGTCTTCCAAAAATTATTGTGATCGGATGAAAAATATGTATTTTATGGGCATAGTGGCGTTTTTGAAAATCATTTCAACATCAGTAGAACCCAAAATATCTTAAAATCTAGTCAAATCTTAGATTTGCTTTTTTAGCTCCACTGGCTGAAAGCCACTGGGGCTATTGTCATGGCATTGTGTCCGTCGCGCGTCTGTCCGTCCGTCCGTCGTGCGTCCGTCCATCCGTACGTCCAGTCGTAAACTTTTCTTTAAAAATCTTCTCCTCAGAAACTACTGGATGGATTTCAACCAAACTTCACAGGAATGATCCTTGGGTGACCTTCTTTCAAAGTTGTTCAAGAAATTTTGATCCAATGAAAAACATGGGTTTAATGGGCGTGGCTAATTTCCAAATATGGTAAAAAGTGACTTTTCTCACATTCTAATTGATGGATACCAATTCAATTTTACATGAATAATCCTTGGGTGACCCTTTATCAGTCTACCAAAAATTATTGTGATTGGATGGTAAATATGCATTTTATGGGCGGAGGTCATTTCTCTATATGTTATATAGTAGAAACTTTGAAAATCATTTTCTCAGAGTGTTATTGATGGATATCAACCAAATTTCATTGGAATGATCCTTGAGTGACCCTTTATCAGTTTACAAAAAATCATTGTGATCGGATGGAAAATATGCATTTTACGGGCGGAGGTCATTTCTCTATATGTTATATAGTGGAAACTTTGAAAATCATTTTCTCAGAATCTAATATTTGGATATCAACCAAATTTCACTGGAATGATCCTTGAGTGACCCTTTATCAGTGAACCAAAAATTATTTTGATTGGATGAAAAATATGCAATTTATGGGTGGAGGTCATTTCTCAACAAGTTAAATAGTGCAAACTATGAAAATCATTTTCTCAGAATGTAAAAATTTTTGGTATGATCTTTGGGTGACCCATTATCATGCAGCCAAAAATCATTTTGATTTGATGAAAAATATGTCTTTAAAGAGCAGAGGGGTCATTTCTCTATTTGTTATATAGTTCAAACTTTGAAAATCATTTTCAACATCAGTAGAACCCCAAATATCTAAAAATCAAATTAAAACATTTATTTGCTTTTACAAGAATTTCAAGCCTGTGGACTCAAGCCATTCATGGCTTTCTAGTTTTTTTTTTGCTTGAGCGACTCAAGCCATTCATGGCTTTCTAGTCATGGAACTTTCACAGAATGTTTTTCACCATGTGACCATGAGCATAGATCAAGGTTTGGTGATATTGTGCCGTGTCACAGAAAAAGAGGCCCTAATGTAAAAATTTCTTGTTAATGCATCTATTTAATTTATGGACAGATTTTCATGAAACTTTCACAGAATGTTCCTCACCATGTGACCATGTGCATATTATTGTGGTTTGGTGGTACATGTATTATGAAGTAAAAGGATAAAGAGGCCTTAATTTGAAATGTCACAACACCTTCAACATTTATGGATGGATTTACATGAACTTTCACAGGATAATTATTGTCATCAGGCCAAGCTCATGTTGTAGTTTTTTTAGCTTGGCTGTTTTTGAAGAAAACCCGAGGTATTGTGATCATCTTGGCGTCGTTCACGTTGTTGGCATTGGTGTTGGCTTGACAAACTTGAACCTAGGTCATAACTTTTGAAGAGTAAATCATAGAGCCTTCATATTTCACATGATCATTTCTTGGGACAAGACCTTTCTGTAGGTACTAAGTTCAAGGTCATCAGTCAAGGTCAAGGTCATTTTTCAAGATAAAATTTGTTTGAAAAAATTTAACCTTGGTCATAATTTTTGAATGGTAAGTCAAAGAGTCTTCATATTTCAAATGATCATTGCTTGGTACAAGACCTTTCTGTAGGTACCAAGTTCATATATTTGCATTTGCCTAAGAAATAAACAGCCGCACGTTGATGCATCTAACTTTCACAGAATGTTCAAATGATGGATTTGGATGATGCTTTTGAAAGGATTTTTTTTATTTTGTGGTCGCAAGCATATTTTCACCACTCTTTGTATAAGGAAGTACCACGAAAAAGAGGGCCATTGTTTTAATGACATTCCATTTGGTGGCTCATCTTTTGTAAATTATGGCACCCTTTTTTTGTCTCTCACAATTTTTGTTCTAATTTCCCTTACAAACAAAAATGGGTTAAACCAACTATTTATCCTTCAGGACCAGTACCAACAGTGCTTTGTTGCAGAAATACAAACAATAACAAGGGATGGAACTAGGTATGTGACATTCCTTTTCCTGTTATTAAAAATTTTAAACACATCTTAACCCTTTCCTGTTTTACAAAATTTTGGACCTATCCAAATTCAAACGTTTTGCAGACGAAAATTTAAAGTGGATTTAATTTGAAAAATAACCATTCAGTAGGGTAGAAATTAGTGTGGAAAAAGAAGAAATTGCTTGTCAGAAGCATTTTCTTCTTTTTTCACAATGTTTTCTCAATTATAAAATCACTGGCACATAAAAAGCAGGGATTAAACAGCAAAGGGTTAATTGAAATAGTTTGCATACAACAAAGGTGATTGTGTTTAATTTGAAAAGTAAGGATCCAGTGTGTTAGACTATTTTGTTGGAAAATGAGAAATTGCTTGATTTTCTACAAATTTTCTCAAGTTTGAAATCACAAGGACATTATATAATGGATGGATTTCAATTAAATTTTGCACCAATTTTCACTTTCATCTTTAGATTTTCAGTGCGGAACAATTTTCTTGATAGCTTCAAGGTCACAGATCAAGGTCAAAGGTCAAAAATAGGCTTGTCCAGAACATTCCTCTTGTATTTTTGGATGGTTTACAAAAATGAAATGGCCTCGTTTTCTCTATCAGAAATCAGTCTTTTTTCAAAATAAAATTTGCATTGCCTCAATTTCAAGGTATCATGTTAAGATGAAATAATAAAAGTGCCATGAATTGACCTTTACAAGCACATTTCTTCTGTTTTTCTGTATGGATTTCAAATAATTTGCAGTAGAAGTTTCCAATTTTAAGTACCTGTAGACATGCTTATTATCCCCCGCCGAAAAAATTTTTTGGGGGGGATATTGTTTTTGCCATGTCCGTCTGTCAGTCCGTCCGTCTTTCCGTCCGTCCGTCTTTCCGTCCGTCCGTCTGTCTGACGTTCGTTTCCGCGCTATTTCTTGAAAACTATAGACCGGATTTCAATGAAACTTGGCACACAGCTTCACTACAATGAGGACATGCGCATAACTTCTGGGTTACCTGGTTCGACGGTCGAATTTAGAGTAACTGCCCCTGACTGTTTAAGCCATATACATACATAGTGATATTTGATGCCGCTCTATTTCTTGAAAACTATAGACCAGATTTCAATGAAACTTGGCACACAGCTTCACTACAATGAGGACATGGGCATATCGTCAGGGTTACCCGGTTCGACAAAGAATTTAGAGTTACTGTCCCTGACTGTTTAAGCCATAAACATACATAGTGATATTCGTTTCCGCGCTATTTCTTAAAAACTGTAGACCAGATTTTTATGAAACTTGGCACACAGCTTTACTACAAAGAGGACATGCACATATTGTCAGGGTTACCTGGTTCGACTGTTGAATTTAGAGTTACTGCCCCTGACTGTTTAAGCCATATACATACATAGTGATATTCATTTCCGCGCTATTTCTTGAAAACAGTAGACCGGATTTTAATGAAACTTGGCACACAGCTTACTACAATGAGGACATGCGCATATGGTCGGGGTTACCTGGTTCGACCATGAAATTTAGGGTTACTGCCCCTGACTGTTTAAGCCATATACATACAGAGTGATATTTGTTTCCGCGCTGTTTCTTGAAAACTGTAGACCGGATTTTAATGAAACCTGGCACACAGCTTCACTACAATGAGGACATGCGCATATTGTCAGGGTTACCTGGTTTGACCGTGGAATTTAGAGTTACTGCCCCTGACTGTTTAAGCCATATACATACATAGTGATATTCGTTTCCGCGCTATTTCTTGAAAACTATTGACCTGATTTCAATGGAACATGGCACACAGCTTCACTACAATGAGGACATGCGCATATCGTCGGGGTTATCGGATTCGACCATCAAATTAAGAGTTACTGCCCCTGACTGTTTAAGCCATATACATACATAGTGATATTCGTTTCAGTGAAAACTATAGGTTGATGTAAATAAAAGATAACCTGTACCTAAGTTTGATATTAATTCATTGACAATGAAAATATGTTCGGCGGGGGCTATCAATTCAACAAATTTGCTTGTTAAAACAAATTTTGAAAAATACGAAAACACACACTACTGAGACAATGCCCATTTCGGCTTGGGATCTCAGTCTTAACAAAGTAACTTGTTCACATTGCAATGCATTTGCAGAGCTGCAGAGGGAGTATTTTGGATTCCAAATTAGATTATTTTAACTATATTTGCTCAAATCCTACAATATGAGTAACCATTTGAAATGTCTCATCAAGACGATTCAAATGAGTACCCACAACATAGGGTTTCAATAAGAAATAAAGATGTAGTTACCCCCTCTTATCCTTACCTGCATTTGTGTAAAAATTTCATACCTAAAAAAGAATAAAACGTTCGTGTTTGTTGAATTGTCATGTTTAAGCATGTGCGTGAGATTTCCAACAATTTCAAATATGCGCAAAGCTCAGACTCTGACCAGCCTGTGCATCCGCACAGTCTGACCAGAGTCTTCACTATGTGTATAGTAGATATATAAAGTCTCAAAGTGCCTACAGACCATCAGGTAACATTATATTTACAGTATGTGTCTGTCTATGCTACCCAATGTTTGAACCTCATAAACATTTCAAATTATTGGAAATGTCACGCACATGTTCATTTATCTCTCATATTAATACCAGGGTCAGTGTGTTGAAGCCATCAGTAACATTCTCCCTGAGCTCAAAAACTAGAAGAAGACAAGCATAGCTCTTACTGTATACAGAACATGTAGGATTTTTCTCTTTATACATATAGCCATCGTCATAGCCCAGTTGGTAGTGCATCTGACTGTCGATCTAAAGGACCACGTTTGACTCGACGATGGCTTTCATTCTTTACAGCTATTTGTCTCCCACCAATGATTTCCTGTTTGTCAAATTGTCATATTTTTCCCTCATGTTTATACCAGGGTCAGTGTGTTGAAGCCATCAGTAACTTTCTCCCTGAGTTCAAAAACTAGAAGACAAGCACAGCTTTTACTGAATACTGGACAGGTAGGTTTTTCTTTTTATCTTATAACCATACAAATATATGCGTGATAACATCCCGTATGATATTTTTTTATGATATAACATAGCTATTTTTAGAACAATGATATAATGCAGTTATTTTAAGAATATTGCATTTCAGTTAGAAACATTGACGAAAACAAGACAAATAGAGGTTATAAGATAAATATAAAACATACTTAGTGTATTGTAAGAAAAAAATACTTAACTAGGTTGTGGGAATGAAAATTGTCTTGGCAGAGCCTCGACAATTATCAATTCTGCCAACCTCATTACATTTTTTTTCTCATCCAAAACATTTTTAGCTCACCTGAGCACGAAGTGCTCAAGGTGAGCTTTTGGGTTTACTTGATGTCCGTTGTGCGTCGTGCGTAGTCCGTCGTCATCATTTACCTTGTGGACACTTAAGAAGCCAAATTTTTAGCCTTATCAACCTGAAAATTGGTAAGAATGATTATCTTGATGAAATCTTGTTCAAGTTTTAATTTGGGTCATGTGGGGTCAAAAACTAGGTCACAGGGTCAAATCTTAGAAAAACCTTTTGGACACTCTAGAGGCCATATTTTTAGCCCAATCAACCTGAAAATTAGTCAGGATGATTATCTTAATGAAATCTCGGACAAGTTCGAAATTGGGTCATATGGGGTCAAAAACTATGTCACGGGGTCAAATTTTAGAAAAACCTTGTGGACGCTCTAGAGGCCATATTTTTAGCCCAATCAACCTGAAAATTAGTCAGGATGATTATCTTAATGAAATCTCGGACAAGTTCGAAATTGGGTCATATGGGGTCAAAAACTAGGTCACAGGGTCAAATCTTAGAAAAACATTGTGGACACTCTAGAGGCCATATCTTGAGCCCAATCAACCTGAAAATTGGTCAGAATCATTATCTTGATAAAATGTCGGACAAGTTTGAAATTGGGTCATATTGGGGTCAAAAACTAGGTCACAGGGTTAAATCTTAGAAAAACCTTGTGGACACTCTAGAGGCCATATTTTATGCCCAATCAGCCTGAAAATTGGTCAGAATGATTATCTTGATGAAATCTTGGACAAGTTCGAAATTGGGTGAAGTGGGGTCAAAAACTAGGTCACAGGGTCAAATCTTAGAAAAACCTTGTGGACACTCTAGAGGCCATATTTTTAGCCTTATCAACCTGAAAATTGGTCAGAATGATTATCTTGATGAAATCTTGGACAAGTTCGAATTTGGGTCAAGTGGGGTCAAAAACTGGGTCACAGGGTCAAATCTTAGAAAAATCTTGTGGACACTCGAGAGGCCATATTTTTAGCCTTATCAACCTGAAAATTGGTCAGAATGATTATCTTGATGAAATCTCGGACAAGTACGAATTTGGGTCAAGTGGGGTCAAAACTAGGTCAAGGGGTCAAATTCAGAAAAACCTTGTGGACGCTCTAGAGGCAATATTTTTAACCCAATCAACCTGAAAATTGGTCAGAATGATTATCTTGATGAAATCTCTGACGAGTTCTAAATTGGGTCATATGGGGTCAAAATCTAGGTCACGGGGTCATATCTTAGAAAA
This sequence comes from Fragum whitleyi, assembly GCA_948146395.1. Taxonomy (NCBI): domain Eukaryota; kingdom Metazoa; phylum Mollusca; class Bivalvia; order Cardiida; family Cardiidae; genus Fragum; species Fragum whitleyi. Next base: position 12,547,814 of record OX411554.1, read on the forward strand.
ACCTTGTGTACACTCTTGAGGCCATATTTTTAGCCTGAAAATCAACCTGAAAATTGGTCAGAATGACGATCTTGGTGTGGTGAAATTTAGGACAATTTTGAAATTGGGTCAAGTGAGGTCAAAAACTAGGTCACGGGTCAAATCTTGGAAAATTTTTTTTTAGATTGTTAATTCAGGTGAGCGAATAAGGGCCACTATGGCCCTCTTGTTTGTTTATACATATAGCTGGTGTCATAAAGCTGTTGGTTGCACATCTGATTGTCAATTTCAAGGACTCAGGGGCCCGTTTTACTAAACTTCTTACGAAAAAAATGATTGTCCGTCCAAATCATAAATCATACCTTGTGTTTTCTTTCATTGTTAGGTTCTGCCTTGCAATATCTCATCGGAATCATCATCTTAAGACAATTCCAATGAGATGATGCATCGAAGAATTTCATATTTAGTTTTTACTATAGAAGTAACTTTGATTTTTGACTTACGTGAAAAATTATCGTACGATATTTATTAAAATGGGTCTCAGGTTTGATCTTCAACAACAGCACTCATTCTTTCCGACTTTTTGTCTTCAAGCAATGGGTTAATAATCATAGACCTATGTTGGATAGCAGCTGGAGGCTAGGAAAGAATGTAATGGTAGTGTTAGTGTAAGAAATGGAAGGAATCTATTGTTAGGTGCTCCAGCCGCTCTCATATGACTGAAAGATTGTTGAAAGCTGGGTAAAACCCCATTCAAACAAACAAAGAAATTATTAGGTGCTCCAGGGGCCATCATATGGATGAAAGATTATTAAAAGCGACACAAAATCCTATTCAAATAAACAAACACTTTAAAAATATAACTTATTAACCCTAAAAATTTTGACAGGTATGAACAAAAATTGTAGACTTGTGTAATGTGCCCATCTTTTTGATGAAATGACTGCATATACATATCATTCGGAACACCACTCGGCCAATCTCACGATCAACCTCGGATGTACATAGACAGACTATTTTTGAAAATTCTGTGTAAACCTCGGAAAATCTTGATGACGTCAGATAAAATGGCGTAAAGCCCTTGAAACTGTGAGTGAAAACATTCGACGTCGCCAACGCTACTCGTTTAAGTCACTGACATGAAACCATCGTATCTTAATATAGATATCTTTAGATTCTTAAATATTGGCTTAAAAAATCTTAATTTTTTGAGAATGATTCTTCATTCTCAAAAATTAAGATTTTTCAGCCGTTATTTACTGTAAAAGATATATTTCTACAGTGCTAATTTTTCTTACACTTTTTCTGCCTAACAAAATGCACAATTTTGTTACACACCCATCCGCCTTACATACACACGAGGTCTGTTGCAGTTAACGGAAATGGCCGAGTGATGTTCCGAATGTATACATATGTGATCGGTCATGCAAAAAGGGACCATCTGGGAACTCCATATAATAAAAATTTAAACTAGAGATTGGTTCTGGTACAGGCCAACCAGGGGTACCATTTCCAAAATTCTTTCACAGCAAGGTAGAATGATTATTCTAGATTCAGAAAATTAGTTGATTGCGAAATGTTTCGACCCTAGTCAGTCTGCGCTGTCCACGCAGTCTGACTAGGATCGACACTTTACCCACTACCCAGATGGTCCCATTTTGCGTGACAGGTCACATATATATATCCATTTGATTTTATTGTCAATTTCAGAGAGATGAGAATTTAATCCGATATTTTGTTGTTAAGAAGGTGAAGTATTTATGGAATTCAGAAGAAGACAGATATCAAAAACTATGGTAAGTCAATAAAATGACATGTTGTGCAAAAAGGGGCCCTCTGGGAATTATGTAAACAAAAACCTAGAAATTGCATACAAAAGGGTAGAATGACATTTTCTACCAAAATACATACTAAAGTTGAAAATTTCTACCCTGGTCGCAATGCACAATCTGTGAAATTCTACCATGGCCAACGCTGTAAGCACTCCTGACTTAACCCCCTATTTTTAAGACAGTTCACAATCATAGGAGTCAAATGTAAGATAAAATCTTGTTCTATTCATAAAAGCCTGATCATTCTAATGGATGTAATTAAAATTTCTCGTAATTCACAGCAGTATTATTAAGAGAGATTTAAGTGAAGGTAAAAATTTTATATTAATAAAAAATATACCAAGTTCAAGGCAACTAGGATGGTTATTAATTAAGAATTTTGCATTTATTTGTGATTTTAAGTTCTAATAAAATAGGCCTGCGATCGGGATGACAAAAGGGTGCAAACATTTTTGTGCCCCCGCATCGAGAGATCGGGGGCATATTGTTTTACTCATGTCGGTCTGTCTGTCTGTCTGTCCATCTGTCTGTCCGTCCGTCTGTCCGAAAACTTAACCCGAAAACTTAACCTTGCCAATATCTTCAAGCCTATTCAAGATACAAAGCTAATATTTGGCATGATGATAGTTCTCAATGATCCGTATCCGCTGGTACCAAAGTCAAGGTCATGTGACAAGGTCAAGGTCATCTGTCAAGGTCAAACTTTGAAAAAAATGCTGTTACGGGGGCAGTCGTGTTTCACAAACACATCTTGTTTATTTAATATTACGCCTGGCACTGTGGACCTGTCCAAATTCAAAGGATTGCAGACCAAAATTAAAAGTGGATTTAATCTGAAAAATAACCATTCAGAAGGGTAGAAAATAGTGTGGAGTTTTCTCAATCATAAAATCACAGGCACATAAAAAGCATGGATTAAACAGCAAAGGGCTACTTACGAGGGTTAATCAAAAATTACCTAGACGTTGCAGAAATTATGATTTCACAGACTTTGAAGAGAAAACTACATTGTTATTAAATTGAGGCATTTTAGCTTACCTGAGCACGAAGTGATCGATCGTTGTCAGGCATCCGTCACGGCGTCAACTTTTTCTTTAAACGACATCTCCTCCTAAACTTATGGGTCAAAATCAACCAAACTTGGCAAAAATATTCCTTGGGTAGTCCCTTGTAAAAATTGCTCAAATGGAAAGGATCCGTGCAATATCACGGGAAAAGGGGCCTTAATAACAAATTTCTTGTTTACACTCTAGAAGCCACAAATATGGTCCAATCTTCATAAAACTTGGTCAGAATGTTTGTTAGGTCATGAGGATGAAGTCTATTGAAAATTGGAAGGATCTGTGCCATATCACGGAAAAAGGGGCCTTAATGACAATTTTGTCATTAATTTCTTTAAACGACATCTCCTCCTAAACTTATGGGTCAAAATCAACCCAACTTGGTAGAAATATTCCTTGGGTGATCCCTTGTAAAAATTGCTAAATTGAAATGGATCGGTGCCAAATATGGGAAAATGGGCCTTAATGACAAATTTCTTGTTTACACTCTAGAAGCCACAAATATGGTTCAATTTTCATGAAACTTTGTCAGAATGTTTGTTAGGTCATTGGGATAAAGTCTATTAAAAATGGGAAGGATTAGTGCCAGATCACGGGAAAAGGGGCCTTAGTGACAATTTTTTTGTTTACTCTCTAGAAGCCACAAATATGGTCAAATCATCATGAACTTTTGTCAAAATGTTTGTTAGGTCATGAGGATGAAGTCTTTTGAAAATGGGAAGTATCCGTGCCATATCACGGGAAAATGGGCCCTAATGACAATTTTCTCGTAAGGGATACAAACACCACAAATGTAGTCCAATCTTCATGAAACTTGATCAAAATGTTTGCCAGGTCACAAGAATGAACTCTGTTGAAAATGGGAAGGTTCATGCCATATCATAGGAAATGGAGTCTTCATGATAATTTACTTGAAATATCAGGTGAGCGATTTAGGGCCCTCAGGGTCCTGTTGTTCTTTTTGTTGTGTAAATTTGGATGAAATCCAAATAGTTGGTCACCTGTAGCAACCATTCTAAAACATGTAGTCATATGGTACCGGCGCACGGTAACGACGTCAATATTACGCTGGGGAATTGAAGTTCCGTCTCGAAAGTCAGCACTTTTCAAAATACTCAACTCAACAATAAACATGATTTCTGCATCACCTATCCATCGGATAAGTACTATTTTCATATCCATCTGTTCCAAAACGATGATCTTAAATGTTTTAATATGTCTAAACGGTTCTGAACTGATGTTGTTCTGTGACAATAACAGATTAAACGCCAAGGAGACGTTTTCCATTCTTCGATTGTCATCCTTCAGAAACACTCTTCGTTTTTATACAAACCTTTTAAACCATTTAAAAAGAAGGTATCTGCTTACATCTGAAGACCTTTTAGCATATTTTATCATTTAAACCTCTCGATTAGGTTTTCGATAGGTCCAGTAGAACTTTATTATTGTCTGGTTGTCTCTGGCTGCGCCGGTGCCGTTCATTCGAAGTTCAAAAATTGAAGCGTGCCCTTAGTTTACTGCATTTAAATGTAAAAAAAAGCGCATGGATTATGCTTAAATTTTAAATATCCTAACTCATAACGTCAACACGTAATTAGGCGAAGTTTGGAAGTATTTGGTCCAAATTGAGGGGACAATTATAGGTAGTAACACTAGGAAGTAACGTTACAAAATGGGTTGCACCGGTAGCACCTACCCAGATATATCAAATGTTGGATTTTTTACGTCAGAGTCATAGCAGACTCTTGTAAGTTTAATATTTTGTCAACATTAAATAATTTGAGACGTGTGCAAAATTTCATTGGTTTCCGTCAGGAAATACCAAAGTTATAGTAAAAGTTCGCGTATTTTTTTATCCACCCTCGTATGTCCTCACATTTCTTACAATTAAGAGATGTTGAGAGTATTTTTTAATGAAACTAAAAAGCTAATCACACTCATGTATGAATACACAAAGCGAATTCATACATGAGTGAGATAAGGTTTTTCTTATCTTTTCATATCTTATAATTTGATATCATAAAGCAAAAATATAAAAAATTCTCCATAATAAGACCTTAGAATTTTTGAAGGACTCATTTTCGCACAAGCATGTTGCGTTCATTTAGGAGTAAAACCAATCTTTTAGCCAATCAGAATGCACGAAACTTGATTGACACAGTTAAAATTAAAATTATCTTCACCATATTTCTTTTGATTTATATTTCAGTGGACTGGAGGTGAACAATTTGTGTTCATATTTCCATGAAGCCAAAGGCCTTAGCTATGTACATCAAAACAAAAGGTACAGGATAAATGCTTTATGAAACAAAAAAGACAAACTTTTGACTGATTCTGTGCTGTTTAACCAATGGCAAACACTGAAACTAAGTGACTGCTGCACTCAGTTGTATAAAAGAATGGCATTGGTTAATGCAATATAACTAAAAATTTATTTAAAGCGGGGTAAAACCCCATTCAAACAAACAAAATTCAAGCTTTAAAAGCAACATACAACTTGTGCAATCTCTTCATGTTTTCCTCATTGTTTTGAAATCCTTTATAGATCACTGTGTAATCCTACTCCAAGTTTAAATGAAAATAGAAAAGATAGTATTACAAACAAACTGTCAGCAACTTAAGCATACCTGAAAATTACTAACAAAAGCCAGTGTCAAACCCAAGTAATATTTAAACTTTTGGTTTACAAGTCCAATGGGCTAACCACTGGGCCAAAAAAGATCCTCCCTGACTCAGGTATCAGACATTGTCTTTAAACCAAAGAAGCTTTTCAGGACAGGGGTCAGAGTGGTCTGCCATAAGACATACTATAGTAAAGAAATAAAACTTCCTTCACATTGTTCCCAGGGAATAACAAGGGGTTATGTAATCAGGGGTGTGGAATTCCCATGCCGGACTTGTCCGACTCGGGCTTTTGTACTTGAGGACAAGTAAATTTTTCTAAGCCACTTGTCCAAGGACAAGTAAATACCAGGGCAAATCTTGGAATGTTCCTAAAAAGAATTAAGAGAGAAATCATCCTAATGTTCATATCATAGGGTAGAAAACATTGTTTTTTATGGAGAAAATGCTGCATACCAGCATTTTCTTCATCAAAAGGCAATGATTTTTTTCAAATTTTTCTATTTGCTCTTTAGCGGACAAGTTCATTTTGATTTTGGACAAGTAGAAAATCCGCTTTTACTTGTCCAGGGACAAATGCAGAAAACTCGTATTTCCACACCCCTGATGTAATGTTATTTTGTATTTCGATGGTTCAGGGCGTATCAATTTCAACTGCCTATAAATATAAAGGCTGTTACAACTGTTTGGCTTTAAGCCATGTATTTGTTATTATTTTTATTTCAGACGAGTATTGTATGGAGTTAACACCATCAATGTACATGTATCACCTATAATATCCTTACTGTTTAAACAGGTAGGTGTTACAGTAAAACTTGTGTTTAGCGACCACTTCGGTTTACAAACAAAAAGGCGGTTGCATATTGGAATGGTCAATTAATACAATACTTCATAATAGAAAAACCAGGGCATTTTAATAGCATATATAGATTGTTACAGAAGTCTTAATGAATCAATTGATGTTCAAACCCATAAGAATAATCTCATTGAGACGATTCTTATGGGTTCCATCATTTACAATTCAACAATAAACAATTTTTTGTTGACAAACATCGACTTTTTTGCTGGTTGCTAAATAAATTTGGTCACTAAATGGAAGTGGTCGCTCAAGCAACATCAACTGTATTTGCATACTGATACAATTATTGTTTTGTTTCATTGGGTGAACAGCTATATTGTGGTCTTTAAGCTTCTAAAAAGTTCAATAAAATACCTTTTTTTTGTTTCCGGACTCAAATGCAAAGTGACCTTAAATCATGAAACTTTATACAATTGTTGCCCCTGACCCACTGAGGTACCAAATTGTTTTTGGGTCATGAAGGTGTAACATCATGGTCACAATAGAACTTTGTCCAAGACTTGTTTACTGAACTAGGACAAGAGGCCAGTGGGAGGTATTAGCCTGCTTTGAAATAATAAGGAAACCTACGAAGTAGAGGGAGGCATATTGGTTTTACCATGTCTTTCTGTCTGTCCATCTGTCCGCCCATCCCTCTGTCCATCCATCCGTCCATCCTTTCGTCTGTAGACCTTTACATTTCTGGAACCAAGTGACAAAGAATCATGAAACTTTATGCAAAATCAGGTTATGACCCAAGGAAGTGCCCTATTGTTTATGGGTCACATAAGTCAAAGGTCAAGGTCACTGTCAGCCTTTGTTTAAATTTCGTTTTCCAAATCTAACTCTACAACCAGCGACCTAGAATCATGATGTTCCATGCAAATACTGCTTATGACCCAAGGAAGTGTCCTAATATTTTTGAGTCACATAGGTCAAAGGTCAAGGTCACAGTCAATTATTGTTCCGTTTTTGTTTCCAGACTCTAACTCTAGAACCAAGCAACCTAGAATCATGAATCATCATGCAAATACTGCTTATGACCTCAATATTTGTTACAGACACATCCTGCATTAATAGCATTTACATTTTGCCAAAATAACGGTGGTGGGGGTATAAGTCCGCTTTGCGACAGTTCTAGTTACTTCTGAAATCTTTGTGTTCTATTAAGGATCCACTACCCTAAAGGAGCCTGAGATAATTGCTGGAGTTGCAGATTCATTAAGGGATATAAAGAAAATAACATGTTAGTATCTTAAAATATCAATTTCATCTTGTCAAGGTAGAGAGTATTAATCATGACCAGACTTTGCCGAGTCATGATAATTTCTCGCAGCCAGACCTTATAACATTGATGTTTAAGTTACTTACATGTTATTCTATTTATCATGCAATCATTTATCAGCACTGTATAATAATAAACCCTTAAAAATCAATGAAATTCAGCTGAAAATATATGCAAATTGTTTCTAAAATAGACTACCTGATATCATTTTATGTTATCAGGCAGGTGATACCAGGGCAATACAGGCTTCATTGCTTGATAAAAGACAATCATAGTCCTCTTGTTTGATATTGGTAGAACTTAACTCCTTCAAATAGAATCTTATCTATGTAACAATATCTAATGATTTATTACAGGTCCTTGCTTCGTTCTACATGTTTCAAGTATTCAGAATAATTGTTTGGTATATGGATGAATACTGTAACTACACTACTTGTATTGATTTATTACAGGCCCTGACTCCATTCTATGTATTTCAAGTATTTAGTATGTTTGTATGGTATATGGATGAATACTTTTACTATGCTACTTGTATTGTTTATTACAGGCCCTGACTCCATTCTACGTATTTCAAGTATTTAGTATGTTTGTATGGTATATGGATGAATACTTTTACTATGCTACCTGTATTGATTTATTACAGGCCCTGACTCCATTCTACGTATTTCAAGTATTTAGTATGTTTGTATGGTATATGGATGAATACTATTACTATGCCACTTGTATCTTGTTGATTTCATCTATCTCCATCACAGTCACTATCTATGAAACACGAAAGGTATGTTAGATATTAACAAAACATACATAGTGATTTGTATAAAAAAATATCTAACCAGGTTTGGGAAATTGATAAATGTCGACTCTGCCGAGACAATTATCAATTCCCACAACTGAGTTAGATATTTTTTCATACAATACACTAAGTATGTATTATATTTATCTTATTACTTCCATTTGCCTTGTTTTTGTCAATGTTTCTAACAGAAATGCAATTTTTTAAAAAACAACCACATTATGTCATTGTTCTAAATATATTCATATGATATCATATGAAATATTATATGGGATGTTTTCACATGGAAATTTGTATAGTTATAAGATAAAAGAAATTATAATATGACTTACGTCGTGGGAGTGATATAAACCCATTAAATATTTTTGATATTACACAGGTGTTATTACACTAGTGGAATAACTATGCAAATGAGCTCAGAGCGCAAAGCAATGCTATTTTGTAACCGCGAAAATGACATCATAATGTGTATATTGTGACGTCAGTTTTAAACAGCGTTATAAGTTTCATGGAAAATTGATATGTTGATTTTCAAGAATTTTGACAATTTTTTCGCAAAAATTTGGGTCATATTATAAATAGAATATAAAATTTGTGCTCATAAAATACAGAATTTATTAAACTCATCATCTAAAACAAATAAAAACTCCGCACAGCCTCGTATTCCATGACCACTCATTTATATCCTCACATTATGTAATGTGTGACAACAAATTATCATTAACATATCTGCTTTCAAAACATGATTTCTTGCCATTTACTGAAAATAATTATAAGCCTGTGAATGACTTCCAATATTTCACATGAATGGAAAGAAAAGCCTCTGGTCAGAATCTGCTCAGGCTGACCGCAGTATACTCTTTATCACTCTGAATAGAGATAAGCTCTGAACCTATCTTTAGATAATAAGTGAATACAGTCAAATATCTTTGAGTCGAATGTCCATAAGACAAAGTTACCTCTACGTTGAAGTATCTTTTAAGTCCCGATCTATTTACTCCTTATTTCTATGTATTTCAACCTCCATACGTCATTATCTATTGCTCAGAAGCCGCGGCAATAGCGCAGTTGGTAGCGCACTGGACTTCTAATCCAGGAGTCTATATTCGCACGGGTTCGATCCCCGGCCGCGGCACTTATCCTTTCCGACATTTGTCTTCCACCAATGGGTAGATAATCGTAAACCTATGTGGAATAGCAACTGGAGGCTAGGAAAGGGATGTGATGGTAGTACTGGTGTGAAAAATACCAGGAATCTATCGTTAGGTGCTCCAGTCGTCGCGATATAACTGAGAGATTGTTGAAAGCAACGTAAAACCCAATTTCAAATCAAAATCTATTGCTCGAAATCTGCCGTACGTCGAATCAATTTCAAGGTCCAACCACCATTGTTTATGCGCATTCACACTTCTATACGACAAACCCCAGACTTGAATGATGAAAATTGCAATCGCGTTAGTTATTCACACCTTAAACCTGTCAACTACAGTAAATGACACACGCGATCTCAATATTGGATATCGATTATTAACTGATTGTATTTGATTGTTTGTAACAGAGTGAGAATATCAATTTTGGATGATTTATTGTATTGGAATTTAAAGTGTCGGGAAAATGCATATTATTCACAATGACAACGGAGGTATCGTAAACCAATACGTCGCAGGACTTGTTTGGCAAAAGACGTGGGGTGCGATCGTGAGGGCTAGATTCTTAAAATTCATATTCAGAGTTTTAAAATAAAGCGTTCGATGGAGCAAGATGTTTTAGCCGCTACTAAAGAATTTGAAGAAAGTTTAATGTGGAAACGAAGTTTGATTGGCATTGACTAGTATTCTGGAAGACGTCAAATATTTTTACTCAATTTAGCAAAATTTGTTCGTTATAACGTCTTTATAATTGTATAAAGCGGGATTTTTCATCTTTTTCTAAAGTAAGCACCTCAAGTCGACCCGTGGGATAGTGATTTAAATGTATGTATTTATATAGATCAAATGTTTATGAATGAATAAAAAAATTAAATAAAAAGAAGTGTCTTATATTATAATTGATTAATTTATCATGCAAATCAAATGCGTCTGTAATTTCGCCACTACTAATGGTCGTACCTTAGTGTAACGATGGCCACATATATATTCGTCCCTTAGATCGCCGTTTATCTCTTCGTAGAACTTTCTATATGTCGAAGTTTTCACGTAAGTACCCCGAAGTTCGACATATAGATATTTGACTGTGTTCTTATTTGCTTTGTTCTATTGTTTAGGCTGCTCAATGGCTAAAGTTTTCATGTAACACACAGGCTCATTTGATAGGTCATTGAATAGTATAAAAAAAATTGTGTCTGACTATTTCAATTTGTAGAAATTATGTCATGCATTAGTTCACATCTTTCCATGTCATTCTTGATCATGAAATATTATGTAAAGGGGAAAGAATTTCAAACTTTCATAGATTTCCTAGTAGCTTGAGGCAAGAAAAGGATGTAATTGGATTGTTTTTGTGAGAAATACCAGGAAGCCATTGTAAGGAGCTACAGTGGGCGCAATATAACTGAAAGAATATTGATGGCAAGGTAAAGCTCTATTCAATGTCTAATATTTTATTTCTCCATATATTTCTATGTAATGGTTTCTATATGATTTCCTACAGATGCAGAGAGCATTACGAAACACCATACAAACATCAACTGTAGTCACTGTGTGGCGTGGAGGAGAAGGTACAGTAATTAGTTGATCTTGTATAAGTGACCACCTCTATTTAGCAAACCCTTTTAACTCTTACCCAGCTGATTTAACGTTTGTTTTAAGCAAAATGCCTATACAGGGCTCTTGTTTGCCCCTTTAACCAACAAGGGTCTTGACCCCCAAATATCTGGTAATATCCTGTTTCCACCCTTAGAAATTTCTTCCAATGGGGCAATGATTACCCCCTTGAGAGAAATTTCTAAGGGTCAAAACTTTGTAAGATGCATCTCTTAAACTATCTTCAAATTTACAATTCAGTTGCTTTCTTCATTTCTTTAACACTTTCCTGTTTTTTTAATTTTGGACCTGTCCATATTCAAAGGTTTTGCAGATGAAAATTTAAAGTCAATTTAATTTGAAAAATAACCATTCAGTAGGGTAGAAAATAGTATGGAAAAAGAAGAAATTGCTTGTCAGGAGCAATTTCTTCTTTTTTCACAATATTTTCTCAATCATAAAATCACAGGCACGTACAAAGCAGGGATTCAACAGCAAAGGGTTAAATGAAAATGTCAAATAACTCTTAAATTATATAATTCTTACTCATGATAAACTCATTAGTATCTTTTGACCCTTTTTTTTAAAAAAAATCCGTTTTGACCCCCAGAGTGTATGGTTAAGGGGTCAATGACTCCCTATTTACAAACACTAGCACGAGCCCTGCCCATAACATGATCATTTAACCATTCTGGGTCAAATTTTTCCAAAAAGATCCAGTAGAAAGTACACATTGTAGACTAAGATCAGACTGCACATATGTGCAGTCTTATCTTAGTCTATAAAATCAGCCAAAGCTTCTTGTCCATCAAGAAAATGTCTTGAACAGCTTGAGAAGGTGTGTTCAGCAACTATCATGAAAATGTGCTATATTCATCTAATGATTAAAAGGGACATTACTTGAGCAATCACTTCCATTAGCCCTTGTCATGCTGAACCGGGAATATTCCTGCTTTGGCAGGAGCTATAGACAAACATCAGCCTGCACATATGTAGAGTCTGATGTTAGTCTACATCACCTTTTTCTCACTTTCAAACCAGAATAGTCAATAGATTTCGTTTTTTATATCATAATTGACCTGTAATTGGTACTTTCAGTGCTTTTTGCCCTATGATTTTGATGCAATTTTTTAGCCAAAATTTATTCAGCATGACAAGGGTTAAGCAACGAATTTTATTAAGTGACCATCATAAAAAGTCCCTTCATCATAAGCAAATTCTCTTATACAGTGGACTGTCCCCACAAAAATATTTTTACTATTGAATTCTATGATGTTCAAACCCATTCCATCGTCTTACTGAGACAATTCAAATGGGCTTAACCGTCAAAGGACTCATTAAGACTTAAACCACAATGTATATTATGTTATCGAAATGACTTGTCTTATTATCATGAAATATTGTATTAAGAAACCACTCCAATAAGCGAACTCCTTTTTTGACAGTCCCCTAAGTGGTCACTTAACACAAGTATATTATACTATCAAAGTGACCTGTCTAATTAACATGAAATATTGCAATTAAGCGACCATTCCCATAGGCGACCTTTTTTTTTTGTGGTCGCCTAAGTGTAAGGTAGTGGACCTGTAATAGTTTCGCAACATTTCGGTAATCACGATCTTTCACAATGTTCATCGAGGTTTCCTAATGAAAATCATTAGGAAACCTCGGTTAACACTTTTTAAGTTCATTACTCCCTATTTTCATTAGGAAACCTCGGTTAACCCTGTTTAAGTTCATTACTCCCTAAACATTGCGGAGCTATAACAGGTCCACTACCTTAACACAAGTTTTACTGTATATATTTTACAGAATATCAAGATATACCATCAGAAGACCTTGTGCCAGGGGATGTGATAGAAATCCCTAACAATGGTTGTATAATGCAGTGTGATGCTGTATTGGTCAGTGGAAACTGTATTGTCAATGAAAGTATGCTAACTGGTAAGTTGTATACTTTTGTGATAGAAATCCCTAACAATGGTTGTATAATGCAATGTGATGCTGTATTAGTCAGTGGAAACTGTATTGTCAATGAAAGTATGCTAACTGGTAAGTTGAAGATTATAATTTAGTGCTTCGTTATTGCAATCAAATATAATCAAGAATCTTGATTGGTTTAAATTAAATCACTTGAGGAAATTGGTTGCACTTTATTTCTGTATAAAGTGTAATAGGTATTTCGAGAAAAAACCTGACCATCCATCTGCAAGTCCTGTGTTGTAGGAACTCGAAAATCCCTTTTTCCCCTTTCATAACTCTTCATGGCTATTTGATAAGTTAAGAATTGAAATATTTGCAAAAGATTTTTTGATTTCAAGCATACAGTTCTGATTCTTGGCTGCCATTTACAGCAAGTCGACAAAGCGCAATAACTCTGCACTCTCCCACTCCAAAGTTCCACCCCCCTTTTCTAATTAAGTGAGGAATCTCCCCCTCTCTAGCAAATTCCTGGATGCAACTGTGAGTTTTTTACTTTGAAATCCTTAAATGTTTTTCTCTCCAAAATCAATTGGACAATTGCAATTAATCTCTGCATAAATGTTCCTTGGATGACCATTCTTAAAATTTGATTTGCAAAATGCTGTTATGCCCATTAATATGAGTGTAGCAGGGTGGGGCCTTTTCTCCCTAGTTAATCTGTGAACATAGTCACCTCCTAAATTCCTTAACTTAAGCCTATTTAGATGAAACTTTGCCAGAATTGTCATGACATTCTGATTTTGCCATAAATATTGGCGTGGCAGGGTAAATATATTGTGTAATCAAATGTGTCCTAATGGTTTTCCCGTGTCTACTTTTAGAAATAGTCTGGAAATTTTTGATCCCTCGACTGTTAGGTAAACATGTATGTAGAATATTTTAGATCTGTCTAGAAAGGACTTTCAGGCAGTGATTCAAACTCTAGAATCTTCTAATGTTGTATGCTATTCTAGATTGTTCCATGGTACTATATAGAGGGATTCCTACAGCATTCTTGGTTCACTTGGTTTAGACTAATGGTTTCATTTAGTAGTGCTGTGTTAAACTAAAAGGGGATTTCTCGTTATCTTAAAAGTGTGTTTAAAAGTGTGTTTAATTCTAATTTCGGATATTATTGGACTTATTATTTGTGGACCAGGAACTTAATTCATTTGGATCTGAAAATTAAAACTTCAGGATTGAACATTCAAGGAATTGTAAATTATTTTTTTCTTAATTAATCCTATATTGTCAATAATTCTGTTAATATTGTCAATAAATATTTTTAATTGTAAAGTTTGTTGCTGGCTTCTTAGTTCTTGTTACCTTGGAACCTAACACATATTGGGCCTATTTTCACTTTGAATTCGTGGAATAACATCTCCTCTACAACCAGGCAAATGTGAATTAAACTTTGTCAGAAAGTTACTTAGGTGAGATCCACTGGAACAATAAAATTCAGGTGAGCAGATTAGGGCCATTCTGGCCCTCTTGTTTAGTAACAGAATGTTATAATGGCTCATTTATTGTGTAAGAATGTTTGACTTAGTTATGATGGGTTGATATATTTGTAGGTGAGAGTGTTCCTGTCACAAAGACACCACTACCTGAGGGTGAAGGTCACTGCATGTTTGACCTTAAAGACCATGCCAAACATACACTATTCTGTGGTACACAGGTCATCCAGACTCGTTACTATGGTAACCAGAAGGTCAAGGCTGTAGTTCTTAGAACAGGTGTGTTCTTCTTCGATGTTATATTTGTATTATCATATTTAAACCCCTACCTACATTCAGTCTGTTTGTGTTTCTGTCCATCCATCCCTCTATCTGTTTTAAGGTAGTGGACCTGTAATAGTTCCGCAACAATTTGGACCACATATCCTTTCACAATGTTAAACAAGGTTTCCTAATGAAAATCATTAGGAAACCTCAGTTAACACTGTTAAAGTTCATTACACCTGAGACGTTGCAAAACTATTACGGTTCCACTACCTTAATTTGAATAACGAATGGATCAGATCATTACTTATTTAAAGCTTTCTGTGATTCCGTTGAAGTTGTCTTCATAGAAGTACAAAGAAACTATAAGATCATTTTGAAATGAAAACTGTTCAAAATATGGATTTAATTTTACAAAAATAGTATAGTTTCTAGAGGATTTAAAACGGAACATATCTTTGACCAGAGCAGTTTCATCTTTCAATTGCAGTTTTTTGAGTGAAAATTGGTCAAAATATGGACAGGGTATTCAAACATTATTTTTATTTCCAGGTTTTCTGACATCAAAAGGTGAATTAGTGAGATCTATTCTGTACCCCAAGCCAGTGGATTTCAAGTTTAACAAAGACACATATTTCTTTGTGGGAGTTCTAGCCATGATAGCTGGGGTTGGACTGGTCTATACTGTTGTTTTAAAGGTACAGTTTAACTTGCTTTAAGGTAGTGGACCCATAATTGTTCCGCAACGTTTCAGAAGTCATGAGCTTTAACAGTGTTAACCAAGGTTTCCTAATGATTTTCATTAGGAAACCTAGGTTAACATTGTGAAAGAATATGTTGTGTGTAATGTTGTCGAACTATTATGAGTCTACTACCTTAAAAACATCTTTTAAGTGACAACCTTAACGTAGCGGACCCGTAATAGTTCTGCAATATTTTAGACCTCATTATCTTTCACAATATCAACCAAGGTTTCCTAATGAAGTCATTAGAAAACCTCAGTTAAGACTATTGAAGTTCACAACATCCTAAAGGGTATGAAACATTTACGGGTCCACTTAATTAAGTTGGTAGTGACTTGTTATACTACTTTTAAACAAATGTGATCCATCACATGAAAAGAGACCATCTGAGAACTTCGTAATATAAATATTTTAAAGGGGAATGGTTCTAGAACAGGCCAACCAGAGGTTGCACTTCAAAATTCTTTCACAGGAAGGTAGATTGATTATTCTTGATTCAGAAAATTAGTAAAGTTTGCAAAGTTTTGACTCAAGACGGTCTGTGCAATCAACACAGTCTGACAAGGGTTGTCACTTTAAACACTTCCCAGATGGTCCCTTTCATGTGACAGGTCACAAATAAGAAGTAATACTGTTTTAAGATTGCCAAGATAACAATGATATTTTAAGGCACTAACATTATATTCTCTATCTGTCATTACATATCATAAGTCTTATCTAGAATAGAAAAGTCATTGAGCTTACTGGCTTAAAAACTTTTTCAATTCTACACTGGACTAAGATCACTTTGTCTCTGGGATAATGATCTCATGACATTGTATATATATCTTACAGGTGCAAGGAGGAGAAGATGCATATGTGATAGTAAAGCGATCACTAGATCTGATTACCATTGCTGTTCCACCTGCATTACCAGCGGCGCTCACTGTTGGAATAGTGTTTGCTCAGCGACGACTTAAACTTGCCAATATATTCTGTATCAGCCCTAGAAGTATTAACATTTGTGGAAGTATTAATGCAGTCTGTTTTGATAAGGTAATTCTTTTCGGTGGTTTATCGAGAAAAAGCGGTAGATTATCACTTGATAATCTCACCGCAAAAGCAGTGAAATTATCAAAAACTTATACCCTGCTTTTGTGCATTTCATCCTATCTGACTTCATCTTTGTGGGGCGAAATAAGTGACGTCACAATGAACGTTGCATAGCAATATGCCCTAGAAATTTCACATTTTGTCTCATTTTTGCATTAAAGAAATAGAATAATCACTTGTTTTCTGAGTAAGATCAATTGATATTTCGTTTCGTGAACAACAAAAGCTAGATTTTCACTTGTGTCTTTGCCACTCGTGAAAATATAGCTTGTGTTGTTCACTCAATGAAATATAAATAGATCTTACACTGAAACAAAAGATTAGCCTCTATTTCCTTCTTGCACACTCCTGAAATCCTGAAATATTCCTGGTTTGGCTTGAGGTGTCGACAAAGGTCAGCCTGCACATATGTGCAGTGTGATCTTAGTCTCTTTTCCTTTTCAAACTAGGAAAAATTAAAGTTAATGTGTTGAAAATTAAAACTGACTAATTAGTGCATCCAGACCTTGGGGGTCTTTGATTTTCATGAATTTTAGACTAAAATTTTATTCAGAATGACAAAGGTTTCTCCTCAAGAAAAGATCCTGAGGAAATTTCTAGAAAAAGCTATTTCTCAATTTTACCCCAATGATTTCTTCCAAAAAAGAAAAGGATTCTTCATATTCTATGAACATGGTATTGTCCACAGTGATATATGCTTACCTTTAGATTAGTCTAAAATTTGTCTTCTTGTATCCAATTTCAACTCAATCTTATTTTTGATTATTTCAAATGATAGGTTTATTAGTCATACTGAAAAAAAAAAGATACATGTATTGCTTGGTTTAAAGGATTTTTTCTCTCATTAAAATTGATTGACATGATTGTTCTTCACCATGATTTATTCCTTCATGTTATCAATTTAGTGGTTCTAAAGTCAAGGTCACACTTCAGGGTCAAAGATAAAAACTTGCGTCTAAAACCATTTGTTATTCTCAGGATATACATGAGCAACTTAATGTCTTAACCACCTTAATTCAGGATAAATGATCTTTTCAAACATATGTCTCCCACCGATGGGTTGATAATCATAAACCTAAGTCAGCTAGCAGTGTGAGGCTAGGAAAGGATGTAATGGTAGTACTAGTGTGAGAAGTAACAGGGATTCATTGCTAGTTACTTCAGAAGCTGCAATATGATTAACAACTTGTGAAAGCAATGTTAGACAGCATTCAAATGGACAAACTCCCAATTATCAATGTTAGACCGCATTAAAATGGACAAACTCTTAATTATCAAAGTTAGACCGCATTCAAATTGACAAACAATATAAATGATACGTGGTTTAAAAAAAACCCACACAAACAAGCAAGATAAAAGATAAATAGTATCAAATGAAAACCAATTTGTTTTCTTTTTGATTTACAGACTGGCACCCTGACAGAAGATGGATTAAATTTACAGGGAGTTGTTTGTGTAGAGGGGAATGAGTAGGTATACTGAGTATCATTTGGTTGGGACACTTTGCAGGAGAAACTGACTTGTTAGCTTGATACAGTTAATTACATTGTGAAAAGGTGAATGATTTGTGAATGATTTCAGAATGATGTTTGATGAGTGTGTGGAGTGAGTTTTGAGTGAAATTAAAGGGAGGTAATCCAATATCCCTAATGTATTACTTCCCTTTAATAGAATATGCATAAAGGTTCTTTAAATAGCTTTCTATTGCTTCAAGAACCAATCAGACACTTAAATTTCAATTATGTAAGCTAAAGCGTGATTTTATTCTTGTTTTATTCATTAACTCCACTTACTGAAAGCAACTGGGGCTATTGCCATGGCGTTGTGTCTTTTGTGCGTCCGTCCGTCCATGTGTCCAGTCGTAATCTTTTTCTTTAAAAATCTTCTCCTCAGAACTACTGGATCAATTTCAACCAAACTTTACAGGAATGATCCTTGGATGACCCTCTTTCAAAGTTGTTCAAGAAATTTGGATCAAATGAAAATCATGGATTTAATGGGCGTGGCTAATTTCCAAATATGGTAAAAAAATGAGTTTTCTCAGATTGTAATTGATGGATACCAATTAAATGAATGATCTTTGGGTGACTCTTTATCAGTTTACTAAAAATTATTATTAAAAATGCATTTTATGGGCGGAGGTCATTTCTCTATATGTTATATAGTGGAAACTTTGCAAATCATTTTCTCAGAATGGAATGGATGGATATCAACCAAATTTCACTGGAATGATCCTTGAGTGAACCTCTATCAGTCTACCAAGAATTTTTGTGATCGGATGGAAAATATGTATTTTATGGGCGGAGGTCATTTCTCTATATGTTATATAGTGGAAACTTCGATAATAATTTCAACATCAGTAGAACCCAAAATATCTTAAAATCTAGTCAAACCTTAGATTTGGTATTTCAAGAATTCAAGCCTGTGGAGCGACTCAAGCCATTTATGGCTTTCTAGTTTTGAAGGTAGTTGTTGATCTTTTTATCCTTTAGTCATTTTGAGCTTTTTTGAATGATTTGAGTGATGTGTTTGAATGAATGAAAGGAGCCCTGAGTGAGCGATTGAAAATGGTTTTGATTGAGATGAATGACAATTTCACTGTAACAAACTGTGTATATCTTCTCCAAGGAAAGAACACTTTTTAGCTCCACTGGCAAAATGCGAGAAATACATTTGTCATAGTGGGGTGTCAAATTTGTGTCAGTGCATGAATCCTTCAGTGTGTCTGTTGGTAAACTTTTTACGCCCCCACATCAATAAAATTAGGGACATATAGTTGTATCATTTCCCATCCGTCTGTTCATCCATCTGTTTGTTTCCTCATCCAATGCAAAACTTAGCTAAAAACTAAACATTGTCAAAAATTACCCAAGGCTATTCATGATACAATACTCTTATCTGAGCCTGTGCGTGACATTTCCAACAATTTGAAATGTTAGTGAGATGCAAACATTGGGAAGGGTAGACAGCCATATACAGTAAATTTAAAGTTACCTGGTAGTCTAAAGATACTTTGAGACTTAATCTATCTACTAAACGCATAGTTAAGACTCTGGTCAGATTGTGCGGATGCACAGGCTGACCAGAGTCTTTGCTTTGCGCATATTTGAAATTGTTTGAAATCCCTGGCACAGGCTCATTTGGTATTTTGAAAGATCTGGATGATACGCATCTGCAGATGCCAGTCAAGGTCTTGTGACAAGGTCAAGGTCATCTGCCAAGGTCAGAGATTTGAAAAAAATGCTGTTTCAGAGGCATTCATATTTCATGATCAAATTTTGTTCTTTAAAAGTCTTCTCCTCAGAGGGTACTGGGTGAATTTCAACGGATTTTCACATGAATGATCCTAAGGTAACCCTCTTTCAAGAATGTGCAAAAATTTTTTATCAAATCAAAAACATGTCTTATGAATGTATATGGTGAAAATTAGTTTTCTCTGAGATTAACAGATGGGTCTCTTCAAAATTCACTAGTTTGACACTTAGTCTTGTGCAACACTTTGATAGTCTGCAAACAATTGACTTCTATGGCCAGATGTTATTTCTATTTATAATGTATTGTAAAAACTTTTAAAAATTGTTTCCCTAGAACTTAAAGAATTGTTTTCAATCAAATTTCACATGAGTGATTCCTTGGTGACCCTTTATCAGGCTGCAAGTTTTATGATGATTAGAAGAATTAATGCCTTTAATATGTGGGTTTCATTTATATTTATTTGTGTTTTAGTGGTTAGGGCACTGGCTTTGGTATTGGATTATTTGGAATTGAAACCGGCTTGGATCAAAGAAAAAAAAAATGAATAATTTCTCCATGTTGCTCCTTTCAACTTAATTGTATAAATGATGCGATGGTTGTAAGTCATTATTATACTGCAAAGAAAATTCTAGCAATTTCATTGGATAATGCTGACCTGACAGACATTGATATACGGTCGATATTGCTCGTGCGACCACGTCTATTAATCGACCAATTTTATTAAGCGACCACCATAAAATATGTCCCTTCGCCGTAAGCAAAATCTCTGAAAAGAGAACATTTATAACGAAAAAATGATTATTATAGAATCATATGTTGTTTGAGCCCATTCGAATCGTCTCAATTAGACGATTCTAATAGGCTCCAACAACATAGGATTCAATATGACTTGACCGACCATCAATAAATGCTATCAAACTGACCTGTCATATTTATCATGATATTTTGTATTCAGCGACCATTCCAGTAAACGACCACTTTTTAGTGGTCCCCTTAGTGGACGCTTAACACAAGTTT
This sequence comes from Fragum whitleyi, assembly GCA_948146395.1. Taxonomy (NCBI): domain Eukaryota; kingdom Metazoa; phylum Mollusca; class Bivalvia; order Cardiida; family Cardiidae; genus Fragum; species Fragum whitleyi. The sequence continues at coordinate 12,568,755 of OX411554.1, forward strand.
TACTGTATATGGTCCTTTACAACTTCTAATAATTCCTAAAGGCCCCTCACCAGGAACAAAGACATAATTTCGAAGCCATGATTCTCTCACTTGGCTGATAACAGGACCAAAGTTTACACTTTATGCTACACTTAAAAGCATGTCAGTTTATAACATACAAATAAAAATGAAATGAATGCCAATAATTACCTTTAAATTTTACTGATCTGTCCATTTAAAGTGCCAACTTTCTTGCAGGTTCGGCCAAGAAAACACTTTCATATCACAACATTGCAGAATGTAGTAGTGTGTCATCACTTCGTACATGTTTTACTTTTCATTGGGGGCACATAAGGGGATTGCTTTTTTAAAAGAATTTGGTGTATACCAAGGCCTTACAAGGGCAAAAGACAGATATTTAGTCTAGAACTTTGAAGTATAATGAATTTATAATACGGTTTCTTTCCTGGATATATGACGATTTATCCCCGGCAGTAAAAAGTGATGTGAACCCTCACCTATGGCTTATTTTGCCAGCCGAGAATAAATTGACATATACCCAGGCAAGAAACAGTAAAACTAAAATGTTCTGTGGCTATCGAAGGTGTGATACTTAAACACAGACCTTTGGTTTAAGTATTAAGTGTAATGCTGTGTGCATATGTATGTTATAAAAATAGACTATAAAACTAAGCTTTTACTATAATGTTTGAGTGGGGGGTGTCAACAGTTGGAGCATACTCAAAAGTTCTTGGCTGTTATTTTTTTTTTTCAGATTTCAAGATGAGATTACAAATATCCTGTTGCTAAGGAAAGGTCACATGATGTCTGCCATGGCAACGTGTCACTCTCTGACCTTAATAGAAGGTCAACTTAGTGGAGACCCCCTAGATCTGATTATGTTTGAATCTATAAACTGGGTAAGTTTGATTGGTGAAAACATCTATTTGAGAATAGAGGGAGGCCTTGAATTCAATTACTGTAAGGTGTAGGGGAGTGGAATTTCCATACAGGACTTGTCCAATACAGCTTTTCCACTAGTAGGCAAGTGCATTTTTCCAGGCCGCTTGTCTATGGACAAGTAAATTTCAGATCAAATCTTGATACAGTACTAAAAGGAACTAGGAGAAAAGTCATCCTAATGTTTGTATCAAAGGGAAAAAACAATGTCTTTTAAAGCAATGCTTTTTCAATATTTATCAATCCATTTTTTTTGCAGACAAGTTCACTTTGAACCTGAACAAGAAAGAAATTGACTTTTACTTGTCCATGGACAAGTTGAGAAGAATTGTATTCATCATGCAATGAAGCCTGTATTGACCTGCTATCACCTGTCTGATAACATCACATGATATCAGACAGTCTATTTTTAGAAACAATTTGCATACACTTTCACCCGAATTTCTTTGATTTTTAAGGGTTAACTTTATCAAAGCACTGAAAAATGATTGCATGATAAATAGAAAAACATGTAAATGTCTTAAAATAACAATGTTATCTGGTCTCGGCTGTGTGAAAAGTATCATGCCTCGGCAAAGCCTCGTCATGATAATTTCTCCCAACCTCGACCAGATAACATTGATATTTCAAGACATTAACATATTATTCTCTATTTCCACACCCCTGAAATGTATATTATCCTAGGTGTAAATTTTTGCATTCGCTGATTTCTGGCACTATATACAGTCAATCTTGCCCAAGCAACCAAGTCTATTAAGAGACCATCTTTATTAAGCGACCGTTTTCCAAATCCCCTTCTTTAAATCAAAATATCTGTAAAAAGGTATGGTTGGTCTAAAATTTATTGAGATATTCTCTCATTTTCTACCAGAATTCTCATTGAAACTGGCTAAATGAGAGAAAAATCTAAAAGTATGATGTAATTCAGTGAAGGATTTGGTAAAATTTCTTGAAAAAAATTCTTACTTTCTCATTAGATTTAGCTAAATGAGATATTTACACATGAAATTCTGAGCAAGAATTATCTCTGCATGAATGTCCGCAGTTCGAACCCAACTGTTGTCAGGTTGTTTATGGGCAAAACACTTAAGAGCTAGCCTCAGACAACACAGCTGTAAAAACGGAAAGGCTTGAAAATTACTCCTTCAAGATAAATACTGACTCAAAACTAATGCAGCAAGTATTTTCTGGACTTTGATCTGAAAGAAATTTTGCCAAATCTTTTATCCAGCATGACAAGGTTTAAGGTAGTGAAACCCTAACAGTTCCACCTCATTTCCGAACTCATGATCTTTCACAGTGTTGACTGATGTGTCCTAATGATTTCATTAGGAAACAACAGTTAACACTGTTAAAGTTCATTATTTCTGAATCATTACCCATCTATAACAGGTCCACTACCTTAACCCTTTGCTGTTTAATCCCTGCTTTTTACCTGTCTGTGATTTCATGATTGAGAAAACATTGTGAAAAAAGAAGAAATTGCTTCTGACAAGCAATTTCTTCTTTTTCCACACTATTTTCTACCCTACTGAATGGTTATTTTTCAAATTAAATCCACTTTAAATTTTGTCTGCAAGACCTTTGAATTTTGACAGGTCCAAAATTTTGTTAAACAGGAAAGTATTAAAGAAAGAGTCTTGATATATAATAGACTGGTTTTCTGTTGACAGGAACTTGAGGAACCAGGTGAAGAAAGCAGTAGATTTGACTTGCTGGTTCCCACTATTGTATATCCAACAGGGTCAGCTGAACACACAATGAATGCGGAGGAATTGTCCAAAATTGTAAGATTATTTTGTCATCATTCTACAAGTATTTTATAAGTCATTGTCATGTCTTGACGAATGTAATGATACAAATCATACCTGTTCAACTGGAAAAGAAATTGCTTGATACTACAGTCATGAACATGGTTTTTTATGAATTCATCAGATTAATTGACAGGCTTTTGTTGTTCATAAAGCCGTTACCTTCAAAAGTATATAATGACTCAGTATTGTAGAATCAGGGCTTTAGATTATATAGAGGATAAAGGTTTGTTTCAGTGTTAAGTCAATTTGTATTTCATTGAGTGAACAACAAAAGCTTTCACATGAGAAAATGCAGCTTTTTTTTGTTCACAAAACAAATGATTATTCTATTTCTTTAATACAAAAAAATGAGACAAAATGTGGAAATTAAGGACACATTTTCTAAAAAAAAATGCATGTGATTGCTATGCAATGTTCATAGTGATGTCACTTATTTGGCTCCGCTTAAGCTATGGTCACATTTACGGCAATTATCATTGTAAGTTGTACTTCATTTTACCGTAGGCAAGCCGTGTCACTAATAAGATTAACTAAGTTGAAGTAAAATAAGGTACATTTAACAAAGGTACCATCAAACATTTTCCATAGAAAGAAGTACATGCGAGTAGGAACAACTACGCAGAACTGTGTATAAATAAGAAGTTTAATTAGATTACTAATTAATTTTAATTAATGGGAATTAATTTATTCATTTCCAAACCCCTGATATCTCTTGTTTGTCATTCTAGAGATAAGAATCACGGTCTTTGAATTTATCATAAGGTTTAAAACCTAGCATTTCTTTCAGTCACCTTCGGGTATTATAATCAATTTGTTGTAAAAACACGAGAGTTTCAAACCATTGAATTCACATGCGATTCTCTTCATACTCTGAACGTCCAACCCCAGTGTTTCCCTGCTTGGTCGAAGCATTAACTTAGACAGATGTTTATTAAATGGTTTGTGCGGTAAACTAGGTTAAACGATGCATTCTAATTTGGCAAGAATACGATTCAACAAGATCTTACTATATGAACTACTTTCAAACTATGATAGAAAATCCTTTTTCACTATAGGGATTTCGAACATGCCCAATATTTTTGCGACCACTACGGTAAGATTATATGGTAGAAGAATGTTCAGACCACAGGCAACTAGGTTAAACTACACAGGCTATGGTAGGGTATGTTGTAGTACGGCATTCTTTCACTACGTCGAGATTATGTTTACAACGTGAAATGTGACCGCGATTTTTTACAACATACTTTTTCACTACCTAACCGAGGACAAAAATCAGATACACATACTGCAAGAGTGGTGAAATGCTAGTTCAACCTTGGTTAACCGTAGTATCGGGGACAAACGTTTACGATACCATAGCGTGCTACCATGGTTAATTTAGGAATGAGCAAGGATCAACTACTGTGTTAGTACGGCCAAATTAGGGACAAAATAAAGTACTATACCGTGAAAAGACTTTTGAACATTTTTATGCCCCCGTTGCGAGAGATCGGGGGCATAGTGTTTTACTCATGTCCGTCTGTCTGTCTGTCCGTCTGTCTGTCCGTCCGTCTGTCCGTCCGTCTGTCCGAAAACTTAACCTTGCCAATATCTTCAAGCCTATTCAAGATACAAAGCTAATATTTGGCATGATGATAGATCTCAATGATCCGCATCCACTGGTACCAAAGTCAAGGTCATGTGACAAGGTCAAGGTCATCTGTCAAGGTCAAACTTTGAAAACTTAACCTGAAAACTTAACCTTGCCAATATCTTCAAGCCTATTCAAGATACAAAGCTAATATTTGGCATGATGATAGATCTCAATGATCCGCATCCGCTGGTACCAAAGTCAAGGTCATGTGACAAGGTCAAGGTCATCTGTCAAGGTCAAACTTTGAAAACTTAACCTGAAAACTTAACCTTGCCAATATCTTCAAGCCTATTCAAGATACAAAGCTAATATTTGGCATGATGATAGATCTCAATGATCCGCATCCGCTGGTACCAAAGTCAAGGTCATGTGACAAGGTCAAGGTCATCTGTCAAGGTCAAACTTTGAAAAAAAAAATGCCGTGTCGGGGGCATTCGTGTTTCACAAACACATCTTGTTTATAATATCCAAGACACTAGGGTTAAACTTACGAGTTTGCACTACATTACTGACTATGCGTAAGCACGGCTTACTTGGACTTATTGCGAAGTCTACGCTCAGCTACGTTAATTTCACGGCTGACTTCATTGATGCATAACTAGGGCCAACCACATTAATTAACGTAAATGTGACCATTAGATGACATCAGATAGGGTGAAATGAACAAAAAATGGGTAAAAGTTTTTGATACTTTTACTGGTTTGGCAATGATTTTAGGTGATAATCAACTGTTATTTCTCAGTAATACACCAAATAGCATTAAAGGAAAAACTTTTTTCATCTCAACTGAGAATCACTCTAAAAAAGACTTGGGATAAAAGATGTATTCTTGCAGGGATTCTATTGTAGATGCATGAGAATGAAAGGTAATGTTGGTAAATAGTTGTTTGTAACAAAAAATGTAAAGTTTGATATGAAATAAAATAATGGAAAGAATCTATACGAATTTTCAATTGAGTAACAAAAAAGGCATTATAAAATCTCAAGCCAAGGTTATACAACCCTTTGAAATAGATAATATTTTGAGATGATTCTGTAGGTGTAGCATAAGTGAAATAATTTTCTGTAGATTAATGCAAATTGATGTACAAAGAAAGAAACACCTTTACTGTAATTTCCTATTTTAGAAGTTAAATTATTCTATTGTACGCTTTTTTCAAATAGGGTCACCCAGGTGAACAGATTGGTATAGTTAGACAGTTTACGTTTTCATCAAGTCTACAGAGAATGTCTGTGATAACTCGTAAAATCGGAGCTACAAATTTTGATGTGTATTGTAAAGGGTCACCTGAAATGGTTGCATCCTTGTGTCTACCAGAAACAGGTAAGTGTAAACTATTACCATATGACAAAACATGGTCAAATTTCATAGAATTAGCAGACAATTATTTCAAGACAATATTTTGAACTAATAATGGAAAATGGTGCAGTGTTCTCAATAAGCGGACTTCCATGTAATATTCATCCAGAATTTCCAAAATCTGGAAAATCAAACCAGGACATAGAAAAACCTCAGAGATTCAAGGAAACATCCTGTTTTTTTACCCCAGACGTTCTTACCAATTTACTAAATTAAGGGTTTCAAGTAAGTCTTCGTGTGCAAAAAAATTGATAATCTACTTGAGCATATGTAATACGGCTGGCAAAAACAAGGCATGTGCAACATTTGGGTAATGGAATTTTGCTATAACAACCATTCTATGTTTACGCAACTTTGACAGGTTAGCAACCTGTCATAACTTTCTTTGTTAGATGCAGATTAGAGAGTATTTTGATATTGAAACATGAAATTCAAACCAGGGGAATATTTGTAAGTTCATGCAGAGCTAACAGATGAAATTTCAAAACATTGCTGTCTACAAGTTAAAAGATTCTAGTATATTGGGAAAAAAACTACCGGAAAACCATCCTGAAAGGTCAATCAGCTATCCTTGTTTATAATCCGTATCTTTGGAGAAAACTGGGAAATATTGATGACATTATTTAAATTTTCTGCATCAACATATCCAACGAGAGATTTGAAATGACGAAGTTAACTTGTTTTGTGTTATTCAGATAATTCCGCGTAACATTTAATAAGTTAAATACAAATAGTATTTTTATTTGCACACTACCTAGAATGTTTCCACCCTTGGTACGACGGGGCGAGAAAAATGAAGCTGCATTAATATTTGTCATATCCCGGAATTCCAAAACATCATAACTTGAATACATGTATGTATAAGCCTTATTTCTAAGGCCCTTCTATAGACCAATCCAAATAGAAATTCCACAGTTTCTTGTAATAGTTTTCAAAATTTAGTTATGGAAAGTCATAAAAGGTCATTGCATGATGAAAGCCTGCACCTACAGCCTTGAGTTAAAGCTTGGAGTTTTAAAGCTTAAAATATTTTATTTTTTAAGAGCTACCAAGAATGATTGACTTTGGCTTCACATAAACTTGTTTTATGCAAGGAAACAAGCATTTTCAAACTTTGCAGGAAAAGGAAAGAGTATGTGGTGGTGGGGGGGGGGGGAGGGAGGGGGGAATGTCTTACCTGTAAAAAAACAACAACTGAAACTCAAACATGGAATTAAAAAAAAAATCCGGTTTTTGGCCCATATTGAGAGCACTGATGGTGTAGAAATCTACAAACAAATAACTGACATCTGGAACTTTCAATTAACCCTTTCCTGTTTTACAAAATTTTGGACCTGTCCAAATTCAAAGGTTTTGCAGACGAAAATTTAAAATGGATTTAATTTGAAAAATAACCATTCAGTAGGGTAGAAAATAGTGTGGAAAAAGAAGAAATTGCTTGTCAGAAGCAATTTCTTTTTTTTTCACAATGTTTTCTCAATCATAAAATAACAGGCACGTAAAAAGCAGGGATTAAACAGCAAAGGGTTAAGAATCATCTTGAATTGTTAAAAATTGATATGAACAGTTAATTTGTATCGGTTTTTTTTGCTAATTTTAAGATGTTACTTTGACAAAAGTACCTGTAATCACCATTAATAAAAAAATCAATACAATTCACTTGTTTTGCCATATTCTCTTTCATCATGCTGTATATTTTTAATGTTGTAAAACTAACCCAAAACACTGGAATTTATCTTTTGAAATAGTGCTACGTATTGCTTTCCTTATCAATTTTTTTTTATCAATTTTCACAGTTCCCTCCAACTTCAGTGAAGTATTGAAGTCCTATACACAACATGGTTATAGAGTTCTTGGTATGGCCTGGAAACAACTACCCTCTAAATATAACTATGTGAAAGCACAACGAATTAATAGGTAGGTAAAAAACAATAATTACGTTCTAAATTGCTTTATACAGTAAAACTTGTTTTTAGCTTCCATTAATGAGAACATGAAAAAGTGGTCGTTAAAACGAGAATGGTCGCTTACTACACATTTTGTTTACAAAACAGAAACATAATTTTAATTGAATATTTATATTATTGCAAAATTCTCAAAAATCATATATATTATAAACTCATTAGAAACGTCTCAATGAGACAATTCCATGGAGTTTAAACAACATATGATTAGTTTTCAATAATTTTTAGATTAATACCTTCATTGCAAAATATTTTGATTTAAGGTAGTGGATCATAATAGTTCTGCAACGTTTCGGAAGTATTAAACTTTAACAGTGTTAACCAAGGTTTCCTAATGATTTTAATTAGGAAACATCAGTCAACAATGTGAAAGTTCATGAGTGCCAAAATGTTGTGGAACTATTACGGTTCCACTACCTCAAGGAATCGGATTTTGCAAACAGTCTGATAATAGAATAGGTAGCTGAAAAGACATGGCTGTTTGAGCAGGATTCACTATATTACAAGACCTATACACAACAAGACCTGTACACAAGATGATTATAGAGTTCTGGGTTTGACCTTGAAACAACTGCCTTCTAATTAAAACTTTGAGAAAGTATAAAAAGATATGTGACGCCTTGATGGCTTAGTGGTAAATGCACTCGACCCGTGATCTGGAGGTCCGTGGTTCGAGCCCCACTGTCGCCGGGGTGTGTTTATGGGCAAAATACTTAATAGCCAGCCCCAGTTCACCAAGCTGTAAAAAAGGGGAGCAGTGGGTTTAAACCACTGTCTCTCTCTCGGGGACCTGAAAACATCAGGATTGTGTGTTCGAGAGCAATTCTATAAGCTTAAGCTTTTGTCGCAATTGAACTAAAATAAATTAGTATAGACTAAAAAAAACAACGACTGGTATTATCAATTTGGGAACAGCTTCCCTTTAGTTAGCAAGTAAATTTTGTGCTGATTTTAATTTATTTTGGAAATTTTAAGGGCAAACTATTAGCAAAAAATCTATAACAACTGTAGATCTTGGGTCAACCAAGTTGATTGCTATTATCATTATCATTTCTACAGTGTATGGCATTTAAAGATTCAAACATATTAAAGATTCAAACATATTTCATTATTATCTTTATTCCAGCTTGTGTATTTTATATTTTGACCTGATTTATTTGTTTCCATAGAGATGTGATAGAAAAAGAGTTGGCATTTCTTGGATTGTTGGTAATGGAAAATAAACTGAAGCCTGAAACCACACCTATTGTAGATGAATTAAAGGAGGCCAATATTCGTGTTGTAATGGTAACTGGTAGGTAGTAATGAATTTGTCTTTTTATGCCCCCGATAGGGAGGCATAATAAATTTGACTTGTCCGTCCGTCCGTCTGTCCGTCCGTCTGTCCGTCCGTCTGTCCGTCCGTCCGTCCGTCCGTCATTCCGTCCAAAAACTTTAACATTGGCCATAACTTCCTTATTACTATCAAAGCGGTGTCGGGGGCATTGTCATCTTACAGTGACAGCTCTTGTTTTTTAACATATCAATGGCCAAGCCTGAAACAGTTGTAACTGCCTATATGTTTATAGGCAGATACAACTGTTTAATGCTGAGCCATTGATATTTAATCTATTTTTGTGTCAAAAGATTGTTAAGATTGCATTGCAAAAGTCATCAGAATATTTTCCTTTAATTATTATCACTACATATATATATAATATAACAAAACTGTTTTTTATCCCAAAACTTTAACATTGGCCATAGGGTTTCTTTGGTAAGTAATAGGGCCTTCATATCTCACATAACGTCTTCTAGGTCATCAGTCAAAGTCAAGGTGATTTGCTAAGGTTAAATTTTTGTAAACTTAAAGCTAATATTAGCCATAACTTTGAATTGGTAGGTGATGTAGCTTTGATATTTCAAATGCGGATTGCTTGGAACAAGGCCATCACATGCATAACAATGTCAAGGTTATTGGTCAAGGTCATTTGGTTAAGGTCACTCATTTATAACATAAAAACTTCACAATTGGCTTTAACTTTTGATTGGTAAAGACACTAACTGTTGAAAAGTGGTAAAAAGCAGCATTTATAGCTCAACTGTTTTTGGAGAAAACCCAAGGTGTTGCTACAGCCTTGATGTCATCGTTGTTGTTGTCTTCACTGTTATTGTCGTTGCTGTGATATAGTGAAAACTTTACATTTTGTGATCTCTAGTTCTACTGAAGGCATTCAGTTGAAACTTGGCACACATGTTCATGATCAAAAGAGCAATCTACACTACCAAGGGGTATAACTCTAAAGGCAATTTATGTATCAAACCACTTTTCAGAAAAAAGTGCAGTCAAATGGGGGGGGGATTATTCTTGTTTATTCCTGTGATGCTGCAAGAAGTAGACAAGGATCAGCACATATGTGTGAGGCTGCTAGTAAATGACTGCCTTTTATACACATATAAAATTTGCCAAAAATATTGCACAGATACTCAAATAAGTTGAAATCACAACATGAACAAATACATACCTCAAATATATGCTTTAAGGAAGATTTAAACCATATATCAATATCCTTAAAGGAGACAACATGTTAACTGCCCTCAGTGTCGCCCACGAGTGTCGAATGATCGAGAAGAAAGACAAAGTGATTCTGGTTGAAGCCAGTGTTACACAGTCTACATCACCACAAGTCCATTTTATATATGAAGATTCTGTGGAAAAGGCGGCAACTGTTACACAAAAGGTGAGTTAACCATTATCTTAATTAAGAGTTTGTTTTAAATCGATTGCTAATTTTGGGAATATTTTTACCAGTCTTTCTCAAACCAAAAGACTATTTTATATATGAAGATTCTGTGGAAAAGGCGGTAAATGTTACACAAAGGTGAGTTAACCCTTATCATATTTAAGAACTTGTTTTAATTAAATTGCCAATTTTTGGAATATTTTTACCAGTCTTTCTCAAACTTTACATGTCTGTGCATGCTGATCATACACTGTTTTCAAAACCTTTCTGTTAGATAGTATATACCCGGAATAGCATGAGAAAGGTAAATTTAAAACAGCTAAGGTAGAAAGATTGATTCATTGTAAAGTACGCACTGTTAAATCTCTTAATTTATATGAGCCAGTGCATGGCATTTCTAATATTGGGGCAATGGCAAGCAATAAGCATCTTGAATAGACTGAGATAAGCATCTCTGATTGTCTTAAGGTAGTGTACCTGTAACAGTTCCGAAATGATTTGGAAGTAATGAACTTAACAGCGTTAACCAAGGTTTCCTAATGATTTTCATTAGGAAACCTTGGTCAACATTGTGAAAGATCATGAGTTCCGAAATGTTACGGAACTATTACAGTTCCACTACCTTAAGATACTTTTAGGCAATAATTGCATACAAATGGCACAGTGAACAGTCTAATTAGACTGTGCATCTGCTTATCTGAGTATCAACTTTGCTCTTATGTTAGACTGTTGGAAAAGTCAAACACATATTAATTTGACAACGTAATAATTAGTTTTGATATCAATCCACAAGTTTCCTTGGATGTATTTTTGCATTTTGTACAGAGCTATAAAATTTCAAAACCTTTCACAATGATCATATCATAGAACTATCTTCATAGGATACAAGTATAACGGAGATACAAATAGAAGATGACCCTTGTAAATTGTGGTTTGCTGTGACAGGAAATACATGGTCTGTTTTACGTATGCACTTTCCTGAACTTTTGTCAAAGGTATGTCTGATTTCTTCAGTTAAAAGATTTATTTGGAATTTTGAGGATCAATTTAAGGTGAACTTTATTTTTGCAAATAATCAGAAACCTTTGTAAGTATGAGTACCTAAACCTTATCCTAATAAATTTGAATATTGCTTCAAAGGAACTACCGAATCTTTGGACATTTTAACCTGTCTATCTTGAGTTTTCAAACAAAAATTGAATAGCAGGTATTATAGGATCACAGGGTTCCCACAGTCAGTGAAAATTCAGGGGAAATGAAAAATAATATCAAAGCTAGGGGTAAGTCAGAGAAATTTGAAATTAGTCAGGGAAATTTGAAATTATGGTAAATGTCAGGGAAAAGTCAGTGAATTTCAGAATCATATGTTGAATTTTTAGAAAGTAGAGAAAAAAACAACAAGTAGCTGTGGTAGTTTCTAAAAGAAAAAGGCATGTATTTGACATTTTATCTCATTAGAGAGCATATTTTGTTGATGTATTTGTAAACTCATTTCTCTTTTAAGAAAGGAAAAATGCCTATGCATCAGTTTTGTCTGCAAAATGCAATGCCAACATTTGTTATTCATGATGGCATACACTCAGTTAATGCTGACAATTTTGGAGAGGGAATTTTGAACTTAAGTCAGGGAAAAATTAGCCAAAAGTCGGGAAATTTTACTTTTTGAAGTTTGTGGGATCCCTGGATCAGTTACACTACATATCATTACAGGCTGATCTTAGTCTACACTGTTTGTCAAAGACTTGAGTACAGCAGGTATATTTCATGAGCAGCATGAGAAGGGTAAAGGTAGTCTACCCCTTATGGAAAATATAGATCAAGTTGGGCATGATTTGATTTCTTGGATTGTGTCTTTATTCCTTATTCCTATTGCTAGCAGAATAAAAGGACATAGTAATGTCATTCTTGATTATGTCATTATAGTACTAAAATACTTATACATTGTACAGACACTTATGAAATTTCAACACTTCAACACTGACGATGATGTACATAACAAAAATGTTTAATTCAAAGACTTTAACATTGTCAACAAAGCTCTCTGACATTGAGTCAATTTCAAAATTCTAATAAGGGACACACTACCTTATTTGAAGAGTGATAATTTCATGTTCCATCGGCAGGTCCTATTTATTTCATCTTTCAGATTCTAGTGAGGGGTGTTGTGTTTGCTAGAATGTCTCCAGAACAAAAAGCTCAATTAGTTGAGGCCCTGCAAGAGTTAGGGTAAGGGAAATGTTTGACTCTAGGTCGGACAATCAAGGCCGAGATTATAAAACTTTTCTTATTCTCAACTTAAAATATTCTCAAATTTCAACTTGTGTTTTAAGCCATCATTCTGTTAAAAACACTTATATAAATGCATCGACATGTAAGTATTATCAATAAGTTGTTATAAATAACATTTTATTAGTATTATCTTTTATATTCATACATTAAGTTAAATTCTAAGTTTGAGTTTTGAAATATCAGGCCCTAAACCTAAAGGCATATCTTATGTTCAAATAAGGATAAATAAAGATCATACTTACGTCAATAGATATCAGACTTCCTAGTTAATTTGAAAAATTTCTTTGCCATAGTAAAACCATTCAGAATTTTTGTGATAAGTTGAATGGCAAGGTTACAGTTTTAAAAACTCTATTTGTAATTAGCATTACCGGTACTCAGATCATAAGTGATGGTCACTTTATAATTTCCGTTGAATGGCAAGGTTACAGTTTTAAAAACTCTATTTGTAATTAGCATTACCGGTACTCAGATCATAAGTGATGGTCACTTTATAATTTCCAATTCTGGAAAAATTACAGATTAGACTTCTTTTCAAGCTTTATGACACCCCTATCAACATTGTTTTCCCTTGTAGATACTATGTGAGTATGTGTGGGGATGGTGCAAATGATTGCGGAGCTCTCAAGATGGCCCATGCTGGTATCTCTCTGTCTGAGGCAGAGGCGTCTGTGGCGTCACCTTTTACGTCAAAAACTCCGAACATTATGTGTGTACCAACAGTTATCAGGTACTGATGATTTCTTACTCTTTTGATTGTTTGATAGAATTTTTAAGATATGAAGAGAGTATTTGTTGATTTCATGGAAGTATGAATCTAAAAAACTCATCACACTGTATGTGCACGCGAAACTATACCTCCATGAAATTAAAAAAAATATTCTATTCATAACTTATGGTTCAATATCTTGAAGCATTGATCTATGAAGAAACAGATTTCTTATTGGACTAATTTATGTGGAAGCTTACAGAATAGCTCCGTGCTTATTTTTTTTTTCAATGAGTAATGAAACCAATCAGAGTGCACAAATGTTTATGGAATTGACTTAGATTAAATTATTTACTTATAGAAGATAATACTTGGATATGGTTTATTATATGACCTACGTCGTGGGAGTGAAATAAACCTGTTGAATTTTTTTGATATTACACGGGTGTTATTACACTAGTGGAATAACTATGCAAATGAGCTCAGAGCAAATAGTAACGCTATTTTGTAACCCCGAAAATTACGTCATAATGTTTATATTGTGACGTCAGTTTTAAACGGCATTATAAGTTAGGCAGAAAATTGAAACTTTGAACTTTAAGATTTATGACAATTTTTTGCAAAAATTTGAGTCATATTATAAATAGAATTTAAAATTTGTGCTCATAAAATTCAGAATTTATTAAACGAGTCATCTATAAACAGATAAAAAGTCGGCGCAGCCTCGGTTTTATCTGTTTATAGATGCCTCGTTTGATAAATTCGGTATTCCATGAACACCTATTCAATATCCTCTAAGTATTGGACTAGGTTGAAATCTGTACTGCATTTAGGATGCATAATTGTTGGGGTAAACATTTACAAATGGTTCTTTGATTCACAAACATGCAAAGCAAAGTACCATTTGTGTTTCACAAACAATTTCATCTTGAATGCATGCCTTATTTGAATTTCATTAAAACTGTACAGAACATAGAATATTGAGATATTGGACTTGGTTTGGCTTATATTGAAATTGCTGGACATGATTTCACACTTCATTATGCTCCCCTTCGAAGAAGAGGGAGTAAATTGCTTTGCACTTGTCGGTCAATCCTTTCGTTTGTATGTCCGTCTGTACACCTTTTTTTTACTCCTCTATTTTTGGAGAAAACCTGAGGTAATGCAATAGCATTGGTGTCGTTGTTGTTGTCATCATTGTGCAAAAACTTTGACATTTTGTGATATCTTTGGTTCTACTGAAGGCATTCACTTGAAACTTGGCAAACATCTTCACCATCAAAAGAGCAACCTAAACATTCAAGGGGGATAATTCTAGATGCATTTTGTGCAAATTATTGCCCTTTTTTCAACTTAGATTTTTTTCAAGCACTCAACAGCCGAGCGTAGGCACCCATAAGGGGTGGGTGCTCTTGTTTTTGTCTGGAGCATATCTCAAAAAGTATGTGAGCTAGAATCATGAAACTTTACAGGTGGATAGAGCTCATTGAGGAGAAGTGCAGTGCACAAGAACCATTACTCTACTCATCATATTTTGTGAGTTATTGCCCTTAATTAATTGACAAATAACATGCCATTGATCTGCTCTTATTGGGAGGGGTAAAATGTTTAAAAAAATCTCTTGTAACCAAATTAATTTTGTTATCCTAAGCAATAATATGCTCTCATGTAAAATGAGTCATCATATAAAACAACATTTCTTACAGAGAAGGACGAGCTGCCCTGGTTACATCATTTGGTATATTTAAGTACATGGCTTGTTACAGTCTGACACAGTTTGTATCTGTACTTATACTATATAAGGTAAGATTGGAGTATTCTTATTAATTCTTAATAATTCTTATTCAAATAAATTCTTATTCAAATACAGATTACAAAGATCAGTATTAAAAAAAGGATTAGATCCTGTATGTGACATTTCCAATAATTATATCCCCTTAACTATGTTTTGGGGTTATATAGGAGTCTGCAGTCAGTCCATTTGTCCATCCATCTATAGCAATTTCTCAGCAACTGATTGGTGGATTTCATCAAAACTTTACAGATGTGATCAGTATCAGGCAGAGATGTGCATGTGATGCTTTGGTTACAACCCATTGATTTTTGACAGAGTTATAACCCTTTGATTGAAATTGGCTTTTCATTTATTGACAAGCACTTGTAGGGGGTAATAGTCGGCTTTGTGACAGTCAAGTTGACTGACATGTCATATTATACTTTTGTTTATCTTCAACAGGTCCAGTCCAACTTGACAGATTTTGAGTTTCTCTACATAGATTTGTTTCTGCTGACTACACTAAGTGTTTCTTGTAAGTATGAATCAGTTACTTGTTGTTCATAATTCATAGATTTTGAAAGAAGCAATTTATTAAATAATTGTATAAAAAAATGCTATAGTGTAAAAGTTCAATATCAACCCTTACCCTGCTTTTCAGGACATTTCCCTGCTGAACATAAAGATTTGGCAGACAAGATAGACTAAGATCAGACTGCATTTTGTGTTTCACAATCACATCTAATCAGTCAGTGTGTTTGATCTGAAAGGCCCAATGGACTTCCAATGTTCTACATTTTCTCAAATCTATTTATGGTCTGAATAATTTCATGTTAAGTGTCATAATTAGTTGTAAATTTCTCAAGCACAATATTTTGTCAATGTAGTATTTTCAAAATATAGTTATTTCATCATTATTTTACCTTTATACTGTGTAGATGGCAGAACTGCTGCATACCATAAACTAGTGAGGGAACCCCCACAACTCAGTTTGACGAGCCTGGCCCCGATTCTCTCCCTTATTCTACAAATGTGTATCCAGATTGCCGCCCAAGTATTTTGTTTCTTCAATGTACAACAACAGCCATGGTGAGTTAACATCATTCATAATAGAAAAAAAAAGTGAACCGTCATGCAAAAAGGAACCATCTGAGAAGTATGTAAAGTGTTGACCCTAGTCAGACTGCGCAGACTGTGCACACTAATTAGTGTTAAACTTATTGCTGTTTTATTATTTTCAGAATAATCCATCTACCTTCCTTTGAAAGAATTCTCAAAATGCAACCTCTGGTTTTCCTGTACTGCATTGATGGTCCCTTTTCGGGTGATGGGTCACAAATGTTGATAATCATCATGAGTATTTTGATTGATTGAGTTAGTGGAACCATAATAGTTCCGCAACATTTCAGAAGTAATGAACTTAAACAGTGTTAACCGAGGTTTCCTAATGATTTTCATTAGGAAACCTCGGTTAACATTGTGAAAGATCATGTGTTCCAAAATGTTACGGAACTATTACAGTTCCACTACCTTAACATAACATACAGGTTAAGGGGAATTAACCACATCAGTGGACTCCATTCTAGTTGTGTGGCTAGCTGCAGGAATGGCATACACTTGCTCTTTGAGTTTCCTTGTCTAAAGGATCTATTCCCTGCAGTCCTTGTACAAGTCAGTCTACGTCTGTCAATATACACCAAGTCTGTTTCTGTCTGCCTTTGCCCTTGTTTTCCCCATTTTTCGCAAGTTCTACTTTTCAAAACCAATAGCGTCTTTTCTCTCTAAGGACGATTTCAAATGAAATGATAGAATTTGATGGTAATATTACTACAAATGGGCAGTAACTTAAATTCCTTATATTTTTCCATATGTGCATTGCAGTATCTTTAGGCACTTCAATCTTTAAGAGATGTAGAGAGTTTTGTTGATTTCATTGAGGTTTGAAACTAAAAATCTAATCACACTGTATGAATACGTGAAGCGAATTCATTCATTAGTGTGATTAGGTTTCTAGTTTTAAGTTTCATACCTCTATAAAAATCAACAAATATTATCTTCATTTCTTATAATTTAATATGATGAAGCAAAAATGTAAAGATTTGTCAGTTAGGAAACACATTTCTAATAGGACTACTTTTTGTGGAAGCTTACAAAACAAGGGTGTACTCAAAATTGTTTAAATTGGGGTAATAAAACCAACTTTTGAGCCAATCAGAAGGCACGAATATTAATAGACACAACTTATAATATTCTGCTTTATTCCAGGTTTATACCCCATGAACCTCAAGAAGAAGATGACAATGTTAGTTATGAAAACACAGCAATATTTTCCATGTCCGCATATCAGTATATCATACTAGCTGTGGCTTTCTCTAAAGGGGCTCCCTATAGGAGGGCAATATATACAAATTGTAAGTTGAAATTTTAATTTCTTTTCATATAAAAGTAACAATATTTTGTAGAATTTATGAACATCAACATTTATATTTCTCCGACATTAACTTCTGGTAAAACATTAAGTTGATGCTTAGCTTGATGGTCAAAATATAGTTTTGATGTATAAACTTCATAGCATGAATTCTAACCAGAATTACCTCATTTTCTGCAATGATTTTGTTTCCTACAGAGTTAAAGATAGGCTTTCATGAGGTTTAGGATATTTTCAAAATATGCTGGTGTACATTTTCTGTTGTAAAGACTGGTTCCTTTATGTTATCTGTTTAATAGACTGGTTCTTCAATGTTATCTGATTTATAGACTGGTTCCTTTTTTGTTATCCATGTTATAGACTGGTTCCTCGCCAATCTTGTCCTGTGTTTTGGTACCACAGTCTGGTGTACAGTCTATCCCATGCAATGGATGGTTGATTTACTTGAGGTGAGATGTACTAGAAATAGTTAGGGATATGGAATGAGTGGTCATTTAATACTAAATGTATTAAACAAGTCATCTATAAACTGATAAAAACAAGGCTGTGCCGAGTTTTTATTTGTTTTAGATGAAGAGTTTAATTTATTTGGTATTTTATGAGCAAAAATTTGACATTCTATTCATAATATGACCTGAATTTTTGTGATAAAATAAAATTACTGAAATGTATTGTTTGAAGTTATTCTATGAAACATATAAAGCTGTTTGCCAAATGATGTCAGCAAAAGCACTATGACTTCATTTTCATAAGGTAAATAGAACATTGCTATCATTTCTTAGCTCATTTGCATAGTTACATTTCACTCCTGCGATATAGGTCATTTTTTACATTTTAATCTTTCTACAGCTGTTCGCAGTATTTTCCTGCTATGAACAAAATTGGGCCGACATTAAAGCCTGCCTTGTTTCTCCTTAGTTATTGTGTGAAAATCTTGAACTAGGATGGTTAGATATCCCCAAAATTTTGTTTGAAAATATTTTAAAATCCGCTGGATAAGGGTTGCAATTTTACTTGTATATAACCATATGACAAATTAATTTTTAACTGTAAATTGCAATCCGATACTTAGATTTGAGCAAAAGCTTGTTCCAAATATCAATATTTGTACTGTACTGATCAGTAAACTACAGATTACATTGCCGTAGCTCCCATTAAGCACATTACGCAACTGCATAGTAGAAAATAAACGTCTTTCGAAAAATGTCATTGATGAATGATCAAAACATCGAAGCTACAGCTTATTTAAGCTGTAGTTACGATGTTTTGATAATTCAGCAATGCTGAAATCATAAAGAGTGGAGCAGATGAATGACACTCATCTTTTGTGACAGTCCACATATTGCCTTTATCCTATATTCTTTGGTGGTTGCCTTCTGAGTGCGTATAAATTTAAAATTCCTAGTCACGCCTGATGGCAGCACTCACACATTTGTCTCCCAAACATGGTCAGATAATTGTTAAGTAACGTGCCTTAGCAGGGGAAAGCTCAGAAAGAATATAATGATTGTACTGATATAAGAAATATCAGGAATCCATTGCTAGGCCATCAAGCTGCCATAATATGACTGAAAAATTGTTATAAGTGTTAGACCACATTCAAACAATTTATGATCTGATAATCTGTTTTCAGTTAAAGCCATTACCCAGTGTGACTTACAGACTAGTATTCTTTGGTATTGCTGTAGCCAACTGTTTGGCATCCATATTGTTAGAGGTGAGTAATTAGAGGATATTGAATGAGTCGTCATTGAATACCAAATTTATTTAACATGTCATCTTTAAACAGATTAAAACAAGGCTGCACCAAGTTTTTATCTGTTTTAGATGATGAGTTTACTGAATTTGGTATTTTATGAGCACAAATTTGATATTCTATTTATAATATGAAGTTATTCCTTAAAACATATAACGCTCTTTGTGAAATGACATCAACAAATGCATCATGACTTCAATTTTATAACAAAAAATATAACATTGCTTTATGTTCTTAGCTTGTTTTTATAGTTATTCAACTAGTGTAATAGCACAGGTGTAGTATCAAAATATTAGATAGGGTTATTTTACTCCCACTATGTAGGTCTTATTATAAGCTTGATTAATAACAACAAATGTTTAAAAAAGTCTTCAGATAGGCTGTATGTCTCCAACAAATGGGTGAAATGTAAATACTATGCTTAATTGGCAAATTTAGATCTTGCTATTGTTCTATTAATGAGAATTGACAGGATGCTATGGTAGGATACACCTACATCCACAATACTGTTGAAAATGGAATAAAATCCTCACAAGGAAACAAAAGAAAACTGTAAATCGGACAAATTCAGAGATAATTCTATGGATACTTAATCTTACTTGAATCTTGAAAGTGAATATTGTGAGCTTTGTAATGAATTTTATTTTATTTTTCAACGACAGACTTTCCTTCTTGACAATGCTGGATTGAGAGAGAAGTTCAACAGACTTAGAGAGCGATGCTGTCCAAAGTTGAAGAATGAATATAAAGTAATCGAGGAAGAAATGATGACATCGCAATCATGGCCGCCTGTCAATCAGGACGGACAAGTTTCATATTACTCTGATTATTACAATTCAGAAGATTTCAGCAAAGAAACTGATAGAATGTTACCCAAAAATGAGAATTTTAACCACTCAAGTTTAACTGGAACACTGTCAAATACTCCAAGAATTTCAATGACATCGGCTCCCAGCCTTTCATTGTTATATGATACTGATGGTACCCAGCTTGAGAGTTTGCCAGAGAAAACTGTTGATGATCCTGTGTTAGAAAGTAGTGTAAGTTTGGACTCTAAAGATGAATTAAATCCCGACTCAGATCTAATGGACTCAAATGAATTTGTTGTGAATGATGACTTAGCATTACCATTGAAAGATCATAATGTTTTATGACAAAATGTTTTATTTAAGATCAAGTCCCTTCTAAAGGTGCCATTTTGATACATTATTCTCAAAGCTAGCCAAGATAATCTTTATCACACTGGCCAAATCACATATTTAACAGTCAATCTAATGATAATTTGCTTACATTTAAACTTCCATTTTACCAGGTTACAAAATTTAAGACTGGTCCTTGTTGAATGAACTTTCATATGAAAACTTATTACAAATCTTTAGTGAATTTCTATAGTCTATAGGAGAAAATAGTAGATGTACTAGATGAATAACTTGTCACCTAAAACGGAAAAGATTAATTTATATATGAAGAGGGTATTTGTTGATTTTATGAAGGTATGAAACTAAAAACCTAATCACACTGTATGAATGCACAAAGCAAATTATTACATGAGTGTGATTAGATTTTTAGTTCCATACCTATATAAAGTCAACAAATATCCTTTCCATGTCTTATGAATTAATATCATGAAGCAAATATGTAAGATTCATCAATAGTGTTTTGCTTAAACACTTTTTTATGCCTCCGCTTTGAAAGATCAGGGGCATCTTGATTTACCGTTGTCCATCTGTCCGTCCATCCACCTGTCTAGTCTGCAAATCTTTACCAAATATGAGCATTTTACCTTGAATAGCCTTAAAAATATTGCCAATATTTTCAAGGCTATTCAAGGTAAAATGCTCATATTTGGTAAGATAATATATATCTCAATGATATGCAACTGCTAGTACCAAGGTCAAAAGATAAGGTCATCTGTCAAAATCAAAGGGCCAAATCCAGAAACCCCCCTAATCGGCCCTGTTTTTTCAAAAAAACTAGATTCTTTTTAAAAGTCTATTAAGTGCTTTTCACAAAAGTTCAACACTCTAACTTCATTATGAGTAGCATGGTGCAATCGAAAACCTTTCCTATATGGAAGAAAAAATAACAACAATATGACAGAAATTTGCATATTTACCATTTTTTGCTTTATTTTTCACAAAAACGGATGGATATTAGTATGAAGCACCAAACACGACACCATGAAACTTAACACATAGAAAGGGTAAATCATGTTCAACAAATTGTGACGAAATATTCGGTGTCGGGTGGAGTGCTTTATACTTTTAAAAAATAAAATTGTTAAAGAGCAGTTGCGGATCCGCGGTTCGAAGAATAAGATGAAATCCCATCCGAGGCAAATGTATTTCATTTTCACAGAGAAAATCAATGGCAATTTGCAGGGAAACTACCCTCCTAATTTGTAAGCTTGGTATCCGTTTAAAAAATCCTAGAGTCATTGTATGCTCCCGATTTTTTAAGACATTTCCCAGCGATAGTCCATCGTCAATACAGTATGGATCCATTCTCGAATATTCTTCGGCTTCGGACTTTTATAATTGACAATTTCAAAAAATCAAATATCTTAAAGCGATTAAAAGAGCAAACAAACTAAATTTCTAAAAATAATTTTCCTTTTGCGTTTATTCCAACTATACCGTCATTCGACTATTTCATAAGGTACGAACTTCATACGTGCCGAGTAAATGCGCAAGGGACGTAACTATTGACCAGGAGAGCCGCGTCATTAGCAACGGGTACTTTTGTGTGATAAAATTGGATGTTGAGTGCTGCCATTTGTATTTAAACGTAAGTTATTAATAAATTTCCATTCATTATCATATTTTTCGCAAAAATAAGTGTTGTATAATGAAATAAAACAAATGAAAAGGATCAATCCTTGAATCGCAGCAGCAGATTTTTTTTTTACCCAAATCAAAATTAAAAATAATCAATGGTGTTATGAAACGGCATTATTTAAGGGCTGTTCCTACCCAAAAAGAAACTAGTCAATGTTTTAAAATAAAGTAAATAAACGTTTTATTACGGTATTTTCGACGCTCGAAATTAAAAAATGGTTTATATATTTGTTAAATATCAATTTACATTGAAGTCCCCGTGGTGTAGTGGTTAGGACGGCAGTTTACCATCCTGTCGTCGGCGGTTCGATTCCCGGAGACTACTCAATTTCTTTGTCTTGGTATTAATTTTTTTTCATACCCTTACAATATTTTTTACTTTCAGAATGCAACAGAAAACATGGCTTGAAGATTTGAAAGTGAATTGAGAACATCACATTTAATGAAGAAGTAACAAGATTGTATAGATCTAGTGTAGCTACATAATTTTAGTGAAAGTAAGTGATAAATTGTACCTTTCCTACCTTTATTTACTTCAACATTTTTTTAAGTTCTAAAGCTAATGCATAAGAGCTACTGTTCAAATTGGTAACACGGCGCCGGTAACCAGTGACTTTTTTAGCTGAATTTTTATAAAAGGAGCGCATCAACTAGGGTTTAATTAGATAGGCTTTGACCTGTACTAACGTACAGGCATTGCTATTTTGTTCCTGTTACGTCTGCGAATAATTTGACATTTTGTAATATCTTTAATCTCAAGCAATCATTTAAAAATTAAAAAACACATTCATTCACTGTCAAAAGTGTGACAAATATTAAGAAGGGGGTGTCATCCGCAATAATTAAACGGAAAAACGGCACTATTAGCTAAGATCAGACTACACATCTGTACACATCTGCCAATGTTTTATGTAAACTAGGAATATGCCGTGAACAGTATGAGAACGGCAAATGAAAACTCAACCATCTTATTTATTTTTATGCCCCCGTATCGAGAGAGCAGGGGCATATTTT
This sequence comes from Fragum whitleyi, assembly GCA_948146395.1. Classification (NCBI taxonomy): domain Eukaryota; kingdom Metazoa; phylum Mollusca; class Bivalvia; order Cardiida; family Cardiidae; genus Fragum; species Fragum whitleyi. The sequence goes on from OX411554.1 coordinate 12,591,992, forward strand.
TTTACGCATGTCAGTCTGTCTGTCCGTCTGTCTGTCTGTCCGTCTGTCCGAAAACTTAACCTTGTTTCTTTTATAATTTCAGCATGCCTGAGAAAACGTGTGTCCTATGTAACAAAAAGTTGAAATTACACCAACGCAGACCAGTTAACAAACGAGTGGCAAAATATCTGCGAAAGAATTTCCTTCTTGAAACAACGAAAGATGATTTCATTTGTGGAAAATGTAATCGCCCTGCCTATCCCTCAACCAAAACAACTGTGGAAAAGGAACCGTTAGCTACTTCATCAAATACGAGTTCAAACACCTGCCAGAGTCCACCAGCGGTCAGATTGAATATACCAAGTGTGTCAAAAAGCCATTCCTATTGTTTCATATGTAAGAAGCCTGGACCTAAATTGATTATTGTTCCTCAGAGATTGAGATGCAGCGCCTTTTTACAGAATAATGTTGTAATAACAGCTGATAGTAGATGCTGTCCATCTCACATGAATGACTCTCTGGACGATTTCAAACCTGGTGTTGTATTATCAATGAATACTGCTGACCATTGTTTCTTGAATAGAACGTCAATTCTAAATCTTTTAAAAAACGTTCGACAACATGCACTCGCAGCCTCTGAAAAACGGATGTCATTTGATGATATTGATTCCTTTACAGATATTGACCTAACTTCCTTGACTGGGTTGAATAGGGAACAGTTTACCAACTTACATGACACTATCAAGTTGAACATTAAGAACACATCTGCGAGAAGTTCATTGACCTCTCTTGGATTGTTTCTTTTCAAGATGAGGTCTGGACTCCCGAACAAGCTGTTATCAACCCTGTTTTACATTTCAAAATCTAGTGTCAGAAGAGCTATCCACACTGTTCGCGAGACCCTGATGAAAGATTTTGTTCCTCAAAACCTTGGATTTTCCCATATCACCCGTGAAAACGTCATCACGACTCACACCAGAAAACTGGCACAATCTCTTCTAGCTGAAACCAACCAACAGGCCATTTTAGTTTTAGATGGGACTTACATATACATCCAAAAAAGTAATAACTTTAAATTCCAAAGACGTTCTTATAGCTTACATAAAGGCAGACCGCTAGTCAAACCAATGGTTATTGTGACAACAACTGGATATTTTTTAAGTATTTTAGGCCCATATTTCGCTGATGCTAGAAACAATGATGCTTCCATACTAAAACACATTATTCAAAACAACATAGATGACATCAAGAATTGGATTAACACCGACGATATTTTTGTAGTGGACAGGGGGTTTAGAGATTCAATTGACCTTTTAGAGGATTTGGGAATACAAGCAAAAATGCCAGCCTTCATGAAAAGAAACGAGAAACAGATGAATGTCGAGGATTCAAATACCAGCCGCTTGGTCACAAAGGTAAACATTTCACACAAAAATGCATCGTTTCAATATTTCATACTTCCGTGAGACTGGTAAGGATACTACATTTCAAATGTATTTATACTACATGCGATAACAGTATCGCAGTTGATGTATACCATTATCTCCAGAGGGTCATTTAAAAAAAAACTTGATACATTACATGTATAAGTAATCTTAGATTATTTCATTACTAATGTCATTTATAGAGATGATCATAATTTTCGGAAAATTACACCACCGGCTAGCCAACATAGCTTTTCTTTGGTCGCTGATACTTTTGTACTCGCATAACTTTTTTATCCGACAAAGTAACTCTGGGACACATTTCAATTGGTTAATGAAACTGGTTCATTTTGAACATGAAGAAATTAATCATAATAATTTAGGTGACCAAAATATCGAAAAATCATATAAAATTCTGTACGAGACATTGGGTGCGTTTTCGTTGAAAGAGCACTCGCAATCGCGAAACACAAACTTAATTTATAAAGGTTAGTTTTAAGGGTTCAAATTCGTCGATATTGTTCCTAACAATTGTTGCTATAGTTTGAATAGAGCTCTTGTAACGAGGTTTTAAAATTAAACTGGCAATATTCTTGGTTCGTGTAGAAATAAAAGCAGTCAGTCAAATTAGGAAAAATCTGAATTTTCTAAATATTAAATATAAAATCCTTTTTCCCCAGGTTCGATGGGTGGTTGAGGCAGCCAACGCACGCATAAAGAATTGGAAGTATTTAAGCCATATTCTCCCAACGAATCAAGTTCCATTTATAGGCGACTATGTTCGGATTGTATGCTCCCTCTGTAACAGATATTTACCATCACTCAATTCAACCAATGAAACTGATGACATCATAGCGGGCCAGATGTTGGAAAGACTATCAAACAGTAACGATCTTCAGAATTACGTCGAGTCCAACAACTTGGAAAGGCGTAATGTCTCTAAGTGGACCCCGGTCCAAGATTGTGACTTATCACAGTTTCCCGAGTTAAATGAAACTATATTGAGGGTGCTTACAATTGGAACATATCAACTAAAGCTCAGCTCCAGTTATATTCAAGAATACATCAGTGGGGAATGTAGCTTCCAAATACACAATGAAGAACAAGGTCTACTGAGAGTCAGGCTTCAAAGTCGTCATGTTTCTTCCAGGTCATATCTTGTTTGGCTTAGATACGACTCCGACCATATCAAGGCATATTATTGTAAGTGTAAGGCAGGTGCTCGTACAGTGGGCACGTGTTCCCACGTGGCCGCTGTATTGTGGTACCTTGGCATTGCACTTCATAATGACAATAAAGTTTATGGAGTGCAAGACTGGGGTCAGTATTTAGAGGATGCCGTAGATATTCCTCAGTTAATAGATTCGTCAGATTCCGATGAAAGTACTGTTGAGGAATAGATATAGTTATGAACGTCGTGAAATTGACAAGATGTATGATTTTGGAATGATTTTTAATTGTAACCATTGTAATTGAAGGAGTGTATTGAGTGAGTTTTGAGCAAAATTAAAGGGAAGTAATCCAATTTATTAAGTCCCTTTAATGAAATATTAGTACTTTTCTATTTGTGTGTCTTCATGGACCAATCAAACACGTTAACAAGCCAATAAAATCGTTGAATAATTTGATCGATTTGAATAAAATGTTGATCGTCTTGAACAATTTCGGAATGTTTTCAAATTATTTTGGAGCGTTTTCGATTGATTTGAGTAAGTGTTTGGAATGAATGAATGAATGTAGCGCTGAGTGAGCGATTTAGAACGTTTTTTACCATGGTGAATGTCAATTTCACGATGCAACTAACTGCACTACATTTAGAGTCAGCCACAGAAGATCAGTCCATAAAACACTTTTATGTCTCAGTACTAATAATCTGTATGTAGCCGTAAAATTAAGGATATTCACAATCTCTAATCGCTATGACATTGACCTGGTAGTTCTCTGACGTTTAGTATTTTTGACTTGTCACACTAAAAGGGGTTAAAATGAAACAAACAAAAGAAGACATTGGTTCCAGTAAGGGTCAATCAGAGGTTGAAATTCAAAAGGATACATATATAGGACCATTCTAGATTCAGAAACTCAGCAAAGTACGAACAGTTTTGACCCTTGTTAGCTTGCACAATATTCGCAGTCTGGTCTAACAAGGATCGAAACTACACGCACTATCCAGATAATCCTTTTTAATGTGACGGATAATACGCATACTTGATTGTACTTATAAGGCACAATATTCCATGCATGCATTAGCTGCTTTAGTTTGTTAAGTTTTTTTTTTATAGAGGTCAACCCATAAGCTCATTTTGTACAATGAGTTCGGCGTCCATGCAACATTCTTATCTTTTCATTAATAAGGCCTGGTTGCAGTTTCGCAGTTGTAGTTTTGATCAAAAACATTTCTACTTGCTGGATCCAAAATTAAAAAAAATAGTTTTCAAACATATAGAATTATTACCCTGCTTGCACCCGAGAATGAGTGCAAAGCATTTACGTCTACTACATGTATTAGGGCACACTATTTGAACCCGTTGAAAAGATTGACCAGTCGAAAATTGAGTAATCTGTATTGTACTTTTAACATTACTTAGGGATAAAGAAAATCTTTTTTTTTTTAACTCAGTGAGATTTGAAAATTACAAACCTATTCACACTGTATGAATAAATGAAGCAGTTTCATACATAAGCTTCATATAACTTGATAAGGTTTTTAGTTTCACACCTCCATGAATTAAAAAAACTAATACATTCATATCTAATTATTTACCACCCTCAATCAAAAGATTTCTTCTTAATGAGACAGATTGCTTTTGGAACTAATTTGTTTGCAATATTACAATATCCATGCTGTTGCGAACTCATAATTGTTTTCAATTAGAAATAAAATAATTTGTCAACCAATCAAAATGCTGGAAAATTAAGCATTTGAAAAAATAGCAATAATTACCAATGTTATTTATCAGGAGCCGTGTTTGTTGGTGTAGATTGACGTGTATATTATGGCGCGGTTTTATTGACCCGAATCTGACCCCTGCTGCTTAAAATAAAAAAAAAAAAATTAGTTAATTCCTACTCGACTTTGCAAGTGTTTTCATAGGAATGAGTAACAAACGGTATTGATTGCAATATATATTTTGTTAATTGATAAAATATATTGGTAATTGATATTCAAGCATTTTTTTCCATAGAAGTCAAATTCGGGTCAAATAATTCAAAGTATAGATATAAATATGACTTTTGTGTTTAGAGAATTATTTAATTCTAACTATAACTGTACCTGTTTAAACAAAATAAATTGATATTGTTGATGGCATTTAAGAGACAAAAAATTTTTGGTTTGTTTCCATAGCAACAGAATTTGTATTTGAAAATGAACAATGATGCTTTAAGGTTAAGATATGTCCGCACCAATTCTTCAAATACCGTAGTGATTTTTTTTTAAAAATACTTATAAATACAGTTTTTTTTTCATAATTTTCTAACATTAGGAATTTGATTCCCCACTCTGTAAACAAAGCAACGTGATAAGTTTTGTTTTGTTTTGTTTTGTTTTTGTTTTTTGTTTTAAATAGGCTTCTAGTTTCTTTTCAGTAAATGAATATATATTTTTTGTGGAAATCACATTTTTTCAATAACAAATATGCATTTTTACGAAAAAAGAAGGTTGATGCGCACACTCGTTACTATGGAAACAAATGCACTGGTTGCCATGGAAATGGATTTTCTTCTTGATTCAATTCTCATACATTTACAATCAATAATTAGACAAAAAATTAAGTCTAAGACTGAGGTAAAGCTTAAAAGTATGACTTTTCTTGAATTTTTTCATCGAGAATAAAATGGTTGCTATGGCAACAGTCTTCAGTTAGAATCAATTTTATTTGTCTTTTTCTTCATCTCCACAGCCTAAGGATTGAAAGAAGTCATGTTTTAATTAAAATTGAAATAGGGCCATTTTTACCCCTTAATGAACCTAGCCCTTTCTAATAAATTGCCGTTTTGGGGGCATTCGTGTTTCACAAACACATCTTCTTCACCTTAGCCTGCAACTCGTGAAATTTAAGCTGACTTACACAGAATGCTCCTTATCTATTTGTCCCAAATTTTTATTTTGTCAACTTACAATTGCCTGGATGAACTTTGGAAATTTGTTGTTGCTTTTTAACTCTTCTCAAATATATGAATTTTTTATTGATTTATTCAGAGCCTATGAGTTGGCTTTGAATTAATTTTAGAAAAATATTTTCCAAAATCATACTGGTAAGAGACCAATTCTCGCCAAGTGCCAGTTCTCGCCACCACCGTTTTTTCACGGTAAAGACAGAAAGGAAACCCTTCTAAATTACAAGTTATTTTTTGACAAGAATTTCTTCTAATAAAAAAAAAAATTATAGTGAATGACTATTGCATCATTACTGTGAAAATGGTCAGTTGGCGATAACTGGTAATTGGCGAAAATTGGTCTCCGACCAGTAGAAGATATACCAACCAAATCTGGAAGCAACCTAGGGTAGAACTTGTTTGATAGCCAAAGATATGTTTAATATAAATAAACATAATATGCAATTACTAAATGGTCATATTAATTCTATTTTCTAAGTATTATTTATCTATAGCCGAAATGCCACTTTGATTCAAGCAGGTTCATAGAACCAAACTTGACTTCTGAGACTAGTGGTTTCAAAACATTTTGATGGCTTAGTGTGAAAGGGTTGTAACTGCCTATAAATTGATAGGCAGTTACAACTCTTTGACACTGAGCTATTGATTTGAGCTTTTGCGAGACACTTCCAACAGTTTCAAGTGTGGATGATGGTCATACATTGAGCATCCTGCAAATGTTTGTAGGCTAGATTGTCCATACAGATACATTGTACCACCAAGACTTCGTTATCCACTGAAGGAGTACTCAGAGTGATTTGATCTAAAGGGAAAACACACTAATGAAGTTATGATCTAACATATAAATACTTGAATAAATATTACATTTTTGTAAAATTTTGGTTTTGAATATGGACAAAACACATGGGCATTTTTCGAGTGGTATTTTAGCTTCATTGCCCTCTACAGAATGGACCTGTTGGAAATTGATTCAAAATATATTGCAATAAACTTATAATCAAGCCCTAAACAGAAGTTACCTAAAGACTAAGTCTGATTCCAATTCATCAAGAAACTGCCAACTGCCTGAGTCTGGTTGGTTCAAAAGTCCCTGTCCCTTGAGCTACGAACTACCGAGAGTTTAATGTATATCCTATACATATCCAATACTTTCTTCATCTAAAACCAGGGAATAGCTCTAAATTCAAATAAAAAAAGGTTTAGTGCTTCAAGGAAATAGTCTTTATTTTTAGCAGGTATTTACAAACTTTAGGACAGGACCCCCAAGATCCCAATTATCGAGTCCTTTGGACCCCATTTTCTTGAAGTCATGCTAAAATTCTGCACACTGGTACTCAAAGCAGCTCAATGGGATCATATGCATTTACTTTTCTTGACTGTGAGTGAAAGAAAGAAAGAAAGAAAGAAAGAAAAAAAAGAAAGGGTGAGAGAAGAAACAGAAGAGAAAAAGTACATGCTACATTATAAATTGGTTGTAAATTGTTTATCATTCAGTATTTATGACATAAAGCTTTTGTATTATATTTTTGTGCCTCGCTTAAAATCAAATGCTTTTAACTCTTGTCATGCTGAACCCGGAATATTCCTGCTTTGGCAGGAGCTATAGACAAACATCAGCCTGCACATATGTGCAGTCTGATATTAGTCTACACCACCTGTTTCTCACTTTCAAACCAGAATTGTCAATAGATTTAGTTTTTCAAATAAAAGTTTACTTACAGTTGGTACGTTCAGTGCTATTTGCCCTCTGATTTTGATGCAAATTTTAAGCCAAAATTTATTCAGCATGACAAGGGTTAAGTTGTTTTTTGAACGTATCTTCATATAAATCAAGGGGTCAGTTTAAAATTTATGAAATCGCCTATATATTTATAGGCACTTTCAATGGTTTTGCAAAATTTATGAAAGTGCCTATATATTTATAGGCTTTTTCAATGGTTTTGCAAAACTTATGAAAGTGAATATATATTTAAACACACTCTCAATGGTTTTGCAAAACTTACGAAAGTGCCTATATATTCATTGGTACTTTCAATGGTTTAACAATACTTATTAAAGTGCCTATATATATTCATAGGTACTTTCAATGGTTTTGCAAAACTAATGACAGTGCCTATATATTCATAGGCTTTTTCAATGGTTTTACAAAACTTAAGAAAGTGCCTATATATTTATAGGCTTTTCCAATGGTTTTGCAAAACTTAGGAAAATGCCTATATATTCATTGGTACTTTCAATGGTTTTACAAAACCTATTAAAGTGCCTATATATTTATATGTACTTTCAATGGTTTTGCAAAACTTATGACAGTGCCTATATATTTAAAGGCTTTTTCAATGGTTTTACAAAACTTATTGAAGTGCCTATATATATTAATAGGTACTTTCAATTGTTTTGCAAAACTTATTAAAATGCCTTTATATTTATAGGCTTTTTCAATGGTTTTTCAAAACTTATGACAGTGCCTATATATTTATAGGCTTTTTCAATGTTTTTGCAAAACTTATGAAAGTGCCTATTGATTTATGGGCACTTTCAATGTTTTTGCAAAACTTATGAAAGTACCTATATATTATAGGCACTTTCAATGTTTTTTGCAAAACATATGAAAGTGCCTATATATTTATAGGCACTTTCAATGGTTTCTAACTGACCCCTGGAAAACAGTTAAACAAAAAAAGAGTGACAAAGATGTGTTGTATCTGTATGCAATTGTGATCTAATAAAGAGGAATCCTAATAAATGTATTACCAATTAGTGGAACTGAGTTGCAATTAACCAGAAAATGCCTTTAATGTAGCTGTCATTTCTTTAAATATAATATTTGTGTATAAACGCTGTTTTGGTGAAATGCCTTAATGTTTTGGCTTGAAATCTGTTGCAATTACCATAAGCACTATATTACCTTTATCAGGGCTGTTATTAAACAGATTCCACAATGCAGATGTGACCTGTCTACCTAACAAGGACCATCTTGGAAATCCATAAAATAAATTTATGAAAAAGAGATTAGTCTTAACACAGGTCAACCAGAGGTTGCATTTTAAAATTCTGTTCACAGAAAACCAGATTGATCGTTTTAGATTTAGAAAATTAGCAAAGCAAAGAAAGTTTTGAACCTATTCAGTCTGCATAGTCTGACTAGGTCAGTACTTCACACACTAATTAAATAGTCCTTTTTTATGTGACAGGTCATATATATATACCATGTGAATAATTTCCATTTGATCTCATGTATGTTTGTTTTCCCAATCTATTTTCCATAAGATGTAAGGGTAAAGGTACTGTATTTGTTTTAATATCACATGTCCTGATTGCAGCCCTATCCCCCCTACCCCCGCAAAATGTCCAAAATACTTTATGTCATTACAAATACCAAAAAGTCATGTAAAAATGTAAAAATATGAATTAAATTTTGCAATATTTAGCCTTTGATTTTCCTTAAAATAAAAGATATGATTTGTGTTGGTAACTGCGCAAACATGCCTAATGCTACTGTATAAAAGACATACAGGATAATCATTTGTTTCAGTGTAAGATTGATGTATATTTTATTTAGTGAACAATGAAAGCTATATTTTCACAAGTGCAGAGCCACTCATGAAAATATAGCATCTGTTGTTCACTCAATGAAATATGAATCCATTACTCTGAAAATTAACCATTTTTCCATTTCTAAAATGCAAAAATGAGACAAAATGTGAAAATTTTAGGGCATTTTTTCTTTACGCGCGTCATTTTGCAAATGATTGCTTTACAATGTTCATGATGATATCACTTTTAGGGCTCTGCTTAGATGAAGTCAGTAAGGGTGAAATGAATGAGATCAGTGTATAAACTTTCCATAATTTCACTGGTAAGGGGGTGAGTTTATCAAAATGATAATCTACGCTTATTCCGAGATAAAACATCGAAAAGCATTAAAGAAATGGAGATAATGATCTCTCAGAGACAAACTCTATCATACAATTTCCAAAGCTTCCTAATTATGTCAAAATCCAGAATTTTACCATAGATCATCCATCTATTAGCGTCCATTAGTATTAGAATAAATATGGTATGTATCACAGATGTAAGTACAAAAGGCTATCTGATTGTTCTATATTTGTAACCATTAGTTTATTATATATTTTTATGTCCCCACCTTGATCAAATCAGGGGAAATTTGGTTAACTGTTGTTTAACTGTCAGTTGGAATTCTAGCTGATTTTGTCTAAAGTCTAAAGATATAATTCTATGATGATAGATCTTGTTGATATAATTTTTTACCTTGGCCGTTTTTGGAGAAAACTCTAAAAAGGTATAGCTTTGATGTGGTTGTCATTGTCATGCATATACTTTGACATTTTGTGATATCTCTCGTATATCAAAAGACATTCGCTTGAAACTTGGCACACATGTTTACCATCAGAAGAACAACCCATTCTTTCAAAGGGTATATTTCTAGATGCATTTTGTGTGAACTATACCTCTTTTTTCGACTTCATTTTCATCTACCATGCAGCATCCAACAGCCGGGTCTAGGGGCCGTAGGCAGAGCTCTTGTTATGCCCAAATATCAATAGATTGCATTATGTTTAACCACTGTCCATATGTAAATTTGTCTGCAAATACTTGACCTGCAAACTTAAGGTAGTGGACCTGTAATGTTTGGGAAGTAATGAATTTTAACAATGTTAACCGAGGTTTCCCATTGATTTTCATTAGGGAACCTCAGTCATCATTGTGAAAGAACATGTGCTCCAAAATGTTACGGGACTATAAGGTTCTGCTACCTTAACATATTCTCATAACTTCATCTCTGTTCAAGTAATAATTTTCATATTTTGCATAAAAGTTCCTTTCATCAAACTGCTTTGCTTGTTTTAAGATCTTCTGTTAATGCCAATTATCAAGGTCAATTGTAAAACAATTTTGTTTCAGGGGCATAAGTGTTTTTTTTAAAAAAAACCATCTTGTTTCATACAAAATGTAATCTGACAAGGTAATGGTTGCAAAGAAAAGTCAAACTTTTGACAAACTATGGGTTATGGGATAGTTGGTTTTAACAAACGCATCATGTTGGAACTGAAATTTCCCAGAAAATTGGAATTTGTTCTATTAGAAAATGCAATTATAGCCAGAAATATTTGGCGGGGATGTAGAGATAAGTTGGTGGTTTTGTGGATGTTGAATAGGCATATGTGTTTCAAGATGTCTTGTTTTCTACCCGTGTATAAACTTTACTCTCATTTTGCGTTGTTTAATATTAAGGGTTGCATTTATGACTTTGTTTTGCTTTTGTTTTGATTTTGCATAAACTCACAGCTTTATTGCCTTTCAATAAATAAATTTGCCAAATCAAAAGTTACTTTGCTTTTCATTATTCAAATCACTACCATTCTTTTGAATTTTATTATCTTTTGAAAAGATAAATTTATAGAAAGCATTTTTTGACAGGAAGAAATAATTTGAACAAGCATATTCTGCCTTGAGCTTACCCGATTCAATACCAGCAGGCTAAAGTTCACTACTTCTGAAATGTTGTGTAACTATTACGGGTCCACTACCTTAAAGTGTATACAAGAGATGGTTAAGGCACCCTCAGAAGGCAAAAGGGAATACCATTAAAATTGTAGGAAATTTACCAAGATTTTTTTCTTCTTCTCAAGAAATTTAATAAAGATTAAGTGTTAAAGAGGTCAAAGGTGGATGTATCTTGTGGAACCTACCACAGCACTGGAAAATAGAGCAATTTTGTATAGATCAAAGAACACCAAAAATGTGTTTGGTTCTGACCAGACAGTTTACATGTAACCTATCTACTATAGCAAAGACCTCTCTATGAGAGGCTGATGTTTTATAGTTTTGTTTGAATGGGTTTTACGCTGCTTTCTACAATTTTTATGCCCCCGATAGGGAGGCATCATAAATTTGACTTGTTCAGTTATATCACAGGGGCTTAAGCACCTAACAATGGATTCCTGGTATTTCTCACATTAGTACTACCATTACATGCTTTCCTAGCCTCCAGCTGCTATCCCACATAGGTCTGAGATTATCGACCCATTGGTGGGAGACAAATAATCGGAAAGGATAAGTACTGCCGTCAGAGATCGAACCCGGGACTTCAAGATTGACAGACCAATGCGCTTATGTTACAGTAACTCCTCTTTCCAGTAGGATATGGGGTTCTTATCATAGAAAACAACTTCTTTTTATGTCCTTCCAGCCATATGATTGGACATATTGTTTGATATCGAGATCAGGGGTATATTGTTTTACCGGTGACAGTCTGTCAAGTGCTCATGGTGAGCTTTCGTGTTTGTGTGATGTCTGTGGTCTGTTGTGTGTCATCAACATTTACCATAATTTTTGCTCAATCAACCTGAAAATTGGTCAGATAGTCTTGATAAAATCTTGGTCAAAGTCGTAATTGAGTGGAGTCCAAAACTAGGTCACAGGGTAGAATAATAGAAACTCTATAGAGGCCATATTTTATGCTCAATCAACCTGAAGATAAGTCAGATTGATTGTCTTGATAAAATTTCAGTCAAGTGGGGTAAGAAGGCAAAATTTTAGAAAAACCTAATAGACATTTTAGAGGCTATATTTTTGGCTCAATCTACCTGAAAATTGGTCAGATTGATTTTCTTGATGAAATTTTGGTGAAGTGTAATAATTGGGTCAATCATGGTCCAAAACAAGCTCAGAAGGTAAAATCTTAGAAAAACCTTGTATGCTATCTAGAGGCCTCAGTTTATTTTCAGACCAACTTTGAAATTGGTCAGAATGATTGGCTTGATGAAATCTTGGACGAGTTCAAAATCAGATAAACTGGGATATAAAACTACGCCACTAGGTCAAATCTTTGAAAACCTTGTATGCACTCTATAGGCCACATTTATTGGTCAGAATGATTGTCTTGATAAAATTTTAAAAGAGTTCGATAAAGTATCACATGGGGTAAAAAACCAGGTCATTGGGGCAAGTCTTTGTATGCTCTCTAGAGGCCACATTTTTTGCCCAATCAACCCAAAAATTAGCAAATGGGATTTTCTTGTTGTGTAGCATCAAAAACATTGTTTTAAATTTGTCATTATTCTCATCATCCTTTTAAAGCCTGTAATAAACAACTTTAGACAGTTCACTCCGGTAGGCTTACAGGAGTGAACTGTCTAAATCTTGTTTATGACAGGCTTGTGGATATGCCTCTCTGTCTGAAAATTTATCCAAAAAAAAAAAAAACCCTAGCTTTTCCAAATAATCAACTCTCTTCTAGATACAATGCTCATATTTGGCATGATGAAAAATCTCAATGATAAAAGATATACAACTACTGGCACCAAGGTCAAGGTCATGTTACAAAGCAAAGGGAAGTATCTAAATCTATATTAAAACATACAGGTACCAATTGTCTTTTAAATTGGTAACAAAATCTTTTGACAGATTCAAAATTCCCACACAAGATAATTTTTCCCTATCACCCCTTAGCATTAGATAAGGCATGCTTTCGGGTACTTTATGGTTGACCCTCTTTACTTATTTTGGAAAAAAATGTCATTTCTTAAATCAGTCTACCCAGTGCTACAATTACCTACAATATCATAAAAATCTAAGCGTGGGCACATTTTACCATACATGTACATTTGGAACACCCCCTTTGTCTGTAAGGGTCAAAGTTTGGAAAGACTTGCTGCTTTGGGGCATTTGAGTTTGAAAAACACATTTTGTTAATTTGGGAACTAATGCCATTCAAAGTGGACATATCATTAAAGCTAGGTTTAAAAAACAACAGCAACATACTTGATTATGAAATAAATGGATTGTTATTCTCTCTTAAATGTGTGAAAAGTACAAAAATAGCAAACATGAAATGAAACAATTTATGATCTACATATACATAGTATATACAAAAATATTTTTGATTGGTCAAATGGATATGTACAATGATCACAAGTCTTGAAATATGGTTCTGTGCTGAGCTGTTGATACAAGGCTCATTCACAAATTGTAGTGGATGCATATATTTATATCGGAAGCGACTATAGGTAGATTTTGCCCAGTGAGCTGTGAAATCTAGATTTAACTGTTAAGATTCCCGTGCCATTTATCCAAAATAGATAAAGTAGATTAAAACAACATATCAAAAAAGTTACAATTTATGCCTTTCAAACGAAAACTATTGCTTGTCTTAAATTGTAATGTTTAATAATACATTCCAGGTTCAAATCCTATTAGATGCTTTTTAATATACCTGATATACCTATGGTTATGGACTCGCTGTCTACTTCAGGGCTCAGTTTTGAAAATACACCTGTACAGTGTTACAATGACTAACATCTTGAGCTTCTGAATTTGTGCACAATTGGCTACAAAAAATGTGTTTTAGGTCAGTGATTTGCAATGCTCCTCGAAATGTCGATACGGTGAACAGACAGGTTAAAAAATGAAAAACTGTCTTAAAAGCATATGAAGACCACTCTGTGTAAAACAGTTGTAACTGCATGTTGATACAGTTAAGTATGTCATGAAATTGACAAGGTGAATGATTTGGAATGAAATTGAATGATAGTAATGAGTGAGTTTGGAGTGAAATTAAAGGGAGGTAATCCAAGCTTGCTATTTTTTTCAAGATGAACAAAATTAGCAATATTTATTACCTCCCTTTAATAAAATATGCATACAAGTTCTATAAATAGCTTCCTATTTCTTCAAGAACCAAGTAGGTACTTACAATTTTAATTATGTTTAATATCAAGATTTTTTTCTATTTATATTTATTTTGAATGTAGCTGTTGACTGTATCTTTTTTAGTCATTTTGGAGCGTTTTTGATCTATTTGAATGAGTGTTTGGAATGAATGAAGGGAGCGCTGAGTGAGAGATTAAGAAAGGTTTTGATTGGGATGATTGTCAATTCCATGATGTTACTAACTGTAATTAAGCAGTTTCAACTGCTTCAAGCTGAGCAATTAATATGCTCTTCAAGAAAGTTTTTTCCTTCGCATCTCAAGAACAGAGTATTTAAGGTATATCACAATGTACATATATTTACAACACAACAAACGACAACAATGTAACGATGATAAGCATGATTAACGAAAATGGCTGTGTAGTTATTGCATCGTCACACATATAATCGTCAAAACATATCTGTGTAGTTGTTGGATCGAATGGAATGTTTCCACCTGGAACAAGAAATTTTTTTTAAAGCATTAATATTCTACAAGTAAAAATAATTTATTAGAAAAGGTTTAACAGTTACTTTATGGCAATAATTTGTACACAAGCGTACATTATTTATTCAATGCTAAAATTTTCAATAAGGGTTGAGACACATTTTTCAGCCAATCAAATTATGTGAGTCTTCATAAAAATAACACAAATCCAAATGAATCTATAGACACTTACAGTAAGTCTACAGTGTCCTTTGGATAAATAACAATTAACTTGGGATGAAGGTAAGCATTTCTATACCTGAATATTTCAATTACTGATGTAAAGTTGGACAAAGTATTAAATTCAAAAGTGGAGTTGATATGCCTCATAAATAAATTAAAAACCTAAAAATAATTCTTACCATCGACTGTGAAGTATACATGTGGACTGAGAGCACCGTCACCACCTATACTATATCCCAGTACCCGCAGGACGTACACAGTGTGACGCTGTAAGTTGTCTAAAATAGCATGGTTTGTTTTATCTACAGTTGTGTCTGTGGCTGTACGAATATCTTCTTGCACCTTCCAAACACGTAACTGAAAAAGAAATATATAAATATCACATGTCTACCTTGTCCTGTAAATTGAACAGATTTTAAAAGATGTTCCTTTTCCACAAAATTTATCCATATCAGTATATAGGATTTAAGAAGTTGAGAGTCAATAAAATGAAATAATCTTTTGGAATATAAGTAATCAGGATTAATAAGTAATCAATTTGGCAGGAAGTATAGACAAAGACCAGCCTAATTATAAATGCAATCTCATCTTAGTCTGACCCATTTGATTTTCAATCTTTAACTAGAAAAGTTTGAAAAATTATATTTCTAAAATATTTACTGACCTAAAATTATTGTTGCATCCAGTTCTTTCAGCAAATGATTTTAAAGCAATTTCACCAAGATTTTATTCATCTTAAGGGGTGTGAAAATATGAGCTTTCTGCACTTGTCCATGGACAAGTAAAAGTCAATACCCTACTTGTCCAGGATCAAAGTTAACTTGTCCACAAAAATTCATTGTTAAATATTGAGAAAGCATTTTTTTTTTTGAAAAATATGCTTTAAGCCAGCATTTTCTTCATTGAAGACAATGTTTACTAAACTTATAACCAAACATTAGTATGAATTTTATCCTAGATCTTTATAGTACTTTTTTCAAGATTTGCTCAGATATTTACTTGTCCTCAGACAAGTGACAAAGAAAAATGTACTTGTCCACTGGTAGCAAAACCCATGTCAGACAAGTCTGGCACTGGAATTCTACACCCCTGCAAAATGGCAATGTTTAACTAGTTTTGGGACAAATACTTACAATATAACCTTGTAGTGTTTCCTCGTCCCAGGCTGTACTTACACCCTGCCATGTGACCTTGACAGAATGTGCTGTATGACTGAACACTTTAACATGACGTGGATAATGTTGTGGCGCTGAAAATACACAGAAGATACATGAATTTTGTATTGAACCAAAATCTAGCATGAGTTGTAAACTCTTTTAATTCATTTATTTTATTCATTCTATTTATTTTTTTTTAAAATGTCTTTGTTAGATACACAATTCCTTTACCTCAAGTGGCAAAAGTTGATTACAGAGCCCTATCTGATAGACATTTGTTAAAGCCATCTATAGTACTTCACTTATTTGCTTCCTTTTGCTTACTTGAATTATCTTGTTTTAAAAGTTTTTCAAAAAAAAAAAAAATAGAAAAAAAAAATATAGATCTATATAAATTTTGTCACAAAACAAAGCTTTTAAATTGTATTTCTGACTATATCCTAGCAAAGATAAAAACTGGTTTACTTACGTAAATGGAATGTTTCAGCCAATCGTATTTCTCCAATTGGTCCCACACCAGCGTAATTCATGACTTGTACAGATGACCAGTAGTTAGTGTTGTCATCAAGACCAATTATAATCGTCTCTTCATGTTGGCCGTACAAATCTCGCCATGTAACTAACTCTGGGAAATCTATGTGCCAATAACGAATCTGAAACAAGAACAACAGATCATTTACTATAATGCCACTGCAATCATAGTTATACTAAATTTCATCTAACAAATTTTTGTTACAATACTGAGCACATAGACAGACATAATCCATCCTAAGGAAATGATGCTTGACCCTGAATGGATTGGCTCTGTTCCTAAGTCATATCATTTGTAATTTATCATATGGACAGTTAACTCATTTACATATCATCCTGCAAATTACCTCCCCTTAAACTGTCACATTTACTTCTTTCACTTTTACTTATTTTACAAATACTGAAATATATGGATGAAAACTTAACACAAAACTGTGCTGTTTGCTTGTAACTAGAAAAACAATCATTTACTTCATAGAAACCTTCATATTTAACTTTAACAAGATGTCTACAAATGGCATATTTGATACAAGGAACCCATTAGCCCACAAGAGTTTAACTTTGACTTGAGCCTCTCAAAAAGGAATCTCAAAATTTATTTCACACAGTACATCTACTTTTTGAAGAGTCCATGTTTGCCAATTTCTTTAAAACCCCTCTACTTGTGGAGCAACTATGTTCCAGATAAGCTCAATTTCAACATTTGACCTTGAACTATAACCTTGACCTTGGAGCTGTCCAGAAATTTCTTTTGCATAGCACATCTACTTATGATGGAGAATTAAGTTACTTTGAAATGCGTCCATAGGTGTAGAAGTAACAGTCTGGACAAATTCGGATGGACTGGTGCACCAACACACTAACTAAGGTACATAGTTAGAGCAATGATACGCTAAGCGAGTTGGCTTGGCAGAAAGCATTCCCACATGATTCCAATTTCTTTTTTCCCATAATTTGATCATAATCCAAATACTAGCACTATATTTCAACTTACCCTATAACCTTTAAGTCTACCTCTCATGATTTCTCTTGTATCTTCTACTGGTTCCCAGGACATAGAGAAGGCGGTACCATTGTAATTGTCACAATCTCCCATGGTAACTGTTGCTATGGGCACTGAAAAACATGAGTAATATGACTCTGAATACTAGCTCATAATACTTCAATATTAGGTATTTTAACCAACCAGAAACTTTAATTCAATAAAATTGAGGATTTGATTTCATACAGTTAAAAATTGGATTTTGCACAACTGCATTAATCATAGTAATGTAACACATATTTCACCATGACAGCAAAAAATATTTGAATTGTCTACAAGAAAGAGAGGTGTGTTTCATAGGATTAAGAATTTTAAGATTTCTTAAGATTTTTAATTGGGATATTTTGCACCACGTCATGGCGCAAGATATCCCGATTGAAAATCTTAAGAAATCTTGAAATTCTTTATCCAAAAAAGGCACCTCTGACCCTGGTGTCGGGGATGACATTCTGAATTTCTGATCTATTGCCTTCTGACATCAGCATTGGGCAACAGTTCAGATTTTCATCCCTTTTTTTAGGTTTTTACAATAGACAAAACAAAAGTACTTCACTTACTTCCTTCTGCCGACATGACTATTTTCTCTGTAGAGTTGGGCCCAGATCCATGTATGTTATAGGCTCCTATCTTTACTGAGTAAGGGAGATAAAAATTCTCTTCACCAACTAAATGGGTATAATTGGTAGAGTCAGCTCCCTTTACATCAACCTGGCAATAGCAAAAAACATTTTTTAATATATTTTATTGAACCTTTTCTATATACATGTGTATTCCTAAAAGCCGATTTCAAAAAACAAATATCACAATACTGAATTCAAATCTGTTACTCACATACCAGTAATTACACTTTTTTAGCCACAAAAAAATGATCAGAAATTGTGATGGAAAAAGTAGTAATTGTTTGAACGTTGTCAGCTTGATGGCTCAGAACAAAACGGCTGAAACTGTCTATAAATAAATTTAGCAGTTACAACTGTTTTGCACAGTGCCATCCATTAGAATAATATCATAATCGTATTATAGAATGACAATATAATTGAGCATGGATAGACAAATTCAAAGATCGGTTAAAGCATCAATTCAAGACCATTGTCAATATTATAACTTATGTTTGGGTCACTTTAATGTAATGGAATTCTCGAAACAATCAATTCTGCAGCAAACCTTGTTATGCTGAATAAAATGCTTTGCAAAATTACATAAAAATCAAGGTACTGAAGGTATTTGTTGCAATCATTGTGTGTCAGTATTTATTTTACATAAAAAATATTTTCAAACATTCCTGGTTTAGTAAAGAAAATCAGTTGGTATAGACTAAGATCAGGTTGCACATATGTGCAGGCTGATCTTTGTCTATACCTCCTGCCAGAGCAGAAATATTTTGGGTTCAGCATGACAAGGTTTCAGGTGATTACAAAAAAACTTACTTTCATGAATTCTTTTGGATCGTCTTTCTTTCTGAAGTAAACAAAGTAACCCAGACCAGGGCCACACCTTTCTGACAAGTCCAGGGCCTGAAATGAAATAATTTGGTGTTTCATGTTGAATACACATACGGCAGAATTGAATTAAATATTCAAATATTGAATATTTTACTTCAATAAAAATTGATTGTCTTGACATGACAATAATCAACAAGAACTTGCATAAAAATTGTTCCAAGTAGTTATGAAATCAAGCTTTTGATGTCAAAGACAGGTGCCAAATATAATCCCAAATTTTGGTGGCTTTATATGTCTGAAAACATTTTTTTTTATTTCATCAGTGTTTTTTTAGCTCTTAGATTGTGTTTATTTTAATTTTGTTAAATTAAGTTATATATTTTCAGAATAGTGTGAATAAATAAAGAAAACTTACATTCCAAACAATAGTTAATGTTCCCACTTTTCCATCATCAATACCGCGTATATTATCTGGTGGTTTAACAGGGGCTGTGGACGGAGTCTTTACAGATACTGAAACAGCAAAATTGATTTATGAGCCTAGGCACGACATTTCCAACAATTTCATAAATTTCAAATATGCGCAAAGCAAAAAATTTGGCCAGTCTGTGCATCTGCACAGTCTGGCCAGACTCTTCACTTTGCGCTTTTTAGAAAGAAAAGTTATCAAAGTTTCTTGAGAAGACAGTGAATCTTCTATTCATAATGTGTTACTGGCTTTGCTGCTGTTTAATATCCTATTGTGCATGTTTCAAATTGATGGAAATGTCATGCAAAGGCTCATATGGTATTCATCCTGAGATCCCAGGAGCAATTCAATACCTTGATAGACAGCTTTATCTTAGTATCCATTTCTGAAGCAAAATCTCCATCAAATAGATGTATTGTGCATGTTTCAAATTGATGGAAATGTCATGCAAAGGCTCATATGGTATTCATCCTGAGATCCCAGGAGCAATTCAATACCTTGATAGACAGCTTTAACTTAGTATCCATTTCTGAAGCAAAATCTCCATCAAATAGATGTATTCTCCCTATTTTGCGTTGATTTGTGATAATTTTTCTCTAAACAATCATTTGAATGACTATTTAGAGGATATTTACCTCAAATTAGCAAAAAAGACAAACAAGCTCCTCCTAAGATAAAGACTTTCATGCAACAGAAATAATAATGGGGCTTGTTTAGGGGGAGCCACTATTAAGGCAGGCGCTCTCTATTAATTAAGCCAGTGAATGACATTTCCAATAGTTTCACATGTGCTCATAGCAAAGCCTCTGGCCAGCCTTTGCATTTGCTGTTTGATCAGTGTCTTCACTATTGAACTCTGTAAATAGCTTAACACTTTGCTGTTTAATCCCTGTTTTTTAACATGCCTGTGATTTTATGATTGAGAAAACGTTGTGAAAAAAGAAGAAATTGCTTCTGACAAGCAATTTCTTCTTTTTCCACACTATTTTCTATCCTAATGAATGGTTATTTTTCAAATTAAATCCTCTTTAAATTTTCGTCTGCAAAACCTTTGAATTTGGACAGGTCCAAAATTTTGTAAAATGGGAAAGTGTTAAAGGCCTTTACCAATCTACAGGCGATCAGAGAATATTCTAATTGTATTGTATGGTTGACTAGATTGCACAATGTCTTTCCATCAAGCAAACATGTAATTGTTGCAAATTGATGGCTCAGTCGAAAACAGTTGAACTGTTTTTGCCATTGAAATGTCATGCACAACTCAATTAGATATGGTACATGTACAATCATGATTCCACCTTAACCCTTTGCTGTTTAATCCCTGCTTTTTACGTGCCTGTAATTATATGATTGAGAAAACATTGTTAAAAAAGAAGAAATTGCTTCTGACAAGCAATTTCTTCTTTTTCCACACTATTTTCTACCCTAATGAATGGTTATTTTTCAAATTAAATCCACTTTTAATTTTCGTCTGCAAAACCTTTGAATTTGGACAGGTCCAAAATTTTGTAAAACAGGAAAGTGTTAAAGGCCTTTACCAATCTACAGGCGGTCAGAGAATATTCTCATTGTATTGTATGGTTGACTATGTCTTTCCAACAAACAAATGTGTGATTGTTGCAAATTGATGGCTCAGTCTGAAAAAGTTGAACTGTTTTTGCCATCGAAATGTCATGCACAAGCTCAATTAGATATGGTACATGTACAATCATGATTCCACCTTAACCCTTTGCTGTTTATTCCCTGCTTTTTACGTGCCTGTAATTTTATGATTGAGAAAAAATTGTGAAAAAAGAAGAAATTGCTTCTGACAAGCAATTTCTTCTTTTTCCACACTATTTTCTACCCTAATGAATGGTTATTTTTCAAATCAAATCCACTTTTAATTTTCGTCTGCAAAACCTTTGAATTTGGACAGGTCCAAAATTTTGTAAAACAGGAAAGGGTTAAAACAATAATAAGATCACAATTTTAAGGTCTTTACCACTTTGAAACTACCAACCTGATCCCTTGCTGGCCTCTCTTCCTCTCCCAAAATCATTTATAGCCCTGACCCTGAACCTGTAGGCTATATTAGGGAACAAATCTGTCACAGTTATGGCCCGTTGATCCTCTCGTAAACTACGACTAACAGCCTCGTTGTTGGCCTGGTAATCTGGGATATCTGCAAACAGGGAAATAGACTTACAAAATATGATTAAGATTTAAAATACAATAGTATCAAACATATTCTAGACAAGTTTTATGCTGAATGAATGAATAAAAAGTCTTCAATGCCGCAAATACAACTTTCGTATTTAAAAATACAAACCAATCACTCTTTCTCATGCTGAATAAATACCTTTGCAAAATTACATCAAAATCAAAGTGCCAAGAGAACTAGATGCTCAAAATGTGAGCCATTATTTAAATTTTGAAAATAAAATATCTAAATACTTCGAGTTTAAAAAGGCAAATCAGCTAGTATTGACTAAGATCAGACTGCACAATGTGTGCAGACTGATTTTTGTCTATATCTCCTGCCAAGGCAGGAATATTCCACATTCAGCATTACAAGGGATAATATACAGATCAATTATGTTTCGAAATTATCGGTCAAAAACCTTCTTTATAGTTAAGAACATCTTGAAGTTGACAATATGATTGATTTTAGAATGATTCTGGAATGAAATTGAATGAGCATGCAGAGCGAGTCTTGAGTGAAATTAAAAGGAGGTAATCCAATATCGCTAATTTTGTTCATCTTCAACAAAATTAGTGATAATGATTACCTCCCTTTAATAAAACATATATACTTATCTGTTTGTGTGGACCAATCAGATACTTTAAAGTACACACCAGCTAATAAAATAGTAGAATGAATACAGCGATTTGAATTTATTGTTGATGGTCTTGAACCAATGAACAATTTCGGAATGATTGTGATAGGAATTAGTGTCAATTTCAAAATTTTTTTAACTGTAATATGGTTTTTTATTCATTTATTAAATGAAAAAACTCTAACCTGTCATAATAACTTCCCATTTCCCTGGATAATATCCAATCTCAGCCTCTACATCATATCTACTGATTGGGTTACCATGGTCCATCGCCGTGGTAACCGTCCATACCAACAACACAGAGTTAGGGGTCACAGATGTCTCCTCCACGTACGCACCTGCTGGGGCTCCAGGAGGGCCTGAAATAGGGAACAGGATGATTCAGAGGCTTGTTTTTAAATACTCTCTTTTATTAATTATCTGATACAAAGTTAAAATGTTAGCATCAAACTGCTGTAATTGCCCATGAATAATCCATCACTTAAACCTTAAAAAAAACATTTCCACTTACTGACTTGAAAGTAACAACTAGCTAATACAAATTAAATTTCAGAATTATGAACATATAATACTGAGGCTTTTTCAAGAGGAAAAAAAAATTGCATTGATTCTAGAATTTAAAAAAAAATGATTTAATTGATACTCAACTATTTTCCATTGTGTTTTTTTCTCTCTATTTCATTTTCCTACTCATCTCTAATTAGAATTTGACGGGGTTTTTTTTTCTTTTTATCCAAAGAAATTTCGAAAGACAATTGGTGGGGTAATTTCTCATCAAATAGTTCCTACAAGTTTGTTAATGAAAAATAGATTTTTTACAAGAGAAATAGAGGATACAAGTTTGTTTCAGTGTAAGATTGATTCATATTCATTGAGTGAACAACAAAATGTATATTTTCACGAGTGTCGGAGCCATGAGTGAAAAGATAGCTTTTGTTGTTCATGAAATGAAATATAAATCGATCTTACTCAAAAAACAAATGATTATTCTATTTCTTTATTGCAAAATGAGACAAAATGTGAAATATCTAGGACATTATTTCATAAAGTGTGTCATTTTCCACATGATTTCTATGCAACGTTCATTGTGACGTCACTTAATTCACCCCGCATAGATGACGTCAGAAAGGGTGAATAAACAAAAGCAGGGTACAAGTTTTTGATAATTTCACTGCAATTGCGGTGAGATTATCAAGTGATAATCTATCATTATTTCTCGATAACTCACCGAAAAGCATTAAAGAAATCAAGATATTGCTTTCGATAATCGATTTCTCTTTTTTTTCATTTCCATTTTTATTTATTTTATTTTTTAATCATTATTATCTTTTTTTTTGATGGACAAAAAATTTCATGTTTTTAAAACCTGAGGTTGTATTTAGGAATATGTGAGACTTTGCTTTTCACTTTATGAGAACAAAAAAATCAACACATACCATCAACCATCAATTTTGCACTTCTACTGTCTTCATGTAGCGTGGTCCTGGCTAGACACATATATTCACCTTGATGTTTGTATTGGGCATTTCTAATATACAGGCCATCCCGACCATCTCTCTGACTCTACAAGAAATAGATATAGAATATCAAATTAGCTGTCATTAAACATTACTGAGTATATTGAGGGATCTGTACAAAACTATTGTAAGTGCCATGTTTCCATAGGCACTTACAATTTGTATTGGTTCCTCAATATTGAATAATTCATCTTTATGCAGAAAGAAATGATGTTATAGCTATCAAAGGGCATTTGAAAATTATCAAAAAATTTAAAATAACTGTAGTTTGGGCTTACTTAGTGATTTTTTCCCAATTATTATTTGTGACTGAATGAACATGTAAAATAGAAAATATCAATTAATTTAAGGTAGTGGTTCTGTAATAGTTCCGCAATGTTTTAGAAGTAATGAACTTTAACAGTGTTAACTGAGGTTTCCTAGTGATTTCATTTGAAAACCTTGGTCATCAATGTGAAAGATCATGAGTTTGGAAATGTTGCAGAACTATTACAAGTCCACTACCTTAAGTATTGTATGGGTTATTGAAATAAAATAATATTATTACTGTTTGCAGCAAATCAAATTAAATGATACCTCAGTTGAACTTGAAAATAAAATCTTATACAAGGTAAAATGATCACTTTCACAGTTTTAAGAAACAAATATTTAAGGTAATATCATTATAAAAGCTCTTTGGGAATTAAATACAGAGGAATATTACTTACCAATACAAAATGTGGGGAGTCAACCAGGTCTAGCATATAACCATTAAATCTCCATAGATAGGCAATATCAAAGTTCATACTATCAAATGAAGCCTGACAGTACAAAAATGCCGTCCTGTTGATCATAACTCGAGTGTCTGTAGGTCCTTGAGAAATGGATATACCTCCTGCAAATAAAGTTACGTTTTATATTTCCATTGGATATTATGTGTATTATTAGAACCTAAGCAGATGTTGAAGCTAGCATGTTAAATTTGCTCAAGTTTTTTTTTAAGGATCAGCATTTTGAGGGTATAGCACAACACAATTGTTAGCTCACCTGAGCACGAAGTGCTCAAGGTGAGCTTTTGGGGTTAGGTGGATGTCCGTCGTCCGTCGTTCGTTGTCCGTCGTCCGTCGTCCGTCGTGTGTCGTCAACATTTACCTTGTATGCACTCTAGAGGCCACATTTTTTGCCCGATCAACCTGAAATTTGGTCAGAATGATTGTCTTGATAAAATCTTGGACGAGTTCGAAATTGGGTCAACTGGGGTCAAAAACTAGGTCACAGGGCCAAATCTTAGAAAAACCTTGTATGCACTCTAGAAGCCACATTTTTTGCCCGATCAACCTAAAATTGGGTCAGAATGATTGTCTTGATAAAATCTCGGACGACTTTGAAATTGGGTCAACTGGGGTCAAAAACTAGGTCATAGGGTCAAATCTTAGAAAAACCTTGTATGCACTCTAGAAGCCACATTTTTTGCCCGATCAACCTGAATTTTGGTCAGAACGATTGTCTTGATGATATCTCGGTCGAGTTCGAAATTGGGTCAACTGGGGTCAAAAACTAGGTCATAGGGTCAAATCTTAGAAAATCTTTGTATGCACTCTCGAGGCCACATTTTTTGCCCGTTCAACATGAATTTTGGTCAGAATGATTGTCTTGATAAAATCTCAGACGAGTTTAAAATTCGTTCAACTGGGGTCAAAAACAAGGTCGAGGGGTCAAATCTAAGAAAAACCTTGTATGCACTCTAGAGGCCACATTTTTTGCCCGATCAACCTGAAATTTGGTCAGAATGATTGTCTTGATAAAATCTCAGACGAGTTTAAAATTCGGTCAACTGGGGTCAAAAACTAGGTCATAGGGTCAAATCTTAGAAAAACCTTGTATGCACTCTAGAAGCCACATTTTTTGCCCGATCAACCTAAAATTGGGTTAGAATAATTGTCTTGATAAAATCTCAGACGAGTTTAAAATTCGGTCAACTGGGGTCAAAAACTAGGTCATAGGGTCAAATCTTAGAAAAACCTTGTATGCACTCTAGAAGCCACATTTATTGCCCGATCAACCTGAATTTTGGTCAGAATGATTGTCTTGATGATATCTCGGTCGAGTTCGAAATTTGGTCAACTGGGGTCAAAAACTAGGTCATAGGGTCAAATCTTAGAAAATCTTTGTATGCACTCTCAATGCCACATTTTTTGCCCGTTCAACATGAATTTTGGTCAGAATGATTGTCTTGATAAAATCTCAGACGAGTTTAAAATTCGGTCAACTGGGGTCAAAAACAAGGTCAAGGGGTCAAATCTAAGAAAAACCTTGTATGCACTCTAGAGGCCACATTTTTTGCCCGATCAACCTGAAATTTGGTCAGAATGATTGTCTTGATAAAATCTCAGACGAGTTTAAAATTCGGTCAACTGGGGTCAAAAACTAGGTCATACTGTCAAATCTTAGAAAAACCTTGTATGCACTCTAGAAGCCACATTTTTTGCCTGATCAACCTAAAATTGGGTCAGAATGATTGTCTTGATAAAATCTCAGACGAGTTTAAAATTCGGTCAACTGGGGTCAAAAACTAGGTCATAGGGTCAAATCTTAGAAAAACCTTGTATGCACTTTAGAAGCCACATTTATTGCCCGATCAACCTGAATTTTGGTCAGAATGATTGTCTTGATGATATCTGGGTCGAGTTCGAAATTGGGTCAACTGGGGTCAAAAACTAGGTCATAGGGTCAAATCTTAGAAAATCTTTGTATGCACTCTCGAGGCCACATTTTTTGCCCGTTCAACATGAATTTTGGTCAGAATGATTGTCTTGATAAAATCTCAGACGAGTTTAAAATTCGTTCAACTGGGGTCAAAAACAAGGTCAAGGGGTCAAATCTAAGAAAAACCTTGTATGCACTCTAGAGGCCACATTTTTTGCCCGATCAACCTGAAATTTGGTCAGAATGATTGTCTTGATAAAATCTCAGACGAGTTTAAAATTCGGTCAACTAGGGTCAAAAACTAGGTCATAGGGTCAAATCTTAGAAAAACCTTGTATGCACTCTAGAAGCCACATTTATTGCCCGTTCAACCTGAATTTTGGTCAGAATTATTGTCTTGATGAAATCTCAGTCGAGTTCGAAATTGGGTCAACTTGGGTCAAAAACTAGGTCACGGGGTCAAATCTAAGAAAAACCTTGTATGCACTCTAGAGGCCACATTTTTTGCCCGTTCAACCTGAAATTTGGTCAGAATGATTGTCTTGGTAAAATCTCGGATGAGTTTGAAATTGGGTCAACTTGGGTCAAAGACAAGGTCACAGGGTCAAATCTTAGAAAAACCTTTTAGGCACTCTAGTTGCCACTTTTATTGACCGATCAACCTGAATTTTGGTCAGAATGATTGTCTTGATAAAATCTCAGACGAGTTTAAAATTCGGTCAACTGGGGTCAAAAACTAGGTCATAGGGTCAAATCTTAGAAAATCTTTGTATGCACTCTCGAGGCCACATTTTTTGCCCGTTCAACATGAATTTTGGTTAGAATGATTGTCTTGATAAAATCTCAGACGAGTTTAAAATTCGGTCAACTGGGGTCAAAAACAAGGTCAAGGGGTCAAATCTAAGAAAAACCTTGTATGCACTCTAGAGGCCACATTTTTTGCCCGATCAACCTGAAATTGGGTCAGAATGATTGTCTTGATAAAATCTCAGACGAGTTTAAAATTCGGTCAACTGGGGTCAAAAACTAGGTCATAGGGTCAAATCTTAGAAAAACCTTGTATGCACTCTAGAAGCCACATTTATTGCCCGTTCAACCTGAATTTTGGTCAGAATTATTGTCTTGATGAAATCTCAGTCGAGTTCGAAATTGGGTCAACTTGGGTCAAAAACTAGGTCACGGGGTCAAATCTAAGAAAAACCTTGTATGCACTCTAGAGGCCACATTTTTTGCCTGTTCAACCTGAAATTTGGTCAGAATGATTGTCATGGTAAAATCTCGAATGACTTTGAAATTGGGTCAACTTGGGTCAAAGACAAGGTCACAGGGTCAAATCTTAGAAAAACCTTGTAGGCACTCTAGTTGCCACTTTTATTGACCGATCAACCTGAAATTTGGTCAGAATGATTGTCTAGATGAAATCTCGGATGAGATCGAACTTGGGTCATCTGTGGTCAAAAACTAGGTCACGAAATCAATTATTAAAATCCTTGTTAGTCAACCTTAGAATTGTAAAAAAGGATTCTCAAGTTGTATAGAAGCAACAGCTTTGTTTAGCTTAGTCATTCATCATTCTATTTCTCATACTTCTTTTGAAAAATTTAGACAGTTCATTCAGGTGAGCGATTAAGGGCCACTATGGCCCTCTTGTTTTAGTTTACACTTATTTGCCAAACTTCAATGGAAATGTTGCGTAAAGATCTATTTTTTAGTGGTCGTTCACCCAATCAAAGTAATAAATAATAATAATGAACAGTTCTATGCTCTAAAAACATATTTTCTGAGGTACAATACTTACTTATAACTTCCACCCTGGTTGTATTAGTTGCTTCTCCATTGATATTTGTAGCTTTACATGTGTAAACACCAGCATCTGAGTAATCAATGTTTGTAAACACGATGTCATTGTCCAAGGTCATTCCAATACGACCATTTAGGTCACCTGCTAATAATGACAATGGGCCTCCATTCTTCAACCAAACCACCTAGAAAAATAAATATTCAAGCAAAAATGAATTATTTGTTAATTTTCAGTTGTTATAATTCTGGAAGACCATACAAATTAATTGATTATAAATGAAGCTGCAATCTTAACCCTTGTCATGCTGAACCAGGAATATTCCTGCTTTGGCAGGAGGTATAAATAAAGATCAGCCTGCACATACGTGCACATATGGGCAGTCTGATCTTAGTCTACACCACCTGTTTGTCTCCTTTTAAGGCAGAGTTGATTGTGGAATTAATATTCAAAAAGAAAGATTGTCCTACACTCTTGAATTCTAGTGTTTTCAGCACTTTGATATGAGTTTATTCTGAAAGTGGATTTTAATTCAGCATGACAAGGGTTAAAATGATCACAAATCGAAAAAAAAGTACATAGCTTGCTGGTATCCCAAGCACGAAAAAGATAATTTTAAAATCAATCTCCTTTTGGGGTCGTTTATATTTGAATGAAAATGCCTTGCCTGGTTGTGCTATGATGTATTTACTTTATCAATATCTACAACTAATAATACTACTGGCTTTTTAAATGTTACATCAAGCTTATCAAGGACTGATTTACATATTTTGTATCTTCCTGCCATCTTGACATTTTTCAAGCCATGGGTTCTATCTTCACATTGTTCCATACGTTCCTTGGTAAAAATAGTAGAGTTAGAATCCTTGGCTAGCGAAGATGCCTTTTTGAATGATTATTAAAACATAATTTAAATTGAAAAGTTTTAATGACTTTCTCATATTTTCTATGATTTATGAAAAGATGAGGTCAATGTAGCAGCGTTCCTTAAAAGGTGTGTTTGAACTGCCTTGTCGTACAAGCTAGCTTTAAAGCGACATAATAGAGCACAAGCCTAGGGACAGAGTGGTGCTGATTTCGAATCAAGATGGAGTTGAATATTTAATTGTGGGTTACATGAAAATGGTCTTCTCATTTATGTAAAACACTTACCTCTGGTATGGGTGCTGCCTCTACTCTACAAGGTATACTGAAGTTACCACCGAGTGGCATCTGGGTGACTGGGTATAATGGATAACGGTGGAAATTTGGGGCAAACGCTGAAATATAAAATTAATTTATCAGAATATATATAATAACTTTGATTCTAAAATTGGAGTAAAAAAGTAAATCTGTTGATACATATTCTAAATATATCTTACGACAAGCTTTACCACTCAGGCACTCGAATCAACTGCAATTTTTTTCAATAGTTGACCATTTAACATTTCTTGCAAGTTTCTTACTTGTTATGAATCCGTATTGACCATTTAACATTTCTTGCAAGTTTCTAACTTGTTATGAATTCGTATTGCAAAATACTTATTTACAATATTTAATAGAAAGAAAATATTTTATCAACTTTCAATATTAAATACTCACAAAGAACTTTGAGTTGTCCAGAGCTGAAAGTAGTTCCATGTACATTTGTTGCTCCACACTGATATATTCCTTCATCTCTGCTGGCATCCACACTCGCTATAAACAAGTAGTTCCCTCGGATTTCAATTTGACCGGGAACTGGTCGTATTGGTTCCCCATCCTTGTACCAGGAATATACAGCAGCAGGCCGGGCAACAGATTTACATCGCCACTTTAAGCTCTGAGCGGGGTCTACAAGCTTATCACCAATACCAAATGGAAAATATGGTCTGGCTGAAAATGGAGGAAACATTTTCATTGCACAATGATATAAAAAAATTATCAAATCTACTCTTGCTTGTGCAACCAACACATCTAAGCAAACATAATTAATTATACCTCCACCATAGCAAAGAATCTTTAAAAAAGGATCCTAAAAAAAGGATGTATGATTTGGTCCTAAAACTATCATGGTTATTTCCATATTTTTATCTAAGCTACCATAGCATATGCCTATATGAGCGACACCCCCAAAAGATGTTTAGTTGTTAAGAGGGATAGTGCCAAAGGATATATGACGAGACTACTGCTGGGATCTGCCATGGTTCTTTAACATACTCGGTGTAAAGCGTGTCACATGGGACCTCAGTTTAACATCTAATCCAAAAGACAATTAGTTTGTTAGTGTGCAAGCCCAGGAATCGAATCCACGGGATTGACCTTCAATTGTTTTGAAGTCTACCAACTGAGCCGATCAAGCTGTTTTTTATGAAAATCAAATGCGTTATTGGGGTCTAATTGACTTGATAACCCATAGCCTCCGGATCTCCTAAAAACTATCATAATACCATCTTATGTTTTGTTATATCTTGTTAAAATTGTCTCACTTTGGATCACCAGATTATCTTTAACCCTTGTCATGCTGAATAAATTTTGGCTAAAAATTTTCATCTAAATCAAAGGGCAAAAAGCATTGAAAGTACCAACTGTAGGTCAATTTTGATTTGAAAAACTAAATCTATTGACAATTCTGGTGTGAAAGTCAGAAAAAGGTGGTGTAGACTAACATCAGGCTGCACATATGTGCAGGCTGATGTTTGTCTATAGCTCCTGCCAAAGCAGGAATATTCCAGGTCCAGCATGACAAGGGTTAATTTGCTTATGACTACGTAAGAATATCCATGGCTCAACGCAAAACAGTTTTAACTACCTATATGTTTTTATACAGTTACAATTGTTTATCACTGAGCCAGGGATATCGATTTGGAGTTTGTCTTTTAAAATGCAATATTGTATCTTTTCAGGCACCATCAAGAGATTCTTATATCATATCCATTAAATTTACATACTGTAAAAATTTCTCAGAGAGCCCCATGCTCTTATGAAACCCAATCCCCAATCGGCAGTTAAAATCAACCATTTTTGGTGTGATTTTACATGGAGTCTCTTATAAAGCCCAAACCCACAAAATTTAGGTCACTGAAAATTCAACAGAGGTTTTATGCACCTTTTCTCCAATTAAATGTTCATATTATGCGCAAGTTATATTTACTTTTCGCCATTTTTTAGTCTAAACAAATATTGATGGCTCAGTGGGGAACAGTTTTAACTGCCTATAATATTATGTTTATAGGCAGTTACAACTGTTTTGCAACTGAGCCATCCATTTGTAGTGTAGCCTCTAATAAAAGCCAAGGAATTCTTTTATAGCTTTTATGGTACCTTCAATAATTAAGTTGATAGTTTTCTCCGTTACTCCAGCCTTTCCTTGTACGGTACACACATAGTTGCCCTCGTCTGATAAATCTGCATTCTCAATGATAATCACACGATTTCTGTCTTTGAATGTCGTACCACTTTTAAACGGCAGATTCCCTTCTCTTCTCCAGTTGTAGATCAATGGTAATCTAAAAAAGTTATACGAGATATAGTCCAAAGGTTTTAGGACTGCCAAAAATAAACGTAATCATTGTTACAAGTTGAAAAGTGAAACAAAGCATTATAAGCGGTCAAAACTATTTATTTTTATCATGCATTGAAGCCTGTATTGACCTGATATCACCTGTCTGGTATCATAACATGATACATGTATCAGACAGTCTTTTTTTAGAAACAATTTGCATACCCTTTCGTCTGAAATTCTTTGATTTTTAAGGGTTTATTATTAATCGAACATTGTATTACCCCTGACTATTTTGGGAAATTAATACTTAAATCAATCTATATATAATATGCAATCTGTCTACAGCCTCACAATGGATTCTGTAGAAGTGGTACTATTGCAAGGTACTTTTGTTGCTCACCTATTAATCTACATATATTAGTATTATATGGTTTTCTGTTCTCTGAAATGCATGTACATGCTTCATGGAGGTCAAATTGTTTGGAAATGACACCCATAGGATAGTTTTCAATATAATAATAACTACTTACGATCCATAAGCAATACACTCCAATCTTATCCTACTTCCTCTTACAGCTGGACTAGGGAATGTGTGAGTATAGATAAACGGCTTGAAAAATCCATGTTCTGTGGAGACAAGAAGTATAAATATTGTGTCAACAAGCCCTGTGTTCAGGGTGACAAAACTGTATAAACTGTTTGCCAATTATACCCTGCTTTGCACAAATGTGCACATGCAAAGGGGGGTATAACTGGTAAACAGTTTAACCC
The DNA here is from genome assembly GCA_948146395.1 of Fragum whitleyi. Taxonomy (NCBI): domain Eukaryota; kingdom Metazoa; phylum Mollusca; class Bivalvia; order Cardiida; family Cardiidae; genus Fragum; species Fragum whitleyi. The sequence continues at coordinate 12,624,590 of OX411554.1, forward strand.
AACTTTGTCAATCTGTATCATAGGCGTATCTAGGGCTTTTAAATTTATACGCACTCAGAAGGCGACACCCAAAGAATATATAGGAAAAGGCGATTATGTGGACTGTTACAAAAGATGAATGCCCTCCTTCCACTCCATTTCCACAATTTCAGCGTTGGTGAATAATCTAAACATCGTAACTACCGCTTGAATAAGCTGTAGTTTCAATGTTATGATCATTCATCAACGATATTTTTCAAATGATTATTTCTTTTACGCACTTGCGTAAATTGCCGAATGGGATTTACGCCCTTGTGTATGCAGAGCATGTGTACTAGGTAAGACCTAGAAATGGACACTGTGACCTTGACACTTGGCATCAATTCAAACATCTATTGTTTTTTCGTTATGAATTTCTTGAAATTTAAAACACTTATGTTGCAATAATGAGCCCTATTGTGTTCTAACATTTCAAAACTATAGAAAATTACTTTCCTAA